>OZ020617.1:7099637-8299637 GCA_963971575.1 Liopterus haemorrhoidalis
AGAATGTGCATTATCGTTTCAGAATTTTACTCGTCAGTAACAGCGGACCCCATATGAATATGGGAAAAGCTGAAGAAGAAGAAGAAGATTATTGTCAGCTGCAAGCAAAGTTTGTAGGAGTGTCGTTCCCCTCCCACTCAGCTCATCTGACCATCGACACGACTGCATCCCCCCACAATTGCACCCCTGTTTCGTACCTCGAACGTTATGCAAAGGATGACATAGGGCATTTATATGCATAATGGAAAGATCCGCACATCAGGAATTTGAAGATATACACTCACTCAACTACAATTAAATTGCATGATAATGGTTTCTATGCAATGCAATAACTGTTGGGCGTTTATGTTCTGAGATGTACTCCGTCTTAACCGAACCCTTTAATAATCCCTCTCTAAACCCAGATTAATGTTATACGATCCGAATACAGTATGCTAGAGAGCTCATAGTAACGTCTGTAGTCCGTGTAGTTCGATTGTCAGCCCTGTTCGCGGGGTTGAAACAGAACCTTGCACCAGATGAGAAGTAGGTCATGAGCGATTTGACCCAGAAATTGTTGCAGCTCCGCTCGGGATACTGCGCAATTCAAAATAAGTAGCAATATCAAAAATTTGAAACACGTTGTTAATAAAAAGATGTTCTGATCAATTGAATTTAAAGACAATTTTATTGGAAAATAAAATTGATGATAGAAATATAGGTCACTGAATGAAAACTGTTATTTTTATGGAACATTTGAAATGGTTTTATTGTATAAATGGGATTTTTAAAATCAAATATGCTAAGATGTTTCATATTTTTATATTATCGGTACTGTATATTGTCTTTTGCTGTAATTTATAAAATGATAGGGTGTTAGAGAGTTTGAACACGACGGTTTGTCAATCCTGATAGGCGTATGAAAGATAATCCAAATGGGAGCGATCATACGGGGATACTCGTGAGATACAGATTCGCGATACTGATTTTGAGTAGTTTCAAGCGTTCGACAAGGGATGGATAGAAGGTTTAAAATATAAATTACTGTCATTAAAATTACCACCATACCTGTCATCAATTATTTTCTCATTTCTGGAAGATAGAACGTTTGCAATAATGAAATAATGAATCAATAATGAAATATCTTCAAGCAAAAAAATGAAAGCAGACGTTCCTCAAGGAAATATCCTAGCGCCAATACTTTTTAATATTTATGTCAGAGATATACCGTCAACAGAAGCGTTAATTGCCATGTTCGCCGATGATACCGCCATCCTGACACAAGATATAAACCTGACATATGCTATTGCCTACCTACAAGCCGCCGCCAATTTCATCTGGTTCAATAATTGGATCATAAAATTAAATACCGAAAAATGTAAAATATTCATCTTAAAAAGAATTAAAGAACCCATACGTATCACTAATACTAATGGGACAGTAAAAAATGAAATTGATTACATATTAATGAACGACATAAGAAAATTATTAAATATAGAGGTTCTAAATCAATTTTATTTTTATACTAACCACAGACTAGTCAGAGCAACCATTAGTACTGAAAATAAGAAAAAATCTAGAATTAATTATGGTACAAACATCCCAACCAACTTTCCATCAAATACCAAGCCCCTTGTCAACGCTGAACTGAAGAATAACCTGAACATCATAATTCCACCAATCGTCGATGGCAATGACATACAAAATCTCTACAATACTCTGGAATTGCAACTTCAAAAAACTCTAAACAATATTAGCAAGAAAATTAAAGAAAATAAAGTAGAAAAAATAAATAAAAATAAATTAACGCAAAATACATTGCAATTAATACAAAAAAGGGAAAAAATTAAGAACAAAAGAAAAAAGACTACGAATGATAGAGCGGAACTTGCGGAAATACAAAAATTAGTAAGAAAAGAAATAAGAAACAATTTAATAAACCACGAAGAAAATATAATAAATGAAGAATTACAAAATAGAGGATCAATAAAAAGAATTAATAAAGCAATGAATCAAGAAAAAACCTGGATAACAACACTAAAAAACAACAATGGTCAAAAAGAATATAACCGCTCTAGTATAATGAAAACTGCAACTGAGTTCTATACCAAACTATACAAAAGTGCACTTACAAATGATGAACTAAACAGCGATACTACTCAAGTTGATTTGCATAACGAGGACAACATACCACCCATAATGGACTGTGAAATAAAAGAAGCAATAAAGTCACTCAAGAATGAAAAAAGTCCAGGTCTTGATCACATCCCAAATGAGCTAATAATATTAGGCAAAGAAAATATAACACCTGTCTTAAGAAGCATTTTTAATAAAATATTAGAAGAAGAATATATCCCACGACAATGGAAGGAGTCTAAAATTATATTGCTGCATAAGAAAGGCGACCAGGCAGACATAAAAAACTACAGACCCATTAGCTTAACCTCAAACATATATAAACTTTTTAGCAAAATACTTCTTAATAGAATGACACATGTTTTGGATGAACAACAACCACACGATCAAGCAGGTTTTAGAAGCGGATTTTCTACCACCGACCACCTACACACGATGAAGCAAATCATTGAAAAATACACCGAATTCAACAAACCTCTTCTGATAGCCTTCGTCGACTACAGCAAAGCATTCGATTCACTCGAACACCACTATATTTGGAAATCGCTAGCTGATCAAGATGTTGAACAGAAATATATAAGATTAATTAAGAATATATACCATGAAAACACTGCAAAAATATCATTAGAAAAGTTGGGGGAGCCATTTATGGTACAGAGAGGTGTAAAACAGGGCGACCCGCTTTCACCAAAACTGTTTAACTGCGCTTTGGAATCAGTATTTCGACATATAGACATTAAAAAATACGGCATAAAAATTAACAAGTCCATTCTGACAAATTTACGATTTGCTGACGATATAGCGCTATTTGCAGAAACAGAACAAAATCTCCAAGAAATGCTCTCCCAACTATGTACAGCAAGCGCCGAAGCAGGCCTACAAATCAACATGGAAAAAACTAAAATACTATCTAATCTGCACACAACACCTGTGATAAATATTGACGACAACATTCTTGAAATAGTGACAGAATATTCATACTTGGGCCAATTAATATCATTCAGTGACAGCCAAACAAAGGAAGTTAATACCCGGATTTCAAAAGCCTGGAAAGGTTTTTGGTCCCTGAAAAAGATTATGAAAGGTAATATATCAGTAAATTTGAAAACCAAAGTACTGAATACTTGTATTATGCCTATCCTAACCTACGGTAGCCAAACGTGGTCGCTGACAAAAAGACAAGCCAACAAAATAAAAGTTTGTCAAAGGGCGATGGAAAGAAGTATAGTGGGTGTGAAACTAAAAGATAAAATACGGCACGACATAATAAGGCAAAAAACAAAAGCTAAAGACGTGCTTATAGCCGCAAATATGCAAAAATGG
Source organism: Liopterus haemorrhoidalis (assembly GCA_963971575.1). Lineage (NCBI taxonomy): Eukaryota > Metazoa > Arthropoda > Insecta > Coleoptera > Dytiscidae > Liopterus > Liopterus haemorrhoidalis. The sequence continues at coordinate 7,103,076 of OZ020617.1, forward strand.
AAGTGGGCAGGTCATGTGGCAAGAATGAGAGATGATAGGTGGACACTAAAAACCACAAATTGGTTTCCATCTGATGGAAAAAGAAAGAAAGGAAGACCTAGAAAAAGATGGGTGGATAGTGTAGTAGCGGAAGCAGGAATATTCTGGCAAAAGAATGCTACGAATAAACTAGAATGGAAAAAAGCAGGGGAGGCCTATGCTCAAAAATGGGCTCAACTTACCTGAGAAAAGAAATAAATAAATATAAAATTAAATTAAAATAAAATTGTACTAATTATATTTGTTATAACCTTACTAAAAATATATTGTAAATAGGTAATGTAATAAAGGCTATTATTATTATTATTATTACGTATCACTATCAACAATAACATAATAGACTGGAATCCAACTCACAAAACAATTAAATATCTAGAAGTTCATTTGGACACACGACTGACATGGAGTGCACACATCAACAATATACTACAACTAGCCTATGCAAGACTGCAACAATTATATCCTATATTAAATAGAAAATCAAAATTAAAACTAAAATGCGCCATGTTACTATATAAATCCCTTCTAAGACTCATAACCTATGCTTGCAAAATGTATGGGGAAACACTTCAGACATGAACCTCAACAAAATTAAAGTCTTCCAAAATAAGATCATAAGAATTGCTGTTAATGCCCCTTGGTTCATCAGAAACGACCAACTTCATTGTGTGTTATCAGTGCCACCCATTAAAGACTTTCTTAAAAAAAAACTACAAAACGTTTCGCAAAAAATCTAATTAATAGTGAAGGTGCAGTGAATTACAATATCGACCAACGGGCATTCATACAAGGCTCAAAAGACAATTACCCCAGGACATATACTTAGATAGCGATAGTAATGGGTGTTTTTTTTAGAGGTATAGAACTTTAAATTGCAATAAAACAACGATGGATTATTCGATTGACATGAATTTTTTTTTATTCGAAAGATAATCTTGTGGCATTATATTTTAAATATGATTTCTGGCATATGACCGCCACGGCTGGCTCGGATATAGTCCAATCTGGACGTCCAATTTTCGATGACTTTTTCCAACATTTGTGGCCGTATATCGGCAATAACACGGCGAATGTTGTCTTCCAAATGGTCAAGCGTTTGTGGCTTATCCGCATAGACCAATGACTTTACATAGCCCCACAGAAAGTAGTCCAGCGGTGTTAAATCACAAGATCTTGGAGGCCAATTCACAGGTCCAAAACGTGAAATTAGGCGGTCACCAAACGTGTCTTTCAATAAATCGATTGTGGCACGAGCTGTGTGACATGTTGCGCCGTCTTGTTGGTATGATTTAATGTAATGCCACAAGATTATCTTTCGAATAAAAAAAAATTCATGTCAATCGAATAATCCATCGTTGTTTTATTGCAATTTAAAGTTCTATACCTCTAAAAAAAACACCCGTTATAATCTAATTGGCATGGAAGAAGAGCTCACCGAAAACAATTGTTGCCCGAGCGACACATAAAACTTCGCCTTGAGTGGGCCAAAAGACATTTAAATTGGACACCTGATGAATGAGCGAAAATCATTTAATCTGATGACTCTAATATAGAAGTAAGCATTGTAATGGTTTAATGTACTTACGAATTTAATAGAAAAATAAATTTCTAAGCAATTATTACACTAACAATATAAAATTTAATTTACTATAAATTTACGAAATAAAGGTTTGTTTTTTCTTTTGTGGATCAGCTTTTTGGACAACCTGCAGCCATCATTGTAGGACGTAGGACGGGTGAATCTTTTCACCCTGACAGCATCATCCCTACGGTCAAATTTGATGGTGGTAGCATCATGATCTGGGGGTGCATGTCCGCCAGTGGCTTAGGCGAAATCTTTTTGTGTGAGGGACGCATTATTCTGCTCGTTATATTACCATGCTTATAGAAACTTTGGAGCCGTCAATACTAAAATTATTTGATGAAGACAATCCAGAATATGTTTTTCAACAAAATAATGCCCCCTGTCACAAAGCCAAAGCAACAAATGAATGGTTTTCCAAAAACAAAGTGCCACTTTTTGCATGCCCCCTCCCCCGTCACCAGATTTATCGCAAATTAAAAATGTATGGCCGATTCTGATAAACAAGGTGTCTCTTTACAAATGCTAATTAAAAGAAGAATTGAAAAAATTATTGTGGACGAATGGTTCAATATACAATCCGATATACGTATATAAAAAACTTGTGGACAGTATGCCTAAAAGGGTACGTGCGGTAGTTAAAGCACGAGGAGGTCCCACAAAATATTAATAACTTTGATTAAAGTTGTCATTTAAAAGCTGTATGTATTATTTTATTTACCATTTTTCCTGTAATAATTCTAAAATTCAATAAAACGTAGGGTGCTCCATATATTTGTCCAAGGCTGTAAATCTGTTTTGATAAATTAAACGTTCTTAAATTAAATAACTAAAATTGAAGATAACATACAGTCTGTTCCAAACGGTTAAGCGGAACTAGATTTTGCAATCTAGTTACTTTCATCGTTTAAATCGTGCCTTTCGGCCGTTTTGTTTAAGCTTTGTAAATCATACTTACAATAAACATTTTTTGGTTAAGGTTAATATCATTTTAAAATGTCATTTTCTTTATATTTTAATTTTTTGTGTCATTCTTAATACAAATTTCCCATCTATTTATTTTTTTGTCATTAAAATATCTAAAAAAAATATTTAATTTTGACATATGTCATTCGTTTCCATGGTTTTATTGTTGGAATTTTAAATTTTGACATCCCAACATGAAAAATGAAATAACCCAAGCAAGGTCCCTTCTCGTGACAACCTAAAAGAACTAAATTCCCATTTAGTTCCGCTTAACCGTTTGGAACAGACTGTACGTTCGTATTTAACCCATCATTGAATAATTTGAATTTTTTGACTGTGCAGCAATCATATATTTTTGCGAATTAAAATATTTTTGATAAATTATTATTTTCCACCCGGCGAAGCTCGGGAAGAAAATAATGTCTGCTACTATATAATATTTGCAGTGGCGTATTTTCATATTAAAGGCCCCTAAATAGCATGGGCCTACTCTTCATTGCAAGTTAAGCGAGCCCATAGGTACACCCCTGCATGCCAGTATAAAATTGTCGACGTTTATTATTCCAATTTTTTTTTTCCGCAAAAAGAAATCCAGTGAATCTAGTTTTGGTGATTTGTTTTATAAGCCGTTCACTTTTGTAAGAACAAACTAAGAGGGAATTTTGTTTTCAACAGTTTGCACCTTTTTAAAATGTCCATCCATTTGACATATGTCATAATGAAAACTGATATCTTAATTATAGTGATCATAACCTTATCAACCTAAAGTCGGTTTTACAGCGTAAGGAATATTTTTAATTGACACTTAAAGTCAGTAACACACTATAAAAGTAACCAAAATAACCAGATCTAGTGTGTTCTTACAAAAGTGAACAGCTTATAGCATAAATATGACATTTGCATGTAATCCTCCTAGTTTAAAAACAGACTATAGTATTTCGACAGTTATATCATTGCCATGAGTTTATCACAAAGTTGGTAATAAACTCCCTGTTTTCTCTCTGCTTAATTAAACTGATGTCTTAATAAACCATCAGTTCCCAAAGCAAAGGTCCGTTTGACATTCAAGTCAACCACAGTTCTGGAAGTTTTTAAAAGAATTCTTCCCTTTAACCACTTATTTTCTGTGACTCATACCCTAGGGTTGAATCTTTATTATCCCCAAATGTAAAATTAACCTAAATCGATTTTTTAAAACCTACCTTCCGGGGAGCTTGGCGATGTCTACGCTGCAACTGACAGCATAGTCCTCGGGAGATGTCGCATTCACCGCTCATGTGACATGGTTCATTATATTGTTTGTCCTGGTGCACAGGGGGTCGGCATACTCGTGCTGTTCCCTGGTCAGCTTCGGCACAAAGTAATCCACTTTCACAATCACTGTCCCGTCGACATAGTTCTCCAGCACGTCTTCCGTAAGCGAACAGGCAAGATCCTACTACTGAAACAAAGATTAGCAGTTAGTGCTGAATTTTTAAAAATACCCTGTTCGTATACGTGAGGACACAACGGAATTTTGAAGCTGCGATTCATGAATTCTGTTATATATATTTTTATAAATTTTAACATGATATTGTCACGTAGGATGGTTGCCTTTTATATTTTAGGATTGTGCTAAACTAGTGCTGCCATCTGGCATGGGTTCCAAAACATAAGTCTTGGAGTTCGAGTTTACTCAAAGATAATATGATCATGTGATCAGGTTTTGGAACGGAGATGTTAAGGTTAGGAGTGCTTATATGAAAATTCCCGCTAAAATATTGTCAACACGTCATATTATTTTAAATAATTATTAATATCTTTAAATAGTGTTGGATAAAAAGAAGAGGGAAGTATATATTATTGCTACTGATTTGAGTCAACAACTGTTCAACAACATATATCTATTAACGGTAATTTTAATGAATATTTACAAACTATTGTATAATAAACAGAGATGGGCGACTACGCGTAAACTTGAATTTTTTAAGTCTACGTGTAAATTTATCGTAAACAGCGTAGAAGTGTAGACTGTGTAGATAAGTAGAATAATGAAAACTGAGGTGATGTAACGTTTAAAAAATTAAATACCGGCAGTTTTAAGTAGAAGGAACGTTATTTGTGTTGTTTACAGTAACTTGAAAAACATCTCGGCTAAAAATTGAATTAAATCATGAACATTTTCTAGCGATTATTTTTTACAACTTTCGACGTGTATTAACCCAACAACAGTGCATCGATGAACTCAATTCGACTTTTGAACATAAGGCAGCATCAAGGATTACAGTTTATCGATGGTTTGCTGACTTCAATCGTGGCCGTAGTTCGCTTAAGGACGAATTTTATGGTTGTCCAAAATCGGTTGTTTTTCCGGAAAGCATTGATGCTGTGAGTGAACTAATACTGCAAGATCGTCATGTGACTTATCGTGAGATTGAGGTATCCTTGGGCATTAGTGGGACCAGCTTACATTCACTATTGCATGAACATTTGGCCGTCAAAAAGATTAGTTCGCGTTGGATCCCACAATCGGAGTGGAAAAAGCCTCAATCGGAGTGGAAAAAGTGCTTCGAAAATTGGTTCAAACGCATGCAAAAGTGTATTGATCTTCATGGAGAATATTTTGAAAAACAATAAAGCCACTTTTGTTGATAAATAATTGTTTTTGATCTCAAATCCTGAAATATAAAAGGCAACACTCGTATGGACAGTATCAGTGGCGGACAAAATCAGTGTCATTCATTTCGAGCAACGGTGTGCTATCAGGAAAACTTCAGCAGGCCTATGAAGACGGTGTTTTGTCAAGGACCCAGATTTTTTGGTGGTTTAAGGCATTTTCAGAAAGAAGAGAGTTGATTGAAGATGAATCGCGCAGCGGAAAGCCTTCATCTTCAAGAACCGATGAAAATGTTGACAGAATCCGGGATCTTGTGCGTTCAGATCGTCGGTTGACAGTCAGAATGATCGGGGAGTTGAATTTGACTCACACTACCGTTTATTAGATTTTGATCAATGAATTGTGGATGAGAAAAATGCACCTTGTCACACAGCAATTTCAATAAACGAATTTTCGTCCAGTAATAACATTCCTGTGGCTCCTCAGCCTCCTTATTCGTTTGACTTGAGTCCTTGTGACTTTTTCCTTTTTCTAAGATTGAAAAATCATCTCAAGGGACGTCATTTTGAGACATTCGATAACATTCAAACGTCCGTAACCGACCAGCCGAAAGTTATTCCAGTATCCGAGTTCCAGCACTGCTATGAGAATTGGAAAAACCGTCTCCAGCGCTGTGTGGCTTCTCAAGGAAGTAATTTTGAGGGAGACAATATTGAATTGTAATTCTATTCGAATAAAAAAATCAGTCCGGTTACTTAATTTACAAACCAGCCTTATTAGGTAAATCACGGTGAAAGATTTTCATATCGCTTACAGTATTTTTGTCTCAGGGTGCCCATCTTATTTGGCTCCTTTGTGCCCCGCACAATTTGTGCACCTATTTGCTTCGCCTCTGGTTGGTACAGTACTTAACAAAATTTCAACAAAATTTTTGCCAGTATATGAAACTTAAACAATATTAAAGTTAACGAAGTTGCTTAATTAAATTTTATAAATTATAAGTCGGTACAGCTGTGCTTTATAATGCACTGTGTGTGAAAATTTTCAAGCATAGTTAGGGTAAGTTACTCTGTCCATTATGCGAAGAATTTCAACCGCTTTATTATCTTGTCCGCTAACACCCAGACTGGAACGGAGTGAAACAACTTAATCATGGCTTAAAATAGAACACGGCCTTTTTCAGAATATGAATATTTTACATTTGTGAAAGCAACGTTTTTAGAATATATTGAAGAATCTTATTTACGTTTTCTTTTAACATTTCATGAATTTTTTTTCCTGGCAAAGGTTTGTTCACCTATCGATTTCTTTGGTATTTGGAATGGAGATATAAAAGCTCTGAATTTTAATGCTATACACGTTTTTCAATACAAGATCTTTTCAGTTTATGCAAAATCCTTTTAACTTCAAAATGAAGTCATTCCGAACACATTTTCAAAATGGCATCGACTGAATAAAAAGTTAAGAAAATGTGACAAAAATGTTAAAGATATAAACGACATTATTGTCTCTTTTCTCTCTTTTTATTAAGATTCATATTCATACAAAAAATCTTAGGAACAGGTTGACGACGCAAACTAGGCAATGATTAACTCGGCGAGAAAAAAATATTGTTTGTAAATATAAATTTTAAATTCAAACCTAAAAACAGCAAATGTGACGGGTGAGAGGTGACTAGTATATCCTACCAGGTGAACACCCAGGAATTTTCATGGGGGTGGGGACTCAGAAGAGAACAGTTTTAAAAGGGTAGGAATTGGGAAATTAGTCAGCAGCAAGTGAAAAGCACTTTATTTTTCGAAATGCAAGTGTTGACCCAAAAGAAAAGGTCTTCGCTTCTTTCGAACTTCGAACACGAGAGAGGACCAAAAGAAGTCCTCATTTTCAAAATAAAAGTGATGCTCTAAAAACAAAAGGTCTTCACTTCCAAAATACAAGTGCTGATTAAAACAAAAAAAGCTCATAAGCTTGAAAATTCAAGTGTATTCTTGAAAAACCTGGCGTGCAATAAGAGTGATGGCGAGTGCATCTTATAGAGCCGATTGTAGGTTACTCTTTAAAGAATTTAGAATCATGACACTACCATCACTTTTTATCTATCTCTGTTTAGTATATGCCCATCAAAACATAAATTCTTTTGTCTCTTATGAAGACGTTTACAACTACAACACGTAATAAATCAAATATATACTCCAATTTTACACGAATAAATAAATAAAGATACAGTTTTAACTATTATTTTATAAAGTTTATGAATTTCTTGCCAGTTTCTACCAAAGAATTAAGTTCAGTAGGTACAACTATTGGAGCTAAATACACACGACTGCATCCCAAACCCTGGCGATATGCAGACGCGGAAGTTACGCCAGATCCAGTTCCCGCACAATGCGGAGTAACCCGAGCAGCACTGCTTTCTGCATCCTGCAGATCAAAGAATTGGCAGAAGAACTGCAGGCGGGAATGAACTCGATTTCCCTTTGATAGGAGGCTCTCATACCACCCAAAACACCAACTATCAGGACTACAAGCTTAAATTTATACCCTAGATACAACTTGGCTCTAAGCTCGGACAAGAGATCCATATACTTGGACCTCTCTTCCTCCACCTCGAGAGATATATTCTTCTCAGTTGGATTTGAGAATTCGATCACAAACATCTGTTTGGTCTCGATATCCAGCAGGGTTATGTCCGGCTTAGTGGTTGTCAGTAACCTCGAGGTGGAGTAGGAGTAATTCCAATAAATTCGACACTTGGAATTTTCCGCATGCGCGCATAATGGCCTGCTACGATGTGTATGAAACGGCAAATTATTAAAACTTCCATTGACGTCGTCTCGCCATTAAATAATCACTCCGTAGTAAGAAATCACTATCTAGCCGATGACGGGTTCGTAAAAAGTTACATAAATGCGTTTACCCCTTCGTAGTTGGTTTGAAAAAACAATATTCGTTACGCATTAATATTCATAGCTGTGAACGCTGTCATTAAACGTTAAAACAGTCTATTAAATTTATCGACAACGCACAGCATACAGTCCATTAATTGTAAAGCTGTGAATGCAGCTTTAAGAAAGAATACAATTCGCCAGCGCTAATTTTACGCTTATGTTTGACACCCAGTTAGGAAATTTTTGTAAAAGAAATTTGATTTGTTTAGTTCACAAAGGCGGAGTAACAGTCCAGTTTATTTGTAATTTTCTATCAGAATTGCTTTGTGTTGCATACACTGTTGAATACAAATTGTATTTTACATAAATATCGATTGTATTTACTTTTGCGTCTGTTACAATACAGTATTTTAAACATGCAATAATATGTAAATGACTATTCCAGATAACTTTATTCGAAACGTGAACGGTAATTTAAATTTCATTTTGATGTCAATCTACTTTGAAATCATGATAATAATACTTATAACTTGTAATCTAAAGTGAAACTAACATATTTATTTAAGAAAATTGAAAGAATAACAGGTGTCATTTTTAAATTGAAAGAGAAATAAATATTTTTGTTTATTTACTAGCATTGAATTGCAACATTGCCAACAGAAGTTAATGAAAATGTTTATTCTGACTTACAAACATTGATTAAAATCTGTTTAGTAAATCTCAAGTTAACTTTTTAAGGTTGTAACTGTTAAATATTTATTAAAAATAATATTTCAAATTGTATATATTTATTTGGTAATAATTCTTATAATATTTTAAATTGACATAAGCACGTATCTCATTACGTGCCAAAGGAATTTATCTCCGTTTGGCGAAGGAGTGTTCTTATCTATGATGAGCAATACAGAAGAATTAAATACAGCCTTGGACAAATGAATATAACATCTACATTGTAACTTGTATATATTTGATAAAATGTTTTTAAAAGATCATTGACACATTCTAAAAGACATACGTCTAATCAGATAACCCAAAATGTAAACAGAGTTATGATAAATCTTGAAATACAAATAAATATAGGCTCAGATCTGTTACGTTTTGTTTACATAACAATAAACAACTAGGGCTTAGATCATTATTACACATGTTTTGAAGTGAACACTGTCCTTTTCATGTTTTACTGAGTTCAAGAATATTTTTAATTATATTATGGCTAAAAAACGTGAACTCATTCTGGCAGAAAGGAGTCAAATTGTATTGCTGCATTCACAAGGATACTCGTAAGTAAAAATTAAAAAAAAAAATTGAGTGTTCAAGAAAAGCCGTGCAAATTACCATCAAAAGGTTCCAAGAGTATCAGTATACTTATGAAAATAGACCAAAAATCGGAAGAAAACGTGCAACCGCTTCCAGAGATGATCGTTTTATTAAGAGAAGTGCTCTTCGTAAACGCTCAATATCGTCAAAAGAGCTGGTTGGTGATCTGTGGGAGCATAGAGAAATTAAAGTTTCTTCTAGAACAATTAGAAGACGTCTAGTAGAATCTAATTTGCATGGAAGAAGAGCTTATCGAAAACAACTGTTGACCGAGCGACACAAAAAACTTCGCTTTGAGTGGGCCAAGAGACATTTAAATTGGACACCTGATGAATGAGCGAAAATCATTTGATCTGATGAGTCCAATATAGAAGTAAGCATTGTAATGGTTTAATGTACTTACGAATTTAACAGAAAAATAAATTTCTAAGCAATTATTGCACTAACAATATAAAATTTAATTTACTATAAATTTACTAAATTAAGGTTTGTTTTTTTTTTTCTTTCGTGGATCAGATTTTTGGACAACCTGGAGTCATCTTTGTAAGACGTAGGCCAGGTGAAGCTTTTCATTCTGACAGCATCATCCTTATGGTCAAATTTGGTGGTGGTAGCATCATGATCTGTGGGTGCATGTCCGTCAGTGGATTGGGCGAAATCTTTTTGCGCGATGGACGCATTATTTTGCTCATTATATTACCATGTTTAATGAAGTTTTGGATCCATCAATATTTAATTATTTGATGAAGACAATCCAGAATAAGTTTTTCAACAAAATAATGCCCCCTGTCACAAAGCCAAAGCAACAAATGAATGGTTTTCCAAAAACAATGTGCCAATTTTTGCATTCATTCAGTCACCAGATTTATCGCAAATTGAAAATGTATGGTCGATTCTGATAACAAGGTGTCTCTTTACAAATGCAAATTATTGTGGACGAATGGTTCAATGTACAATCCGATGTACATAAAAAACTTATGGACAGTATCCTAAAAGGGTACGTGCGGTAATTAAAGCACGAGGAGGTACCACAAAATATTAATAATTTTGATTAAAGTTGTCATTAAAAGCTGTTTGTAATATTTTATTTACCATTTTCCCTGTAATAATAATAAAATTCAATAAAACATAGGGTGCTCCATACATTTGTCCAAGTCTGTATATGGAATTAACGAACCCATCTATTGTGAGATGAAAATTACTAATTCGGCAAAGCGCTAAATTCAAACGCCTCTCAATCATTTATGACGGTTCTGTAGATAATAAAATACGATATATGTGAATATAAATATAATCTTTCACACCATGATGGTATGAAAATTAGTTAATCAATTTTTCATTTACTTAATTATGAAAAGTAAAAAGCTTTTTCCATATTCATTTAAAATAAATTCTAATCATGATGTTTCCGCATTTTTATTACTGTCACGTAGTGCAACATATGAACTAAAAGTATATTTTAAAACTATTTTTATTCAAACTGCACCCTGTAGGGTAAAGTTATTAAAATTTATATTATGAACTAATATTTTACATTTAAAATGCAAATGGAACACATTTAAAAATAAGCTGTGAATATAAATAACTAAATTTAATTAAACTACACTCGGAGGACGAATATTTCTTAATTCTTTTGGGATTTGATTTATTAATGAGCTAAAAAACCAGAATTTTTTGACAGTTTATACAGGGCGGTATCGGGAATTGTCTAGGCCAGGGTTTCCCAAACTGTGCTCCGTGGAGCACCTGGTGCAGGTCTTTATCGCATTTCGTTTTTGAGATACATCCATGCGAAGATGGAAATTTCTATAAATCACGCTATATTAAAATTTGTCATAATTTTAAAATACGCAACACGAATTGAGCCTCAATTTTTTTCTAGTCTAAATAAACTACGGAGAATCCAAAAATTGTAACCGGAGGTCGCTGTCTCAAACCGTTTTAGAGTTGTGCTTTTTTTAATTCAAAATTTTCACAAATAATGTAAATTATGCCATTAAAAAAATGTAATCTCAAAACGCGTTGAACGATTAAAGCCCCAAATTTATTCTATGCCAAATAAACTACGGAGATTTTTAGATGCCTGTAACCCAGTGGTGCCCATACTTTTTCGGTTCCCGGCGCCCTTAATATATCAGAATTCTTCCGTGGTGCCCCAATTAAAAACTGGTCTAACTAACGCAGTTGGAGGAATATTGGAATATATTCGCGGCGCCCCTGTAACCTATCTGCGGCGCACAGTTTGGGAATCGCTGAGATAACTCAAGCTATGAGACCCTTAATTTCGTTTCAGATATTTAAATAATTTATTTCTTAATCTGAATTAGAAATATTTAGACTTTGAGATCAAACATTTGATTTTACATATTCGATTTTTCTTTATCTCATTTAATGAATTCTTTACTTTTTTTTATGGAAATTGAAGAAATTTCTGTATAAATCATTTTGTTTGCGTAGAATTACGACTTCTTAGAATTCTTTTACAAAGCAAAAGAAAGCTTTTAAAAGACTTATAAGTGTCGAGGGAATAAAAAAGCTTTATAGGAACGTGAGTTAAAAAATGCGTAGTTGAATATTGTGACAAAATTAAGTAAATTTAACGGTCTCCTGAGGACTTTTTGGTACATAGGTCAACCTTTATATATGAACATCTGAAAAACAGACGATTACAGTGGAATATAAGGGATAAGGATGAAAGAATACAATGTTAAAAGGGATCAGCGACGATGTAACAAAAATGAAGAAATATTTTGAAGGGAGTGTACACATTTGCATATGCTTTTTACACAAGAAACACTAATTAGTTTTCAAAACTTGACCACTTTTGGCCGATACGCAGCGCTGAAGTCTCTGCGACCACTTGAATTACGAAGGGTTTCTTGAAAATATTTTTAATATTAAGGAGGCATTTAACTGCCAGAACGACATAGTGTATGCCATAAGTTCACGAGAAGATTGTGAGAAACCGCCGACGATCCAGAGAGGCCATTACTCTGCTTCAGTTATGGTTTAATGGGGCTCGGGAGCTGTGACGTTATCACTAAGTTTCATTTTTACGAGAAAGTGGTAAAAACTTCAGTCAAAATCTACTAGAAAACCGTGTTAAAGTCGACAGTTAAAGAACTGAACAACTCCCTATTCGCTGATCACCACTGGAGCTTCCAACAGGATTCAGCGCCATCCAATTATGCGATGGCTGAGCAGCAGTGGCTTGAAAGCAATGTACCGAACTTTATTTCTCCTAATTGGATTCATAGCAGCTCTGATATCAACCCCCCGGACTATAGTTTTTGTCCATGTTTCAGGACATGGCTTTCAAGAATAGACAACCTAAATCACTAATCTGAAGCACTCCCTGATGAAGATAGCGGAGAGTTTTTCAGTAGAATCTGTATTTTTTATATAGTGGTTAAACTGTGGAAATTTCTGTAAAAATTTTTCTAAAATGTGTGAGTTTTGTTTAAAATTTTAACCCACCTCCATCGACATCTATGCAGACAGAACCAGGACAGCAGTGTTCATTTGCGGTACATTTTTTTCCGTAACATGGTTCTTCATCTTCAGGTTCTTCAAAACCTTCTAGAAGACCTTCTTCACCACCACCAGCTCTCTGCAACAAAGAAAAAAATAATTAAAACACTGTATTACGTTATAAATAAAATTGATCTTGTCATACCGATCCTGATCTCTTTTCACCTTGATGAGGCAAAATAGTTGAGACTCTCTTCACAGAGAGACATAATGTGTTAACTGAGAGACATAATAACTACGTAATTTAATTTTATTCAAGAAATGAGAGGTATCGTGTTTGGCAGGTTTTCACGTTGCCTTAGCTTTTTTTTGTATTGCTGTTCTATTAAACGTAATCTGAGTGACGTCTTTCTGAGTAGAACCACCAAAGTGCTCTCATGCGACTCTAGTTTGGACATTTGGACAAACCACACATGGCTTTAGTTTGGACATTTAGAGCATATGTCCAACTAAAGAAAGGTAAAAAAAAATTAAAACTGTAAAGCTGCTGAAAATAGGATCTAGAAGTTGTTGGATTAATGACAGCATTTAAAAAGGGGAAACAAAAGATACTGGAGAGAGAAATTGGAAAATAAAACTGGATGGAAGAAAATCGTACAAGTAGCTACAATCTATTTGGGGTTATTTAACTACGATGATGATTATCCTACAAGACTTTGGCTATCAATAGGGCTTTATTGATCTTAAATACATCTGCATGGAATAGGAAAATGGTGGTTACTCCATACCAGATTCGTAGTTTTGTCAATCAAAATGTTTTCCTTCTTCCAGGTGCAGGTCTAGGCCATGCAGGGGCCCTTGGGCAAACAGAGTTTGCGGCTCTTTTAGAAAGTAAAAACAAAAGTGAATAAAAACATGAGTATGTACTTTTATTTAGTGAATTTATTGGTTATTATGGTTAGCTTTATACAAATCAAATAAGTGAAGTGATTACTATTTTAAGAATTAATGATGATGGTTTCTACCGAAATTTCTGTTGCGCAAAATCTTCTATTATGTCCTCAATGTCTAATTTTTGAAGGCTATCACTTTCTATGCACATGATATACAAATTAGTAAGTCGTTCTTGTAACATAATCGTTCGTAATTCATTTTTTAGGGTTTTGTAGGTATGACCAAAAAACCCTTATACCGTCATTTTGTCGTCTGTCTGTCTGTCTGTCTGTCTGTCTGTCTGTCTGTTCGGTAAAAATTGTAGCCAAACGACTAAAGATAGAGAGTTGAAATTTGGCATGCTTATACAATTCTTTGACCCGCACATAGGAAAAATACTAAAACATCTAAAAAACATATCCCCCTAAAAATATAAACAAATATGTGCTCATCGAAAAAAAATATATTTTTTTAAAATTCTGAGTAGGGTATCAAATGAAAGCCCTTGGTACGTGGATTAACGTTAAAATTTTTATTTTTGCAAAATAAATTATTTTGAAGCGATTTTTGCCAAAATTGTGCAAAAAAAATTTTGTCCCACACCCTGTAGCCCAGATGGTTTAAACTAAAAATCTGAAAAAATTCTAAGTAATGTACATTGGTGTGAACCGAAATAGTACAACAGGAATTTTTGAACAGATTATGTTTTTGGAAAAAAAAAGCATTTTTTGTGTTTTTTTGCTAATAATGTTGAAAACTTATAGTTATATAACACACTAAACTGTAACGTGTATCTTGGTGCAATGGTTACGGTACTAGCGTTCTGCCCAAGAAAATGAGTTCGAATCCCACGAGAAGAGACAATATTATTTTTAATTTTTTTTTTTGCATTTTTATTTTGTTTAAATTATTTTTTCAAAATTCTAGTTATATTTTGGCAAATGTTGCATTTAATTTTTAAAAGCGTAAATTTAATAACTAGTGGAAATTGTTGAAATTATAATTTAATTCTGTTTGAATGTACACGAAATCAAAGGGAGGATCTATGACTAGAAACAACCAATGAAGCTATAGGCGGAATTTTCAAAATCTTAATGAACCTTGCTATATATAAAAAAAATACTGTACATATTAAGAATCCTAAATAATAGTATTAGGCACTCGAATTAAAATTAACATAAAAATATTTTAACATAAAATTTGTTTTTAAAGCTCTTAGATTAAGAGATGATAAATTATTTTTAAAATATTGTTCATTTTACAGTGAATATTACAAAGCAAAATATGTCCTACACAATCTGCATTCCGCCTTCACTTAATATTTTTAGATTATATATCTATCTAAGAGGAATTTTTTCAAAATTTTATTGAACCTTGCTATATAAAAAAAAAATACTGCACATATTTAGAAACTTACATAATGGTATTAGGCATTCGAATTAAAATTAACAAAAAAAAAAATATTTTAACATAAAATTTGTTTTGGCATTCCAAATAATCATTATTCACTTACTAAATACCTGCGAAACCCTGAAATGTGTGAAAATTCACACTTCACATAAATTTTTATTCTTTTTAGCCGTGAAAATTAGCGCTCTCCATTCCAATTGGTGACAATTAAGCAAGGCTACAAGGAATATTCTTGTAGCAACTTCCACATTCGGGAAATTTTTTTCTAATTTATCTGCCTTAATTAGAGTATGTAAGGTTATTACTTATAAAATGTAGGTAACATTAGTAAATAATAGGAAAACTGATTTACTTTAAGTCATGATGAAATCATATGTAGCAAACAATGAACATCAAATTAATTTTTATATGGAGAAAAAAAATAAACTTAAATAAATAATGAAATGTGCAACGTTTATGAAAAAGAAAAAAAAAATAATAACTAATAATAATATTTTTAAGATATTCAGCTTTCTACACATAAATTTTGTGCGTCCATATTACCATTTCGTACAGCAAAATGAAAAAAAAAAGTAATATTTTATCATCTGAAGCTTGGTATCTAGTTTTTTATTACATGAAAATTTAAAGCCAGACATATAAATTTTAAATATGCCATCATAATTTTGAATAATGTAAATGCGTTACTGTAGCAAATGCATTTGGTCAACCGTGTTTTCCCGGTTGGTATGTTTAATAGATGAAATCAGAGCCGAGACGGAGGTATGACTCCATTGGGAAATAACTAAGTACTGCCCTGAACAAAGCTCTAATAAATAATAATGTGAATTGTTATTTACTTTTGGGATCTAAGCTATTTTAGATCTCAGAGGAAATAATGTTTGTGTATTGTTTTATTATTGTTAAGACGTACAAACTAGTTGTAACACATAAGGGAAGGGTTTAGAAAGTTTTAGGACCATTACTAACAATCACTTTAAATATTCGGTACACTATCATCATAGTTAATCAGTATATATGATCATTTTGCTAACTTAGTGTAGACTTCCTGGGCTGCGTGGCCTCAACGATTATACGAGGGGTGTTATTTAAGTCAGTGACTTCGAAATGAAATATTCTTTTTACCAAAATGCGACTTATTTTTCAACATAGTATCCTTTTAGCTTGATATATGTTGCCCAACGATATTCCAATTTCTTTAAGGCTTCCAAAAGGTACAATTTTTCGAACTCTGCAAAATAGGCATGTGTTTCAGCGATGAATTCCTCGTTCGATGCGAATTATTTTTATGAGCTATTTCTTGATGTTTGGAAAGATGAAGAAGTCGCAGGAGGCCCAATCTGGAGAATTTGGTGGATGAAGTTCCTCCATTGCCATGGAGGAACAGAACTTTTTTGTTCGTCAAAGGGGTATCTTTTACATCAATTCAGCTTGTAATCGATACAATAAAGCTGCATTATATTATTCTATAATCACATTTTCCTTTCCAGGTAGTCGATGTAGATTATGCTTTGCAAATCCCAGAAATACGATAAAGTAGTTTAAAACCATTCGCCCTAATGGTCGGTTTCTAGAAGCTTGTTTGTTAGTTAATTTTCAACGTTCATAGCGTGCATACATTAACAATATGGCACATTAACAAAATATCAGTAAAAAAACTAAAGCAGAGTTATTAAAAATTATCACGGCGAAACAATTGAAAGAAAAACATTTGTGGTTGACGATATGGCAAAAAAAGAACGTTGCAGTATTTTAAGGCTACCGCCATATTATTGTGTTTTAAACCCTATTCGCGACTCTAAATAACAGTGAGACCTCTGGTGGCGGCTTGGTAAATTAAACAGAAGCGTATATTTGTATAATATTTGTAGTGTGTTGTGCTGCAGTTTATGTGAATTAAGACGTATTTTTACATATAGTGACTTAAATACAGTGCTTTTTTGCGAATATTATACTTCTGACATATTCGCTTCTCGTCGGCCATTAACTGTCGTACGCAGCGCCGCCAACGTTAGTTTGAGTCGCGAATAGAACTAATCTGGAGCCAAGTAAAAGGTAATGTGCGCCGGAAAAATACAACACCGACAGAAAGTGACATTGTAGTATAATTAATTAAAGACGAAACAAGTGCAATAAGTAGTGATTTGTGGGAAAAATGTGTAGAACATGTAAAGACAATTGAAACAATTTTTTTTATAAATCCACCAAATAAATCTTCAATAATTATTAATTTAAAAGACAGTGGTAGTGACACAAACTCTGGTAGTGATATAAACAATGATAATAGTGAAAATGATTAATATTTTAATAATTTTAAATTACCATAAATTGACAAGTTCAAAAAAACAATGATTTTTGTTTGTGCAAATTTGAAGTATTTAATATAGACTATAAAGACTTTAAAACAAAACGATTTTTAAACACGCCTATATTTATAATTCAAATATAGCCAGTCCTAAGCCTGATAAAAATATGAAGAATTGCCATATGAGTATATATAGTTTATTCTAAATAGCATATAAAAAAACACGTTTATTTTAAATAATTATTACGGTCCTGTCAACTACTATTAACAGAATTATAAACTCAGGAGGTATAATGGTTATACTGTCAGCCATTATTGGAATCAATAAATGAGGGCGGCCATTTAATTTTGGAAATACTATACAAACAAATATTTTTTGTTTCTGGTTTTGCTATTTTTTGTTGTAGAAATTTGGAGCGAAACCACTGGAAATAGCTGTCAAATATTAATTCAATTTTGTTCATTTTATTTGAAACTTTATTCTAGATAACAAAATCTTTAATCCAAAATTTTCAGAACAAAACACGTATGTGGTGTTAATGTTTTCTGTGAACAGAAGTCAGAACTTCTAACACAGTAACTTCTGTCAGTTTCTTTTAAGACACGAGGTTTCCAGATGTTTTCTTTCTTTATTCTTTATCAAGTTATTTACGATATCGGCAATTTCGCTTCTATATTCCTTCGGCAACTTAGAAAAGTTATAAAAGAACTTCGTAAAATATTTAGTACTTTCTAGGAAAATTGTGTTGGAAATGTGACAGAATTTTTAAAAACTACTATATGGGGACGATTTGATCAAATGTTTATAAATATATAATGATTCATTTAAATAATTTAAATATTATTTAATTATTTTGCTCTATTCCTTTCAATAAAGTCCCTAGATTACTAGGCCTTCAGAATACTCGTTCTCGTCCATCTGGAGAGTAAAGCTGCATTCAGAGCTCTGTAAATCAACACGTTGTACGCTATGGATAATTTTTAAACGAGGTCATTTGGTATGATCGGACATGCTCGTGCTTTGTCGTTGCTATACTACTGTTGAGCGATATAGTACGAGCTTGTCCGATCATACCAATTGCACTCGTTTAAAAACTATCCATAACGCACAGGGTGTTAATTTACTGAGCTCTGAATGCAGCTTTAAACTCAACCGCTACTCATTTCTGCACAATATACTACTATAGTTTGCTATATATTTGCTATAGTTTGCTGGGTAACCAGACAACTGGGGCTGTAAGACAATTCGGGCCACAATTGGGGCTTTTCACAACTGGGGCCATTAACAACTGGAGCGATGGACAATTCAGATACTTGAGGAAAAATGTATCTAGATGTAGATACAGATACAAATTTTAAAAAGTATCTAGATACAGATACATTGTTTTACAATGTATCTAGATACTTCAAGATACTTTTAAGATACTTTCGGAAAAATGAAACCTCAAAAAAAACTAGAGCAAGGAATATATTTGTTCATAATAAAAAATAAGTTATGCACTATTATTACTCTTAAAATAAACACAAATAGCCTTTGAAGCTGTGTGTCAGAAATATTAACTAACTATATACCTATGTAATCTTTAAAAAAATCACTTTTTTATTCCAATTTCAGAGGATATCTCGAACATTTTTTGTTCGCTAATTGCGATATGAGTTAATTTTGTAAAGTTGACATCTCTTAAACTTATTATTATAAATATTAATACCCAATATTTTATTTTACACTATAATTTTGATAACTAAACCATAAAATATTTAAAATTTTATATAGGTATTGCAAAACTATGTCATATCACACTCATGTTTAGATTCATAGTGAAGCATGTTTTTACTCCCACCAAGCAAGAAAGAGTTGACTGGTCGCTGATTGGTTAATTTAAACTTAAAATTCAAATATCTGAATGATGCTAAATGTATTACCAACTTGAAAAATCGTAAGGACATATTTTGTAAAAAGACCTTGAAAAAGACAAAATAGGAAAGTATCTGAAAAAAGTACCTGAAATACAGATACTTAGATACTGATGTAAATATCTAGATACAGATACAGATACATATTTTAAAATGTACCTAGATACTTGCACAGTATCTAGTTACTGTATCTAGATACAAATACCTAGATACATTACAACACTGATTCGGGCCGTACACAATTGGGGCTTTTCACAACTGGGGCCATTAACAACTGGGGCGATGGACAATTTGGGCCGTACACAATTGGGGCATTTGACAACTGGGGCAATAACTATAAGATCTAGAGTCTTCTTTTGTTTAAAATAAAAAATAATTATTTTACAAGTTGGCATAAATTAAATTGCGTGTTCTTTAAAAAAATATATATTTTAATGGTTTGATTAAGTACATTTTGGTGGGAATTAGAATAAATAAAAAAATTGTATTTTAAGGGTTGGCTTAAGTAAATTTTCGTGTTCATTTGATTAAAAAGAAATTGTATTTTAAAGGTTAGATTAAGTAAAAATTAGTGCTCTTTGACTATGTAAATAAAAAATGTATTTTAAGGATTGGCTTAAGTAAATATAAGTGTTCTACTGAATTATATAAATTAATAAGTTCAATCGGTAAATGAACAAACGACAAGATCTGTTTTTAGCCAATAATTTATTTTCTTAAATAAAATATTAAGAATATAATCTCATTAAAAGTATATATTTAGTTTTATAACAAGATTTTTAAAGAGAATTGCTCAAGATTGAACATCCAAGTTGTAATAAGAAAAGTTTTGAAGTTGGTAAACAACATTAACCACAACAGATTGCTGTGGACAAGTTTTCACAGCTCTCAAGAAAACATAGAACTGCTCTGAAGACAATGGAACACACACACACACACACATCAACATCAAAAGAAACAATACAGACACACACATACTTTGTACGTGAGTCCAAACACTCATGGAAAATAAGACGACCAATTTTAAAATTAAAAATGTCAGTTATGATATTAAAAGAATTTATAAAATGATTTGACGGAACCGTAAAAGGAAAATACGGTCCCTGGAATATTATTAGACAGCTCCCCGATGCAGAACACATCGAGTCAAAATCGCTATCGTAATCGCAAAAGCAATAAATGAAATACAAGCTGTATTATTATCTCTAAGCAGCACTATATTGTCAATATGGTAATCGTGGGTTATTTTGTTTATATTGCGTGTAAAGGATATTATTTTGCATTTGTTGATATTCATTTTGAGTTTATTTTTTCGCACTCTGGATAGTACCAATCTTCAAACGATACGTGTGAAAATTTCATGACATTCTGATAATTAGCTTAGAGGTTACAGTGGTTTTAGTGACTCCAGTTTTGTAATTTTCAAAAGAATTGATAAAAAAGAATTTCGTGTGTTGATTAAACATGGTTTTTTTGATGGGAAAAAATTCTGTTGAAGCCAAACAGTGGCTTGACAAGCGTTATAGAGACTCTGCACCAGGCAAATCAACTATTATTGATTGGTATGCTGAATTTAAACGCGGTCGTACAAACACCGATGATACTGAACGCTCTTCAGTTGTTCAGGAAAGCATAAAAAAAGTCCACAAAATAGTTTTGAAAGACCGTAAAGTGAAATTGCGTGACATAGCTGACACCTTAAAGATATCGGAAGGTAGTGTGTTTACAATTTTACACGAAAATTTGAGCATGCGTAAATTGTTTTCGAAGTGAATAGAGATAAAATGAATTTATTGCTTCGGTATGTGACAATGGAGGAAACATGGATCCACTACTACACACCTGAATCAAAAAGATCGTCAGCTGAGTGCACAGCAGTCGGTGAAAGTCGTCCAAAGCGACCAAAAACTCAAAAATCAACTGGTAAGGTTATGGCATTCGTATTTTGGGACGCGCATGGTATTTTGTTTATCGACTATCTTGAGAAAGGTAAAACTATCAATGTCGAATACTACATGGCATTATTGATCGACTGAGTATAGTAATCAAGAAAAAACGGCTTCGCATGCAAAAGAAAACAGTGCTCTTTCACCAAGACAACGCCCCGTGTCACAAGTCGATGAAAACGATGGTTAAATTGAATGAATTACGCTTCGAATTGCTTCCTCACCCACCTTAATCTCCAGATCTGGCCCCCAGCGACTGCTGGCTTTTTGCAGACCTCAAAAAGATGTACCAGGGAAATAAATTTGACTCAAATGAAGAAGTGATTGCCGAAAGGCGAGGCCTATTTTGAGGGCAAAGACAAATCGTTCTACAAAGAAGGCATCGAAAAGTTAGAGGAGCGTAAAAAGAAATGTATCGCTCTTGAAGGAGAGTATGTTGATGAATAAAGTCGAATTTCTAAAAAAGAAAAATGTTTTTCTTAGTTAGACCGGAGACTTATTGAGCGACATGGTACATGGCACTACTATAGTTTGGTATAACATGATATCGGTATTTCTAGACAAGAGTTTTGATTTGAAGAGCGGTCCAAGTGCAAAATTCGATGCATTAGCAGCTTTAATTCTATTTGGAATTTCCTGTTGTATCAGATTTACCTGATTTACCATGGTGCCCAGGTATTTAAAAGAATAACCTCTCTCAAAAGTGTTGGAAATGATTTTTTAAGTTGGTTGTGTTCTCATGACTGCGTCTTTCAACGAGATTATATATCAATAAGGTCAGTTGAAAGTACAAAAGCTAACAAAGACGTGTTGCTTTTTATATACTCCATACGATGTCTAAAAAAATTGATGTGAAGTATGAATTTTCACACATTTCTGGGTTTTGCAGGTATTTAGTAACTGAATGATGATTATTTGGGATGCCAAAACAAATGTTATGTCAAAATATTTTTTTATGAATTTTAATTCGAATGCCTAATACCATTATTTAAATTTCTAAATATGTGCAGTATTTTTTTTTTATATAGCAAGGTTCATTAAGATTTTGAAAATTGCGCCTATGGCTTCCATTGGTTGCTTAAATCATAAGCCCCGCCCTCTGATTTCGTCAAACAGAATTAAATTATAATTTAAACACTTCCTACAGGTTAATAAATTATCGCTTTTAAAAATTAAATGCAACATTTACCAAAATATAACTAGAATTTTGACAAAATAATTTAAACAAAATATAAATGCAAAAAAAGACAAAAAATAAAATTAACAGGATTCGAACTCTAGTTTGCAAATTAAGTTACATTATTAAACGCACGACAAAACCAACTACGCTACTAGAGCTACTGATCTGGTGTGTTACATACCGAATTAAATATTTAACATATTTTAGTTAAAATTACAAAAAATGCGTTATTTTCTAAAAACATAATCTGATCAAAAATTCCTGTTGTACTATTCCGGTTCACATCAATGTGCATTACTTAGAATTTTTTCAGATTTTTAGTTTAAACCATCTGGGCTACAGGGTGTGGGACAAATTTTTTTTTGCACGATTTTGGCAAAAATCGCGTCAAAATAATTTATTTTGCAAAAATAAAATTTTGATCGTTAATCTACGCACTAAGGGCTTTCATTTGATACACTACTAAGAATTTTAAAAAAATATATTTTGTTTTTGGTGAGCACCTATTTGTTTATATTTTTAGGGAGATATGTTTTTTAGATGTTTTGGTATTTTACCTATGTGCGGGTCAACGAGTTGTATAAGCATGCCAAATTTCAACTCTCTAGGTTTAGCCGTTTGGCTACAATTTTTACCGAACAGACAGACAGACAGACAGACAGACAGACGACAAAATGACGGTATAAGAGTTTTTTGGTCATACCTACAAAACCCTAAAAAGGTCAGCGGATATATTTAAAATTTACTATCCGGACCATGGTCTTGCGAAGTCTCACATGCATAAACACAAAATTATTGCTACGAAATCTGTGTGTTCAGTGTTCATAGATAATAAGTTATTCTTTTAGGACATGTAAAAATAAAATTAACTTTTTCACTTCTCAATCTGCTTTCTATCCAAACATCAAGGTGCTTCTAATTATATATCCAGGGACTGTACAATAATGCTTTGGAATCACGAAGGGTTCTTAACGAGTGTTTAAGGGGTTGTATAAACAAACAGTTTGAGAAATTCTGTCCACAATGTCTGGGAATAGCACTGTATTTAAAAATTCTATTTACCAAATGCTAGATCAATATCAACTAACCTAACCCAATCCGCTTAGACTTGCTCTAAAAATATCATAAATTACTAGTTAAAGTGGAAATCAATATTCCAGGAACCATGATCCTTTAGTGTGGTTTCCCAGGGGAGCAAATTGGAAACAACCCCGGGTAATCCTGTAAGAACAACCCAGTGGTATCAAGCTAACATGACTCGCGTAACTTAATATATTAAGAATAATACTGAAATGTTGTTAGACATATTGCAAACTTCAACTAGTTTGTGTTATTTATGTTATGTAAATATGTTTATCTGCGACCATAAAATAATAAATGCATTATATGTCCAACTGTAAATACATAAAGCTGCTTATATTGCACACTGTGTGTGAAATTAGTACAAGGGTTACCTTATATGTTTTTACAAACGACCACTAGATGGCAATATTGAAATGTGTCATTACTATATTCGTAAAATTTGACATTTGTTGTTGTGAAATCAGTGGCAGCTTATAAATTGACCGACTAGTCTGTTGACAGCGAGCGTTAAAAAAAAAACAAGTTTGTGAAAAAATGGATATTACTCGTAATGATTTTTTATGATGTTAGTAAAAGCCTAACTCAACAACAATGCATAGATTCGCTTCGTTCAACTTTTGGTAATGAAGCACCATCAGAAAAGAATGTTTACAATTGGTTTGCAGAATTTCGTCGTGGTCGTGCGTCCGTCAGTGATAAATCTCGTGAAGGTCGCTCAAAATCCGTTGTGATTAAAAAAACATCGATGCTGTGCGCAAAATGATTGAAGAAGATCAGCATGTGACTTACCGTGAGATGGAGGCATCCTTTGGCATATCGCAGACTGCAATACATTCGATTTTGCATGAACATTTAGCTGTGAAAAAGATCTGTTCCCGATGGATTGACCGAAGCTCAAAAAAAGGTTCGTATTGATTGGTGTAAGGGAATGCTAAAAAAAATCAACCTAGGCACTGCAAAATCCGTATACAATATCGTTATAGGTGACGAAACTTGGATTTATTTATATGAATCGAAAACTAAGCAGCAATCCACTGTTTGGGTCTTCCAAAACCCACAAAAGTTGTTCGTTCACGAAACACTTGAAAATGATCGCTTGTTTCTGCGGTTGTACTGGACATGTCACAACCATTCCTTTACAGGATTGGAGAACTGTTAATATTGAATGGTATACAACAATTTGTTTGCCAGAAGTCATCGACAAAATCAGGAAAAACAACCAAAAACGTCGCATCATGCTTCATCATGACAATGCAAGCTCCAACACAGCACGTCAAACAAATGATTATTTGAAGGAGAAAAACATCAAATTAATGTCTCATTGCCCGCATTCACCTGATTTATCCCCTAACAATTTTTTTTTGTTCCGCAATATCAAACAAAAAATGCGTAGACAGCGATTTTCATCACCTCAAGATCTGTTCCTTCGAAAACGATGTTTTTGAGATATCAACTTCAGAGTGGAAAAAATGTTTCGAGAATTGGTTTGAACGCATGCAAAAGTTTATAAATCTTAATGGCGAATATTTTGAAAAGCAATAAAACAGGGAATGCCGGAGACGCGATGGCCCAAAAGAATATAGAATTGGGGGACTTGGAGGTTCTTCCATCTTGGAAGGCAAATGAAGTTAATGAAGCAATGAAAAGGTCTTCAAAAAGGAGACTGGAGAGATAGAGACACCTGGCGAATATGATACGAAAGGCGACGACAACCTGAAGTTCGTTCATATATACACAAAAAAATTAATACAAAAAATATTTCATGTTTCAAAATAATTGGTTTTCGGTATAACAAACATTTCTCGGAATCCTTATTGAGGATAATTGCCATACTTATTGAAAATATAATAGAACGCTCCTTTTAATTATAATCCTGAAATTCTGTTGAAATTAAAATGCGGAATTTCTTTTGAAGCAGCGTGAAAAATGATAAAATGCAAATGGAGTATTCTTTGCAATTTTAATACATTTTTCTTCTCATTAACCTTGGAAATTAGACATTTTTATAAACTGTGAACTATTTATTAATACCAGTGTACTTGGATGTATAAGTAAGTGTGTATATGTGTAAATATGGGCTGTGTGTGTGTGAATGTGTGAATGTTTTATGTGTGTGTGTTTGTTAGCATGTCACATCAGTGGTAGTAGGTGGTGTTAGTCAGGTAGTGCAGTACACGCCATTTAGTCATTGAATTTAATGAGGTCTACAGGGAGAGACAATGTATCACAGCACCTGGCAAATCTAATAATTGCGCATTTGCCAAACACTTCATCATAACTGATTGAGAAATAGGTTAGATAGCACGATACTCAGTCATATATAAACAGAACTTTTCCAAAAACTCTTTATTGAGTTTAAAAATCTAATGTACCGTATTTTTCGGACCATAAGACGCATCTTTTTAAATAGAAAATTCGACTTAAAACTGGGTGCGTCTTATAGTCCGAAGGTAATAAATTCCAGGTACGCTAATTCAGAGCGCATTAAATAGAATGGAAGAAGGAGGTTGTACAGGTTGCGGACAGCAATGAAAACTAATCAAATCAGATGACAAGTTACGAATAAGTTTTATTCTTCATCGGAGCTACAATAGGATAATTAATATTATCTATTATAATATGAATGAGAGTATAATGTATAATGTAGAATGTAGAAACTGAGTAAGTATAACGTGAAATAAAATAAAATAAATAAATAATTAATGCATAAGAAATATAAAATTATAAAATATAGACTTTAAAATATATAATTAAAATAAAATGAAAATAAAAGTAAAATGAAATTGTAAAAATATAGAAATTATAAAATTAAATTATAAACGTTTTTTTTAAAAAAAAATTAAATAAGTCGATACAGATAAAATAAAATAAAATAAATACAAATAAATAGAATAAAAATAAATAAACCATAAATACAATGTATGAGTACCTGACAAGAGTATTAAAATACATAGACAGATGTGTAGGAGTGCATGTTGGAAATTATAAGTCACGTAATATATTAATAATATAATCAGGTCTTATGATCCGAAAAATACGGTAGATAAATAATATATTACTATACGAGTTTTATAAGACGATGTATTGTCACACGAGTTGTTTAGAGTAGGACGAGCGAAGCGAGGAGTGCTCCAAAGAAACAAGTGTGACAATACGTCGTATAAAACGAGCATAATATACAAATTTTTATACTTTGCATCAATTATTTTATAGAAATTTTAAAATTTCATTTATAAAAAATATCGGAATGCAAACTAGGGAATATTGTGAAATGCTGTCACCATAACAAAAATGTATAATAACATAATTTCTATGATAACACAACAGTAATTTGACAGATAGAAAACAACAAACTTTCTTTTACTTACAAATTGTATTAAATAAACATTTTAAAATATTTGAGGTTATCAATGACAAGCCGTAGACGAGTAGTACTGCCAATCTCTCAAAATAAAAAGTCACCAAAAATAGTTAAACAATAGCTTCTATTGTTAAACTGTTTTCAATGTAACAATGATATTATTGTGAACGCAAAGTATAAAAAGTTATTTTTCTACAGTTTCCCTGAACAGCTAAGAACTGCTTCAGTGGATTGGCAAGGGCCCGTAATACGGAGATGTCCCTCTTTACGATTTTGTAGGTATGATCACCAAAAACCCTTATAACGTTACTCATGTATCTGTCTGTCTGTACGGTAGAAATTTGAGTGGAGTATCAAATGAAACCTCTTAATGCGTGGATAAACACACCAATTTTCTCGCCAAAAAATGTAAAAAATTTTTGTAACCCACCCCATCAATTATTTTATAGAAATTTTAAAATTTCATTTATAAAAAATATCGGAATGCAAACTAGGGAATATTGTGAAATGCTGTCACCATAACAAAAATGTATAATAACATAATTTCTATGATAACACAACAGTAATTTGACAGATAGAAAACAACAAACTTTCTTTTACTTACAAATTGTATTAAATAAACATTTTAAAATATTTGAGGTTATCAATGACAAGCCGTAGACGAGTAGTACTGCCAATCTCTCAAAATAAAAAGTCACCAAAAATAGTTAAACAATAGCTTCTATTGTTAAACTGTTTTCAATGTAACAATGATATTATTGTGAACGCAAAGTATAAAAAGTTATTTTTCTACAGTTTCCCTGAACAGCTAAGAACTGCTTCAGTGGATTGGCAAGGGCCCGTAATACGGAGATGTCCCTCTTTACGATTTTGTAGGTATGATCACCAAAAACCCTTATAACGTTACTCATGTATCTGTCTGTCTGTACGGTAGAAATTTGAGTGGAGTATCAAATGAAACCTCTTAATGCGTGGATAAACACACCAATTTTCTCGCCAAAAAATGTAAAAAATTTTTGTAACCCACCCCATCACCCAGTAGGGTTGATGAAAAAATCTTGGAACAGTTCAATAGGAAATTTTGATCAGATTAGTTTTTCGAAAAATATTGATTTTATAGTCGTTGAAAAAAAAATATATTTTTAAAATGTATTGTGTGGTATCAAAAGAAAGCTCTTAAGAGGTAATTTAAGGAAAAACATAAAGTTTTTTTATTTTTTTTTAAATTTTAATATGATTTTTACAAAAATACTAAAAAAATCATTGTCCCAAAGAGATTAAACTAAAAATCTGAAAATATTTTCAGCAGTTTCAGTGTTTTTGACAAAATTAATTATTTTTGTAACTCATGACTAAATTATGGCTAATAATGTTATGAATTTTTTGTATTTATAGCTAAGATATTGTATGTCTTTTTTGAAATTAAAAATATATTATAAAAAAAAAAAATCAACAGCAGAGAATCAAGTTTTTGTTTGTAGAGTACTACACTCTACACTACACACACTACGTGTAGTGTTCAGTAGTGTATATTGTTTTCCATATTCAAATGAAAGCGATCTGTCAATCGATACTGATGGAGTAAATGAATTATCCTAGACTGTATCTGAGACTTGAAAAGTCATTTTACATTTGAAAAGTTTTTTCAATACATATTTACTACAAATCTTAACTATGCATCAGAGTTTCATCTGAGATTTGAAATTCTGTTAGGGTTCAAAATGCAATATCCCAGTTAGTGATGTGTGATATTAAAATTGTCGTCAGACATAACGCAAAAGGAATATCCGAAATCGTAACTTTTTATGAGAATGTGATGCAGCAACTTCTTTTAGTAAAACTCTTAAGGTAGGTTGCTGAAGAATGAGTAACAGTTTAGAAATGAATGTAATCATAAGTTGTTCATATAAATTGTTTGAAAATAACATTTAAATATATATATTTATACGTAGAGTTAATTTACCTGTATGAAGGGCTGTGCGAATCCTCCATGGGCGCCGTATCCCATATTGGCAAGCATCTCCGGCGAAAAGCGATTAAATAGACCGCCCCAGGCCTCGCTTTCGCGACAAACACACACCAGCATTACCGTCAGCAGCAGTACTCCGATTGCCCTCATATCTGTAACAAAACAAAACAAAATCTGTAAATTTTATAAGTTTGTAAATACATTTAAGAATAATATCATTTTCGTTGCGATAAAAAAAAAAGACAAACTAAATGATTAAAGTGTTCGACGATATATTATGGACTAGAGATAGGTCTTTTTGAATGAACGAGTTAAGTGAACCGAATCAGTTAGGTAGGTTAGGTCAATATGATTTAATCCTATAAAATTAGAAAGAACAAAGGATTTCTTCTCATTAACTAACCTGGCCGCATTCTATTTAACATTAGAGTGCGGTTAAGTTATAACATAGTAAGTTTTAATGTTACTGAATTGAAAAAACCCCATTAATAAATAAATAAATCATTTAATATGATTAAAACATATTAACACCTGGACTGGTCGTTCTCTATTTATAACATATGTGGATTTGGTGTGTACATGTTCACTTAAATATTCAATTACAAATATTAGTTTCCTAAAAGATAGGAAGTATCTTGTGGTAATACCAACCAATAATACCCAAGACAACTATGTAAAAAAAGAAATAAAAAGAACAATAATGAATAAAATAATAATTAAATTTTATGAACTATCTACTATATGAGTTTTAGGTTACAATGCACATTTTGCAATTTTTCATTAGTAAAGATGCTTCTACTAAAGGCTATATCACACTAGAGGTAATATTAACGTCTAGACTTGGAAACTTAAAGTTTTTGCAATCGAATCGAAGTCATTTGTGTGTGATAGTATGAAAAAAATAAAATAAATAAATAAATAAATAAAACCTAGGTTAAATAAATAAAAAATAAGTCCAACAAGGTATTAAATAATAGAGGAGATAATAGGCAGCCTTGTTTAACTCCACTTTAGACGGCAATACTTTTACTTCTCATCCCATTATATACTTGCGAACTTGCGAACTTGCCTCACGGTATAGTTTTTTGATAAGATAATCTAGGGGATCCGGGTTAGGATGATCCGGGACCCCAACATGATCCAGGAAAAATAAACTTTAATACTCTAATATTAGTTATAAAATATAAATTTGTGACAATCGTTAGTATTTTAAGTAATAGAAAACGTTATAACTTGCATTGAAAAATTATACTTCGTTGCCTAAAAATCAAGAATTCTGTTATAACATGACCATACAGAAACAAATACGTCCATTAGTAACACATCGCCAAAACTGAATGAGATTATTTGTATTTTTAATGGTTTTTATTACATAGAATAAAAGTCAGATATATAAAAAGTTATTAATGGAAGAACAGATTAATCCTAATATCATAAAACCAAATTGTCCATAAATTTTAATGCCGAAATCCCGGTTATACCGTAATGTAAGCATATAGAAATAGAGTAATCGATTTTCTAGCGGCTGAACTGAACATTAACGGGTCAAATCAGGCGTAAATATAAGAACAGGATACGTTTTTACGTTAAACACGAAAAACTGTGAAAGAAAGGTATTAAATTCGCATTATGCTTCGAAAATTGATGAAAATTTGTCTTAAATTGAAAAGAAAATAATGGAAAAACGGTTTTGTGGAATGAAAAAAACATTATAAAAATAGTGTAAAGGTTAAATTTACAGTAAAATATAGATAAAAAGATAGATTGACAGTTATTCTTCTTCTTCTAAACACTCACACATCAAAAGTGTTGAGTTATAAAAATCACATTCATGCGGTAGCGTCAAAACAATCATGCATTAATGATAGGTTCGCAAGACAAAAGAGAAAGGCTACAAGGCGTGCTTTGCTCCCTGGGTAGTGTTAATAGTAAGTAAATAATTAAAAAATGCCTTTATCATAAAAAAAATCTCCATATTTTATCTTGTTTTAAATTTAAATTTTATGATAGATATACAGTAGACTGATTTTTCCTGCACCACTATTTTTTGTTTGTTTTAATAATGATGTAAAATATATAATTTTTCACACTAAACCTTGTTCATTCTAAGCCTGTGCAAAAAATGGGGTATTTAGTTTGGTGTCAGGTGTTTCCAGACATATTTATGAAGAAGTTATTCTTAGCTCCGGATTTAGTCGGATTCCTCCGGGAAAAGCTATTTATTTTCAACGCACGAACCTGACATTTCTTTACGCAATGTCTACATTATAAATGCACGCGAAACGCGTTCATAGAGAAGTAGAAAAAATGTAAAATTTTCAGATAATAAATGTATTCTCTTAACAGACCTAAAAAAGGTTTTGTGAAAAACAAGTTTATGTAAAATATTTGTCTCAAAACTGGTTTTTGGAACAAATATGGTATTTTGGATTCCTTGATTTTTACTTCTGGCACTTTTTCGTTATAAATACAATAATACCTTGGCTAACGAATTTAATTTCTTCTACGAAGTGATTCGAAGTATGAATTGGCTGAGGGGGGCGAAAACGGAGTTAAGTCATATGTAAAAAGATAGGACTTAAAACTTTTTTTACGCCCATCAGCGAATTAGTTATTGGTTAGCCGAATAATGATTTTCCATGAGTTTCAATGTAAAAACCTTTTAATCCATTCCACAACATTCCCGAAAGGAGGACTGAAGTGTTGAAGATTCACTATTTACACCTTATTTAGTTAACAGTCCATACGGAACATAGTTTATGAGAAATTCTCTATAAGGCTGTCTTCCTGCAAGGTTCAACTGTTCTTGTGATATTGCAGGAGTCTTAGGAATTTCTTCTCTCTCAGCTCTTGATTTTTTGGTTAAAGGAGATTTTCTCCCATGTTGGTTGGATTTCCACTTCTTTAAGATTCTTTTGACGTGTCTTAGGCACTTATCAGTGTTTGAAGTGATGAAATATTTTTGTATATCCTTACAATTACATACTTTGCATTATCAATTTTGGCATGGAAAAGGCCGCGTGTTTCTTGTGATTCGTTAATCGAATCCCAGTTCGTTAATCAACATTGCTTTCTGCATCCCCCAAATCCAGAAAGTGGCAAAAGATCTACAGGCTGGAATGGACTCGATTTCCCTTCGGTAAGAGGCTTTCACCTAAAACTCCAACTACCAGGAGTACAAGTTTAACTTTATATCCTGGATAAGTGTTTTAAGCTCAAATAAGAGATCCATATACTTGGATCTATTTCCCTGCAATTTGAGAAAGATGTTCTTATCAGCAGGACTTAAAAATTCAGACATCTGTTTGGTCTCGATATTCAGGAGAGATATGTTCGGCTTAGTGGCTGTCTCGTGGTGAGGTAGGAGTAATTCCAATAAATTCGACACTTGGAATTTTCCACCACCAATTCTATGTCAGAAGGGATGTACGGTTATTCTTCTGCCCTAAACATATTGACAAAAGCAACTCCTTATACCAACATCTTACTGTTCCTCTATCTGACCCTAGTATATTGTCTAACCCAGTGTTCTTCAACCTATGGTCCGCAGAAAATTCTTGCCGGACCGCGAAAAATTTCGACCGAATCATGTAGATGCACACTTCTATTCACGAGTATATAGCACATTTTTTTAGTCGACGCAGAAGCTAACTTATGCCCGAACCATGATTTATTGTGTGCACATATAAAATGAAATCATTGTCTCAATTTTGGAAATCGCTAGAAAAAGAATGTCCATCTTTGAGTTATAAAGCTATCAAATTATTGATCATTTTTTCGATTTATATTTGTGCGGATAGACTTTTTCAGCCATGTCAATAATAAAAAGCAAACAGAGAAATCAAATGGATGTTAATGCAGCGCTTGTCTCTCAGAAACAACTCTGCAGCCACGTATATTATATTTTCTAACAAAGAAAAAGCAGCAGATGTCTCACTAAAAAATTGTAATTATGTAACTGTATATTATATACCTATACAATAATAAAATACTATCTATATTGGTTTTCATTTGTGTCTTCGGATTCAGCTGGTCCGCGAAATATTTATCCTATTTTCACCAGTCCGCGAGTTCAAAAAATTTGGTCTCACCAGTCCCTCACTATATGCTTTTTCCTTAATTTATGGATTCCTGACATCCATTAGACTAAATCTCTAACATCCTCATACCATCCTCGTATTGCTAAACGCAGGAGGACTGGCTTTAAGCCTCGACCAACATATTGAGAAAGAAGAAAGGCTACTGAGGATTTAAGATATACCGTTCACAATCTTTTTTAGTTTATCGCTGGTATAAAATGGATATTTACAAACGATTGCGAGTTATTCTCAAATGTGCTTACAATGTTTCATGATACATGATCTTAGAACACCAAAGACCACGTATGCAGCGAATAATTTTTGTGACACTTCATCATCAAACGAACAATTACAGGATTAAATAATCCTGTAACATATTCTACAGCCTTTCCAATCATTTTGTTTTTTCCTGTAATTTTCCAAGAAACGATTTAGAACATGCAATTTGCCGTATGAACAATCTATTTTTCATGGCATTATCTTACTATTATTATCTCCAACGCTACATTTTCCAAACGATTACCCCTGCATTTAATGTGAAAACATTGTTTTTTTTTGCACTTTTTTACTTTGTTAGTAACAATCAATATCTATATATACGCTTCTAAAGGTCGGGTCGATATAAAGAACAAAGGTATACAATTTATTTTTTAAAACCGTTTTAATTTTAGATAGAATTTTATTTTTTTAGCTTTGGAGATTTATATATATAAAGTATATTTAAAGGCAGCGTTGGCGGTACGAAGAGACTAATGAATTCCTTGGCCGTCCTAACTTTCAATCTTGTGAAAAGATACAAAATCTCTAAGGGCCGGTTTTACAATTCATAGTTACCTGTTGGTTAGCTCAAATCAATGGCTAACGACATATTTGCAATATAATAATTACCATATGTTTCCACGGTAACCACTAGCCAGAACCATAGATAAAGAAGGAAATAGATGCGAAACTGCCTTTATATTTTTTGAAACCAAATTAGCGCTGTAGTTGTTGGGTTATGGAACTAAAATTGGTAGGGGAGGAAAGGGTTGGTTTTTCGCGGGTATTTTAAATGCTTCAGTGGATATAGTTGTAAGCATAATTAAATGTTATTATTAAATGAAACAATTGTTATAATCTGTCTCAATTTGTAATACGAAACTAAATCTGGTTACTTTGGTGACTGTTGTGGTGTAAATAGACTTTTTTGAAACCATGTAAACTTGTAAATCTGGCTTTCACATTTTTGGTGAATTTTCATTATACTGAGGTTATATTCACTCAAAAACTACATGTCAGATACCAAATTGACATATAAAATTTGTGATTGACATGTCTAATATTTTGAATTATATACAAATATTTATTTCATCTTATTTCGCTTATTCATAATTTCTGTCCTGGTTGTATAAAATATATTTCAAATACTTGTCAATTTGTGTTTTATACAATTTGTGTTAGTAAGTTGACATATAATTTAATGTCATAATTGACATTGTCAAATATTTTGAAAGGTGTTACTTCAGAATTACCACCGTAAGATGATATTTTAAATATACAACATAAGAAATGAAGTTTCTCTGTTAGTTTCGTATTACAAAATGAGACAGATAATATGATTTATTTTGTCTATTTTTAATATTATTAACGACAACAATATTAAAAATAGACAAAATAAATCATAACAATTGTATCATTTAATAATAACATTTAATTATGTTTACAATTAAGAACAAACAGTTAGGAATTATACAGAAACAGAAAAACAATAACTAGCAGAAATAATTATTTATTAAGTAGACTAAAATATAACATAATATTTACTAATAATTAATATTTATGAACACTTCCATGGACAAGCCATCCAATTTTGGATTTCCAATGTTCCTCATCCACGTTGTATACAATTCTGGAGCCACACGTGTCTTCGGGTTTGGAAAGCGATATCTTGTAGGTTCACTACTATCACACCCCAAAACAAAGCATTTAACACCCATTTCCGAATTAAACAATGAAATTACAAAATTACAGAAGACGCTTTTGACACTAATTACAGATTTTGACGCTAATGACAGAAGCCGTAACAGGCAACATCCTGTCATGCACGTAGCTATAACGACTGGCAGCGACTGGGGCGCTATTCGTGTTGGGTTATGGAACGTAATATGGTTTTCGTTTTGCCATTAGAGTTTCACCCCCCTGGCCAGAACCTTAACGGTCGATTGTAAAACCGGGCATCAGCCGTGGAGCACTTATCACGAGAAGAATTCATAGCGGAGCACTATCGTTGCTATATACAGTGGCGTACGCACAAAAATATTTCGGGGGGGATTTTTTACATCGGAATTTATACGTATTAAAAAGGCGAGCAATCTTGAAATTCGGTAATCATAATTTTAGTTCTATTCAAATTTTCGGGGGGGGGGGGATGTATCCCCCAGTCCTATATATTTTAGTGGATCTTGACGTGTGATATATTGTAGAAATAAATTTCTCAGTTGATCGATACAGAATAATTGTTTTATGCCTATCTTGAAAAGTTATCGGGTATGGACTATAAACTGAGCAAAATGTGAAAATGCTTTGTTAGATAAAAGCAAAAATATTAATAAAAAATTAGTTGTGGCCACCACAACACCGAAAGCCATCACAAAGTAGGTACTTAAACAAAACACTATGTAACACAGAAATTATTTGATTTTTACCATAACCGTGGAAACATTACATAAGGTAACTGCAGCGAATTTCGACTACGCAGGTAATTTCGACTATCCCATTATTTCTCTAAATAATTGCTGCCATATAGCGATAGTATAATGTAACACTATGTTTATGTGAAAAACTAACCTCACTTTATTTCAAGCCACGTGTGAATGTCGTTAGACGAACAGTGTAGATATTTATATTTTTTAAGTGTTAAAATATTTTTTTATTGGTTTTAATCAGCAGTTGTTTATCAAAGGAAAGTTGAACAAAATATTTTGCATTGAATAAACTGATAAGAACTGATCCAAATACATATATATTAGCTGGTAAAATATGTGTTTCATAATATTTTGTTACAATATCACAGCCTAAATAAAACAGATTTGATTGCAGGTAATATCGACTAGAGGAGTGAAGCTACTACGGACCAGTCGATATTACATGCATGCATGTTTCATTTACCTAATTTGACGACAATTAAAATCACGTCTTACTAAATGTCTCTATTATTATATTCTTTTACCTAAATAAAATTTAAAAGAGACAAGAAACGTTGCTTATCTTAAAATTTTAGGGTAGTCGATATTAACATCACTTTTTTGAAATCAACGATTTTTTTATATTTCTTTTATGTCGAACTTAAGTTGTAATAACAGGCTTGTTTCATCGTGAAAATATTTAGCATCTAAAGATAAGTGAATGAGGTATCGATTGGGACCACTTTCCTACCAAAATATTGAATAGTACGTAAATTAAAAAATAAATAAATTTGGTAGTCGAAATTCGCTGCAGTTACCCTATAGTTATGAAAAAATAAATACTTAATAAGTATTATTACTAATGAAAATCATCTGTAGACACCACAGGACTGACCGCAAAAATCTTCAATTTCTAGAAGACCAAAAATCCGTTTACCCAAATTCGCTTTACACGTGTCCAAGGACCGACAAACAGACATACAGACAGACCGACAGACATCCCGCTAAAAATAGTAAAAACATTGTGCAGGAACTTCAATCCGTGGACATCCATCGAAATGAATCAATTTAGAAATGTCAAAATCTCTATGATCACAATGCCTCCCTTACATGTATATGTATAACTAGAACTGGGGCAAAAAAAGCTTTTCAAAATACAAAATAGAAAATACCGATAAAAAACTATTGAAATACTATCTTTATAATATTATTGTCGTATAACACAGTTGTCGTCTACTGGAGTTCTGCGACGGAGACTGTGGTAGTTTTTTTAACGATCCGTACTTTAGCTAACGATCCATCGAAAAATAATAACAGCATAAACAAATAAATAACACTGCACCACTATGACTTACTGACTTACTGTCTGAATTATAAGAGATTTAAAGAATATAATTAATTATAGTCTATCTCAGAAAGACTGATAGTAATAAATCTTTTTGTCAGGCAGTTACCAGCGGCGTGCACATTTTAAACACGTTTAAATTGGTTTTGTGTATTTCTATATTACTATTTATCATTTTATTAAAAGCCCGCCTGTGACCATATTTATCATATAATTAAAAGCACGCCTGTCACCATATTTTTCCTCAAAATTTTAGGGTAAGGGTTGTTATGATCTATTGTGTTTAACCCTAGTTCGTATTCCCATATAAGATGTGCGGCACACTCGGTTGTTTTTAACAATATTTCGTTTCGAACTATTCATATTTTGTGGGCCGCTTCTGTGTGAAAAACAATAACTTTTAACAAATAATAAATTTTATTACTATCAGTCTTTCTGAGATAGACTATAATATTTCCATTGTATGAAACGGCACAACATCTGTTACCTATTATTAGGCAAATTTTAAGGAATTTTAACTGCATTATATGCTGCTCCTGTAATATTTCAACGTTGTAATAGAACAGTCACTCAGTTGTATATTTGTATTTCATTAAGGTTAAAACTTTTCCAGTAACCAGTTGACCTATTGAGATTCGAGCGACTTTATTTACATTTATTGGGGGCAATAAA
Source organism: Liopterus haemorrhoidalis (assembly GCA_963971575.1). NCBI lineage: Eukaryota > Metazoa > Arthropoda > Insecta > Coleoptera > Dytiscidae > Liopterus > Liopterus haemorrhoidalis. Next base: position 7,140,795 of record OZ020617.1, read on the forward strand.
ATATTATTGTACTGGCTTTGTTATCTTCAGTAGCGTATCATTTCTGAGTGAAACATTTTTTTTGAGAAAACAAAAACACTATTTTCACATGTGATCACATTTATTTTATTTTCTGTCTAATCTGCTCGCGGAGCACTAGTAGACGCTCCGCGGAGCACAGTTTGGGAAACTCTGGTCTATAGGTTTCGTATTATTTTTCATATTTCTGTTAAGATTTAAGTGGTAACAAACTTTCTGTTGCTTTTGGTGCATTTTTCTCGATATATTCCGGTAATTCTTACATATTCATTGTGATTGTAAAATTAATTCTGACAGTTAAATAATTAAATAAAATAATTTATTTTTTGTCTATAAACTGTTTATTGTCATAGGCTACCAGATAGGTATAAATATTTGTTAATTTTTACTTTTTATTTTATGTGAAGTGAAAAATAAAATCTTGTATGCACCATTGGCGTTACTGGATGATTACGCCCATCGAGCGACATTCATTCCTCGGGCTGTATTACGTCGCTCTCCGGGCGTAATCATCTAAGTAACACCCTTGGTGCATAAATAGCTATTACTTAATATACGATATCTTGCAGTTTTCATTAAAGCGGGCATTATTAATTGTCACATCCTGTTTAGTCAGCAACAAAGGATGTTTCTTTATGTAGAGATTTGTTATATAGACATTGTGTTACCTACCGATACTTATAGTTTCCTATTAAAACGGTTAAATAATTTTTTATCAGCCTTTAAATTATAAACTTAGGACTCGCATTTTTTTTTTTTTTCTATCGCAGAGTTTTCATAAATATGCATATGCATATCGGAAATATCAGTAGTTTCCCTAAATAGGGTTAAAAATCCGTGTATGCATGTTTAATTTTTATTTTTTAGATCGAATCGTTTGGCTACAATTTATACCGACAGACAGGCAGACAAACTAATCGAGTTTTTGAAGAAATCTTAACTATATTTTTTCAACAGTATTATTAACTAATGTCTATAAAATTTTTAAAAATCTTTTCATTCTTCCCTCTAAATTCTGTTCCAATTTATTTATTAATTACTTTAGCGGGTAACAAAGAAGTATCGATATAACGCAGCGCACAATATCATAATTCTGTTGTATTGTGTACAGCGACGTGAAATATCACTTTAATCATCTTTCCCGGTTCAATTACCGGATAATATTCCCCGGAAAATCTAAAATTAATTCATGGTTATCTTAGGGAAACAAAATCGAATTATGTTTCTTTGAAATGGAATGTTATTAAAGATAAAATAATAATTAAAGAAAGAATATTAAAAGAAAACATTTTTTTAATTAACGTTTATTTTTCTTTCTTGATTAAGTTTTTGTTTTAATATGCTTTTATTAAATTTTTCAGAATTACGAACAATCAAAAGTAAGACAATGAGTTTAAGTTTAAAGCTTGGTTTATATAGGTCCATAACTTAATGCATGGCATGAGCATGAAGGAAAATACAAAGGGGTGTCACTGTTCTGAATATCTGTTAACAGAATAACAGAACAAAGAGAGTACTGTGATTATTATTTTATGCCTGTGCTACCAGATCTATTATTATAAATGAGACTTAATAATTATATGTAACAGTAGCGGCTTTTACTTTAAGCAGGTATGCGCACATCAAATAAAAAAAAAAACAACGACATAATACTAATTTTTTCGAAATAATAATCAACGCATTATATTTGTTATATTAATATAATATACAGAAAACACAGAACGCTCTTTTAATTCCTACCGTAATATATGCTGGCAATTGGTTTGTATTCAGAATGCAACACAGCTCCAACTGCTTATATTGGACACATATTGACATCTGACACTACCGATAGAGGCGCTACTGCATTTTACATCATGGCTGACTTTGGTAGGATATTTTTGACAGATTCAGTGGTATCTTCATGTGATCTTTATTGAAATTAATTTATTATTCAATATGAGGGTTGCGTTAAATGAAATTTTCCGTTTTCTCAGTGCCCAAGTAACCTCAAGGGTTATAATTGAAGGTAATAAGGCTTTTTTGCCACGTTTCGGAACACGATGAAAACTTAGGTCTCTATCACTACCTACTTTTGCATTGCAAAGATAAACACAACAATTCACGTTGTATTTAATTTTTCTTGCAATTTTAAAGACATTTTTTTAAAACTTGCTATGAAAACAACAGTAAACAAACTCGACTATCCTACAACCGTCAGTTTCTCAAAATCTCACTAGAGGCGCTTCAGTTATTGTCAGTTTACAATAGACTGTTGAGTCCCCCAACGCAATTTAAGTTTGTTTTTATAAGAGACAGCATGTTGTAGGCAGACTGCAACTTAGTACACCAGCAGTCGTGTTATTGTGTTTGTGTGCATGAACAGCGTTTTATTTTCATAAAAATAAATTAGAAAGTTGTTACAATTCACATATTTCTAATTAATAAAGTTTGGTATTTATGTTTTTAGAGTTTTGTAGGTATGACCAAAAAACCCTTATACCGTCATTTTGTCGTCTCTCTGTCTGTCTGTTCTGTAAAAATTGTAGCCAAACGGCTAAACCTAGAGAGTTGTAATTTGGCATGCTTATACAACTCTTTGACCCACACATAGGAAAAATACTAAAACATCTAAAAAACATATCCCCCTAAAAATATAAACAAAAAATATTTTTTTAAATTCTGAGTAGGGTATCAAATTTTATTTTTGCAAAATAAATTATTTTGATGCGATTTTTGCCAAAATTGTGTAAAATTTTTTTTGTATCACACCCTGTATCCCAGATGGTTTAAACTAAAAAACTGAAAAAAATTTAAGTAATGTACATTGGTGTGAACCGGAATAGTACAACAGGAATATGTGATCAAATTATGTTTTCGGAAAATAACGCTTTTTTTTTGTTTTTTGGTTGACGATCTACAAAAATTATGTAACACACTATACTAGAAGGCGTATACTGGTCTAATGGTTAGCTTGCTTGCTACGCAGCAAACTAGGGTTCGCTCCCGGGCAGAGAAGACAATTTTATTTCTTGTTTTTTTTTCCATTTTTATTTTGTTTAAATTATTTTGTCAAAATTCTAGTTATATTTTGACAAATGTTGCATTTAATTTTTAAGAGCGTAAATTTAATAACCAGTTGGAATTGTTGGAATTAAATATTCATTCTATGTGTTATGAATATGAAACCAAAGGAGCGGAGCATATGACTTAAAACAACCAATGGAAGCCATAGGCGCAATTTTCAAAATCTTAATGAACCTTAGCTATATAAAAAAAAAAAAAATATTGTTTAGAAACCTAAATAATGGTATTAGGTATTCGAATTAAAATTAACAAAAAAATATTTTAACATAAAATTTGTTTTTAAAGCTCTTAGATTAACAGACGATAAATTATTTTAAAAATATCGTTCGTTTTGCCGTGATTACTACAAAGCAAAATTTGTCCTACACACTCAGCATGCCGCCTTCACTTATTATATATTTGCGAAACCCTGAAATGTGTGAAAATTCACCCTTTTTTTAATTTAAAATTTAAATATATAGCTCTAATTCAGCAGACCGTCTAAGGCCCCCCCTGGAGCATCGGGCTCTTATGCGACGGCATAACTTGAATTTACGCCACTGCGTACGTCATCTAGTTCAATATGTGCCCTTACATAAAAATGTGTAAGCTGCCCTGAAATATTTAACCTGAAAACTTTACTAATTTTTATTAACATCGCTTTATTAAGTTTTCTTTGTGATTAGTTTTCTTCTTCATTTTTTATATTATCAGCTACGTCTCCTGAATTCAAAGAAAGGTTCTCGTGATTTATAAACTGTTCTAGATTTATCGGGGTTATTTCTTGTTAAAGTGAGAACAAATCCTTTGTTTTTCAAGCCGTTGAACATGGGTTCGGTCTGATGGCCTGATATTTAAAACTACTGCGATTTGTATGCTAAAGAATTGCTGAACTTTATCTTGAAAGAAGTACTGAGATTTCGGTTTAATACCTTTTTATCGCAGCTGAAAAAGTATGTTTCTTGGAAGAAGAATTTATTACCTTAAGACGGGGATTCATTGCTCTTGGCATGTATGCAATCTTTTTATTATTTTGGTTCGAAAATGGAGGAAAATTGGAAACATATACTAGCAACGTGAAATTTAAAAGAACGTTATCCCCATTTAAACGTAAATTTAAATTTTTACTATACCGACATGCCATCATATCGGTTTAGTTAAAACAGTTGTCGGCGAACCGGGGTAAATTATCGGAAATGTAAACAAAAATAACGATATACCGTATTTTTCGGACCATAATGTGTTTTCATGCTGGTACTGGAAACGTGGAACAAGAAATTCAACCAATAGAATCGCTCTATTTTAAAAAAATCAGCTGTGGCCACCACAGGACCGAGCGCCATCATAAAGTACTTGTATAAAATATATTCTAGCAGCAGAGTAGAAATAACTTGACCTAATATTTTCTAACAGAGATATTATTTATCATGACCATGGAAACGTTACATATAAGTATGAAAAAATAGATACATAGAAAAAAAAATTCAAATTTTTTTATTTTATCAAAAAATGTCTCAAATAAAAGTTGTTAGTTATTGCTTTTATAGCAACTTTTGTTAAATAATTTTTTTCGAAATATTTTTCTGTTGCTAAATATTCGCAAAAATCTTAAAATCGACAAGAGTAAACTCTCATTTATAGACAACCGATTTTTACCAAAAGTTGATCAACTTGTGCCATTGATAGCAGAAGCTTAAATATGAAGTTTCATAAAAATCCTTTTAGCCGAATTTGCTCTGCACGTGTACACAGATAGACAGCCGGACGGGCAGACAGACCGACAGACATCATGCTAAAAATAGTCAAAACGTTATGTAGGGACCTCAACTCGTGGAGATCCATCGAAATCTCGAAATGTCAAAATCGGTATGATCACAATACCTCCTTTATACAGTGAATATATTTTTTAATGCAACATGTACTATGTCATTACCATGGATACAGTTTTTGACAGCAATATAAATCGTGTTCAATTTCATTTGCAACATAGACAATTAGTGTGTATACTTTTGCTCATTGCTGATTTAAAAATTAATCAACATGTATAGCACAAATGAAGAAAAAATAATGATGGTAACTTGGTATAACTCCCAAATGAGTTTAAGAGAAGTTTCTGCTGTATTTAGTGCAACTTATCCAGATCGGCCAATACCAATACCAAATCCCTCTACAATTTCAAGACTAATTAATAAATTTCATCGCGAAGGATGAAAAAATAATGATGGTAACTTGGTATACCATAACTCCCAAATGAGTTTAAGAGAAGTTTCTGCTGTATTTAATGCAACTTAGCCAGATCGGCTAATACCAAATCCCTCTACAATTTCAAGACTAAATAAATTTTATCGCGAAAGATGTCTTAAGTCAAAACATAATAAAAAAAGAACAACATCCCACGTGCTTACAGAAGAGAAGCAGTTGGAAATATTATTACAAGTGGAAGGAAACAATCAAAATACTTTAAGATCAATTGCACAAACCGTTGGTGTCAGTATTGGATCTGTTTTTAACTTCTTAAAAAAAGAAAAGTTTCGATCATACAAATTTCAAAATCATCAAGAATTGTTAGAAAGGGACGCAGCAGTACGAATGGATTTTTCTTTTGAAATGTTTGAAAAAATTAATTCTGACCCAACAATGCTTCAAAGAATTTTATTTACTGACGAAGCAACATTTACTCTAAATGGTGAAGTGCACAGACAAAATTTTAGGTACTGGAGTCGAGAAAATTTACATTTGTTTCATTCCTCCCGAACTCAAAGGCCGGAAAAATTAAATGTTTGGGCAGGGATATTAGGAACTAATATTATAGGGCATTTTTTTATTGACGGTAACCTTAAGGCCGCAAAATATCTAGCCCTTTTGCAAAACCAAATATTACCTGCGTTGCGAAACCTGAATATTAATGGACAAGTATAGTTTCAACATGATGGCGCACAAGTCCATTATTCTAGAATAGTTAAAGAATATTTACATAGAACAGTTCCAAATAGCTGGATTGGCTGGTCGATGAATTGGCCAGCGAGATCTCCGGATTTGGCACCAAATGATTTTTTTTTATTGGGGTATTTAAAGGCCAAAGTATATAATGGAGAACTTAGGGATGATGCTGAACTACAAAACAAAATTGTTCAAGCATCCAACAATATACCTCAAGAGCAATTGCTGAATGTTTTGAATCATTTTTATGATCGCTTAACATTTTGTATGCAAGTAAACGGAGTTTTTATTAGTTATTTATTTATTTATTTTTTTTTATTTGTATTTTCAATAAAATATTTTGATTTTGCTAGTAAATATGGTTTTTTCTATGTTGCAAATGAAAATGGACACGATTTATATTGCTGTCAAAAACTGTATCCATGGTAATGACATAGTACATGTTGCATTAAAAAATAAATTCACTGTATATGTTGGCTTTCGGTAAAAATGCTGTAAGGGTTTAAAAAAAGTTCACTTACAATTTTGCAGTGAATCTGTAAAGACAGTTTTAGTAAATTAGTAAATAGTTTCGTAATATTTATATTATAGTTATAGTTTTATAATAGTTGTATAATTGACTTTTTTATTTGTGGTTTTGTGTTTAAAGTCAAGAAAATTTTTTTTAGGGGCCCACTTTTCATTAGCGTTTCAGGCCCCCCTAACACTAAATCCGACCCTGGCACCATTGCCTACTTTTTATATTTCTCTATATCATTTTATTTGATAGTTCATTCATAAATATTTAGATATTTCTTTTTCAATTCTGTTATCTTTTTGAAAACACCATTTAGATTCAACATTTCAAACTGAAAATCCTTTGTGAAAACCGATTTAATAAATGTACGCTATTTAAAACCAGCCTTCGTGAGAAATAATGTGAAAACAGAAGCACAAAAACGAAGAGATAAAGGTGAAAAATGTCGGAAATTTGTAGATCAGTGTTTTAAAAATTAAGTTAGTACATCCCTGGAAAGCTGTTTACTAAAGTGCTCTGTATTTTGTTTATCTACAGCTTTTTGGAGATTAAGATAATTTAGATAATTTGTTAAGTAATTATTTTTTTAAGGAAAAAATCACAGCAATTAATAAAAAAGGATTTTTGGGTATGAGGAGATAGTTCAGGAATTTTTACGGTTTTGTAGGAATAACTAAAAAAACTTCATACCGTCTCTCTTGTATCATGTGTCTGTTTGTCTGTACAGTAGAAATTGTGGCTAAACTGGTGGATATATTATATATAAAGCGCGGACAAAAAAGTTTTTAATTGTTTATTAGTTCCTACTTAGATTTGCCAGTGGTGTGTCCATTCGTTAAACTCATATATTTTAAATTTATATTAATAACTAAAAAATCAGCTGTGGCCACCACAGGACCGACCGCCATCACAAAGTACTTGTATAAAATACATTCTAGCAGCAGAGTAGAAATAACTTGGCCTAACATTTTCTAACAGAGATATTATTTATCAAGACCATGGAAACGTTACATATAAGTATGAAAAAATAGATACTTATTTTATTATTAAATTTTTTTCTAAAATGTTTCGTTTTATCAAAAAATGTCTCAAATAAAAGTTGTTAGTTAATGCTTTTATAGCATCTTTGTTAAATAAATTTTTTCGAAATGTTTTTCTGTTGTGAAATATTCGCAAAAATCTTAAAATCGACACGAGTAAACTCCCATTTCTAGTCAACCGATTTTTACCAAAAGTTGATCAACTCGTGCCATTGATGTCAAAAGCTTAAATATGAAGTTTCATAAAAATCCTTTAGCCGAATTTGCTCTGTACGTGTACACAGACAGACGGACGGACAACCAAACAGACAGACAGACAGACGGACAGACGGACAGACAGACCGACAGACATCATGCCAAAAATAGTCAAAACGTTATGTAGGGACCTCAATTCGTGGAGATCCAACGAAATCTCGAAATGTCAAAATCGGTACGATCACAATACCTCCCTTATATATGTTGGCGGTCGGTAAAAATGAACTGGAAAGGGCAACAGCGGCGAGTTGTTAGTGTGAATGTGCTGGTGAATTTAGGCCTTAACTTAGCGTTCGTTTAATTTGATTTTACTCAGACTTGAAAATGGATACAGTGCATTATATTAAAACTAGCGTGCTGAACTATGAAAGTATATTAGTAATAAAAAATATTGGTCCTCATTGGCCAAAATTGAATATTTCACAATCGAATAAAAATGGAAATAGAAAATTCAGTAGAGAGTTCAGTAAAAAACAATGGTAATAATTTAAAATGGGGCACCATAAGCTACAATTTTTTTAACGACCAATGAATGAGTTATCTGTAGCTCGGAGCTTAATACAAAAAAATATATATATATATAATAAAAAATTAAGTCGTACTTGGAAGTATAATTTGAAAGCGAAATATTTTTATAGTCTATCTCAGAAAGACTGATAGTAATAAAATTTATTATTTGTAAAAAGTTATTGTTTTTTCATACAGAAGCGGCCCACAAAATATGAATAGTTCGAAACTGCCTCACAAAAAGATTTATTACTATCAGTCTTTCTGAGATAGACTATAATCATTTTTAACGTTATTATGGTCTTGAAATTTTTTTACCAACTTCCACATCGCGTTTTTGATAAAAATCGTGTTCCCTCTACCTTAATACATTGTGTATATGAATTATAAATATGTTTCACAGGCCAGATTGAGTTAGATTGGGGGCCAGATATTTAAAAATCACAGAGGACGGGTGGGCGAAATTCTGAAAATCATTTTAGAACTTGGGGAGGAAATTCTGAAAATTAATTAAGGACAGGGGGAGTGGAGAGATTCCGAAAATCTTTTGAGGAAGGGGGGAGGGTGATTCTAAAAAAACCAGGGGCAGAAATTTCATGCGAGCCGTTTGAAACTTATCGTTGGGCCAGATTCGGCCCGAGGGTGTCCCCCCAAATATTTTACCCACCAGCCGCTACTGTGTATAGATAGAGACAAACAGAGAAATAAACAGATAGACAGAGTGACACACAGACAGAGAAGACGGACAGAGAGGGACAGACAGACAGAGAGAGACAGACATGGAGAGAGACAGAGAGAGGTAGAGACAGACAGAGACACAGACAGATAGACAAAGAGGAGAGAAATAAAGAGGGAGAAAGAAAAAGAGCTCCTTATTTAGACCCATGTACATTGAAAACATTTCATCCAGCATACAATCCACAATTTTTAATTTAGATTTTCTAATTACTCCTACGGCCGATTACTAAAGAACAAGTTAAGTATTTTAACTCAAGTTATGCTTAACTCGAGTTAAAACACTGTAGCAACTATTCCGGTAGTGCAGCAACTATGATGAATGTTATATTTTTATTTTTGTATAATAGCAGGCAGAAATAGTTGAATAATTGTACTGTCATTTTTGTATAAATAAAATATAAATATAAATAAAAAACATTAAAAATATTTAAAAGCTTACACTGCTTTAACATCATAGAAAAACATATCATTTTAACTTGAGTTAGGGATAACTCAAATTAAAACATTGATCTTTAGCATCCAACCATTAGAGTCGAAAAGCTCCACGTCTTAATAACGTCTAGTATAAAAAAAAAAAAAACTGATAAAAAGTACACTTTTATATAACAATTCTTCTATTTAATAAAGTTATTCTCCAAACGGTTTACTAGGAATTGTATACCCCTTCTTTTTGAGTGTGATATTATTATAAACTAACACAATTTTCCAAATATCCAAAGCTCTTACCTTTTTTTGTGAGGGAACCTAACAATAGAACTACACTTTTGTTTAATACAACGACGTCCAACGTGCGATTTACTAGAATGAACGATCTATAAAGGGTTGTCTCTATATATGTATCGTATTCGGAAAAACTCGGTTATGATCGGAGCTTTTCCGAACGTGTGGGCGAGCTTTAAACAGAGACGGTATAGATAAGCTCCTCAGTCGAGGATGTTTGAAATATAAATCAAATGATAGATTTTTCAATGATTTATTATGTGGATTATATGGAAACAAAATTAGTTGTAGAAATTTAAGATTTGATCAAACAATTCATATATATCGTACCATGAAAGCTCATTTGGACATCCAAATTAAGACATCTATTTTTGAAATTTTTAAAACACACAACAGCCTTCAGATATGTCAGACTTGCCAGTTAATTTAATGTAAATTAAATAGAAATTTAATCTCATTTTCTGCGCGAGATTATTCCAACCGTGGTTTTGAAAAATAGTTCAGAACAGGATAGATACAAGGTGTCTCAAAAGAAATTTTATATTTAGTGGATCGATTAAAAAAAAAGTAAGCCGTATATAGAAAAAATGTTTATTAATTATTAAAATACACTTTTTGGGGATTTATTTCTTAAAAATAATATCGTCTAAATGTAGACCCTTGCGTTCTCGGCACTCATTTAATCGAACAGTAAAATTACTTATGACGTCTCGGCAGGTGGACTCAGGGATGGCTGCCATTTCGTGACGGATATTTTCTTTCAAATGCGCCAGTGAAGTCGGTTTATTGGCGTAAACTTTAGATTTAAGATAACCCCATAGGAAAAAGTCCATAGGGGTTAAATCTGGACTGCGTGGAGGCCAATTTATGTCACCTCTCCGGGAGAAATCGCTCAATCACCTGATTTACGAAATTAAGCTTCTGACTGGCATCTTGGGGCTTTAATTCTTGCACCAATTGAATTTTGTAGGGGTGCAGCTTTAGGTCTTTGTGCATAATGCGATATAATGATGATCTATGCACATTTAAAGCAGTTGCGCGCTTCCGAATTGAAAGGTTCGGGTCGTCACGAACAGACTGATTAACATTCTCCACGTTTTCTACCGTTCTTGATGACCTAGGTCGCCCGGATTTTGATTTATCCAGCGTTGTACCAGTCTCTTCAAACTTTTTAACCCAATGTCGAATGAGAGGAATGCTTGGCGCATCATTTAAGTGGCGAAAACCTCGAATACTGCAGAATTTTCTACGCGCTACAGTCGCCGAATCACCGTTTTTGTAAAACTCTCGCACGCATAACGCGCGGTCTGCTCCCGAGAAACGCTCCATAGCGACTGAATTCCCAAGAGCCAGGCTACCGATTGACATAACCCCCGCGCCCCTCGGATACGTTGCGTTCACGCAGTAAGCTAAATAAATATAAAATTTCTTTTGAGACACCTTGTATTATCTGTCTCATTTTAACGTTTAGGCGGAACTAACTGGAGTTTTCATTTTTGTAAGTTGTCATGGTTTCACTTTTTATAGTTGAAAGTGGGCTTTTTCTAAACAAAATGATTAAAAGCCTCACTTAATCGGTAAAAGTTACTAGAACTGAAAATCTAGTTCCGTCTAAGCCACATAAACAAGCTATAACTAAAATAGATTTGGATACTTTGGTGACTGTTGTGTAAATAAACTTTTATGGAAGCATGTGAACTTGTAAATCTGGCTTTTTATTTTTTGGTTAAGTTTCATTATACTAAGATTATATCCACTTAAAAATTGCATATAGGCTATTCCAAATGTTTAGGCAGAACTAGATTTTGAAATCTAGTAATTTTTATCTGCTAATTCAGACTTTTTGTCATTTTGTTTAAGCTTTGTAAATTGAATACTCAAATTCTAGATTAAATTGATTGTCATTATAAAATGTTCTTTTCATTGCATTTTAATTTTTTGTTATTCTTAATAAATATTTCTCATTTATATATATATATATATATATATATATATATATATATATATATATATATATATATATATTTGTTCAAAATATATAAAAACTAGCAGACCTGTTGCCAACAACGTTAGCAAATTGATATCGAATAAAAATCAATATAAGCAGGAATCAATTATTAAAATTTGCATCATTCTGCGTATATTAAAAAAACAAACACGTTTCTTAATTATACCTAGGAAATCCTAAAAAGCCGCTCAATGCGTGTTGTTTAAAATTTAGTATCCGGCCCGGATACGGCCTGCGGGCCCTATGTTGGACATCAATGGTATAGCTGTTTCTGATTACACCTAGGAAATCCTAAAAAGCCGCTCAATGCGTGTCGTTTAAAAATTAGTATCGGACCGGATACGGCCCGTGGGCCATATGATGGACATCAATGGTATAGCTGTTTCTGATTATACCTAGGTAATCCTAAAAAGCCGTTCAATGCGTGTCGTTTAAAAATTAGTATCGGACCGGATACGGCTCGCGGGCTATATACTGGACATCAATGGTATAGTTGTTTCTGATTATACCTAGGAAATCCTAAAAAGAAATCCGCGGGTATTACATCAATTGACACAACATTCTTTAATCAAGCCAAGGTATATACTGACTGAGACTGGAGAGCTAAGAGCTATATTCTCGCTAAATGAGCTGCTTGATGGAGGTACTTCATTCCCACTTCCCACAACTCGGTTCTTCACCGACCGCATACCGCAACACCCGCTAGCACCCAGGAACTTAGCGTTACGATCTGACACGCAGGAATTAGGGCTTTTATATATACACTACCGACAGAAAGTTTGAGGCAGGTTATGAATTTATACTTTCAAGATATAAATATATTCAAATTGTTTATTTTCTTGACTTCAATGAGTGTCTTTATGTTTTAATTTATGATTCTAGTATATCAGTAACAAGTTTAGACCAGTCCAGCATATTTCAATCAACAATAGGCATTAACTTGCTTACTTATAAGATAAACATTTGTACATTTATACTTGAGTATTCAATTAGAAAACAAAAAACTGTACCATTAGTGTGTTTTACTTCGGTTATAATTAATTTAGTTTAAAAAAAAATCTTTTTTTTTTAGTTAAAAAAAAAATTTTTTTTTATTAAAAAAATAATATAATTTATTGTAAGTGAAATTTTATTTTACAATTAATAATGGGTAAGCGAGGAGAATTAAGCACTGCCGAAAGAGAAAGAATTCTCGTTTATCACGAAGAAGGTTATTCGCAAGTCCAAATTGCAAAAAAAAAAATGAAAATTTCAACATGTGTGCAAAGGACATTGCAGCGATACGAAGAAAATGGTGCCCATGCAAGTAAAAAACGCTCTGGGAGACCTGGAAAAACTAGTAAATTACAGGATAGAGAAATAAAAAAGATTTCCCTGTCAAATAGAAGGTACACCGCCGAAAAAATCAGATCTGTGTACAATCAGTTCGATGATGTTAAGATTAGCACTTCCACTGTCAAAGATCGACTGAAGCAATTCGGCTTACATGGGCGTGTAGCCGCTCGCAAACCCTCATTAAGACCAGTTGATAAGACAAAAAGGTTAAACTGGGCTAGAAAACATAAAAATTGGTCAATCGAACAATGGAAGAACGTCCTTTGGACAAATGAGTCAAAATTTGAACTTTTCGGTTCAAAACGCCGTGTTTTCGTTCGAAGATATGCGGGAGAAAGGTATTCTGAAGAATGTTTGGTACCAATAGTAAACCATGGGGGTAGATCTGTTACTGTTTGGGGATGCTTTAGTGGAGAAAACGTTGGAATTTTACATAGAATCGAAGGAATAATGACAAAAGAAATTTATAAAGACATTTTAGAGCATCAAGTACTACCATCTGGTGAGAGCTTATTTTCCAATCAGTATGTTTTTATGCATGATAATGATCCAAAACATACCAGCAAAATCTGTAAAAACTATTTAAAAGAACTTGAAAGTCTTCAAGTTTTAAAAATAATGGAATGGCCACCACAGTCACCAGGGCTTAACCCGATCAAGTAACTATGGGAAGAACTTGACAGAAATGTACGAAAACAGCAGCCATCTTCTATAGAAAACCTTTGGTACATGTTGCAAGTAAAATGGAACGCAATACAACCCGAAACACTGCGTAGATTAGTTAATCGTATGCCGAAGATCTGTGCAGCCGTAATAAAGAATCGAGGAGGTTATTTTGATGAAGCAAAAATTTAAGCAAAATGTATTTTTAATTTGAAATTGTTGATAAAAAATGTTTAATTCATATAACCATAATAATTAAAGTACAAATTTGACTTGAAAAGGTTTATTTATTTAGCTATTTCTAAAAATTCAGTACCTGCCTCAAACTTTCTGTCGGTAGTGTACATATATAATATATTCAAATTTTTAATAAATGTCATTTGTTTCCATGGTTTCACTGTTGGAATTTTAAATTTTCACATATCAACGTGAAATAACCCCCCTTCTCTTGCCGACCGGCGTAGCGTAGTGGTAACACATGTGCTCTGCGTTGCGAAGGACTCGGGTTCGAATCCCGTTCAGGCATGGAAATTTTCTCGAATAAAAAATTGTCCTGGCTAATTGCCAGAGCAGCTAAGGCCATAAAATTAAAAAAAAAACCCTTCTCGTTACAACCTAAAAGAACGAAATTCCCATTTAGTCCCGCCTAAACGTTTGGAATAGCCTGTATGTCATATATCAAACTGACATGTCAAAATTGTGATTGAAACATTAAGGCCCGGTCTTTCCACCTTCAGATAAAGTCCCAGTTAACTATCTGACAGATAAGGTTATTTTTAACTTCATCTGCTGAGTAAATGTCATCCCTTCTTTCTATACAAATGTATCTATCGGATAGTTATCTAACGGATAATGAGACTGACGTATTGGATTCACTGACTGGTATTGACATTTACTCAGCAGATGAAGTTACAAATAACCTTATCTGTCAGATAGTTACCTGGGACTTTATCTGAAGGTGGAAAGACCGGGCCTTAAAAGGTGCGATTTCAGAATTACCACCTTAAGATGATATTATAAATATACAACATAAAAAATTAAGGTTTTTTCTTAGTTACGTATTACAAAATGAGACATGTTATAATAAAACAATGCATATGCTGTTCACTTTTACAAATTAAGAGGAAATTTTGACTCAACAACAATGCATAGATTCGCTTCGTTTAACTTTTGGTAATGAAGTACCATCAGAAAGGATTGTTTACAATGGGTTTGCAGAATTTCGTCGTGGTCGTGCGTCCGTCAGTGATGAATATCGTGAAGGTCGAACAAAAACGGTTGTGATTCAAAAAAACATCGATGTCTGCGCAAAATGATTGAAGAAAATCGGCATGTGACTTACCGTGAGATAGAGGCATCCTTTGGCATATCGCAGTTCTAAATATGTTCTATTTATAGTAATTATATGTTCTAAATAAACTTCTAAAAGTTAAGTTGTAAACAAAAACTAAAAAGTTGGAAGTTGGTAAGACTGAGAAGTATACAACTGTCATCCAAAAATTTGACCGGAGGTAGTTCTGAAAATAGTGTAGTTTGTAGTGTAGCATCGAAAGTTGGAAAGAAATATTGTGTTTCACATTATACTTTTTACGTCAGTACTACGCAAAAAATCTGTAGTGGTACGCAAAAAAGTATAATGTAGAACAGTGTTTCTCAACAGGTGGTCCGCGGACCACCAGTGGTCCCCAGAAAAATTTTAGTGGTCCGCGAAAGTTTTTGTGTTTTTTGCAGTTTTTTTTTAAATTTTTTATGCACATTTTTATGTAAATAACTTATATTTTGTTTATTTTTTGTAAACTTTCTGTGATTTTCTACAAATAAAATAAATGTATTTAGTAGCACATTAAATATATTTGTTTTCTTGCAAAAAATGAACCTGCAATTATTATTCGTGGTTCGCGTTAGAAAATTAGATATTATACTAGTCCGCGGTGCGTTTTTGGTTGAGAAACACTGATGTAGAACGAACTTAAGACCTCACATTTCTCATATTTCTGTTTTCTTATCGGTGGGTGTATTATTTGGACACTTTTTATTTTAATATATCGTTTTATATCTTTTAGCAAATTTATCATGTTTCTAAAATGCCTTATTATGAATGTAAATCATTTTATCTAAAGTTTGTATTTCAATGTCTAACGTAAAATTGTCAAAGTTGCATTTAAATTTAATTTTAGCAAAGTGGAGCATTCAAACTGTGTCTATAAAAGTACTTTGTGTAAAAGTCTGCCTTCATACGTGTCTCGAAACAAAGTCTTTCTGATTACAATAGCTTTGATAAAAACAAAAGATTGTTTTGTCAACTATTTTATCAATTGTTTTGTTTCAAGAGCTACAAACATAACCAACAATACAGTCGCGCTATGTTGGTGGTCTATATATAAGTATACGAGTTTCTCTGTAGAGTTTTCATAGCTTTTATCTCAGCTTTTTCAGGTAAAATATAGCTTCAGAGTATATTTAATAACTAAAATAAACTAAAGTGAATTTTGCACTAAGCTACAAAACTTAATTATAGTTTTAGTTATATAGAAGATTTATCTTCACCAGCTGTTTGTTACAATGTTTTTGTAGGTAATGCAGTGAAAAATTCTTGTTGATAATATGAACCAAGTAAACTAAAAGTTTATTGTAAAGATGATATTATTGTAACGAATCGCGTAACCCACCCAGATAAAGCCTCTAAAGGCCTTATCACACTAGAGTTATTATTCAAGTCTATACTTGGAAAATTAAAGTCTTTGCATTTGAATCGAAGTCTTGTGTGTGTGATAGCATGACAAAAAACCTAGGTCTTTAAGTCTGAGCAAATACATCGAGATATATTTCCCCTGTCTCTAGAAGACAGACGAAATCGAAGTCGTCAAATGCGCGTGCGCGGCCTCGGCCTATCAGTCAGTTCAAGTGAGATGAGTCTATTGTTAACGTTATGTACGCAGACGCAAGTTACTTTTCCCTGTTTCGCGTGTGATAGCTGCAGACATGAAGACTTGAATCCTCGAAAAAAACTTACAAAATAAAACTTGGATAACGTTCTAGTGTGATACGCCTTTTAGACTTTCAAACACCTCCCGTTGTGTTGAATCGTAGTTTGAGAACTTTTAGCATTTTTAGAGATTTTATAATTTTTAACTGTAATGAATCCTTTCATTACAGTTAAAAGATTTTTGAATTTAGATAATAGAAACATGAGACGGGTCGCCGCAAAATTTACATCATTGCTTGTGCGCGAATTTTTGGCCAAAAACAACACACTAATAATGCCGCAGCCACCGTATTCCCCAGATCTGGCCCCCTGTGACTTTTTCTTGTTCTCGAAACTGAAAAGGCCCATGAAAGGACGACGCTACGCTACGAGTGAGGAGATAAAGACGGCGTCGAAGGAGGAGCTGAACAAGATCACAAAAAATGATTTTTTCAAGTGCTTCGAGGATTGGAAAAAACGTTGGCACAAGTGTATAATATCTGGTGGGGATTACTTTGAAGGGGACAAAATAGATATTCATGAATAAATAAATAATTTTTGAAAAAACACAAAATTCGCGATACTTTTTTAACAGACCTCGTATGTATTATATAAAAAAAAAAAATCAAATATCTTTGGAATTCCATGGAAAACTTTGTGACAGTATGTGTGGTAATACTAGGTAATAATAATAAATTAGATGTTTTACATTTCACACCTAGAGAAATAATGACCATACTCGAATCCCTGACGCGAAAAGAGAGCAACTCTAGCCCTGAGTAGGAAAATAATATACGTAGATGTTTATGGCGTGACAGTTCCAACAAACTGGCAAAAATTACAATTTTTTTTATAAGCTTAACTTAAGGACCGTTCAATAAATGGACTTATTCACCAATCTTAAAGGTAAATCAGTTGTTAATAAAATAATTTATCCTGATTAAATAATGGCGGTTAACAGGTAGACAGTTGTCATGGTAACCATATTGACAAAACTGTCAACGCGTGGCGACTCATGTAGAATCAACATTTGTACAGGACAGGCGTTGTCATATACATTATATACGGGGAGAGTTTTAACTAAAATGCATAAATTCATAGCACAATTTTAAGTGATGAGACAATTAATTTACGCAGTTATTCGTATAACACCAATTTCCTCCAATAATTTTTTTGGCCAATCAGTGATATCCTTCCTTATAGATTTCACATGGTATAAGGGTAACGTGATCATTAATATTTGGCCACAAAACGGGAATTTTTTAAGACATAATGATACCTAAAGTAGCATTTACAAGAATAAAAATATATGCTTTTACTAAAATAATTAAAGATCTTAAACCAACGCCGTTTGGGGTTACGTACTGGTACAATTTTTTATTGTTTTTTTTATTTATCTCTTCTTCAAATTCAATATATTCATTTTGAAATGTGAATTATGGATGCTGTTATTCGATAAATTGTAATATCAATAAAAAAACGGGACAAATGCCCGTCCTCAATGGACTACTGGGGACACCGGGACTTTGATGTTTGAAACAATACTGCATTGAAAACGGGACGTCTGTTCATATTATTACAGCCCTTCGCGGATAAGCTTTTCTGTATCCGCATCCGACCCGCATCCGCGTATCCATGATCCGCATCCGATCCACAACAGCAGCTTTTGTAAATAATAAATCCGCATCCGATCCGCATCCGCAAAAATATCCGCACAATCCGCACAACAGGTTTTGCTGTCAGTTTGGAAAGAACTATCATGTTTCGCCTTATTTAGTAATCGTTGCTCTGAACTACTGAAAATTTTTGGATTTAAACTAAAACTAACCAAAGGGACGCCAAAAGTTTTGAGGCCTAGATGCGCTAATAATTTTGAAATCTTGAGAGAAAAAATGTTGTGGGGCCTAAGTTCTTTTTCGTAGGGAGCAGGTGGCGTGCTGTTCATGAAATTCGTGTTGATAGTTTGATGTCAAGTATCATATTAATGTCAACTAACATCTCACGTCAGTTTTACCTTTTCCAAGGTGAGGAAAAAGTAATGCAACGTGGCTATATATATATATATATATATATATATTAATAAAAAAGGTATTTTATGAATAATAAGACATGATTTTATTGATCAACTAATACGTCTCGCACATCATATGATATATTTTCTACTATTCTATTTACATCAAATAATATGCCTTAGCAACGATATAGCACCCTACGATCGTTAATAAGTGTAAATGTTGCATAATTATATTTTCGCTAACACGGCCAGACTGACATGCGGAACGTTCTCGGGACGCAACTGCATTTTTCACACCATTAACAGCATTGTTGTTATCAGCAACAGCAACCTGCATACCACCAATGGTCTGCTCCATACCAACAACAGCATTCTGCATCTTGCATACCAGTAACAGCATCCTGCATACCAGGATCTCCATTCTTGAGCTGGTCCACCATTTATCTTCTACTGCATCTTGAAAGTTTTCACCTAATTCATAATCTGTAAATAGAGCAATTTGGGCGCAGAATTGATCTTTCACAAAATCAACCATGCACCAATGTCAATTAATAAAAGTAAATATTTATTTAAAACAGAACTCTCCAGGAATACTATAACTTATGATCTGAAAGCTTAGAGACTATACGTTACATTTCATTTCTCTACCACGAACTCAGTGACTAGATCAACAAGCTCAGATACTCAATAACTATCTATTAGTTTCCTTCATTACAGATTGTCTACAGTACAACAAGCTCAGAGACCGTCTATTTGTTTCTGCACACACAGTGCTTTATCATCAACATCATCAGCCCGTCGCCATAGCTCACCATCTGCCACCATGGTTACAGAGCTATTACCGGACTGATGCCACTGGCAGCGGCATGTCTTGCGTACTCGACAACCTTTTCTCTCAACTCATTATCTATTATATTTCTCAGTTTATTTTGCCATTCCGATCCCAGTGATCCGTCATTTATCTTTTCCAATAAACGCTCAAATTCAAAACTAAAATCTCGAAACTCAGATCTTAATTATCAAATCTCAAACATCAAATCTCAAATCTAGTTTTTACTCATTATGGCTAACACGTGCCATATGATTTAACCAAAACAACCTCTTACCTCTTACCATTGTCGTCAACAATCTAATTAGTTACCTTCATACAATGTGTTTGTTAATAACAAAGCAACGCTCGTTCATCCTGACAATTATTAGAGATCTGCTTTGGATAATTAATCCTGACATATTCTGCATTTTTCAAAAAAATGTCACATTTCAAATTTATTCCAATGAGTGTCATTTCCTTAGAAACCACTTGAATTAATTTTTGACAAAATAACTTGAAATTTGCCAATTTATTATCTAGCTCATAATTCATACTACCTTTATATGATTCTCAATTATCACCTTTAACTGAAAACTTTACATTAGCCTTTGCAATATTATACGACAATTTCTTTACACCAATGTATTGTTGCATTAAAAAAATATTTTTAATATTGCACTTATAGTCTTCTATTTTAATTTTCTTGTGGGTGATAGGCCAATCACACTTCTGATATTAATAAAAAAGGTATTTTATGAATAATAAGACATGATTTTATTGATCAACTAATACGTCTCGCACATCATATGATATATTTTCTACTATTCTATTTACATCAAATAATATGCCTTAGCAACGATATAGCACCCTACGATCGTTAATAAGTGTAAATGTTGCATAATTATGTTTTCGCTAACATATATATATATATATATATATATATATATATATATATATATATATATATATATATATATATATATATATATATATATATATATATATATATATATATATATACAGTATTGGCCATAAAGATTGCAACTTTTAACATCTTTCAATTTTTCAAATTATAATAATAATATTGGAAAATAAATACTCTTAATTCTATGATTTAATCATATTTTGTTTGTTACATCAATCAATAATCAAATAATCTGACTTACAGATTAATATTAAATTATTTCTTCATTTTTGCTTGGACAAAAATATTGCAACTACTTGAATTTTCTTGTTATATGCAGATTTTATCCATAAATAATATGTTGTGCACAAGTAATATTTCAGTTTATATTTGTCAATCATGGGTCGTAGTAAAACTGTTTCAAGTGAAATTAGAAACTTCATAATTTCTGGTTTTAAAGACGGGCTGCTGCAAAATGTGATTTCACAAAATTTAAAAGCATAAATCTACTGTGTCGCGAATTATAAAACGATTTCGAGAAGAAGGTACGTTTGAAGTTTCAAAAATTCAAGGACGGCCACGAAAATCTACAAAACGAACTGATAAAAAAATTATTTATTTATCTACCAATAACCCCTTTCTGTCATCGGAGAAAATTTTGGGCCTTTTGCCACAAATGGATCAAGAAACCATCTCAACAAGAACTATTCGCAGAAGTTTAGTTAGTGAGGGTCATTTTAGTCGCCGTCCTGCTAAAAAACCACTTCTATCCAAGAATGTGAAGACCCGATTAAAATTTGCTAAAAATCATATTGACTAGACTGTGGATCAATGGAAAAAAGTTATTTTTAGTGATTAATCTAAGTTCAATTTGTTAAAAAGTGATGGTGTAAGTTACGTTAGGAGGCCTGCTAATAAAAGATTTGTTCAAAAATACACCTTGCCAACAGTTAAACATGGCGGAGGCGGTGTGATGGTATGGGGCTGTTTCTCGGGATATGGTATGGGTCCTCTATACCACATTGAAGGAATAATGGATCGATTTAAATATATAGACATCCTTCAAAATGTTATGGAACCTTATTCTGATGAGTTCATGCCTTTAAAACATATTTTTCAGCATGATAATGACACAAAACATTCTTCGAAGTTGGTAAAAAAATGGTTCGAGGATTCAAAAATTAACGTAATGACTTGGCCGTCACAGTCACCCGATTTAAATCCAATAAAAAACCTTTGGGAGATTTTCAACAGAAAGATTAGAAACAAAACACATTCAAATATTGAAGAATTGTTTAAAGCTTTGCAGGGTGCCTGGTCTAATATTGATAATGACATGATCACGAAATTATTAGAATCAATGGCGAAAAGATGTCGGGAAGTTATAAATACTGGTGGTTACTATACAAAATATTAAAAATGATCTGTTAATAATAATTTATTTTCTTAATTAATAAAAAAAAAAGATTTTTTTAAGAGTAGTTGCTATCTTTATGTCCAGGTAAAAATAATAAATACTATAAAAAAAAAAATAGAATTTACTATTAAAATTTAATTTTTTACTATAATATATGTAGAGGATTGTTAAAGGTAAGAATTACATTTTTTTAATTTTAAAAATATTGAATAGAATAAAAATAAAATAGGATTATCAAAAGTTGCTATCTTTATGGCCAATACTGTATATATATATATATATATTAATTATTAAATTAAAAAAAAAATAGAGAAAAGTTATTTGGTAGAAGGTGCTTAATATTTCTTATTTTCAAATAGCAACATGTGTCATTTTTAAATTTTTGGAATTAGCAAGACTTTTTACTTTGGGTAGTTCAAAACAATTGGCAAGTTACATAATAAAATTTTCGAGAAAAATGTATATAGGTAAATTTTGGTATTTAAATAAAACTTACTAATCAGTTTTATGAAAAAAAAAAAAAAACGTTCATTAGATTTAAAATCCAGAATTAGAGCAGATGTAGGAAGAATTATATCAAACGTTTACCAAGCAACTTTTGTCCAAAATATTATTTTCTATATACAATAATAAAAAAAAAGTTATGTTGATTGTCTCAACAATCTCGATCTCGATCATGGACAATTGTCTTAATAACAATAACATAGAGTGAGATAGAATGCTACAAAATATCACATGTGTATACAGACCACCGAAGGTAACCGAGGATTGCGTAGTCAGAACACAATCGCGTGTTTCTCCAAACGTAACCGAAGACTTAATTTTTACGTGGATATTGCGGATAAGCAAATATGACATTTTATCCGCATCCGCATGGTTTAAATGATAATTTATCCGCATCCGCAGAAAGGTTGCGGATATCCGCGGATTTGCAGGGCTCTACATATTATACAAAGGGGTTTTGTATGGACAATTACTCCACTATTGGACCTATGTCCAATAGTGGACTAATAAAATAAAAATTTATGTGAAGTGTGAATTTTCACACATTTCAGGGTTTTGCAGGTATTTAGTAAGTGAATGATGATTATTTGGGATGCCAAAACAAATTTTATATTAAATTTTTTTTTTGTTAATTTTAATTCGAACCCCTAATACCATTATTTAGGTTTCTAAATATGTGCAGTATTTTTTTTTATATAGCAAAGTTCATTAAGAATTTTTAAAATTGCGCCTATGGCTTCCATTGGTTGTTATAAGTTCCCTACATTTCTGATTTCGCCTACATTGACATAGAATTAAATTATAATCTAAACAATTTCCACTGGTTATTAAATTTACGCTTTTAATAATTAAATGCAACATTTGCCAAAATATAACTAGAATTTTGAAAAAATAATTTAAACAATATAAAAATTAAAAAAGAAAACAAAAAATAATATTGTTTCTTCTCGCAGGGTTCGATCCCTTTCGGATCTACTTGGGTGAAACGCCAGCGTCAAAACCACTACACCAGCATACACGTTCCATTGTAGCGTGTTACAAAGCTATAACTTGTGTACATTATTAGCCAAAAATCACAAAAAATGCGTTTTTTTCCAAAAACGTAATCTGATCAAAAATTCCTGTTGTACTATTCCGATTCACACCAATGTACATTACTTAGAATTTTTTCAGATTTTTAGTTTAAACCATCTGAGCTACAGGGTGTGCGACAAAAAATTTTTTGCACAATTTTGGCAAAAATCGCTTCAAAATAATTTATTTTGCAAAAATAAAAATTTGATCGTTAACCCACGTACAAAGGGCTTTCATTTGATACCCTACTCAGAATTATAAAAAAATATTTTTTTTTTCCATGAGCACATATTTGTTTATATTTTTAGGGGGATATGTTTTTTAGATGTTTTTATATTTTTCCTATGTGCGGGTCAAAGAGTTGTATAAGCATGCCAAATTTCAACTCTCTAGGTTTAGCCGTTTGGCTACAATTTTTACCGAACAGACAGACAGACAGACAGACAGACAGACAGATAGACCGACAGAGAGACAGACAGACAGACAGACAGACAGACAGACAGACAGACGACAAAATGACGGTATAAGGGTTTTTTGGTCATACCTACAAAACCCTAAAAATGAGACAAACTGTGCTTTTTTATATCGACAGAAACCCAATAAAATACCAATTCTATTTATCCAGCATTCTGTTCACTTCTTACGCTTATTAAATACCTACAAAAACCTGAAATGTGCGATAATTCACACTTAACATAAATTTTTACATTTAAGAAACATTTTCCAATACAGTATTGAATTTATTTTAAACATTTTACTTTCCTATTCATATATTCCTCCCACTCTATTATTTTTTTTATATGAGGTCGGTGTTACGATCTTTTTTACCTGGCGGCTGTGAAGTATATTAATGAAACTTCCTTTGATAGACCTACACTTAGCAAATTTGATGTTTTTGAAAGATACAAAACGTAAAAGTACACCTTTACACATATATTGCCTCAGGGCAGGTGGAAATAAAATTATTCTATAATACTAAGAAGGTTTTCACATTTAAATTTTGAAAAGCAGAATTTATCGAAAATTAAATAAACCGATTCCTAAAACAAAAGAACATGAGAATCAAATTTAGTAAATTTAGAACAATGGGAAAACAATGAAAATATTTTCATCGGACTGTGGGTTTCATCAAAAATTATTTTAAAATAATCCCCTTTTGAAAAACTCCCCTGCGATAACTACAATATTATGGGTAAAATATGACGTCTACTAGAGCACCTTTTAAGTTTTTACAAAAACTAATAAAGAAAAAATTAGTTTTTGAACATACTGTTTTATTGCTTTTCAAAATATTCGCCTTTAAGATTTATACACTTTTGCTTGCGTTCAAACCAATTCTCGAAACATTTTTCCACTCTGAAGTTGGTATCTCAAAAACATGGTTATCGAAGGCTATAATGGCTTCTTGAGGTGATGAAAATCGCTGTCCACGCATTTTTTGTTTGAAATTGGGGAACAAAAAAAATTAGGGGATAAATCAGGTGAATATGGTCAATGAGACATTAATTCATGTTTTTCTCCTTCAAATAATCAATTGTTTGCTGATGATGAAAAATGCTGCGACGTTTTTGGTTGTTTTTCCTGATTTTGTCCATGACTTCTGGCAAACAAATTGTTGAATACTATTCAACATTAACTGTTCTTCGATCCTCTAAAGCAAAGGTCGGGGAACATTTTTACCCATTACCCAAAGATATATTTCTTTACACCGACGTTACCCCATTGGCTTGTAAAAAAATAATTTAAGTAACAAGCAAAAAAAAACAAAAAAGGTCATCACCTATCAAAATCCAAATGACTAGCAAAAAAAAAGTCCTCTCCTCTCAAAATCTAAATAACTAGCAAAAAAATAAAAAAAATAAATAAAGGTCCTCACTTCTCAAAATCCAAATGACTAGCCAAAAAAAGGTTCTCACCTCCCAAAATCTAAGTGATGAGCAAAAAAAGGTCCTTACTTCTCAAAATCCAAACGACGAGCAAAAAAAAAAGGTCCTCACCTCCCAAAATCTAAATAATGAGCAAAAAAAAGGGCCTCACCTTCGCAATTGCGCCCCTTAGTCAAGCCCCTCAGCGCCCTTTTCCTTAATGCGCTACTAAGACGTTTATAAAATAACAAATTGGAAAAATTTCCTTATTACCCCCAAAAATTTAATTTTTACGCCATATGGGGTAATTTACCCCGGTTCCCCGACCGCTGCTCTAAAGAAATGGTTGCGACATGTACAGTACAACAAGCAATCGTTTTCTTGGAAGTACTTCGTGAACGAACAACTTTAGTTGGTTTCGGTTCAACTTGGAAGGCCCAAACAGTGGATTGTTGCTTAGTTTCCGGTTCATATGAATACATCCAAGTTTCGTCACCTGTAATGATGTATACGGATTTTGTGCCTAGGTTAAATATTTTTAGCATTCCCTTACACCAATCAACACAAGCCTTTTTTTGAGCTTCGGTCAAATTATGCAGAATCTATCGGGAACAGATCTATTTCACAGCTAAATGTTCATACAAAATTGAATGTATTGCAGTCTGCGATATGCAAAAGGATGCCTCTATCTTACGGTAAGTTACTTGCCGATCTCCTTCAATCATTTTGCACATAGCATCGATTTTTTTTTTAATTTCAACCGAAGCCGTTCAAAAGTGGTCACTACGCCAGAAATGGTCGATATAATCCATTGAATGATAATTGACGATCGACGAGTAACTAAGCGCGAGATAGCTGTGGCTGTGGGCATCTCAACCGAACGGGTGCTCAACATTTTGCATGAATATTTGGGAATGAAGAAGCTCTCTGTCAGATGGTTGCCGCATTTGCTCTCAGTCGACAACAACGCGATCGTCTGACCAATTCGAAGGAATGTTTGGCGATGTTCAACCGCGATAAGAATGATTTTTGTGCCGTTTCGTAACCGTGAACGAAACATGGATCCATCACAACACACCAGAGACCAAAAAAGCAGTCGAAATACGCGACTGCTCCTGGCGAATCAAAGCCGAGGAAGTCCAAGGTGGGTCTGTCAGCCAACAAAGTTGTGGCCACAGTTTTTTGGGATAATAATAATAATAATAATTCTTTATTGACCAAGTAAACTTGTACATTATACAGCTTTTAGTCAGTCAGATTGATAAATGATACATAAAGTGCAAAATCCATAAAATAACATAGGTAATACATTATAACTAGTTGTACATTTTGAAATTAATATTGTTAAACTCCTCGAAAATATATATTGGATTGCTGGTTAACAAATTTTTTATGGTCTTTTTGAAAACATTGAAAGGCGATGATCTAATGCTCATGGGTAGTAAGTTGAAGAAACGAATAGAGAAATAATTCGAAGCGTTTCTAGATTTGTTGAGACGAATAAAATCAGAACGTATATTGTTTTTAGAGCGCGTGTCATGCGTGTGTTGCGCACTAAAGGTACTATACGTGCTCCTATGCTTATGTATGAATATAAGGCACTCGCATATAAATAAAGATGGTAGGGTCATTATTTTAAATTTCACAAAAAGGTGACGACACTCAGCGCGAAAAGGAACACCTGCAATAACTCTAATCACTTTTCTCTGAACAGCAAAAATCCTATTAGCCGCAGCTGAATGGCCCCATATTATTAAACCATATCTTAGGTGGGACTCAAAAAGGGAAAATATGCTTTTAATATAATATCTGTGCTGACTTCAGATTTTAAATTTCTTATTAGGTAGATAGTAGAACGGAGTTTTCTACTGAGGAAATCGGTGTGTTGGTCCCATCGTAAGTGAGGGTCCACGTGCAATCCAAGAAATTTAATGTAATGGTCAGCAGCAAGGACTGATCGAGGAAGGTACTGAAACAGAACACACCAGATTCTAGAGCTTCCGTGGCGTGAGTTATAAAATCCAAAGTAGCATCAGTGGTATTTTTATTGCTCCTGAAGCCAAACTGACTACTTGAAAATAATTCATTATCAACAAAATAATTTGTTATTTGATGATGTAATACTTTTTCTAAGATTTTAGAGAAGACCGGTAATATGGAGATAGGCCTATAGTTATTTAGGTCGTTAATGTCCCCTTTCTTAAAAATTGGTAGAACTTTGGCTAGTTTTAGTTTATCAGGAAAACAATTGGTAGCAATACAAGAATTGATTATTTTAGTAAGGGGCAGTATGATGGGATCCTTTTTATTATTTTGGCTGACAATTCAAAAACATCAGTAGTGTTGCTAGTTTTCAGAGAACCGATTATGTCTCTTATTTTAATTTCGCTGACAGGTCCAAACGAAAATAATGCGGGAGGAGTATTCGTCGATAGAAATGATTCGGGTGATGTATTGGGGGGATGCGCACGGTATTGACGGTATTGACGGTATTGACGGTATTGACGGTATTGACACGGTACATTGACTACTTTAGTCTTTTTATTATGCTTGTACTATACTGTGCCATAATGAATTTAATCTACTGTTAAATTATTCTTAGGTTATTTTAATTTAATCAAAGTTTTATATTTCTAGTAAATTATCATGCTATCACAGACTACTTATATTTGACCTTTGTAAAGCTTTTAAAGTTCAAATGACGTCTCAAATGCGAGGAGATGCGTATTAAAAATTTATAACTTCATTAGAATTAAAAGTTCAAAAGTACTACTTATTTTTATCTCTTACGTTAAAGAACAATAGCAAAGAGTATATGTTTTTAAATCAGATATCATAGCTTCGACTTCTTAGTAAACAATTATTAACGCTTGAAATATAACTGTAAATAAAATGATAAATAACAAAATAATATCGAAAACTAAATATTATTAGGTCGTCAAGGATGAAATTTGTAGAAAAAAAAGGCAAAGTTGGTTGATAACTTACAAATATAAGGAATTATTTTATTCATAAAAGTATGCACCCATATTATCTATACACTTTTGCCATTTAAGCGGCAGGTTGTTCAGGCCGGTATAAAACCAGGTATAAGCCGGTATAAGATCAGTTTTACAGTATTGTCGGAACTAAACTGTTTTCCTATTAAAAAGTTGTCCAAATTGCGGAAGAAGTGAAGTCAGTGGGGGAAGATGATGAAGAATTTCCAACTTCAATTCGTGTAGTTTTGCCACAGTCATTTGTGCAGTGTGTGGTCTAGCGTTATCATGCAATAAAATAGAAGTCTGTTGACCAATCTAGGAAGTTTTTGCATCATTTCGTCCAGTTGGTTGTAGTATATTTATGCTGTGATCAGGAAAATGAATTGGGCATTCGAACAATAAATGGTTCGAATCGCTGACAGTCAAATTATCAGACGGACAGAAAGGAGACGAAATCATATTAATTCTATGCAGATGATATGGAGAGAAGGTGTGATTAAATCTAAGCCGGATAAAAGTGGATATAAAAGATCTGCATTGTTGAGAAGAAAACCAACGCTTTCTAGGAAGAAGAGGTTGAATTTGACCATAGTATGATCCTTATGAACTGTAGAGAATTTATGTATTCTTGATGCCATTAGTTGTATATGGAAGGTTTAAAGATTGACATAATCGCATTACTTTTTAGTTTAGAGGAATATTTAAGAAGGAGCTATTTACAGCTGCTTCTTTGGCTAGATCGACTTCGATGTTGAACTCAAAATCTGAGTGGCCTTTAATCCAGCACATTTTATAATATTACCGCTGATCGTTTAGACCTTTAATAATATTATAAATTAGTGAATAATTCTTTTTCTCAAATCCAGGGCAACTCAATTTTTGGACGGCGCTTTTATAATCAGAAAAAATTACAAATTCATTATCAAAGTGATTCTTTAGGTATTCTAACCTCAACTTTATGGCCACCACTTTCGCATTGTAGATAAACATATTAACTAGGAGCTTAAATTTTAGGCTAAAATTGCGCTGGGATCTAAAACAGCCCAACCTACGCCGTTGGTTGATTTTGATCCGTCAGTATATATATATGGTGTGCATTTGGCCATTTTAATTTTACCTTATCCAAAACTGATAGATTGTTTTCCTGATAATTTGAGGAAGATATCTGTATCATGTTATGATCAGCAATGAAATATTTATTTGGTAGTGAAAACTGAACTGGGTAAGAAAAGCATGGAATATTATGGCAAACAGCACGGAGTGGAGAGAATTATTTCTCCAATAATTCGACGTTGAAACCTCTGTACAATACTGACCTATAGGTATAGGATTTTGATCTGCATACGATGAAGTATAAATCTTGCTGATAGAATTTTTCTGTGCTGTTCAAGTGGCATTACGTTTGATTCAGCTAATAATGCATAATTAAGCTGATTGTTAATTGTATTAAAAATGATGTTATGTTTAACAACTATTGGTGGAAGCAATTAGTGCTTCACTAATACTTGAATCTATACTGTGGACCAATGGTACTATATCTTCTTTTTGTTTTTTCTTTTATGTTATATCTTTCTTTGTAAGTTATGTAATTATTCTGTTCACTATCTGTTTGTCTTGTTTGTTACTACTTAAGTATATTGTTTTTGGCCCAGTTGCCGTTAAATAAATGGTTATAAAAATTACAGACATATCCTTAAAATTCCTATGCCTGAAACAGATTTTTCTGCCATTTACTCATCCCTAGTGTCAGCCTTAAACTGCACGTGCCTGCTTACGCAATGTATGTTGTATTTACCCTGCTTTGTGAGCGTATGTACATATGTATGTGTCTGTGTGTCTGTAAATGTATTGGTGCTGTGACGTCAGCGGTAACGTAGGTTGATTGTTTATAATTACAATCTGATTGTTTTTACCCTGATTAAAAAAGCGTTTTAAATATAGAGTCATGCAATAAACTAATAAGTGAAAAATCCCGTAATTTGTTATCGGGGTGAAAACTTTAATAATTTTGGTGCTAATTGTACAAGATTATTACGTGCTAATATTAACTAATTTACTTAAAATAAACCTCATAGCACTATGTTGAAGAGGTTAATAATTCAGATTTCGATTACCGTGACCTTAAGAAAAGTATTTGAAATTTATGGGAAGAATATTTTTACCTTAGTGGTTATATGAACAAGCAGAATAACCAGAGCTGGGTCACTATATAAGTCAGATACCAAAACACCTAGGAGGAGCAAAGATATTCTCTAGGGTTAACGGTAAGGTATTTGGAGCCCTTAGGCAATACATAATTCGACAACCCTAAGCAAATTAAACAGGTGCATTTCTATAAATTTTTGGGTCATGAAATGACAATAGGCAGAGACAACCAAACTTGCAAAATTGTTTGAAAAATATTTGGCTGCTTTCACCGTCTTCGAAACGTCTATAAATTCAGCAAATCTTTTTCTTTAAAAAGAAATGCATATTGCCTGCCATGTCTTATGCCGCCGAAACTCTTTCTTTAACAAAAGGGTCTGCTCAAAAATTGTAGAAAGCACGAAGATTCATGGAACGAGCTATGTTTCGAATTACTCTTAGACAAAGTACCAAATTAAGAAATATGCCGAAGAACTAATTAGTCCAATAGCGTGATCAGAGAGCTGTCAATGAAGTGAAGATGGCCAGGACATTTAGCTCGTTTAAGCGACAATAAATGGTCCAATATTTTGCAATGGAGACCGTGGCAAGAGAAAAAAAAAAAGCACATAAAAACCCCCTACTCGTTGGACGATGACATTAAGCGAATAGTCACAAACCTGATGCAGAAGGCAAAAAACGCAAAAACTGGATTTGCTTTAGGGAGGTATATATACAACAATGAATAACAACGGCTGGATGATAATGATGATGATGAGGAGGAAGATGATGACGCAAGACATAATTTGGCGCCTTCTAAATATAATTTAACAGAGGTATAAAAAAAATAGTAGAATAGAATTTATATATGCTATACATAAGTATGGTACATAGCGTTCATTAATGATTGATAGTTGTTTAATTTAACGCATTGCCGTGTTAGTAATTTTCATCCCTAGTTGTTTGTATCTTAACTGTACATTACGCATTTAACCATAAACTTAGTTACAGATATTATTTGCTACTGACAGTTGTCTGACATTGACAATTTCCATTGTATTTATTTATCTCAAAAGGCCCTTTTTATTGCCACTTTTGTACATTATTTCATTGGTAAGAAAAAATAGCCACATAAATAATAACAAATGTATGATATTAATAAATTACTTTGTCAATGATTCATTGGTTTACATTTGTACAACAACCTATAAAATAATTCTAATGACCGGGAAATTCAAACGTTTGTCAAGAATTTATGAACCCTCTATACACAATAGCCAACATTTTATAGTCTTCTAGCATCCTTATCCCGTGGCGCCCCTAGGCCACATCTAGATCCTCCTGATGGTAGAACCAACTTGAGCATCTCCATCTGGTACGGTTCTAGGCGGTATGTTGTATTTCGCACCGAGACGTGCTTATTTGCTATTTTATCAATAATTTTTATCAAGGTGTTCTTGAGTCTCCTTTAGTCGGCGCGTTGCTTGTAATTTCCACCATAGCGTTTCTTTGGCATTGTTCCTGTTTTGTCTTCTTACCATGTAACCAATCTATAACTATTTATTTATTAACTATTTGAGATCAAGATCGAGAGGTTGTCGAAAACAATTAATGTTCAAGATATCTATGCACCAAACACGAAGAAATCGTTCGAAATGGTCAATGATTCAACATCACAGTGATTGTAGAAAGGGTGTAAACCAATAAAATAGTTGTTAGGCAAATTTTAGGCAGCTATTTGAACATGACTAACGTTCTCAATGAAAGAGTTTTTGGTCATAATTGCATCACTTTGCTTGAATATTTTCTCTATTTAAAAAACATAGTTTCATGTGTATTTTTCTTTTTATTAAAGTAACCCGGAATCCCTTTCGACTCGGTTATTGATGTAAGGAAGAAAATGATGGATCTTCTGCGGCAATTAATAGAAGATAGCCTACAGCATGGATTTGATCAGTGGAAGAAAAGGAGTTGAAATGTACGTCTTCTTCATGAAAATTAAAGTACAGCATCAATTCGTGCTGACTCGTACCTGTAAAATGAATCGTATCTAAGTGCTTGAAACGCAAAAGGTTTTATCTTTGCATTGTAATCCTGACAGTAAAAGACAAAGGACCAATAATGCGTAGGACTGTGTGTAGGAACACTGAGTAATTCCAGTTATATGCTGCGAACGCAAATACATTTATTATTATCAAAGCATTTATTGTTGATTAGGGTCATATTGTTTATTTACACAATGGAATTCACCTCAAATGGAATTGTTAAATTCATGTGGGTTTGTGTCTGATTCGATAATTGTATTTGATGTCAAATTTATCATAAAAAAGGCTTTATCTTTGATTTGGACATAGTGTAATAATGATAATATTGTTAATGCTACGTATAACCCCCAGATATTACAAGTTTATCATACAAAACCAACAATCTGAAATAAAATTAACAATCTATACATTGCACCGAATTTTTATCTATCCAAAAGGATATTTTTAGTTCCAGAATACTATTCTTCTTCCATTCGGACCGTAAATATTAAATTTTGATTCGTCACTAAATATCACTGTGTTCCAGTACTCGTCTCTTTTATTTAGATGTTCTTTAGCGAATTCCATTCGTTTCTGTTTAAAATTTTTGAAATAAACGGTATATGACACGATTTAGGTTCGTCCACACGAAAGATGGATCCATCACAACATACCAGAGACCAAGGACAAGTCGAAAGAGTGGACTGCTCCTGGTGAATCGAAGCCGAAGAAGGCCAAGGTGGATCTGTCGGCCAACAAAGTCATGGCCACAGTTTTTTTGGGATTACCTGGAAAAGGGCAAAACGATCACAGGTGTATATTATGCAGAGCTATTGGACCAATTCGACGCTGATTTGAAGAGAAAGCGGCCGCATTTGGCGAAGAAAAAAGTGCTATTCTACCAGGACAACGCACCGATTCAGAAGTGTGCAGGCGCAATGGCAAAACTCTATGAATTGCGCTACGAATTGGTTCCTCAACCACCATATATGCCAGATTTGACCCCCTGCAACTATTATTTATTTCCAAACTTGAAGAAATGGCTCGGTGGTAAGAGATTTTGGTCGACTGAGGAGGTCAATTTTGAGTGTTTCGAGAAATGGTATTATTCGGAGGGCACCGAAAAATTGCAGAATCGTTGGACGAAGTGTATAGTTCTAAAAGTATACTATGTTGAAAATTAAATCGAATTTTGCCGAAAAAGTTGTATTTTCTTGCCTAGGCCGATTACTTTTCAACCACCCCTCGTACATGTCTGCGAATATGTACCTCGAATATCATAACGTAAACGCAGACTTGTTTGAACCATATTTTGAGTTCTTCACTTGTAATTTTTAGTTACATGTATAAATAGTTTTGAATAAAATTTTAATTACGTATATATGTTTGATATATAACGAACATTATTAATAAAAATTATACTATTTTATTTTCAAAGTTATAAAGCCCTGTAATATATATTTTTCAAATTGCAGGCTTGTATCAGTGGCGGTGAAAGGCAGTATTAATCTTGTACATATTCAATACAAAATTGAATTTAAAGATTTATTGATTATATAATAATATTCAGCCTTCTTCTGGACGTCTGCAAAATATTTAAAGCATCATATATGCATATATTTGTATATAAATAATAAAGAAAGTCCATTTTTCAATCTTCTTACTTGTTTAAAGACGGTGTTTCGAAGATAGTTTTTTAAATAATTTGATCTTTCAGCAATACGTTATTTACTGGTAACGTTACTAATATTTTTAACAGCTTCTACATTTGATTAACTTTCTTACACATCTGAAAATATCTATAACTGATTTTGGCTGCACATTTTGATATAATTGCACCTTGAGTTACTAACTTAATTTGTTCCTGACCGTGGTTCGTATCTTAAAAAGTATGTATTTAGAAACTTAATTTTCCATATATCTTCCTTTCTTTCCATATATCTATATCTTATGGGAAATTAATTAATCCGTTCCCAAATTAAAAATCATGAAGAAAACCAAAAAAATTTAAAAAAATTCTTTTCAACTAAATGAAGAAAATGCAAAGAAATGGAGAAGGAGCGAGAAGGAACATTTTTTCACTATAAATATGTAATTTGTATACCATTTCATATTAATTTTTATATATGAAATTTTCTGTTTTACATGATTAGTATGAAATTCATCTTCCATTAAATTGTAAAAAATAGAACAACTTTCTTGTGGTTTTGTGGTTCAAGAGTTTACGATTTGTAACTTGTAGTAGTAGCCTTTTAGTAGCCTGTTTCTAGTACTAGGGAAAAAAGTTAAAAAAGTATAATGTAAACAGGTTTTAATTCATTTGAAAAGAAAAACATCACGATTCGAATCTAGAGGACAAAATAGGATATGAAAATAGTTTGTACTTCGAAAAGTTCGTGTATCTCCACTCATATTCTAACAAAAGGACGCAGTTTGGCGGGTTTGCCCCGAGCGCCAAAAGGGCTAGCGCCGGCTCTGCGTTGTATGCAGATTTTCTTTAGCTATTGTGCCTCATATCAGGCCTGGGATAAAGTTCGTGGCGTTTTTGCCGATAGACGGCGCCAATAGCAAATAACTCAGATAGCACAGATCGCAGCGACACCACTAAGCAGTCGTTGGAAAGGTGACAGTTCGAGCGTTACTTTGAGTGTCTAAACATCAAAATGTGTGCAGTGGTTGGAAAGTTGTTTGCGTTTGAAAATGGAGAAATGTAATGAAAAATTGCGCTATATTTTGCAATATTATTACGACAAAGGGAAGAATGCTGCGCAAGCTTGTGAAAAAATTTGTGCTGTGTACGGTAAAGGTACTTTATAAAAATCTGCTGCGCTCTGGTCGTCTAATCAGTGAAAAAGCTGATGAAATTCTTGAAAAAGTCCAGCAAGATAGGCATATCAGCAGTTTGATATGCCAGTCAGATAAAACTGTTTTGAACCATTTACGGAAAACTGGCTACAAAAAGAAGCTCGATATATGGGTCCCTTATGAGTTGAGCGCGAAAAACATGATAGACCGAATTAAAATCTGCGATGCGCTGCTGAAACGCAATGAAATCGAGCCATTTCTGAAACGTGTCATAACCGGTGATGAAAAATTGATCACGTACGACAATCTGAAGCGTAAAAGATCGTGGACAAGGGATGGTGAGCCGTCATAAGCGTTTGCGATGCGAGGATTGACGCCGAACAAGGTGATGCTGTGTGTGTGGTGGGACTGAAAGGGAATCGTCCACCATGAGCTACTTCCAGTTGGTCAGACGATTGATTCTCCACACTACTGTGGACAACTAGAGAGATTACGCCAGGCAATTGAAAGAGAACGGCCCGAATTGAATAATATAAAAGGTGTTGTCTTTCATTATGACAACGCAAGACCACACACTTCTTTGATGACCCGTCAAAAATTGCGAGAGCTTGGTTAGGAAATTTTGTTCCATCTACCGTATAGTCCAGACATAGCACCCTCAGATATCGCCTATTCCGATCTCTGCAGAATTCTCTTAATGGAATTAAGCTGGTTTCAAAAGAAGGCTGTGAAAACCACTTGATTCAGTTTTTCAACCAGAAACCACAAAAGTTCTTCACCGATGGCATCATGGCTCTACCCGAAAAATGGCGAAACGTTGTCGATAATAATGGAGCATATTTGGTTTAAATAAATTCATTTTCACACTATAACAAAACCAGTTGAATTTTACTAAAAAAACGCCACGAAATTTTTCCCAGACCTGATATTACTATAGTTGGGTAGTAGGTTTGAAACATGAATCTCTGCATTATAAAATTATGATATTCTAAGATTTTAAAAACATTAATCTCAATCATAATTTAAAACTTAATCAAAATAAATTTATTTCCAACTGGGCAATCAAACGTTCTTATAATTTGTTGGTTTCATGGTTTAATTAAGCTTCCAGACCTTGTTTTAGTGTTTAGATGCACCAGGGTTACCACCTGTAGATGACGATCAATATTTGCTACAGTTGGCAGACATGCGCGCCTTGCATACACGTCATTCTACTTAATTTTATTTATGGTTCATAAACGTATATTTTGGACATTTTTTGGGTTTTACGAGAGCAAATTAAGGCATTTTTTTATGTTGGATTGTGTTTTATATTAACCAACTGACCATCAGTTCTGACTTAGAATGAAATCAGTGTGCAAAATTTTGATCCTGATCAGAAAATGATTTTCGTATTACTGAAATACCTATTGTAGCACTTGCATAAGCAAAACATATTTCACGTGAACTTGTTTATACAACAAAATGGAATTTCGTGTTCCAATATGGTTTTTTGTACGTGTTGGCAGTTTTTCGATGAAGAGTGATGGAAATTTATACATAAATGATTTGAAACTAGATTTAACACGTTGACTGCCGTCATCTAAAATTGATATCATTGTAGGCTATATATGTTTATTTAATCCCTGGGTGAACTCTGGGTTTCTTCCCTAAGTGAAAAAATTCCCTCGGGTAAAAATTCCCCCGGATAAAAAAATTAACACCTAATGAAAAAAAAAAAATTTTTTTTTGAAATATCTTTTTTTTTTCTGGGGTTTTCACTAAAAATATGTAGAAAAACTTTGATCCGCCACCCTATTCCCCAAAAAGGTTGATCCAAAAATCTGAAGAAAACTCTTAAGACGTAGACTAAGTAACAAAAAGTCGTTTTTTATTTATTTTTTTTTATTTTAATACGATTTTGTCCAAAAATGTACCTACTAAAAAAAATCACTATCACGCACTTTAATCGAAAGGGGTTGAACTAAAAATTTGAAAAAATTCTAAGTAATGTACATTGATCTAAACCGAATACGTACGAGAGGAATTTTTGATCAGATTTCGGTTTTGGTAAATATTGCAGTTATTGTGTTTCTGACAAAATTAATTATTTTTTTAATTATGACTAAGGTAGTGTTTGTCTTTTTTTATATTAAAAATATATTTAAAAAAATCAGCTGTGGCCACCACAGGACCAACCGCTATTATAAAGTACTTGTATAAAATACATTCTAGCAGCAGAGTAGAAATAACTTGGCCTAATATTTTCTAACAGAGATATTATTTATCATGACCATGGAAACGTTACATGTAAGTATGAAAAAATTGAGACTTAAAAAAAATTTAGAACATTTTTTCGAAATTTTTGTTTTATCAAAAAACGTTTCAAATAAAATGTTGATAATTATCCCAGAGCGTACACAGTGTAATGGTAATAATTATGCTACACAAAGTGTATATTACTTTTATTAAAAACGAATGGACTGACACAATATTAATATTACAACATTTTCTTGTTTAATCAACAACATAACAATCATAACAAAACAGTATATATAAAAATGTTACTGTAGTAACGTGAACTGTCACTGTCATTAATATTGTCACTGTCAATGTCACTTTATCATTTCAACATAAAAGTTATTAGTTATTGCATGTATAGCAACTTTTGTAAAATAATTTTTTTCGAAATATTTTTCTGTTGCTAAATATTCGCAAAAATCTTAAAATCTTTCTAGTCAACCGATTTTTACCAAAAGTTGATCGACTTGTGCCATTGATATCAAAAGCTTAAATATGCAGTTTCATAAAAATCCTTTCAGCCGAATTTGCTCTGCACGTGTACACAGACAGACGGACGGACGGACAGACGGACGGACAGACAGACCGACAGACATCATGCTAAAAATAGTCAAAACTTTATGAAGGGACCTCAATTCGTGGAGATCCATCGAAATCTCGAAATGTCAAAATCGGTATGATCACAATACCTCCCTTATATATGTAGGCGGTCGATGAAAAAAAAATACATCTGAGAATCGAGTGTTCTTAAGAAGCTTGGACTCATGAACTCGACCAGTAAGTGGAGTGCCTATCGTTACACGTATTGTTTTTAAGGTATTAAAGAGTAATAAAACATTTATAGTAGTTAAATACATATAAATCAAATAGCACATTGTTAATAGTGAGAAATACGTTTCTGAAATTAAAAAATATATGAAATGTAACAGGAGTATATTTTGCCACGGAAGCCAAACACCGCTTCTGCACGTGATCTACGTCAGTAGTATCACTCCGTCAATGTGACTTACAGTGGCGGCTCGTAACATCATTTTCTGGTGGGGCAAAAAGCTTTTTTATATAAAAATACCAAATATAAATTTCCTTCTAGAAATACTAGTAAACATTGGTTACCAACATCGTTTCGGTAATCTACGTGTTAAACTAGTTATAAAATGACTTTCAAAATCAATAGATAGTCCAACGAGTCCACCATCTGAGTCAGCAGCGTTAACCAGCTTTAATTTAATTTTACAAGATTCCAAAATGTCTAGAACTTAATTTTTATTATTTTGTAACGCTCCATGCCCAGCCTTTATGAGTTGGGAATAAAAATTTAATATTTATGCATTCTTTATTACGTTTTTAGTACATTGTAGGTGTTTGTTATGTGGGTGGGATGCAAAGTATAATGGAGTAGACAATATCTCTTGTTTCAACAAAGTTTCTTGTATGCATATTTAAGACAAAACTTCTGTAATGGACTAGTTATGTTTTTGAACACATTCCTTGAGGAATATATTTTGCGTTGAATTAAATATTAAATATGCTGGCTATAAACTGAGCATTACATTACAGAAGTTCAATGTTTTGGTTATAGCATCGATTGCTTTTAGATTTTTCTCAAGTCACAAGTTGCAGCCAACGTACGCTAGGCTTGGCTCTGGCCGACGTTCTCCTTCGAAGCGGTATTCTTATCACAAGTCAAAGGAGTTTGACCAACATTGGTGCAGACTTGTACATGTATTAGGTCGTCAAGGATGAAAATAAGGCAAAGTTGGTTGATAACTTACAAATATAAGGAATTATTTTATTCATCAAAGTATGCACCCATATTGTCTATACACTTTTGCCAATTAAGCGGCAGATTGTTCAGGCCGATGCATAAAACCCTGGCGGACGATAGTCAATGAATTCCCGGAAGGCCAGTTTTACAGCATTGTCGGAATTAAACTGTTTTCCTATTAAAAAGTTGTCTAAATTGCGGAAGAAGTGGTAGTCAGTGGGGGCTAGGTCTGGTGAGAATGGAGAATGATGAAGAAGTTCCAACTCCAATTCCTGTAGTTTTGCCACAGTTATTTGTGCAGTGTGTGGTCTAGCGTTATCATGCAATAAGATAGTCAATCTGTTGACCAATCTAGGCTGTTTTTCTTTAAGTTTTTGTATCATTTCGTCATCATTTCATTTCAGTATATTTCTGCTGTGATCGATGAGCCAGATTTTTGTTTTTGTTTTGTTTTTAAGTTACCTGTACGAAATTTGGCGAACCAATTTGATATTGTCTGCTGCGTAATAACACTAAATACACTACTAATGTTTCGCGCGGTCTGCGATGCCGTAGTTCTACGTAAGAACTCATACTTCATAATAGTGCGAATGTCCGACTGTTCCATTTTCAACAAAATTAATTTAAAAAAAAGTTTTTGATATTTTTTAGAGCATACAATGATATATTTAAAAAGACGAGATGTGCAACTTTCCAACAAAAAAAAAGAACGGTAAAATATTAAGCCAATGTCAAATAATGAGCTGTTAAAGTTGGCAATATTATTAACTACAAATTTCATCCTTGACGATCTGATATATCCAGTTTTAATAAAATATTTTGTGGAATATTATCAAGTGCGTTATTTACTATTTATTATTCCTTGTTGTTACCTATTTGAAACTTCATCAACGATCAAAGCTATAGTGTAAAACTAAACAGATCGATCAGCAGATACTGCAATTTCCTGGGCGTTAATTGGTTGATGATTAGCGATGATTCAGCAGCTTTTTACATCGCACTCTAATTTTAATTTATCAACTGAAGGAGTCCCCTTAACCAATTATCAGTTATTAACAAGATTGCTCTGCAAAATATAAAAGGATTAAATTTGTAATTCGCATTTTTTAAAAATTCGAAGTATCGCAATTCCAATAGTTGTCAAAACTAAGTTGCATAAGAATAGAAACCCACTTGAACTGCGCAGAAAAATTATAGCAGAAAAATTTATACTTCATCGTATGCAGATCAAAAGTCCTATACCTATTGGTCAGTATTGTACAGAGGTTCTAACGTCGAATTATTGGAGAAATAGAAACATGCTCTTAATAATAGAAAGCTATTTAGGGTAACTGCAGCGAATTTCGACTAGGCAGGTAATTTCGACTATCCCATTATTTCTCTAAATATTTGCTGCCATATAGCGGTAGTATAACGTAACACTATGTTTATGTGAAAAACTAACCTCACTTTATTTTAAGCCACGGGTGAATGTCGTTAGATGAACAGTGTAGATATTTATATTTTTTAAGTGTTAAAATATTTTTTTATTGGTTTTAATCAGCAGTTGTTTATCGAAGGAAAGTTGAACAAAATATTTTGCATTGAATAAACTGATAAGAACTGATCCAAATACATATATATTAGCTGGTAAAACTTGATTTTCATAATATTTTGTTACAATATCACAGGCTAAATAAAACAGATTTGATTGCAGGTAATATCGACTAGAGGAATGAAGCTACTACGGATTAGTCGATATTACATGCATACATGTTTCACTTACCTAATTTGACGACAATTAAAATCATGTCTTACTAAAAGTCTCTATTATTATATTCTTTTACCTAAATAAAATGTAAAAGAGACAAGAAACGTTGATTATCTTAAAATTTTAGGGTAGTCGATATTAACATCACTTTTTTGAAATCAACATTTTTTTCATATTTTTTTTATGTCGAACTTAAGTTGTAATAACAGCTTGTTTCATCCTGAAAATATTTAGCACCTAAAGATAAGTGAATGAGGTATCGATTGGGACCACTTTCCTACCAAAATATTGAATAGTACATAAATTAAAAAATAAATAAATTTGGTAGTCGAAATTCGCTGCAGTTACCCTAAGTCTATCGAACATCTCTCCACTTCGTGCTGTTTGCCATAATATTCCATGCTTTTCTTACCCAGTTCAGTTTTCACTATCAAATAAATATTTCATTGCTGATCATAACATGATACAGATATCTTCCTCAAATTATCAGGAAAACAACCTATCAGTTTTGGATAAGGTAAAATTAAAATGGCCAAATGCACACCATATACATATATACTGACGGATCAAAATCAACCAACGGCGTAGGTTGAGTTGTTTTAGATCCCAGCGCAATTTTAGCCTAAAATTTAAGCTCCTAGATAATATGTTTATCTACAATGCGGAAATGGTGGCCATAAAGTTGAGTTTAGAATACTTAAAGAATCACTTTCATAATGAATTTGTAACTTTTTTTGATTGTAAAAGAGCCGTCCAAAAATTGAGTTGCCCTGGATTTGAGAAAAAGAATTATTCACTAATTTATAATATTATTAAAGGTCTAAACGATCTCACGATCAGCGGTAATATTATAAAAATGTGCTGGATTAAAGGCCACTCAGATTTTGTGTTCAACATCGAAGTCGATTTTCTAGCCAAAGAAGCAGCTGTAAATGGCTCCCTCTTAAATATTCCTCTAAACTAAAAAGTAATGCGATTATGTCAATCTTTAAATCTTCCATATACAACCAATGGCAACAAGAATACATAGATTCTCTACAGTTCAAAGAATCATACTATGGTTAAATTCAACCTTTTGTTCCTAGAAAGCGTTGGTTTTCTTCTCAACAAAGCAGATCTTTTATATCCACTTTTATCCGGCTTAGATTTAATCACACCTTCTCTCCATATCATCTGCATAGGATTAATATGGTTTCGTCTCCTTTCTGTCCGTGTGATAAATAATTTGTCTGTCATCGACTCGTACCATTTATTGTTTGAATGCCCAATTCATTTTCGCAATCGTTACTTATTCATACAAAATTTAGTTTCCCAAAAAATATCCTTACCTACCAATATTTAGACGCATCTTGCTACTAACTCCCTAGATATTTATGGAATTATTTATAACTATATTAAAGTAGAAAATATCTAATTATAAAATGTAAATTCAAAAACCTGTAATGTATTTGTTTATATTTGGCTAATAGCCAAAGCTGCTAAAGCCAACAAATAAAAGGGGAAAAAAATAGAAACAAAAGTATATGACGTCATCCAAAGAACTGCTCGTCATAAATGGAACTAAGCTGGACATGTGGCTAGATTTCAATACGACAGATGGACAAAGAAGATTCTAGATTGGAGACCCAGAGATACTAATAGAAGCAGAGGAAGACCCTAACTAGGTGGACGGACGTCACAATTTCGTTCCGAATGGAAAAAGCTTGTGGAAGCCTACGTTCTGCAGTGGACAAGAAAGGCTGATTAATGATGATGATGGATCTAATATCTCTCGTATTTGATAGGCAATAGTTTTCTATATATTATAGATCATATAGTATCAAGCAAATTTCAAATTGAACCTTAAACCTTATCTTCAGTAATAAAAAAGATGTGTATTAGGTAATGTACTTCAACCAGCCTGTATATTTTCTATTTGAGTGGATGAAAATTGTTTACATTACCTTAAGAAAAGACATAGTTATCGATCTAGCTTCTGCGTAAACAATTCCCTTAAGAATCTAAGTTTAGAAAGCAGGTGTTAAATTTAGAGAGAAGTTATGAAAATACGTATAAGCGAGAGGGTTCGGAAACAACTTACAAATGGTTGCTAGGACGACTTGTTGGTGAAATGATAAATTTCTGTATGGAATTTCAGATATGATGATATACGAGGGCTATTTGTTTTTAAGTTCCGTTGAGTTAATAAAAACAAATAAGGGTAATAAGAAAAGTTTTAATATACACAAGAGCTACTCATACACCTAATTAAATTTCAATTTTGTCGCCACCAACATTAAGGCATTTGTCGTAACGGAAATCAAGTTATTGTATACCGTCCTCATACCATGTTGCCGCCTGAGTTCTCAACCAATCTTGCACACTGGTTCTCAGCTCCTCATAGCTGAACCGCTTCTTTCCCAACCACAATTTCCTGATGGAACGCAATGCTCTTTCTTTTGGCTAATTGAGGCCGCTTTTGGTCGATTGCTCGATTTAATTCTATTACAGGCTATTCCAAAGTTTCCCAAACTTTTTGAGCCGCGGAGCACTATTCATGAGAAGAATTCGTCGCGGAGCACTATCCTTACTATATACAGGGTGTTTATTTGAAACGCCGCAACTCGAATAACTCCTTTATTTTAAGAGA
This sequence comes from Liopterus haemorrhoidalis, assembly GCA_963971575.1. Lineage (NCBI taxonomy): Eukaryota > Metazoa > Arthropoda > Insecta > Coleoptera > Dytiscidae > Liopterus > Liopterus haemorrhoidalis. Next base: position 7,184,493 of record OZ020617.1, read on the forward strand.
TACAAAAAAATCTTCAGAAAAAAGTTAAACTAGACAAAAGGGCACTTAAGGACTATAATAAGAATTCTACATAACTTCCGGTTTCAGCGGATATTGTTTCAACTTTTTATCTAGCATAGAGAATCGGTATCTTAATTTTTTTGTCTTGAAAGTACATTATATCAGCTTTACAAGGATATCAAAATATCATACTTTAATTTTAACCATTTCTTGCTGGGCCTTAACAGAATTTATTTGACATTCCCCGAATGTCCGAACCATATCTGTCATTTCTTCATTTGAATAACGTACGTGAGCCATAATTACAAATGATTTGATGTTATCACCTCTAATATCAAACTCGTACTAACAGGCAAGAAAAGTTGCAGGTTTTATTAGGTTTTTTTTATGTAACAAAATCATTTTCAAAGCTTCCTATGTTTAATTTTGTACGATTTGCTAGTTATTATTTTGTAAATAAATGGTCCCCATTTTGAAATGGTTAAAATTAAAGTATGATACTTTGACATCCTTGTAAAGCTGATTTGATGTACTTTCAACAAAAAAAAAAAATAATAATAATAATGTACCGATTTCCTATGCTAGATAAAAAGTTGAAACAATTTCCGTTGAAACCGGAAGTGATGCAGAATTCTTATTATAGTCCTTAAGTGGGCCCTTTTGTCTAGTTTAAATTTTTTTCTGAAGAATTTTTTCTATCTCTTAAAATGAAGGAGTTATTCGAGGTACGGCGTTTCAAACACCTCTATTGCTATATACAGCCTGTATATAGCAATACTAGTAGATCACGGAGCACAGTTTGGAAAACTCTGGGCTATTGCAAACGTTTAGGCGAAACTAAATGGGAATTTCGTTATTTTAGGTTGTCATTTTTGACGTTGGCATGTGAAAATTTTAAATTCCAACAATGAAACCACGGAAACGAATGACATATGTCAAAAATAAATACTTTTTTTAACATATTTTAATTAAAGTCACTAGATTATACAAAGTAGTGCAACGGCGGCCATACTGGGGCTAAAAATGTCGCCAACACAAATGATTTTCAGTGATTCCAACAGTAAAAAAATAAGAAACTAGTACTACCAAAATTTTTATTTTAAACATTGTAATCACGATTTTTTTAATCAAAGATGCACTATAACAAAATTGTGGTACAATTTCAATTATTTTTTTAAATTTTATTAAATAAAAAACCGCTGACAAAAGAGGTTAAATTAGAGCGAGAAAGAGAGATGTGACAGCGTAGACGCAAACTTAAGAACGTAAAAATTGCTGCTTTAGTTTGCTTAATAGGGGACCCAATGTTACCAATCAAACCCTGGAGTCTGTCGGCTTCTTCAAAGGCTTGCGCTACTTTGTATAATCCAGTGACTTTAATTTTAATGACAAAAAAATAAATAAATGGGAAATTTGTATTAAGAATGACACAAAAAATCAAAATATAAAGAAAATGACATTTTAAAATGATATTAACCTTAAACAAAAAATGTTTATTGTAAGTATGATTTACAAAGCTTAAACAAAACGTTCAAAAAGCACGATTCAAACGATGAAAGTAATTAGATTGCAAAATCTAGTTCCGCCTAATCGTTCGGAATAACCTATAGTGGACAGTATTTCTCCGAATTAATGGTAAAATTGAAAAAAAAAAACTTAAATTATCGGAACCACTTACGGCACGTAAAATCGTCGACGGCACCATCACCGTACACACAAATCTTTTTTTGTATCTGCGAAGCATTCTTACCTTTTCGGAAATAAAAAGCATAATATATCGAAAATCGTCGCTCCATATTTTCTACCATTTTTAATGCTTAACAAAATTTAAAAAACAACCAAATAACAACATTTTTTCCGATGTACTCACTGAAATGTTTTCTATCAAATGACCTCAAAACTTACCACGTGGGAAGTCAATAACACATCGCTTTTGTCCCGTTTTAAAAACGGGACGAACTTTTGCATCAACCCAATAGAATAAAAATTCTTCTTTGCTTACCTGTGCCTGGAATTTTGCTGGATACCACATGCAAATCATTTGATCACACATTTTAAAACAAGTTTAGCTTTTGCTACTTTGTATACTCTACTTTAATTCTACATCTAGAACTGGTGTTAAAATTTATTTGAATCAGTTAAAACGTAGTCATTAGCATCTGAGTTAAATCGAGTTGCAAATGTTAATTTCCCCTCTCTCGTCAGTGAGTTTGTAGCGTGGGTCGAGAAACTTAATCAACTACAACTTGTAATTTGTGGACTTGAATGTCACAGTCATAATTGCTTTATTAGAAATTATCAACGCCTGATACATAGATGTTTATTCACAGATGTGTTATGTGGGAAGCCTATAGTAACAAATCTTTAAATAAAGGGTTACTGTGTAATATAATGATTGACTTTACAGTTGAGACCAAAGTTTGTATTGGGTGGAACAAAATCATTTTCCCTTCAAAGACACTGTAGCAGCTTGTTACGCATTACATCATTATTTTAGAGCTATTGCAATTTATGTTATTCAGTATCTTGTTTGTGTAGTGCGTCTAAGCAAACAAAAGCCCTGAGTGGGCTTATACGTCGCTTCTTATATTTCGCAAGTAAATCCAATTTCATAATAACAATTGACGACGGTTTCAGGTTATATTCAAAAATTTTTACTATAAATAGAATATAAACAGAATGAAATACCTATTATATATAATATCTATATAATTATAATAAACTAGCTGGAGTACCCGTACTTAGTACGGTTTTATAAAGTATGTATTTGCTGTAACGTAAATGATAAGAATTCTATGCGAGTCAAATACGAGGGATGTTTCCAAAGTTCTGGGAATTTAGCTATAATTTTTATTATTTTGTTAATTTTAGTCAATATTACAATGTAGTTTTTCAACATAATCTCCATTTAACTGAATACATTTATTCCAACGATAAACTATTTTTTTTAAGCCGTCCTCAAAGAACTTTTAATTGAGTTTCTGTTCTAGTCCCAACAGCCTTGCCACCCAGCGCGATGAAACCTTGCTAACGCCCAACCAATCATACAAGATGTCATGAACTTGTCGTGTACCTATCCCTAGGCGCACACTAATTTGACGAATAGTCATTCGCCTGTCCTCTTTCAGTAGGTCTTCGACGGCAGTAATGTTTCTTTCATTTACCGACGTTCTTGGGCGCCGACTGCGTGGATCGTCTTCTAGTGATGTTCTACCGGTTTTAAAACGATCGATCCACCGATAAACAGTACTTTTGGATTATGCAGACTCACCAAAATATGACATCGATCTAGATCCGGATCACTCCGGTCACTGCTCACAATCGCCCGATCAATCGTATCCTTGAAACTTGAAACTATGCAGCGAACCGGTTCGTTCATGAACGACCCATCTCTAGTCAGAAGTATGTTTCAAAATTTCTTTGTGCATAAGGAAAAAAGAACAAACATCTGTTGCCGATGGTTCAAATCAGATGTTTTAGTAACTTATAAATAATATTCTAGTTAGAGAGACGATTTTTTGGTGGGCATACCTACAAAACACTAAAATGGTAGCATATATGTATACCATGAATCTTGAAGTTGGTTTTACACAGTTTATTTATTGTTCAATAAATTGATCAATTTTTTGTCAACTAATTGATCAATTTCTTGACAATCTTGAAAATAGAAGGATCACTTTATACACATCTATTTATTTATAATTTTTTTTGAAAACTGTTACATTACCAATTGTAAAACATATTTATCAAAATGAAAATATTGAAAAAATCTTCACAAAATTACAAGCTGTGAACAAAATCAAAAGAAATAAACTAGATGATGGTGAATTAGAACGTTTGCGGTTCTGTCACATTCGAAAACGAAACACAAACTATATGTTTGTTGGTTATGCTACAACTAAACAGTTGGCAATATCTTAACACAAAAATATACCTAGAATTCCCTAAAAAATTGATGAAAAATAGAACTACTTTCAAGATAAATTGATCAATTTTGTCATGAATTACTTGTTCATTTTTTTTTTTTATTTAAAACAAAACAGAGGCATGTCCACTGCAAAGGTGCTTAGTGCCCGTACATTATTAATTTTTATTATGTTTTGTGTTTATATTATTACAATACAGAATATAGATTTGTGTCTAATAAAAATTCGTGAAGATTTGCCAGGTTTTCCGCCTTGCACTGAGAGCTTCTTGTAAGTTGTCAGGTATATGGTGCCGTTGTCGTATCGTCTCGTATTTTGTGCAGTAATATAATATGTTCGATTGTCAATCTTGTGTTACACTCGTCACAAGTTGGTGGGTCTTTTCTTTCAAGTCTGTATTTGTCTGTCAGTCTGGAATGTCCGATTCTTAGTCTAGTCGTTGCTATTTGCTGTATTCTTGTCCCTTCGAATTTCCATTTTTTTGTGTCTTCTTTTATCCGCCGTAGTTTGTTCTCCCTTAGTTCTTGCCATTTTCGTTCTTCTTTTAGTATTAGTCTTTTACCAATTTCATTTATAAGGTCAGTTGCTTCAATATTTAGGTCCAAGGGTGGTTCCTTTTGGGTGGCTTCTTTAGCAATTGTTCAATTTATTGTTGAAATTTGAACACTTTACTCATCAATAAATTGAAGGTAAACTTATTCAATTAATTGATCAATAAATTGAATCCTGTAAAACCCGTTTTAGTCTTAAAACTAGTTTAAAACCCATTCTGAATCTAGTTTTGAAAAATATTTCCATATGTCCCACTTGTTTCGTAACCAGGTGTATCGTAAATTTCCACGTATCAAATATATAACATTTTTATGGTCCGAATGTCTTTGGAATCATGTCATATTCATAAAACATGCATTACTCTCGCTTCGCTACGCTCTGAAGATTTTATTGCTCCGCTTTACTTATTGCAACTAACAGTACTATTTGTAACTTTTGCAATATTAATTAATTTATTAATCTTTAATTAAAATAACTGGACAAATAATAGAATAACAGAATTTAAACCGTTTTTAATTCTTTAATAGGTTAAAAATAAAATACAAAGTTATGAACGATTAAAATTATAATTGTAAATATTCTGAAGATTTTTTTTTGATTATTTTTTTTTGTGGATTGTTCATTAGTATACTTGAACGAAAAATATTTATTTGGAATGTAACCGTAAACCGAAACAAAATAAATTTGGGTTCAACTCTCTGATTAAAATCGACTAAAAATCTCGCCCCTTTAAAAATCCGCCCCTGTGCGTCACACGCCTTGCACACCCGCACGCAGCAGCCCTGCTAGAACTGTGTTTTTTGTAGTAAAAAGCTAGTTTGCCATTTTTTTTTTTTTTTATAATTGGAACCTTATTTCTTGAATGAAGATTGGAGTTTTCAAGGTAATTTGAAAATCTATCCATACAAAATATAATTACTTACATATTTAATTGAGTAGGATGATTATGGACAAGTCTTAATGTTGAATGGTTACTTTTATTTATTTATTTATTTATTTATTTATTTATTTATTTATTTATGTAATAGTGTTGTACACAGGACGAACCTAAAAACTACAACTTCGATTGTTATATAATACAATATAATAATTTATAAATGCTAACTTAATCGGTTTAAGGGGGCGTTTTGGGCATAGTTACTCCTAGCAAAAGGTTGTCGAAAAAGGTATTTATTTCTTAAGTTCCGATGTGGTATATTTAAATCAATATTCATAAGGAGATACGGTGAATCAATTAAGTTTTTAATAATTTTAGTAAGAAAAATTTTAGTTACAAAAAATAACCTGTATAAATGAAGACTTACCTGGCATCGAATCTCAGCAAATGGTCCTCCAAATGGAATGTATATGTGAGGTCCCTATGAGTCATACTAGTGACTCCTAAGGGATAAGGTGTAGGCCCGTTTAGGCCTCCCTCGGTGTAGATCTTGGTTGTAGGAGCAAATATTTCGAAAGATCGATTTCACAGTAGTTCCCATGCTGATGCTCCCATATCTATATTTTCTTAATTTAAGGGATTGGTTTAAATAATTAAATAAATAAAATAAAATAATTAACAAGTGTATTCTTAACAACGAATTAATATCTAAAAATACAATAATTTACAAATATAAATTAAATTAAATTACATACATACACACACAATAAATAAATATATAACAACAAATAAATTAATAATATTGTCAGGTTATAACACGTCAACAATATGTCAAAATGGCTGCAGCCTACAAACGATTAAAAATCAATTCTACTACACACGTTATCAACACATATTTCTAAATCTGCATTAAGGGGAACGTCTATTTTGTCCTCAATTACAGAAATGTCCAAAAATGTTTTGGTTAAGGTTAATATTATTTTAAACTGTCATTTTCTTTATATTTTCCCATTTATTTATGTTTTTGTTATTAAAATATTTATAAAAATTATTTTATTTTTGTTATGTCATTCGTTTCCATGGTTTCACTGTTGGAATTTTAAATTTTCACATACCAAACGTCAAACATGAAATAACCCAAGCAAGGTCCCTTCTCGTGACAACCTAAAAGAACGAAATTCGCATTTAGTTTCGCCTAACCGTTTGAAATAGCCTGTATCCGTTGACAAACTTATGTCCTTCAAACTATTTAAGTATCAATCGCTCGATACTGTTTCAGGGCCATGTTTCCACGGTATAGACACAGCATTAGACGTTTGAAATTATATTTGAAACATATTCCTAATTCACAGACGATCCCCTTAATTCTAATCGTTTGTTAAATTTAACATTACATTATTTAAACGAAGACATTTTTTGCTGTAATTTCATTAGTCAATAGTAATAAAAATTTCAAACTGTGAAAACATTGTTAGTAGAATTTATGGAGAAGAGACAGAGGCAAAAACATGTTGAATTATTAAATAGAAAGAGGAAAATAACAAGGAGAAAATGGATGCTTTAAGTGAGGTAAGAAATTAGGATAATTTACGAAAATTAGGTGAGAACAAATTAGAGAATACAAGTTTCTAAATGTCTTCTTAGACAGTAGAAAAATTAACCGATTTTGGGATTTAACACTGCAAGTTCGTCTTCTCTGCTTTTACACAAAAACTGATAAATTTTACAAATCTGTAACTCTGAATTAAAAAAAGATACAAAGCACTAAGCAATAAATTGGAAAACACTAAGCATTAAATGGAAAGATAATCACTTATGTTATAACTAGTGGTGTGTGGGAGCTCCATATCCGTATCCTTATCCGCGGATGATCCGTAAAGAATAAAAATCCGTAGCCGGCTCCGTATTTGTTTCTCCAAGGCGGATTTTAAACGGATCTCATTTAGCTACATTTGAATTAGTTATAATATAAGCTTGCGTCTAAAAATGCTCAAGAAGAAGTAAATTTTACTCTGACGTTTAAATTCATATTTAGTCGAGCATAACATTACTTACCGGTGGTTTTAGAACAGTCTAGTACAGTGTTTCTCAACAGGTGGTCCGCGGACCACCAGTGGTCCCCAAAATTTTTTTAGTGGTCCGCGAAAGTTTTTATATGTGTTTTTTTTACTAAATACCTGCGAAACCCTGAAATGTGTGAAAATTCACACTACACATCAATTTTTTACGTCATTACTTGGTTTTTAGAAATGAGGACTTTTTATTTAGAGCATCACTTGTATCAGTGTTTCTCAACAGGTTAGTCCGCGGACCACCTGTGTTCCCCAGAAAAAGTTTAGTGGTCCGCGAAAGATTTTATATGCATTTTTTGCAGTTTTTTAAAAAAATTTATGCACATTTTTTATGTAAATAATTTATATTTTGTTTATTTTTGGTAAACTTTTTGTGATTTTCTACAAATAAAATAAATGTATTTAGTAGTACATTAAATATATTTATTTTCCTGCAAAAAATGAACCAACAATTATTATTAGTAGTTCGCGTTAGAAAATTATATATTATACTGGTCCGCAGTGCGTTTTTGGTTGAGAAACACTGGTCTAGTGTACATTAAATATTGGAATAAAATTAATCAAAGACAATGAGTGAGTGATTTTAAACTCAACTAAATTGTGTGTTTGATTTGTTATTAGGTATGCTGTTGTCGGCGCTTGTTGGACACGTAGAAACATTATTAACAGTGCCTGTTTACCAAAATTTCTTCATCAAACAAATGGCCTGGTTTATAATAAATGTTCCTGTAGTTGCTTGGGGGAGTAATATATCTACCTAAACATGCCACTTATGCAGACTATACGTTGGAAAGCAAATTCATAACAAAATAATAAAATTTATTCTGCCAATAAGTAAATGTCGCTAATGCGCAACATCAAATAAATTTTATTAATAACTAAAAAATCAACAAAATTTCATAAAACTTATTGTCAGCTTCTTGAAATCTGATAAATAATGTTTAAAAGATTCCTGTTACTCATCGGTGCATATTTCAAGCGCCAACAAGCGTTCTACGTGCCCAGGTATAATTGAAAGTAAAACAATATTTATTCTCGGTGGTCGGCACAAGTAAGAAAGCACTTATAGGCGCCGGTAACAATCTTTCTACGTGTTCGTACCCTCAGTTTGGATGCTTTGGTTTGTAGGATCAGCACGACAAATCTAATATCGTTTCAAGGTCGTTCGTTTTTCTACTGCAATGCAATTTCACCTTCAATGTAAAATAAGTGAGTTATTTCAAAAGCAACATAGCCATAAAACAAATGCTTATCGTATCCACAGAAAAGTAAAATATTATTTTTTTACATATTTTTTGGATTTAGCTACTAAGGACTTTTTTTTTTTGTATGTAAATATAGAAGAAGATATAATGGATAGATGGAGAGAATATTTTGAAGAATTATTAGGCGCAAATGAAAATGTAGCGTACGAGGAACAAGATAGAATAGCGAATGAAGAGGAAGAAGAAGATGATGATGATGAAATGATAACAATTGAAGAATTAAAAGATGTAATAAAAGAACTAAAAAATGGAAAAGCACCCGGACCAGACAGAATAACAACTGAAATGATCAAAAAAATGGGACCTCAAGGAACAAAGATACTGCTACAAATCCTTAACTTATTTTGGAAAAAGGAATGTATCCCAGAAGACTGGCAGACCGCACTTATAGTACCAATCCATAAAAACGGAGACAAAAAAGTCTGCAGTAACTATAGAGGTATCACATTATTGAGCACAGCGATGAAAATTTATGAACAAGTCATAGACAAGAAAATAAAACCGATTATCGAACGTTCACTAGAAGAAACGCAAAGTGGCTTTAGAAAAGGTAGGAGCATACAAGATCATATATTTACCTTAAAACAAATAACGGAAAAGATGCTTCAGAAAAAGACAAATGTTTATCTAGGTTTTATTGACCTAGAAAAGGCCTTTGATAAAGTGCCACGTAATATACTATGGAAAATATTAGAGCAAAGAGGAATCAACAAAAAAATAATAAGAATAATTAAAAACATTTACGAAAGTAATCGTAACATAGTGATACACAACAACAAACAATCTAATGCTTTTAAGACGGTAGAAGGGCTAAGACAGGGAGGAGGGTTAAGCCCCACATTGTTTATTACATTCATGGATGACATCTTAAAAAAATGCAAGAACGAAGTATCAAAATTACAAATCGGATACAGAAATATGCATATCACGGAAATATCAGGAGTGTTTGCTGATGACATTGTAATCATAGCCAAAGGAAGTAACGAACTGCAAGGAAATCTAAACAAATGGAACAAAGTATGTAAAGAATATGGCATGAAAATAAATAAGAACAAAACCAAAGTCATGATTATAGGAGAACAAGAAAACTTGAATATAAACATAGATAACGTCAATATAGAACAAGTAGATAGTTTCAAATATTTGGGAATTAATATTGAACCAAATGGAAAGCAAGAAATGGAAATTAATACGAGAATTGAGAAAACGATGAAACTTTATTACGACATACAAAACACGATTATCAATAACAAGGAAATAACAAAAATAACTAAAATGAACGTTTACAAATCGATATATAGACCGATCCTGACTTTCGGATGTGAATCTTGGAACTTATCGACAAGAGAGAAGAGTAAAATCCAAGCGATAGAAATGAAATATCTAAGAAGAGTAAAAGATATAACTAAAAGAGACAAAATACGCAACATTGACATAAGAAATGAGCTACAAATCGAACCAGTACACAAGTTTATCGAAAAGAGACAACTGAGTTGGTGGGGACATATACAGAGGATGCAGAACACAAGACAGGTAAAAGCAGTATGGGAGACCAAAACTCAAGGAAAGAAAAAAAAAGGGAGACCACGTCGTACATGGGATGAAACTATAAAGAAGATACTAAAAGCAAGAGGGAAAACGATTAACGAAGCGAAAAGGCTAGCAACGAACAGAAAGGAATGGGCCAAATTTGTACATAAAGAAACGCCAGTACAAGAAAATTAATATGGAACATGAAAGTGTAGAATAACCTACACCACTCCGTGGTAGATGGTTTTTTCAGATATATATATATATATATATATATATATATATATATATATATATATATATATATATATATATATATATATATATATATATATATATATATATATGTATGTAAATATAAAGAAACTAATAAAAATTCATTTATTATTTCTAATTTACTATTGTTTAGCCGTCTAGGAACTTTATCATGTAAAATTACTATTACATCTAATCACCAGTGTTGCAATGTTGCAAACAAATGAAATAACTCACTTCATTAACATTATATGTGAAACATGTATGTTGCTCGTTAAATAATTTATCCTGTATGTACAAAAGCTAAATTAAAAATTAAAGAATTTACGGAAGAAACTTCAGCAGATATGGTTATTTGTTTGAAAAGGTGGGTATTATTGTCCACTTTAATTAGTTCCCAACTGTATATCTAGAAAATATAATTCGTTAAAAACAACTTTTCCACTTCCAAGTCTCGAACGATTTGAAACTTTTTATGAAGTTTGCTAAAAAGTTTTATATGTACATAATTTCAAAGCCTGTAATTTTTTTCGTTTCAATGTAGGTTTATTTGGATGTTCTTATTTCTTTGAAGTCAGTCTATAACGTAAAAAATTGATGTGAAGTGTGAATATTCACACATTTCAGGGTTTCGCAGGTATATAATAAGTGAAGGCGGTATGCTGAGTGTGTAGGACAAATTTTACTTTGTAGTAATCACGGCAAAATGAACGATATTTTTAAAATAATTTATCGTCTGTTAATCATATAAGACTGGTTATTAAATTTACGCTCTTAAAAATTAAATACAACATTTGTCAAAATATAAGTAGAATTTTGACAAAATAATTTCAACATAATAAAAATGCAAAAAAAAAACAGAAAAAATAAAATTCACTCCGTACTCGAACTCGAAACCCTTCGTTTCCAACACCAGTGCTCTAACCAATTACGCCATTGGACCCCTTGCATGTGAGTGTCTTACATTGGTATAACTTTTGTACTTTGTGAACCAAAAACCACAAAAAATGCGTTATTTTCCGAAAACATAATCTGATCAAAAATTCCTGTTGTACTATTTCGATTCACACCAATATACATTACTTAGAATTTTTTTAGATTTTTAGTTTAAACCATCTGGGCTACAGGGTGTGGGACAAAAAATTTTTTGCACAATTTTGGCAAAAATCGCATCAAAATAATTTATTTTGCAAAAATAAAAATGTGATCGTTAATCCACGTACTAAGGGCTTTCATTTGATACCCAACTCAGAATTAAAAAAAAATATTTTTGTTTTCGATGAGCACATATTTGTTTATATTTTTAGGGGGATATGTTTTTTAGATGTTTTAGTATTTTTTCTATGTGCGGGTCAAAGAGTTGTATAAGCATGCCAAATTTCAACTCTCTAGGTTTAGCCGTTTGGCTACAATTTTTACCGAACAGACAGACAGACAGACAGACAGACAGACAGACGACAAAATGACGGTATAAGGGTTTTTTGGTCATACTTACAAAACCCTAAAAATAGCCTGTTTCGCATGCCAAAGAACCCTGATAAAACATATTCATAATTTGAACAAAAAAAAAAAAAAATATTATTACATAATGGTATGTCTAAACCTAGGCTATAAAGTTTAATATATCAGGTCGTCAAGGATGAAATTTGTAGTTAATAATATTGCCAACTTTAACAGCTTATTATTTGACATTTCCTTAATATTTTGCCTGTTTTTGTTTTTTTTTTTTTTTGTTGGAAAGTTACTCATCTCGCCTGTTTAAAGAAATCATTGTATGTTCTAAAAAATATCAAAAACTTTTTTAAAAATTAATTTTGTTGAAAATGGAACGGTCGGAAATTCGCACTATTATGAAGTATGAGTTCTTACGTAGAACTACGGCATCGCAAACCGCGCGAAACATTAATAGTGTATTTGGCTCTAGTGGTACTACGCAGCAGACAATATCAAATTGGTTCGCCAAATTTCGTACAGGTAACTTAAAAACAAAAAAAAAAAACCTGGCTCATCGATCACAGCAGAAATATACTGCAACCAACTGGTCGCAATGATGCAAAAACTTAAGGAAAAAATGTCCTAGATTGGTCAACAGATCGACTCCTGTCTTATTGCATGATAACGCTAGACCACACACTGCACAAATGTGGCAAAACTACAGGAATTGGAGTTGGAACTTCTTCATCATCCTCTATTCTCACCAGACCTAGCCCCCATTGACTACCACTTTTTCAGCAATTTGGACAACTTTTTAATAGGAAAATAGTTTAATTCCGACATTGCTGTAAAACTGGCTTCCAGGAATTCATTGACTCTCTGGTCATATAAATCATACAAATACCTGGGACATTTTTCTTCTTTATTTTCTTTTCTAAACACATGTCCCCCTTAGTCTCCTACAACTTTGTTCTATAGTTTTGTTTTAATAACTATAATAATAAAGCTAATATTCCCGGTGGTCGGTTTCGCTGTTACACCCTGTATATAACAACACAAGATATTTTAAAATGCTCTCCTAAAATACTCTTTTATATTATTTTTAATATGCTTAGATATCTTTTTTTAATTTCAGAATTATGAGATTTTAAAATCTGAATTTTTTTCTCACTGTATTCTTATTTACTTTTTTCTCTATTTTTTAAAATTTAATGTACTCCCGTGATAGATTCTAGCCAGGGTTTGAAGTATGTGGTTCTCATATAAACACCAGGTAGATATGGAGCGGCACATTTGATTCCATGTGAGACTGTTCCAGCTAGTTCCCACCGGCCGTCGGGGCGCTGCAGGACTAAAGGACCTCCGCTGTCACCCTGTAAATTGATTAATTAGTTCAAGTGTGTATGTATATGATTAAGTATGATTGAAGTTTATTGGAAAATATTGGTTTTTACCTTAATCTAATTTTTACCAATAAAATAAGCTGGTGTTAAAAAATCAAATATATAGAAGCAAGAAGCAATATTTCGGACAGTAAAAAAATAATATGAACTATTATATAGGGCAGTCGGCGAATCAGTGCAGTTGCGTCACTGGAAACGTCACATGTTTTTGTGACGTCATGTTTAGAACGTCTACGTAGCATCCATTTAACGAATGTAATATTCGTACGCTGTCACTATCGTAATGAAATGAAAATATAAGAACAAGAACAGAATAGAAACAAATAAACTATTCTAATAGGTTAAGTAGTCCTAAAAAGGGTTGATGTGATCCAAAAATATGATCAAAGAAAAGAAAATAGAATTTAACCTAAAAATCTATGTACTACACACAATATCAAATGGAAATCTATAAGATATCTATAAGAAAATATATAACTAAACACAAAACTGCTAAATAAACAACAAACTAAATAAAAAAGGTTTTTATAAATTACTACAAGTTAAATATGTGAACACAAGTATCAAAACACATCAGAGCGTATTATTAAATATCAAATGTAAACATCGTTTTATTTAGCGATACCAATAGAAATGTCCCTATATTAGATAAACACTTTTAAAATATGTAAATTTTCAAAATGACTATCGAACACAAACTGAATATGACTTCAAAAGGTATGTTTTAGTAAAATAAAAGAGTGAAGAGCAATATTAGTCTATAATTCACATGCAAAAAAAAAATATTTAGTTATTTTTTCGCCATTAAGTTTGTCATTGCAGTTATGATGCAAAATGAGCAACTGCATTGATTAAACGACTGACCTATACTAGCTGATAGGATTAATACGAACCTAAAAAATCTAAAATATTTACAAAAATGTCGATTTACTTGAAATTAGGGATGATATGACTATAAAAAAATTGTAAATTAATTCAAAAGAAAATAATCCTTCAATTAATATATCAAATTGTTCAAATTGTACCATTACTTTTAATACAATTAAATAAATAATTGTTTAATATTCTGTTAATCCTTCAAAATGATATTTACTTTTTTGTCCTGGCTGTCGTAAGTGTTAATTACGTGCTTAGCCGTAGACCTCAAACATTCACTTACGTTTACATGCGCGTTTCTTGGGTAATAACACTCATTTACGGAGTAGGTAGCATAAAAACGTTCTTTACTTATGGTTGGTTTATATACGGAACAAGAATAAGGAATAGGAAATAAGAATAGTACACAAGATGATAAAACATGGCTGCGCCGTATATCGGTTTAGGTAGCAATGAAATTTAACTTAAACATAGGAAAAGTTGGTAACATTTAACATTTTATTCTTATTCCAAGAATAAGAGACGATAAGCATGCGCACAATGGTCAAAATGTCGGCCGTAATAAAATTTGTCCAACAGATGTTTTCCTGCTGTGATCAGAAGGTTAGAAAAAACAATATAATGTGTGAAACGCAAGCAAATATATTTACAAAATCTTCTAAATCCATATTATTGAAAACAATTTTTCGAAAGGTTATATTAAACACAACAACCTGTCAAACGACAACCGTTAAACACAGGCCAACGCAAGTACGCAGGCGCAGCGACGAAATGTTATGTCCGATATAAACGGTTTCATATTTTTTATTCTTGTGTACTATTCTTATTTCCCATTCCATATTCTTGTTCCGTATATAAACCAACCATTACTGAACGAACATTGTATTTTGAAAATAATTACAATTTCTCTAAATCTGAGTATTAATTCCTTTATATCATTAATTTAATTTAGTACAACCCAAATATAGCTAACAACAATGTTGGCCCAAACAGCAATTAGCCTTAATAAACAGACCGCCGGCATCCTTAACTCGCAAAACATTACGATCTGCCGTCCCTAAAATACTCAACAGATTTACTGGCATTTACAACAAAAAAAGTTAGACAAACAAAATGTTTGACCAGAGATTTAGATGTTTTTGTCGAACTGAGTTAATTATTTAACTAAATTTCTTAACTTTATATGATGAAACAGTAGTGGAAACGTATTTTAATATTATTGGTATTTATTTGCTTCTTTGGTGTCCCAATGTGCCTTAATATGTCCTAGCCCTAATGCCGGGTTTACATTGGTAGAGTAAAAGAGCTAGTAACTAGCGCAAGTAACTAGGAACTAGTTACTATCCCTGTGTAAACAGTTGACAATGTGAGTAGTAGAGTACTAGCTTCTAGTAATTGGGCTAGGATAGCAGCTAGTTCGTCGACGTATTTACTAGCTACTGTCTTTTCCCCCACTATGCAAAATTGATTAATTTCAAATTGGCGGCAAGCGGTAACCTGTCATAACCAATAGAAAAAACCCATATCAGGTAAGTTACAATTTATTTACATAAATTGCGTAACATTGATTTATTAATTGATGATTTTTGAAATAAAGCGTTTATTCCAATTTTATTTTTGCTGGAATCGCATCCCTTATTAGTGTATCAGTTCGTTGTATTAATGGACTAATTAAATTTAATAGCCTATTAAAATCATCTGTTATCATTCTTAAACACATTCTGTACTCTTTTTGATCTTCCACGGCTAATTCAGGAAATAGAAGGACTGATGCGCCATGAGTAGTTTTTCTATCAACCCATTTCTAACCTATTTTCGTTTAGGCTTATATTCTGTACCGATTACTTCAATAAGAATCAATTATTTCCTCCACAAGAAATGATGTAATTCAAAATACCATTTTTTTAATGGCATCACGCCGGCGACGATGTATATCCACATTCATAAACTATTTTTTGCAAAAAGATAATTTCACTACAAAATCACAGTGAAGATGTCAAATGTGTTTTGACACTTACTATACAGAAAATAAGATATGTATGTCAATTGCGTATGAACACCTACTATCCTGAAAATAAGATAGTAGAGTAAAGCGAGTAGTACTTGCGCTAGTTACTAGCTCTGTTACTCTACCAATGTCAACCCGGCATAATTATTACATCCAATATATTTCAATGAAAACGATTTTTGTAGAAATATAAATTGAAAACATGCGAGAAAAATACTAAATTTTCCATACACCTAATAAATTATTCAAGATATTACATAATATAGTTTTATAATGTATTATATATTCAATTTTCAAATCAGGTCAAATTTCGATTCATAAATGACTCATTTAAAATAACATTTAGTAAAATGAAAAATTAAATGGGTTCGTCTACATCGACTGGCGTGATAAAGCATTTTAATAAATAATTTAATTCAGTTGGAAATGAAATTCGGTTTCCAGAAAGTATTACTCATAGAAATGCAAAGAGAAATTCTATAGAAAATATAATTGCATATTGAAATTTATAAGTCATTGGAAGTTTTCAGATGTATTAATTAAAATATTATTCAAATCAGTGTTTCCCAAAGTGGGGTCCGCAATATGGATTTTGTATATTATTGGTTTAATAATAAGTAATAATGATAATTTTTGACAACGGGAAGCTTTAAAAAATTGAATGTTAAGTGTGAATTGTCACATATTTCAGGATTTTGTAGGTATTTAATAAATGTAAGTAGCCAACAGAATGCTGAATGTCTAAGAATATATTTCCGCCTATAGTCTCCTTACACACATGAACACGATTCTCAACTGTTAAAATTTTTTATTATAATTTTAATTTTAATTTTAAAAGAAGACCTATACTACCTTAATCATAAATACAAAAAATCCATAACATTATTAGCCATAATTTAGCCATTAGCCAAAAAAGAATTAAGTTTGTCATAAACACAAAAGCTGCAATATTTTCCAAAAACGCAAACTGATAAAAAAAATCCTCTCGTACGTTTCTGGCTCATATCAATAGTGCCTTGCGCGGATACGTTTTTCTATATCCGCATCCGCATAGACAGGAGCCGCATCCGACCCGTATTCGCAGCATTTGTGAATATAAAATCCGCATCCGCACAATCCGCACAGGATTTGCTGTCTGTTTGGAAATATCGAACATGTTTCGCCTTATTTGGCATATCGCTGTTTTAAAACACTACTAAATTTTTTTAAATTTTATCGCATTAATATTATTTGGTCCAGAAATACGTTTTCTATCTAATGTCGTACTGAGATTATATAGATTAAAAAATAAAGATGGAAATTACAATTATTCGACTCTTAAACCAAGTTTATATAAAATGTAAAACTTTAAACAATAATATCTCAAAAACTTAGTTTTAAAGATATCTCAGTATTATTTTAGATAGCGATATTTAGAAATAATTAAACCGATTAATTTATCACATTTATGAAAATAAATAACAAGGAAAGTCCTATAAGATCAGCAAATTAAAAAAAAAGTTCTTAATAATAAAACTAAATTCTTAAATTCATCCTATTATTAAAAGATGAAAGTTATATGACGATTTCAAGAATTATAAGATATTTTTATTTTTTAAATTTGATGTGAGCTTCTATATTTTTAAATGTGGCATGGTTAATTTTTACTAATATTTCCAAAAATGCAAAATAAGGCGATCCATAATTATTTTTAAATTAATAAACACAATAAATCCAAAGAAATTGTTGTATCTACGACTGTTATATAAACTTTACTATAACTATTTAAGTAAGCGTAAAAAAAGTAAAAAGTGCTGTATCGTATCATTATATCACTCTTGCCATAAGCACAATACAAATGCCAGCGATACATTTTTGAGGTTCTAAACGCGTCTTCCGTAGGAAGAGTCCTCCAACTAAAGATTTTATGTTCACGCGGATATTGCGGATAAACGGATATGATATATAATCCACATCCGATCCGCATCCGCAGAAAAATGACGGATATCCGCGGGTAATCCACAGATATCCACGGATTTTCACTAGCCATAATTTTTTCAGATTTTTGGTTTAACCACTTAGGGCAAATGGGTGCGGGACAGCAAATTCAGCGCAAATTTTTGGCTAAAATCGTATTAGTTCTAAGGGTCTGCCTGTAAAATCAATGGTCTAAAGAGGTCCGCTCATGTTAAAAGTTTGGGAAACACTGATTTAGATTATTTAACTTTTTTTTCTTGATCTCTGGCATTATATGACAGCCATGTGGTGGACTTAAAGTTTTGACAGTTAAAATAATCTTACCTCACAAGAATCCTTTTGCCCGTTCGCGTAACCTGCGCAAAGGAACGAATCTAGGATAATCTTGGAGTGTCCTGCCGTCCTAAACATTTCTTGACACACATGGTTCTCCATGATGGGTACTTGTACTTCTTGGAGGACTGCTGGTACACCACCTCCGTATTTTAATCGACCCCATCCGGTTACAGTTGCCATTCGACCTGTGAAATCTTCTTCTGGAGTAGGTAAACAAATTGGCACTAAAAGAAAAAGAAAAAAAATATATATTATCGTTTATTTTTATTAATACATTGTTCTCCACCTAAACATTTCCTACTGCAATTTTGTAGTTAGAACTATTGAGTTGTTCCATAAGTCCGTTCGTTTTTTTTTTTCACCTTTTATTCAATAAAATATACCAACGATTCCCAAAATGTGGGTCGCGACCCGGCACCGGGTCGCAGAAAAATATTTGCGGGTCGCAGAAAAATATTGGCGGGTCGCAGAAAAATATTGGCGGGTCGCAGAAAAATATTGGCGGGTCGCGAAAAAAATTGTAAAAACACAAAAAAGATTTTTTTGTACATATTATTATTTTTTACGTCAGTTAATCACTAGAATAGTGTGTATTTGTGCTCTTTATTACTATACTATATTCTTTATTACTATACTGTACTCTTTATTACTAAGATATACTCTTTATTACTATTTATTACTCTTTATTACTATAAAGCTACTGCTTTAAAATAAAATTTGTTTTGTAAATAAATGTTTTTCTTCATAAGGTGGGTCGCGAAAAATTTTAAAACCTCGTACGGGGTCGCGGTCAAAAAAGTTTGGGAACCGCTGAAATATACATTCTAAAAAAAACCTTTTATTAGCAAATGTACTGTCCATTATATTTTATCACTTTTTGTGTCTGTTCGGTAAAAATTGTAGCCAAACGGCTAAATCTAGAGAGTTGAAATTTGGCATGTTTATACAACTCTTTGACCCGCACTTAAGAAAAATACTGAAACATCTAAAAAACATATCCCCCTAAACATATAAACAAATATGTGCTCATCGAAAAAAAACATATTTTTTTTATATTCTGAGTAGGATCAAATGAATTAGTACGTGGATTATTATCTTGACGCGACCTTCGCAAAAAAAAAAAGTGCAAAAAAAATTTTGTCCAACACCTTGTAGCCCAGATGGTTTAAGGAATTTTTGATCAGATTATATTTTCGGAAAATACCGCGTTTTTTGTTTTTTGGCTGACGATGTAAAATATTTAATACATTATGTAGTACAGTAAACCAGTAAGCCTTCATAGTGTAATGGTAAGCCTTCTCGCTTGCTCTATTACAAACTAGGGTTCGTTTTTTTTTTGCATTTTTATTTTATTAAATTATTTTGTCAAAATTTTAGTTATATTTTGGCAAATGTTGCATTTAATTTTTAAAAGCGTAAATTTAATAACCAGCGGGAATTCTTGAAATTATAATTTAATTCTATGTTGTATACGAAATCAGAGGGGCGGAGCTTAAAACTTAAAACAACCAATAGAAGCCATAGGCGCAATTTTTAAAATCTTAATGAACCTTGCTATATACATATATATAAAAAAAAAATACTGCACATATTTAGAAACCTAAATAATGGTATTGGGCATTCGAATTAAAATTAACAAAAAAATATTTTAACATAAAATTTGTTTTGGCATCCCAAATAATCATCATTCACTTACTAAATACCTGCGAAACCCTGAAATGTGTGAAAATTCACACTTCACATCAGTTTTTTAGGTCATTACTTGGTTTTTAGAAATGAGGACTTTTTATTTAGGGCATCACTTGTATCAGTGTTTCTTAACAGGAGGTCCGCGGACCACCCGTGGTTCCCAGAAAAAGTTTAGTGGTCCGCGAAAGATTTTATATGCATTTTTTGCAGTTTTTTTAAAAAATTTTATGCATATTTTTTATGTAAATAATTTATATTTTGTTGATTTTATGTAAACTTTCTGTGATTTTCTACAAATAAAATAAATGTATTTAGTAGCACATTAAATATATTTGTTTTCTTGCAAAAAATTAACCAGCAATTATTATTAGTGGTCCGCGTTAGAAAATATATATTATACTGGTCCGCGGTGCGTTTTTGGTTGAGAAACACTGACTTGTATTATATACTGTAATGGGGCCGTTATAAAATCTTGCCCAAGGCCTGAAAAATTATAGTTACAGCCCTGTCCCTGATTTATTAATATATTCAAAATAATACATGTTTAATAAAATTCCATTGTACCATATTTTATTAAACATATGTCTAATTTAGAATTAACAAATTTATGCTATTTAAGCTTATGTCTATGGTTATTTATATTCATAAATTGTAATTCAACTGTCGTACAGCGATCGCGTTCATGAATTTATGTATTTAAACAGTAGGTACATTAATTAACAAATAACTGGATTTGCTCATTTGAAATTAGGTCAGGACATACGAATATATGGGTCAAGGTAGCACAACTTTTGCATTCAGTATTCTGTTATACAAGGTGTCTCAAAAGAAATTTTATATTTAGTGGATCAATTTAAAAAAAAGTAAGCCGTATATAGAAAAAATGTTTATTAATTATTAAAATACACTTTTTGGGGATTTATTTCTTAAAAATAATATCGTCTAAATGTAGACCCTCGCGTTCTCGGCACTCATTTAATCGAACAGTAAAATTACTTATGACGTCTCGGCAGGTGGACTCAGGGATGGCTGCCATTTCGTGACGGATATTTTCTTTCAAATGCGCCAGTGAAGTCGGTTTATTGGCGTAAACTTTAGATTTAAGATAACCCCATAGGAAAAAGTCCATAGGGGTTAAATCTGGACTGCGTGGAGGCCAATTTATGTCACCTCTCCGGGAGATCAATTTGCCTGAGAAAATTTCACGAACACGTGGCAGAGACATATTGGACGTGTGTGAAGTTGCTCCGTCCTGTTGGAACCATGTTCTTTGGTTATAGCCAGGAAAGTTTTGCAGTTCAGGTACCAAGAAGTTGTCTAACATCTCCACATAACGCTCTGAATTCACTGTAACTGCACGCCCCCTTTCGTCTTCAAAAAAGTAAGGGCCGATAATTCCTCGCGCCGACATCGCAGCCCGGTCACTTTAGGCGAATGTAGGGGTTTCTGATGTTTGCGTTTCGGATTCGTTGCACTCCAGTAGCGGCAGTTCTGCTTATTTACGTGGCCATTAAGATGAAAATGAGCTTCATCCGAAAACAAAATGTTGGTAAACGTTGAAAATCGCTCAATCACCTGATTTACGAAATTAAGCCTCTGACTGGCATCTTGGGGCCTTAATTCTTGCACCAATTGAATTTTGTAGGGATGCAGCTTTAGGTCTTTGTGCATAATGCGATGTAATGATGATCTATGCACATTTAAAGCACTTGCGCGCTTCCGAATTGAAAGGTTCGGGTCGTCACGAACAGACTGATTAACATTCTCCACGTTTTCTACCGTTCTTGATGACCTAGGTCGCCCGGATTTTGATTTATCCAGCGTTGTACCAGTCTCTTCAAACTTTTTAACCCAATGTCGAATGAGAGGAATGCTTGGCGCATCATTTAAGTGGCGAAAACCTCGAATACTGCAGAATTTTCTACGCGCTACAGTCGCCGAATCACCGTTTTTGTAAAACTCTCGCACGCATAACGCGCGGTCTGCTCCCGAGAAACGCTCCATAGCGACTGAATTCCCAAGAGCCAGGCTACCGATTGACATAACCCCCGCGCCCCTCGGATACGTTGCGTTCACGCAGTAAGCTAAATAAATATAAAATTTCTTTTGAGACACCTTGTATATTACGCTGCTTCTGTATAAAAGTACATAGTCATTTCTATAACAAATACAGAGTTCTTGTTATACTTCGTTTTGCATACATGTCGTTGATTAATTAGACTGAACTGAAAATACTCTTTTTATTACCAAAACTAAAAGCTCGTTAAAAGAGCGCCTGAAGAAAGAAAATAAATTGAAGGCTGCAACCATCAAGAAACCAACTTCCATTCTTGCATTATGTGAGTGGAAAAATGTCTTTGCAAGAATCAGATGGCAATTTTTAGGATTTTGTAGATATAACCAAAAAATCCCATATAACGTCACTCATGTGTCTGTCTGTGAGTCTGTACGGTAGAAACTGTAGCCAAACGGCTACAATTTCTACATAGAAAGACGAAAAGTTTTTTAAAACATTTTTTACGAAAATTGCATAAAAACTAATTTCTCAAAAATTAATATTTGTTGGTTTATCTACGCATTAAGAGGTACCCCACTCAAAATTTTAGAAAAATATTTATTTTTTCTTTGAATACATATTTGTTTATATTTTTCCCACGATATGTTTTGTAAATCTCAATAGTTTTCCTATATGTGGGTCAAAGAGTATAGGCCAGTGGGTCAATCAACGCAGTTCGTCATTTTGCGTCATAACTTCAATGTCAAACTTAATGGCGAAAAAATTACTAAATCGATTTTGCTCTTCACTCTTTTATTTTACTAAAACGTTCCTTTTAATATTACTCTACTTACACGCAATAAGAAGAAATTTGTAATTCATAATGCAACTAAGCACTGGCGGAATGGGAATCCCAAGCCAATAAACATAGAAGAAGAAGAAGAAGAAGAAGACGAAGCTTCTTCTTCTTCAGAAGTCATTTTTAGTTTGTAAGAAAGTCATTTTGAATATTTACAAATTTTAAAAGTTTTTATTTAATATAGGGACATTTGTATTGGTACCGCTAAATTTAATTATGTTTACAGCCGACAGGCGCAGCGTACTGGCAACACAGGTGCTCTGCGTTGCTAAGGTTTCGGGTTCAAATCCCGTTCAGGCATGGAATTTTCTCAAAAATAAAAATTGTCCTGGCTAATTGCCAAAGCAGCAAAGGTCAAAAATAAAAAATAAAAAAATGTTTACATTTGACATTTTATAATACTTTCTGATTTATTTTGATACTTGTGTTCACATATCTAACTTATAGTAATTTCTAAAAACCTTTTTTATTTAGTTTGTTATTTATTTAGCAGTTTTGTATTTAGTTTATATATTTTCTTATAGATATAATATTGTGTGTAGTGCCTAGCTTTTTAGACTAATTTCAACTTATTTCAATTTTCTTTTCTTTGATCATATTTTTGGATTACATCAGTCCTTTTTGGGACAATTTTGCCTATTAGAATAGTTTATTGGTTTCTGTTCTGTTCTTATTCTTATATTTTTATTTCATTTATTTCATTCTTATATTTTTTTGTGACGTTTCAAGTGACGCAACTGCACTGACTGGCTGACTACCCTATACAAGCATTCCAATTTTCAATTATCTATGTTCAGAGGTTGGCCAGAATTTTACGTACAGACAGATAGACAGACAGACAGACAGACAGGCAGACAGGCAGACAGGCAGACAGGCAGACAGGCAGACAGGCAGACAGACAGACAGACAGACAAACAGACAGACAGGCACATGAGTGACGTTATAAGGGATTTTTTTGTCATACTTACAAAACCCTAAAAATGGAAAGAATTATGGAAAAAATTATTAATTTCAGCATAATCTCAAATTCCAACACAGCCAACGGCAGAAAAACTAAAAAAATTAAGCCGCATTCAGAGGTCTTTAAATTAAGAGGTTGTAGACTGTGCTTTGTTACCTGTAAGTTATGTTTCTATGCATTCTTTTTAACGTTGCACGTACCGTTCATATCAAGTTAGAAATTAATATGTTACGAATAGTCCGCCATCTGTGAATTTTGAAACCAACTATTTAGCTTTGTAAAATGTTTTATATGTATTATCGTTCTTATAATTCTGTTGTCTTATATTTTAACTACTTAATTACCTAAATTGATCATATTTACAGTTCGTCTTTGTAATTTTGAGCAATATTTGTTAATGATGACATTATGTTAGGTTATGTAAAGGCATACGATAACTACGGTGTCACTGATAGAATGCGATAGCCGATGTGTTTATATGTCTGTCTCATTAAAACATCACACTAGCTATAAGTTTAGAAAATTATGCACAATCCACAACAAACAGCGAATTAAATTTGGAGGTCTGAACGGTTTCACGTCTTATCATATGACAAACTTTCTGGTGACAGTGAACAGTCTATAATCTACAGTGCATAAGTTATTGATTTAAGAGCTCTGAATACGGCTTTAGATAAGTAAAATAATTTTTATTAATACATTTTTATAGCTATTCCGGTAAATTTTCATCAAATATTGTATGTGGTGTATGCAGTTTTGTTTTATTGCACATTTCATACTGACAGATATGAATACAATTTTATTATTTTTAGAAACTTTTATAGTTTAAAATTTAGTGCGTATTATTAACATGAAAAAATCGTAAAATTTCTCCTCATTTGGTTATAAAAATGACAAATATTGACTCTTTTCTTCCTTGAAACTTCCGTCCTACTTGAAAAGTGTCATATTATGAGATCATCTGTTACTTTTGTGAGGTCATCAGGCACACGTCGCAAAAAGAAAGTCAAGAATTTCACAGAGATGACAGAATAAATATTTTGTCAACCTGTTCCCTTTTAAATTTTGCAATTTAATATTTTTATTACTAACTCGGCGATGGTGTGGTGGGGTTAAAATCACCCAGACCAATATTTGAAATGTAAGTAAAATTACATTTCTATACATTTTCATGTACTATATATTTCATTTTTGTATGCAGTCAAAATGAGCTATGAAGAAGAACAGAGGAAGCTTCTAGCTTTATGGAAGGAAGTAGAGTCAGATGATGAAAGTTATATTAGCGAATCTGAAGACGATATTATTGAAGATATTTTATACGAAAGTGATCATAATTCTGTGACCGACCAGGAAGATGACACAGAAGAAGAAATTCCTACAGAATCAGATGATGCTTCTCTTTCTAACTATTTTATAGGAAGGGATAAAAAAACAAAATGGAGAAACAATTGTCAAAAATCTTCGGTGAGAACCAGAGCAGAAAATATAATAAGAACTCATCTTCCCGGTGTAAAAAGTATCGCTAAAAATTGTAAGACACCTGAAGATTGCTTTTCACTTTTTATTACTGAAGAGATGATTTGCAATATTACAACTTTTACTAATCAGCGTTTAAACACTAAACGCGAATCATACAACGATGAACATAAATATATTGCAAAACCTACAAATGAAGTAGAAATACGTGCTACTTTAGGATTACTTTATTTATCTGGAGTATATAGAACAAATCGACTAAATATTGAAGATTTGTGGAGATCTAATGGGTTAGGAGTTGATATATTTCGAAGAGTTATGTCGTTACAACGGTTTCAATTATTATTATGTTGCTTGCGATTTGATAATGCGGAAAACAGAGAAATAAGAAAAGAAATTGATAAATTCACTGCAATTAGAGGAATGTTTGAAAAGTTTGTTGAAAATTGCCAATGCTCATATATTCCTAGTGAATATTTGACGATTGACGAACAACTTTTATCTTTTCGTGGCCGCTGTCCATTCCGCATATATATGCCAAATAAACCTGCGAAGTATGGCATCAAAATATTTGCATTAGTAGATGCACGTACTTACTACGTTTATAATCAAGAACCATATACTGGTCAACAACCAGAGGGTCCATACAAAGTGAGTAATTCTCCATTCCATGTTGTTGATAGGCTAGTAGAACCCATTAGTGGTACTAATCGTCAAGTTACTTTTGATAATTGGTTCACAAGCTTTCCACTAATGGATCACCTGCTACACCGCCATAAATTAACTTCGGTGGGGACAATCAGGAAAAATAAGGCTGAAATACCCCCATCATTCATAAATGCCAGAAATCGTGAGGTTTATACAACGATATTTGGATTCCAAAAGGATACGACAATCTTATCCTATGTACCCAAAAAGGGAAAAGTCGTGTTAGTAGCGTCAACGCTTCACCACGATGACAGAATATGTGAAGAAACTGGAGATGCAAAAAAACCGGAAATAATAAATTTTTATAATTTTACAAAATGTGGTGTAGATGTGGTTGATGAACTTTCCGGAAGCTATGACGTTTCACGCAACAGCAAAAGGTGGCCACTTACCGTGTTTTTTTCAATGTTGAATACTGCTGCAATCAATGCTTTAGTAATATACCGCTGTAATACTAGCGATGAAAAGAAAAAACGACGACACTTTCTCCAGGAGCTTGGATTAGCATTGGTCCAAAAACAATTATTAGAACGAAATGATAATAATAGACTACCAACACAACTGAGAAAGGATATAAAACAATCACTTGCTAATGAAGGTGCAAGTACAAGTGGAAGTCGAACAAAAAAGCCTAAAATGGTTGGAAGATGTGGAATGTGCCCCAGGGACAAAGATCGCAAATGTCAAAAGAAGTGTATTAAGTGTGAAATATTTTTGTGCCTAGAACATTGCATATGTGTATGCCAAAAGTGCTACGAAACTGAATCACCGTAAAAAATTTATTTTTAGTTGGTTCAAGACGATTTTTTTTTCATAATGTTGTTATTAGGTTATATTTTCCATATGAGATACATTTTTGAGTTTCTTTTTTACCAATTAATTTTCAATTTAGTTTTATCGATTGTATGTAGTTACTTAGATATAATACATGTTACTTTTAATTTATGTTGTTCTAATTAATATTTATAATATGCCTTAACATTTCAACACTTATTGTTCATTGGAAACATATTAATAAACACTAGTAAATAAATATTTTAAGAAAATATTAATAACTACCCCATTTAATTAACTTTGAAACATGGGGTGATTTTCACCCCACCGCACTTAACTTGTTACAAAAATCCACCACACCATCGCCGAGCTAATCTATCACAGTAAAATATGACAGCAAAGTGTCTCTTAGATACGTGCAAAAAAATTTCATTACGCGAGGATTTTGTTTAAAATTATGAAAGTCGGGTGTTGGAATGAACTTTTAGCAGTTTTATTAACCATCATCTACTGTACATTTTGTGTTATTTCAAGCATTTAACGGCACGTATAAAGGCGCGTGAACGTAAAATTACATCCACATCTTCAAAATTAATACACTGTACGCTTTAGTTGTGGATAAATTTAATAAACTGTTTTAATGCTAAATAACAGCGTTCATATAGTCTGTTTATTTGATTAAATCGGAACTAAATGGGAATTTCCTTCTTTTAGGTTATCACGAAAAAAGAACTGGCTTAGTTTATTTCATGTTGGCATGTGAAAATTGACATTTATTGTAAAAATATAACATATAATATAGGTAATTTCTTTGGTTTAGGTGGAACTAAATGGCAGTTTCGTATTTTTAAGATGTCACGAAAACAGAGCTTGGCTAGGTTATTCCATTTTTACTGACTGCCAACATATATAAGGGAGGTATTGTGATCATACCGATTTTGACATTTCGAGATTTCGATGGATCTCCACGAATTGAAGTCCCTACATAACGTTTTGACTATTTTTAGCATGACGTCTGTCGGTCTGTCTGTCTATCTGTCTGTCTGTCTGTCTGTTTGTGTGTCTGTCTGTCCATCGGTGCGTGTACACGTGCAGAGCAAATTCGGCTAAAAGGATTTTTATGAAAATTCATATTTAAGCTTTTGACATCAATGGCACGAGTTGGTCAACTTTTGATAAAAATCGGTTAACTAGAAATGGGAGTTTACTTGGGTCTGTTATAAGATTTTTACGAATGTTTAACAACAGAGAAATATTTCCAAAAAATTTATTTAACAAAAGTTGCTATAAAAGTAATAACTAATACTACTAACTTTTATTTGAGACATTTTTTGATAAAACGGCATAAATTAAACAAGTACTTTGTGATGGCGGTCAGTCCTGTGGTGGTCACAGCTGATTTTTACTTGCCCGACCTTAATATACAAGAGGCAATGTCGAGATTTTGACTGATGACCACATTTCATGGTCCAGGGAATCCAAAAAAAATATTTTCGAAGGGCCGTTCGTATGTGTGTGTGTCTATGTGTGTATACACGATAACTTGAGAACGGTTCAACTTAGAGAGTTCGTTCTGGTACTAAAAAAATCTCCTATTAATTGGGAAAAAGTATATTGTTTTTTATGAAGATCCGAAACCGGAAATGGAAGTTATTAAACTTTAGAATTTTAAAAAATTCATAACTAGTAAACCATGCCGTGAACAAAAATTTGTATTAAACATAATTTGATGTATTTTTGAAGGTTTACCTAAATCTTTTCTGTTTAATTTTTTTTTTTTTAATTTTATTCATTTTAAAAAATATATTTATTTTTTTATGGGAGGGCAAGTCTAGCGGAGGTCTTCCTTCGCCACTGTCTTTTTTTTTTATTGCCATAGTCTAAAAGTTTCGTATTCTTTTTCATATTTCTGTTTAGATATAAGTGGTAACAAACTTTCTGTTGCTTTTTGTGTATTTTTCTCGATAATTAATAGTATATTTTGTAACAAGGTTGGAATGAGAAAATTCGATGCGAGTGGAACATTCCGAGCGCGAGTCGCAGGCGAGCGTGAGGAACCACGAGCAACGAATTTTCTCTTCCAACCGAGTCACAGACCCTACTTTCTCCACGACCACCAAAAAGAAAAATAAATTAACAAATAATTATTTTAACAAACATTTTATCTTATCAAATAATTTATATTACATAACAAATTAATCAATTAACTATTTTTTTTTATTTATTATTTGTTTAATTTTAATTTAATTTGCCGCGGATCGGCCAGTATTTTAGGTTAGGAAGTTATGTTGCATTTATTTAATGTAAACGTTGCATATATCTTAATGTAACCCTACGAAAACAAAAGACAACAAGCATGGAATAGTTATTCCATAACAAGTGATGGAATAAAATACACGCAAAATGCACAAGAAGATAAGTGCTTTAGAATAACATTCCAACTCTTGTGTTAGAATATTAACTTTCTGTAGTCAAAATTGGTTTTAGAATTGGTAAATTCTACAGTGGTCGTGGAGAAAATTAATTCCGACAGTTAAATAAGTAAAAAAAAAAAAACATTTCTTTTTTTTTGTCTATAAACTGTTTATTGTCATAGGCTACCAGATAGGTATGACTATCTGTTATTTTTAATTTTTTATTTTATGTAAAGTGAAAAATATAACCTTGTATGCACCATTGGCGTTACTGGATGATTACGCCCATCGAGCGACATCCATTCTTCGGGTCGTATTACGTCGCTTTCCGAGCGTAATCATCTTAGTAACACACTTTGTGGATAAATAGCTATTACATCAATACAGCGCAACAAATTCATAGTGCTAAAGAAAAAAGTATAATGTGGAACAGACACCAGAAAAGTATATGTAATACTAAACAACGTTCGCAATGTTAGTTTAAGTAGAAGATATTTTGGACAGAAAACATTTTATTTAGAAAAGGAAAATAATATTTATTTATGGAAGTGAGACTTACCAATATGTTGATCGTATTGCACTGGACTTTCCAATTCTAAAAGCGCCAAATCATTCTCAAAAGTAGCTGCATCATATTGCCTATGAACTATCACCCTTCTAACATTTTTGCTCGAACTCCTTTTGCTTTCCAATTCCCCGCTGATATCAAATTCTCCAAACACGGCCACTAGAGAAGCGAGGAATCCTGGTTGACAATGGGCAGCCGTAACTACATATCTTTGGGAGATCAGAACGCCACCACATTTGTTTTTGGTGAAGAGTCCCAACCAGGTTGATTCTCGAACTAGTACCTGCCAAGGCCATTCGCCGAAAGTGGCACCTTTACCACCGACGATACGTCCTGATTTCATTAAAGGTCGAACACCACAATCTGTAAATTTTAATTAAGACCAGATCTACGAGTATTCTTGCAAATCAAAAACACAAATTAGATTTGTAGATATAGTATTTCCAAAATTAAATGATCACTCTTGTTAAGAAGCTTAACAACGCGATAATGGGTTTATGGCAGTAATCTTAAGACTCGTTGCTGTAAAAAGAATATAAGAGGTATTAAGGGAATTTTAAATTTAAATAGAATAGTTGTAACACTAGTTCAATTGAAGTTTTTTAAAAACCATTAAGGATTTCCAAATTTATAATCCTATTGTTTCTAAATTTTAGGGGTTGTTATATTTGTTTGCTAATTAATTTTCAACGTTCATAGCGTGCATACATTAACAAAATGGTTCTTTGGCGACCATTTGATTTAGCAGAAATTCCTAATTTCTGTAGTGAAAATAGTGAATCTGTGCAAGGTGATTTGGAGTGCGAAAATGTGGACGTTGACGTGGAATGTGAAAATGTGGACGTGGCTACTGTTTTAAGGCTACCGCCATATTATTGTGTTTTAAACCCTATAGAACTAATATGGAGCCAATTAAAAGGTAATGTGCGCCGGAAAAATACAACACTGCCAGAAAGTGACACTGTAGTAAAATTAATTAACAAGTACAATAAGCAGTGATTTGTGGAAAAGATGTGTAGAATAAGTGACACAAATTCTGATAGTGATATAAACAATGATAATAGTGATAATGATTAATATTTTGATAATTTTAAATTACCATAAATTAACAAGTTCAAAAAAAGAATGATTTTTGTTTGTACAAATTTGAAGTATTTAATATAGACTATAAAGACTTTAAAACAAAACGATTTTTAAACATGACTATATTTATAATTCAAATATAGCCAGTCCTAAGCCTGATAAAAATGTGAAGGAATGTCATTTGAGTATATACAGTTCATTCTAAATAGCATATAAGAAAACACGTTTATTTTAAGTAATTATTAGGGTCCTGGCAACTATTTTTAACAGAATCATAAACTGAGAAGGTATAATAGTTATACTGTCAGTAATTATTGGAATCAGCAAGTGAGAGTGGCCATTTCATTTTGGAAATACTATAGCAGTTGACAGATTTGTGGTCGAAAATGTAAGAGATTTAAGCTTTTTTCGGTTTTTTCACAAAATATTAATGTTTTAATGAATACTTTGACGTAAATTAAAAAATTATTGTCAAAATAGATAATAAAACAATAAAATAAAGTTAATCTTAGTTTTAGTTTGATGCTTATATAACAGAAAGAAAAAAATAAACAATAAAATAGGTTAACCATTCACTAATCACTAATTAAAAAGATACCAGTAGCAATATTATTCCTTTGTCCTTGTTCCATCAAGTTGGCAATTTATTTTTTTATTTTTATGGTCTTGGCTGCTTTGGCAATTAGCCAGGACAATTCTTATTCTTTGAAAAATTCCATGCCTGAACGGGATTCGAACTCCAAGACCTTCGCAACGCAGAGCGTATGTGCTACCACTACACTACGCCGGTCGGCATTGGCAATTTTAGAATGAGTTATGAAATGTGTCAAATGAAAAATTGTTATTAAGTACCAGTAGCGTTCGCAGAAAAATATTTCGGGGGGGGGGATTTTCACAACATTTTCACAGCACAATTTATACGTAAAAGGCGCGCAATTATGAAATTCGGCAATTATAATTTTAATTCTATTCGAATTTTCCAACCAAAGAGATTTAACCAACTAACCCCCCCCCCCTTGCGTACGCCACTATTAAGTACATATTGTCAAATATATTGATGCACCCATTTATATTTTGCTATAATAAACTAAAATGCCTAAATTAGTTTTAAAAAGAGAAAGAGAAAAAATATTTACATAATTATTAAGTAAATAATGTTATAAGTCCGTTCTTTTGTTTAAGCAGAATAAAATCTTGAAATTTAGTAACTTTTAATGGTTGAATGAGACTTTTGATCATTTTATTTATCATAATCCCAATTTAATCGTTAAAAAATGAGCTCGTGGCAACTTAAGAAAATATAAATTTCAGTTAGCTCGGCATAAAAATTTGGAATAGAGCTGTTTATTTTTTTACATCGCGCGGAACCAGATTTTGAAATCTAGTAACTTTTATGAGTTGATATATTTTAACTAGTATATTCTTATTTGAAATGGATTGTAAATATATACACAACGCAAAAGTTGGGGTAAATAAAACAAAAATTAAAAACAATCAACTAATTTATTAAACAAATAAAACAATTAATAATAATAATAAATAATGTAAAATTAAATAATATGGATACATTTACGGCAAGTCGGTTATAGTATGATGGATCCCAAACCGATTATTAAGGTTGAGTACGGCAAGTACTGCATTCTTGGAGTTACTGGTGCAGTTCCAGGTGACCTGCAGTTCAGGCTAGCCGCGGAAAAGGACTGGTCCTGCAAAGATTAGCTTCATGAAATGCTAATCAATCACTATTATACAACTAATGTACTTAATATGTACAGAATTTTGTTAAATAATTAAAGTTTTAACTTTTGCGTTGTGTAAATTTATAAAGATTATAAGCAATTATTTATTTATTACAATTATATTAAGGCCCATACTTTTAATGTCCTAATAAAGTCATTTGTAACAAAGTTAGCTACTTAGAAATTTTCTCATCACATAAGGGGAAAAAATGATGTGGTGTGAATTTTCACACATTTCATGGTTTTGTATGTATTTCATAAGAGTAAGAAGTCAACAGCATGCTGGATGTCTAGGATAATATTTTGTCTATGATCACATCAAAATCAACAGATTTTTTATAATCATTTTTAATCGTTATTTGAGTACTAAGAGCTTTCATTTAATTTTGAACTAACTTTAAATACATTTTAAAGGTTATGACTTGCTTAAAAGACCATTAGTTTTCCATCATTTTATTTTCCGACAAGGTTTTACCGTTTTTAGGGTTTTGTAGGTATGATCAAAAAACCCTTATACCGTCATTTGTCGTCTGTCTGTCTGTCTGTTTGTCTGTCTGTCTGTCTGTTCGGTAAAAATTGTAGCCAAACGGCTAAACCTAGAGAGTTGAAATTTGGCATGCTTATACAACTCTTTGACCCGCACATAGGAAAAATACTAAAACATCTAAAAAACATATCCCCCTAAAAATATAAACAAATATGTGCTCGTCGAAAAAAAAATATTTTTTTTTAAATTCTGAGTAGGGTATCAAATGAAAGCCCTTAGTACGTGGATTAACGATCAAAATTTTATTTTTGCAAAATAAATTATTTTAATGCGATATTTGCCAAAATTGTGCAAAAAAAATTTTTGTCCCACACCCTGTAGCCCAGATGGTTTAAACTAAAAATCTGAAAAAATTCTAAGTAATGTACATTGGTGTGAACCGGAATATTACAACAGGAATTTTTGATCAGATTATGTTTTCGGAAAATAACGCATTTTTTGTGTTTTTAACTAAAATATGTTAAGTATTTAATTCGCTATGTAACATACAAGATAAGTAAGCCCTCGTAGCGTGATACGTTTCGTCGTTGCTCTGTAATTTGCTAACTAGAGTTCGATTCCTGTCAATTTTAATTTTTAAGTTTTTTTTTTGCATTTTTATTATTTTTAAATTATTTTGTCAAAATTCTAGTTATATTTTGGTAAATGTTGCATTTAATTTTTAAAAGCGTAAATTTAATAACCAGTGGGAAGTATTGAAATTATAATTTAATTCTGTTTGACGAAATCAGAGGGCGAGGCTTATGATTTAAGCAACCAATGGAAGCCATAGGCGCAATTTTCAAAATCTTAATGAACCTTGCTATATATAAAAAAAAATACTGCACATATTTAGAAACTTAAATAATGGTATTAGGCATCCGAATTAATTAAAAATATTTTGACATAACATTTGTTTTGGCATCCCAATGAATCATCATTCAGTAACTAAATACATGCAAAACCCAGAAAAAGTCAATAATTACGAAGCATCGCAAATCGAGAGACGAAAATATTATTAAAAAATCTTATTATAAAAAAGTTTATTATTTTAATTTTTCTTACCAGGACTTTATTAAGAGATTAAAAGATTGGGCCATAATTTATTCAAAAAGAATTTACGGAAACTTTGGTTTTTATAATAATTTTGTTTTTAATATTGAATTTATTATTTTACTTACGTCTTCTGTAGTCTAATTGTTCTGTGGTCTCTTCGTCTTCTTCAGGAAATGGAGTAGTAACCGGTCTTCTTGTAGGTTTAGGCTTTCTCGTTGTAGTTGTCACTGGTTTTTTTGTCGTAACCGTTGGTTTTTTAGTAGGTGGTCTTTTAGTCGTCAATTTAGTAGTAACCGGTTTAGCAGGTCCAGGTTTAGCTGTAGAACCAGTTTTCTGTGGTTTCTGTGAAGTTGGTTTAACCGTACTACCAACTTTAGTTGGTTTCTTAGTTGTTGTTGGTTTCCTTACAGGTGGTTTTGTTGTAGTTCTGTTTTTGTTGTATACTATATCTTTTAATTCATTGAATGGGTCTTGGAGACTTAGAACAATTTTGTTAACAAATGATGCGACTTTTTTGTCCAAATCTGCTCCATCTTCAAATGCTGGGGTTGTAAATTCATCTTCATCCACAGAAGAAGCAGCTATTGAAGCACTGATATTTAAATTTGGGTTACGAACTGGTGGGAAGTTATTTAAATCATTGTTGCCAACTTCAGTTTCTGGATATTCGGTTGAACTTATTGGGATAAGATAACCAGCCGTGTTTATTAAAACTGGAGGTTTGGGTGTGATGTGAATTGTTGGGTTTGGTCTTTGACTTGTACTGTAATAGTTATTAGTTGCTGTTACTATGTTGTTTATTGTTACTGTTACTGGTTTTACAGGTGGTTGCTGAGTAACTGCATCTTGTAATTTGGAAGGTTCTGTTATTGGGGCAAAAACTATAACTGGAGTACTTGATGGTAGTTTTGAGGGAGAAACAGAAAAACTAGGTCCTACAATTGAAGTGGTTTGTACTGGTCTCTTGGAAGTTGTACTTAAGTATGTTGTTGGTTTTGGTTTTTTTGTTGGTGTAACACCAATTTTAATAGTTGTTGGTCTTTGTTTTGTTGGTTTTGAAGGTTTAGGACTAGTAATAACCACAGTTTGTGGTTTTTTCGTTGTTCTTTTCGGTGAAACTGTTGAGCTGAACACATAGCTTGTTGAAGGTGGTTTTCTCGATGTGGTTTTTGTGGGTTTTGTTGTTGGTCTTTTTGGTACACTCGTGCTGAATACGTAACTTGTTGATGGTGGTTTTTTGGATGTGGTTTGTACGTATACTGTTGATGGTCCAAAGCTGCTCATTAAAGGTTTTGGAGTAGAACTCTCGTTCAACATCTGGATTATATTGACGATACTTTCAAATTCTTGAGTTTTGTTGGGTTTTTGATGAGTTATTGTTGGAACTAAGACGTATTTGTCGTCTTCTGGTTTATTTGTGACTGGTTTTGGTCGGAACATTGGTTTTTGGAAGTAACCTGGTGTGTTATGGCCAATAGATATTTGGATTAAGGGAGATGTAGCGCTGTAAGATGGCGTTGAACCTGGAAAAGAAAATTATGAAAAATAAATTGATATATACATTTATAATTATGAAAACGACCACTTTTCACTCATTTTGTGTTTTTACTCTGCTTTTATTTTACTACACCTATTTTTGGGCTACAGTTTTCGTAGGATGGTACTGTATATGAGGGTCGATCAGAAAGATACTCCGGCAATATTAGGTTAAAATATGTTAGATTAGGATAAACTTTATTTGTAGTTTTATTAAATTCTTTTTAAAACGTCACATGTACAATACGAGGTGTGTAAATTAAGTAACCGGACGTAACATAGCGTTTGATCTGGCAACATTTGACACGCGGGACTTGGAGGGCAGCAGGCGAATATGTGACACGCCTTCAGTACGAGTTTGAACTCGCCAGAGTAATTTTGTTGTCCGTAGTGATTTTTGCGTGAAACAGTTTTTTCTAGTGCGTTCTAAAAATGAGTGACATTCATTTCGAGCAATGGTGTGCTATCAGGTTTTGTTTCAGACTTGGGCACAGTGCAACGAAAACTTTTGCAAAACTTCAGCAGGCCTACGAAGACAGTGTTTTGTCAAGGACCCAGGTTTTTTTGTGGTTTAAGTCATTTTCAAAGAAAGAGAGTTGATTGAAGATGAATCACGCAGCGGAAGGCCTTCATCCTTAAGAACCAGTGAAAATGTCTACAGAATCCGGGATCTTGTTCGTTCAGATCGTCGGTTGACAATCAGAATGACCGGGGAAGAGTTAAATTTGACTCACAGTACCGTTAATCAGATTTTGACAAATGAATTGGGGAAGAGAAAAATCTGCAATTTTAATAAACGAGTTTTTTGCCAGTAAAAACATTCCTGTGGCTCCTTAGCCTCCTTATTCGCCTGACTTGAGTCCTTGTGACTTTTTCTTCTTCCCAAGATTGCAAAATCACCTCAAGCGACGTCATTTTGGGACACTCAAAAACAATCAAACGTCCGTAACCGACCAGCTGAAAGCTATTTCAGTATCCGAGTTCCAGCACTGCTATGAAGATTTGAAGAAACGTCTCCAGCGCTGTGTGGCTTCCCAAGGAAGTTATTTTGAGGGAGACAATACTGAATTGTAATTCTATTCGAATAAAAAAAAAAAAAGAATTAAATCAATCCGGTTACCTAATTTACACACCTCGTATATAGGTATACAATACACAAAAAAATTTGAAGAAACTAAACTGTTAGCCAAACATGTCGAAAAAGAAATTTATTAACTAACATTTACTATCTAATCCAGGTTATGTAAACTTTATGTCAAACTCCATGCTCATGAGTTTCAAAATTACCCTGAACGCGTCCCACCAAATTCGGCGAACGCCTCTGTGTTTGCGACAAATACCGATACAGAACGGATTTGGTCAAGCGCTTGCGTACTGCTCAGCTTGTGCCCGGATACCGTTCAAACTAGACCAAAATGTTACAAGGCGTGTTACATTACGCGCTCCATGGATCGCAGCGCCAATTTGAACACCAGAGCCCGTAGGATGTTAGACATATTCGTACCCAACACGAGTAATTTTTAACTACTCGTTCGAAGCAGGTTGAAAGATGGAATAACAAAGTAATAATTTTTAAAAATAAATTATCAGATTAATCAAAATTACTACAGATGGTGCCCGATCCCTAGAGATGACCTGCCTTTGATATCACCTAAAAATTCTTGATTCTAAATTTATATTTCAGTTTGTATGTCATACTAACCTTGCATGGTGCTGCCCCTTTCTGTGGTTTGTGTAACTTTACTCGGATATCCAAAATCTCCAGGTTGTATTTCATTGTTTTCATTGTTGAGTAGGTATGTTTCTTGGTTAACTGTGTGTGTTACACCAGTTTGAACGAAGTCATCTGGTTTTGCGTTTCCAATCTGGATTACATCGTTATCACCAGCTGTTGTTAATGTCAGTTCTGAGAAGCCGTTGGACATTATATTCACATTTGGTTCTTTAGTTGTTTTAATCTCAGCACCTGGAATATAAGTTTATGACTGATTTATTAAACTGATACAATACCGACTGCTCTACAACTAATGTTAGAAAAAGCTAATGCTAAAAGCTAATAAAGGCTGTGCATTTTTGTTAAAAATATATCTCAGTATTTTATAAGTTACTAGGTTGCGGTTCAACAGTCAGTTGTTGCATTAACATTTTAAGATAACATTTTGTCATTGAAATATTATTATCATTTTGTATGCTCTGTATTTATAAAAGATATAAATTATTAAACCATGTTTCATTTGGGTTCTACCACTGGAATTCCATAAAAAGTGTAATAAACTCTAGTAAATACGATCAATTTAGGTAATTAGGTTAAGTTTAGATGGTAAAAATCTAGGACAGCAGAATTAGGAAAACGATAATAGATAATAAACATTTATATCTAATAAGAAACAGAACAATTATAGATAATAAGAAATTTCGATCTTCCACTTGCAAAACTGGTGTGTATATGAACTCTTGCTGAAGCTTATAGGTGTGAGTGATTGTTTAAAATAGAATTAAACACTCCACTCTTCTTCATTGTAAGGACAGAGAAAACTCCTTGGTCTATTTTGGTCAAATAGGTCCTTTGATTACGTACACTTTGATTCTTGGTGGTGAAATTTTAAATTAAAATACAAAAATAACCAATTGTCAACTGACAATAACTGAAGCGCCTCTAGTGAGATTTTGAGAAACTGACAGGTGGAGGATAGTCGAGTTTGTTTATTATTGTTTTCATAGCGAGTTTTTAAAAAATGTCTTTAAAATTGCAAGAAAAAATTAAATGCAACGTGAATTGTTGTGTTTATCTTTGCAATGCAAAAGTAGGTCGTGATAAGTTTTTATCGTGTTCCAAAACGTGGCAAAAAAGCCTTATTACCTTCAATTATAACCCTAGAGGTTATTTGGGCACTGAGAAAACGGAAAATTTCATTTAACTCAACCCTCATATTGAATAATAAATTAATTTCAATAAATATCACATGAAGATACCATTGAACCTGTCAAAACTTTCCTATCTGCGTCAGCCATGATGTACAAGGTGTCTCAAAAGAAATTTTATATTTATTTAGCTTACTGCGAGAACGCAACGTATCCGAGGGGCGCGGGGGTTATGTCAATCGGTAGCCTGGCTCGCGCGTTATGCGTGCGAGAGTTTTACAAAAACGGTGATTCGGCGACTGTAGCGCGTAGAAAATTCTGCAGTATTCGAGGTTTTCGCCACTTAAATGATGCGCCAAGCATTCCTCTCATTCGACATTGGGTTAAAAAGTTTGAAGAGACTGGTACAACGCTGGATAAATCAAAATCCGGGCGACCTAGGTCATCAAGAACGGTAGAAAACGTGGAGAATGTTAATCAGTCTGTTCGTGACGACCCGAACCTTTCAATTCGGAAGCGCGCAAGTGCTTTAAATGTGCATAGATCATCATTACATCGCATTATGCACAAAGACCTAAAGCTGCACCCCTACAAAATTCAATTGGTGCAAGAATTAAAGCCCCAAGATGCCAGTCAGAGGCTTAATTTCGTAAATCAGGTGATTGAGCGATTTCTCCCGGAGGGTGACATAAATTGGCCTCCACGCAGTCCAGATTTAACCCCTATGGACTTTTTCCTATGGGGTTATCTTAAATCTAAAGTTTACGCCAATAAACCGACTTCACTGGCGCATTTGAAAGAAAATATCCGTCACGAAATGGCAGCCATCCCTGAGTCCACCTGCCGAGACGTCATAAGTAATTTTACTGTTCGATTAAATGAGTACCGAGAACGCGAGGGTCTACATTTAGACGATATTATTTTTAAGAAATAAATCCCCAAAAAGTGTATTTTAATAATTAATAAACATTTTTTCTATTTACGGCTTACTTTTTTTTTAATCGATCCACTAAATATAAAATTTCTTTTGAGACACCTTGTACAATGCAGTGGCGCCTCTATCGGTAGTGTCAGATGACAATAACATTTCATAATCTCAAACGTAGAGGAAAAAGGCGCCAAACGCCAGAAATTTCGAAACCGTTCAACGCCTGTTTCTTGGCGTACTATGTCCTGCGCCATTGCGATTGTGTACCTCTTCTACTAGTTTTTACAAGAGTACAATTTTTAGAAGAGTTTCTTATTGAAAAACATTTAATCACAAAAATATTTATATGTGTATAAATAAAAATTTTACGACATAAAAAAAGAAACAATACGATACAGGGTCAAATGTACTGATATTAATAAGGTATCGGAAAATTAGTATCGATACTAAAATCGCGATATCGAATGAAAAACATCGATATTGGTATCGTATCAATAATATCAGATTATCCCTATGCGTAGCTAATAATAGTAAATAATTTTTGTCAATAAAAATATATTTAGAAATTTTTAACTCTGGTCTATTTCAAAGTAGAAAAAAGTAGATAGCGCTGCGAACCAAGTACGGTTTACACTGGACAAATACAGTATAGCGGGAAATTTAAAATAAGTTACAACTAGGGCATGGGCGTAGTAACTGGGTTAGCAAGTGATTTTTTTTTTTAAATATGAAAATGGTTAATAGGATATTGAAATAAACAAGGCAGATGTTAAATATACTTATTTATACGACATAAATTCAGTTTAATGGGAAATTTGAAAAATTTTCAAAATGATGTACAAACAATATATCTTCAGAGCTAAAATTTCTTATTTAAATAATTATTGTAAATAAAAATTAAAAATATATGTATATATAAAGGTCTAAAAATTATATCAATAACTCCTTCTTTGGGCACAATCAGCTGGGCTGTCTTTTGGCCTCACATTAGTCCTCTCTCTTGATCTGGTAATTGTCAAATCAAAAAATATTTATATGTCAGATAACCTAAAAAATATATAACTGCGTAAAAACAAATTACATGGAGAATTTTCTCCATAAAATCTACGCCAAGAATATAAATAAAAGTCTAAATATGTAAATAATAACAAAATATATGAAAAAAGTTAAATAATATAAATAATATATATTTCCAATGTACGACACTGAACATCTATCAACTTGGAATAGAAACAATATTTTAACAGTGTAATAGGGATGACGATCTAAACCAATCCGAAGCAAGGACAAACAGCTCCTATCTTCTTACACACATTTTTCTACTTTGAAATAGACCATAGGTCCTTAAAGGGTTAAGTAAATAATTGTACTATTATAATATATACTATTCAAAGTATGAAGTAATGAAAATGTCACCTTCTTTTCGCTATTTTTTGATAATCTAATTCTTACCGAGATTATTGCTAGGATTTCCAGTCTGGATATTTTCACTTTCCAATAGTTCTCCAGGTGTTACTCCAGGAAGGTTACAGCACGCTCCGAAGAGGAACCCATCCATGCAGGCCCCCACCACAATACCCTGTCTAGAGGCGCATTCATGGTTGAACATACAAATATTAGGTCCAGGTCGCGTTGACTCAGAATGCCTCGTTGGTCGACAAAATCTAGGAGTTATCTTGTATCCACCGAAGAGTTTTTTGGCATCTGAAAAGAAAAAGAAAATAAATTAGTGAGGAAATAAATTTGATATGTGTAGACATAACATGTGACTCCACCAAACATAGAATGTGTAATAGCCAAAGCAGTCGTCAGAAGAAACCAAATTAACAATGTCTAAATTGTAATCTATATGTGATATACATTAGCAGTTTACGTTTATTCAATCTGCTCTGGTGACGTCATAACATTAGGCGGATTGCTCGGATTTTGTTAACATTTTCGTAAGCATATAAGTCTGAAGTTAAGTAGTGACGTCTTTTGACGGTGGCGCTAAATGCAACTGTCAAATTTCTGCCGTTTATTACAGC
This sequence comes from Liopterus haemorrhoidalis, assembly GCA_963971575.1. NCBI lineage: Eukaryota > Metazoa > Arthropoda > Insecta > Coleoptera > Dytiscidae > Liopterus > Liopterus haemorrhoidalis. The sequence goes on from OZ020617.1 coordinate 7,226,185, forward strand.
TGCTACCGCATTTTGTTTTATAAATATTAGTTTATTACCAATAATCATAGATAAAGAAGGAAATAGATGCGAAACTGCCGTTATATTTTTTGAAACCAAATTAGCGCTGTAGTTGTTGGGTTATGGAACTAAAATTGGTAGGGGAGGAAAGGGTTGGGTTTTCGCGGGTATTTCAAATGCTTCAGTGGATATAGTTGTAAGCATAATTAAATGTTATTATTAAATAACATTACAAAACCTTATTTGTCAAATAGTAATCGTCAATTTTCATGTAGACCGGGAGCTCATGACATTTTTGGTCTCCGATTTCATACAGCATGCCTTTTGGAGGAGAGAATATTTACCCTGTGACAACAAAAAAGGGATGGTACTAAACCCCTGCACGCTTTCCGGTCATAGGGAAAATTGCAATTCCACTTGCACAAAATTTTTGTGTTTTTCTCTGATTTAATATTGCTTGCCCTTTTGTCAAAAGAAAGTTATAACAAATTTAAAGTCTTTTAAGTATAGGCATGCTGTATGAAAACGCGGAAAATCATATTTTTTTATTACAAGATCACATGACCGTTTGAGCCCTTTGGGACCCTCCGAATCGCATAGATATATTTAAAAGACTTTAAATTTGTTATAACTTTCTTTTGACAAAAGGGCAAGCAATATTAAATCAGAGAAAAGCACAAAAATTTTGTGTTTAAGTGGAAATGCAATTTTCCCTATGACCGGAAAGCGTGCAGGGGTTTAGTATCATCCCTTTTTTGTTGTCACAGGGTAAATATTCTCTCCTCCAAAAGGCATGCTGTATGAAATCGGAGACCAAAAACTGTCATGAGCTCCCGGTCTATAAGTAGACTAACATATAATATAATATTTACTAATACTTAATATTTATGAACACTTCCATGGACAAGCCATCCAATTTTGGATTTCCAATGTTCCTCATCCACGTTTTATATAATTCTGGAGCCACACGTGTCTTCGGGTTTGGAAAGCGATATCTTGTAGGTTCACTACTATCACACCCCAAAACAAAGCATTTAACACCCATTTTCCGAATTAAACAATGAAATTACAAAATTACAGAAGACGATTTTGACACTAATTACAGATTTTGACGCTAATGACAGAAGCCGTAACAGGCAACATCCTGTCATGCACGTAGCTATAACGACTGGCAGCGACTGGGCCGCTATTCGTGTTGGGTTATGGAACGTAATATGGTTTTCGTTTTGCCATTAGCGTTTCACCCCCCTGCCAATAATAGAATGCTATTACAAACGGCTATGCTATCAACCTCTGAGCCCGAATCGACCCCTAACAATGTCATATCGACCCCTGAAGATTCATGTTGACCACTTTGGATTAGACAGACAGTAAGAAACTAAAATACAATTAATCGAGAGTGTTGCAGATAATTTTCGATTTGCTATGTTATTTTGATGTCGTTAATTGAATTATGACAAGAGTAATAAAACATGCATTGCACCTGCGTTATTAGTTCGTACAGTCGGTTGTCATGCGGTATGAGATTCAATTTGCTCAACAACCGGTTCGCAGGGGTATTTGTTTAAAAACACAAAATTCAAAATAGTATATTTATTTAAATTAAACATTGAGATATGTAATTATTTTAAATATTGCCAAATCGCCCTCTGGTTTTCAGTCACTTCTAGTTCCGTTTTTGTTTTTACACGAAGATCATCCGAACTGTTGTTGCTTCTTAACCAATTTAGCACTATCGGTACTGGATCCCAATCTATTAAAGGCACACCATTCAAATTAATAACCATTATATTACTTATATTTGAAACGATCAGTCTGTTTCAGTTTTCTGAGCATATATTATTCATAAGGCTAAAGCCTCTTTCAGCTTCTGCTGAACTGACGGCTATGGTCATTCCCTGTAAATAAAGTATTTTAACAAGCGGTTCGCAGAACTTGAAATTTCTGAAGAAACGGTTCGAGCGAACCGGTGCGAACCGGCTGAATCCCATCAATTCTGTCATGGTTCAAGTGAAAAGATCAAACCCTAAATATAAATGTAAAAAGAGATTTTAATTTATATATTTAATTAAACTCTTAACTGATTCGATTCTCAGTGAAGGCTTGCATATTGATATTTATTCCTGATTCATATTAATAGATTGAAGTGTATGCTAGATTTGAATTAAAATCTCTATTCACATTTATAAATAAATAAATGTCTTAAAATAAAACTAAAATTCACCAGTAAACTTTATCTTGGCTTTAAATTTAATTTTTTTGAAAAATATTTTTATGCACTACAGGATATTTTATGAAATTCCAAGATGCAACTCGTGGCAGTATATTATGTAGAATTTATGATAATATAAAAATGCCAGGAATAAATTGTATGAGATATAATAGGATTTTCTTAAAGGAAATATTGTATATAAAGACCAAAGGTTAATAATATTCAAGATAAATCTGCCACCTGTTACCTCATGATTTAAAACTGATACTATAATCAACTTAAATTGTTTTCTTATGTGATTTATAAAATCATATTTCCTTGGTTTTAATTAATGGCATGAGCAAGCCTGTCGCCGTAAGCGCTAAACCTTCTATTGTTGCCGTTGGCCGCTAGCAAGAATATGGTTACGTCCATATTCTTACCTATGTTAAATAATTAGTGTAAAAATATTGTCACAAAGGTAATCCTAGGTCAGGATTGCGACATCTAGACAATCGGCCCGATTCTGTAAAAAGTTACTGGGTTAGTTGCTACTGAGTAACGTTGCTACGAAATAACTTATATAGTAACTTTCTTATCAATCACCAAACAATTGGTATTCTCCAAGCATAAGCACAAGCAACGTTCTTATAACAAGTTATATTTAGTAACGTTGCTACAAAGAACCGTGAAGCTAGAAGCAGATTACGTTCTGCGCAGGCGAGGTATTCGTTTTTAATTGAGTTTGACAGCTATGTTGTGAGTTTCTGAGGTTAAACGAAAAATGTTTTATAAACAAAATCAGAAAAAGAATTGCAAACAGATGGAAATTCTGTTGAATTTCCTGGCAAATAACCCGGTCATGGTCGGCGATACGAGTGTTTAAAAAATAATTGACAGGAACGAGTGGTGGTGCTGTAGTGATGTGCTATGTGGTTACTGTTTTCTATGTGGTGGTGCAAGTTTAAGTCCAAATTTAAATGAATTGCGTGAAATACAGTTAAAGAAGTTCGGATAGCCATTGAACAGGCGCGCACTTAAAACATTGATCTGGGAAGGGTCCATTTCGAAAAAATATCTGTAATATAATACAAATGTATTGTTGTGTTTTTATGGAGAGGACTGGGTTTATATATTAATTTAATTTTGATTATAATTTAATTTTTAATAATAAAAAAGGTGATTCTTATATTTGCAATCGCTTAGTTTTTATTAAATAAGATTTTATTTTTCAAATCCTTGGGGGAGGGGGTCTGAACTCGTCGACCACCCCCTTGTGTGCGCGGCTTCTATTGACAGTCGTAGTTAATACATTTAAAAAATATTGTACTGTTATACTATTATAAAACAAATGTAAATAAACAAAAAAAAAATAGAAATTGAAATAAAGAACTCGAAGAATTTTGTGCTATACAGAAAATAAAATAAAAATCCTTCTATAATTATTGTCTCTATGTTGCCCTTCATTGTATAATGCTTGAAATAATTCATTATTAAACAGAAAAATTGCGATTTTTCACGATTTTAACAAGTTATTTTGAAGTTACTAAGTGTAGCAACTGCTTTCTGTTAGTTGTTATCCATAATAACTTTTTTAGCAACTAGTTACTAATTTCATAGTAACTTTTTTCTTACAGAATACGGATTTCGTGAAAGTTGCTAAAAAAGTTACTGACCTTGTATTTAGCAACTTTTATTGTAACTTTTTTGTAGTAACTTGCTTACAGAATTGGGCCGATTGTGACGTTCAACTGTTTGATTAAAAAACTATTTGTCACCGTCTATCATATGTTACCTGATTACGAAATGCATACGCCGCATTTTCGTAATAAGGATATATTTGTCATGGCGAATGAATATCGGAACTAGGTCAACCAGTAGTACAAATGTATGGACGTCGTACGGTATCAAAGCAGAGGAACTCCTCTACACGTACCAGTCCACACGGTGACGACAGAGACACCGACGCCAGATACTCGTACAGCTGGTGAGCCAAGCAAGCAGTACCATGTGAGTGTGAGAAGGCTTTTACAGGCTCCTCGACTCCCTGATAGGTAGCCTCCGTCTCTGAGTTGGACCTATCTCGGTCAACGCGGGGTGGACGAAAATGCGGCGTATGTATTTCGTAATCTACTATTATATTGTACAAGTGTGGTATGTATGTTCTATTCAACGTCTGGTGTATCTTCATTTTTGCGGTAACGCGGAGAGAGGAAAATGAACCGCCCTCTCATCCGGGTGATATTTTTTTAGTGCTTAGGCTTAATTTTATTTCGACTGGGGGTACTGACTAATTTTTATTGATAAAAATCATGCATTTTTTCCTCGAATCCGTGTCGAATCAAAGTCACCATTTATCGGCACGGACGGGTTTTATCAGACGATAATTCAAAAATATTCTTAATACAAGACGGCCGGTCCAGAATATTTACGGCGAGAATCAAAGTGTTAAATGGTAATAATGGTTCAGGATAGCTTTTTGGACGTGCGAGATAATATTTTGAGGTATCAGAAAACATTTTTCAAAGAATCTGGGCCATTATTGGAAATATGCTTACAAGATTTCAGAAGGTGACAGCTGTCAAATTTCTTGCATTTTAAAATGGGAGGAGATTTCACATTTTGAACGTGTTTCTTGACAGAAGAATACTAATTAAGGATTTAAGGTGAATTAACGATAAAGTTTAAGACATTTGCAGGGCTAATTTCCATAAAATAGTGCTAAAAAAGATTTATGGATATTAAAAATTTCAGGGTTAATCAAAGTGTTAAGTGGTGATAATGGTTCAAGATAGCTTATTTGACGTGCAAGACAATATTTTGAGGCATCAGAAAACATTTTTCAAAGAATCTGGGCCATTACTGGAAATATGCTTACAAGATTTCAGAAGGTGACAGCTGTCAAATTTTTTGCATTTTAAAATGGGACGAGATTTCACATTTTGAACGTATTTCTTGATAGAACAAAACTAATTAAGTATTTAAGGAGAATTAACGATAAAACTTAAGACATTTGCAGGGGGAATTTCCATAAAATAGTGTTAAAAAAAGATGAGCGACGAGTTTTATAATCGACAAGTGCGACAAAATTATATTAAAACGAGTCGCGAAGCGACGAGTTATAACAATGTAGGGGAGAAGACCGGCGTAGCCGGGCTGAGGCCCCTAGTCTGGTAACATATGCTAGACGCTGAACATCTGAGCGTCACAATGTCTAGATGTCGCAATCCTGCCTTAAGATTACCTTTGTGATAATATTAATAATAAATTAAAGGTATTGCTTAACCGTTCGCAACCAGCTATAAACAGTAAGTGCCATTCTGTGTACGCTAAAAAATGGACGTAAAACTGAACATACTATTCCTGAACTCAGATTGAAAATATAGTCACGAAACCTGGAAACATGAGGCCTAGGCTCACCTTGGGTTATCACGCCAATGATGATGATCAATGGCACAGGAAGACTGATATTGATTGAAGTTACTACTGTGTAAGCTATTCTAAAATATTTAAAACGAAATCCCAAATACTTATGTATGTCAAATCGAGCTTAACGAAATTAGGATAGATTTCAAACGCTTACTGCTACGCGTATAATAGCCGGAGATACATGACAACACTATCACGTGATAGACCATAGATGTACGCGTGATACTTACTGCGACTTATAGCAACCTTGAATTTGAGACGGTGCCAGCACGTATAAGAATGCGAGACAAGGATGACGTTATTCCGCGCCACTTCAGTAGTCATAACTCAGCAATTGGAAAAGCTATACGTGTTTCAAACGATTTGCAATAACGAATTCTAGAATACTAAAGTGAAAATACAGTGAACTTACGTCCGTAATGCAATGCAAAAGTGGAATAAATGACAAAAATTTCGAGTTAATTTCAAAAGTATACAATTTTAAAATATATAAAGCAATATAAAATTCGGATGTTGGAAGAAAGAAGACTAAATTTTGGACAAAATAAGAAGATATTGAGTAGCTCCGGACGAGCACAGCACTAGAAAGAGCGTTATAAAGCTGCAAGGTGCGGCGTCAATATCGGCTCTAGCATTTTCACCGCAGAGCCGGTAGTACTTATGTAAAAACGAATTAAATGAAAACGTACGAATGAAATTTATCGAAATAAATGAAATTTATCGAAATAAATGAAATTTATCGAAATAAATGAAATTTATCGAAATAAATGAAATTTATAGTTAACCAGTTTTCATTACACACAAACGACACTGTCACAAAACGACACTGTCACAAAACGACACTGTTACAAAACGACACTGTCACAAAACGACACTGTCAAAAACGGCACTGTTACAAAATGACATTTTTACAAAATGACACTGTCACAAAGAGACACTGACGTACTCTTCGTAGCAGGTAGGTCCCCGACTCCGCCCTGTCCGATTTTTCTTTTAAACTAGTTCTTTTTTTTGCAGGCACCGGGAAATGATGCTGGTATCTAGGGCTTACAATACCGGGATTCCGGGATCCCGAATACCGGAATCCCGGACGATTTTTGTCCGTTATTAAAAACCGGTATTTATGTAAAAATACCGGTATTTTGGTATTACATTAGTTGATAAAAATTGAATTTATGCACAATATAAATCTAATCTTGATTAGATGAGTTACGTCCGTAAGTTAGTAATTATAGTTGAAGGTAATGGGATTCGCACCAGTCAGAAAATAAAAACAAATTTATTAACTTCGCTAACGTTTCGATTTAATTTAAATCTTCATCAGAGCTTAGTTAATAGTCACGATATAAAATAACAATTTTAAAATTAATAGAGAATACATCATATTGTCCGGTTATTGAACTCAGAGATAAGCATATGCTTATCTCTGAGTATGTTATTTATGTTAGAAAAATTTGAAGAAATTAAATTTTGTATTCGAAAAGCGCTTATTGACATTAGTTCTGATATTCATTTTTCTGACGAAGAATTTAATTTATTATCTTCAATTATTGCTGCTCTTACTCCTGTAAAATTAACAGTAGATGCATTATGCCGAAAAGATGCAAATCTTTTGACGGCTGACGCTTCTTTAACATTTATGTTAGATACTCTTGCCCAGCAAAAATCTGCAATTGCATTAGAATTATTGGAAGCATTAAAATCTCGAATTTTACTGCGACGAACTGAATTGTCACAAATACTTATTACAAATTATTACAAATAATTATTTTCAGTATCTGCAAAAGGGCTCACAAGATGTTGGAGAAGTATTTAAACGCATATCCAAATTTACAATCATTAAAAAAATTGTAAGCTTAACTAAACGGCTCACACATGAAAATCTAGAAGATACAGAAGATATGGAAGTTGTGCAAGAAACATCCCTTCCAATATCTTCCCAAATTAGTAATGAAACTGTATTAGAATCTGACAAGGTAAACGTAAACGCATTAAAGAAAAAACTACAGGCAGCAACAGACGAAACACTAAATATTTCACCCGTGCCTGCGTTTAAAAAAATTCCAGGTCTGGAACAAAAAATAAAAAATGAAATTACTTTTTTTGAAAAAACAGGAACAAAAGGAACGTATTTACAAAATGTGTATGATTTCTTAATGACAATAGTGCCGACAAGTGTAGAATCAGAAAGAGCTTTTTCGGCGGCTGGTTATATTTGTACGAAAATTCGGTCCTCGCTTGATGATGAAACGATTGATTGTTTATGTTTTTTAAGAGCATACTTTAATAAACAAAACGCAAGTTATTAATATTATTTCATAAATACTTTCAATTTAATTATATTTTTTGCTTCTTTAATTATATAATGCCATACGAGCCGAAGTCAATACGAAGTCAATATAACAACTGAGGTAAGTAAAAATATAACTAGTAAATTTTTTATTAATAATACCGGTTTTAATACCGGTATCCCGATATTTCAAATTTCAAATATCAAATACCGGTATTCAGATTTTAGTTCGGTATTGTAAGCCCTACTGGTATCTTATACACGTCCGCATAGTAGTAGTGTCGTTTTCTATCATCAGCATATTCAGAGTTAATTAATTCAATCTTAGTTTATTAATAACATGCTTAATAGTTTATAGCCGCAATATTTTTAATTTCTTCTTTACTGAATATTTTTATAAATAATCTATTACACCTTTCATCAACAATTATAAAATATTTATGCAAACGAAGTAAATGTTTTCATTTTACGGGAGAGTAAGATTCAACTCAGGCTTTAATTATCTGTTAAGTATTAGTTATTAAATGTAACTAATTTCCTCGCGACTGTGCGTTAAATTACAGTAAAAAGCAGACGGTAAAAAACCACGGTAAATTATAGATAGCTATTAAATACAGCTTTAGAAATTTACTTTGTAACAAGTTTCATTAACACTATTTTTGTAGATTTGTATATACGACATAACTAATAATTATCCAAGGCACAGACTGTCAGAATAGAGTAGTAATGCTGAGCTTACAGTAGGATAGTAAACGGGATAACTAGTATTAAGTCTAGGAGATAATTCATTATCTTATGCTGTAACTAGGATAGTAGGTGTTTACACAACACGGTACTGCACTATCCTATTAACTCTACTATCCAAATACAGATCCATCCTTATACGGACCGATTTTCAAAAACTGAACGACGTAGACAGTGGATCCGCTGTTGATTTTTCACCATTAAAAGCCTCAAGAGTAATGGTAGGCTAATCCAGAGTTGGTTAACCACTTTTTTTTTCGGAGTTTCCTTACCGCATATGGGTGGTTTTAAGTTTTCCGAAAAAGAGCGATTTTTAATTTTTAGTGACTATTAGTTATAGTGATTAGTAAATTTTGTTCAGGGATAGAAGAAAGGCCACCGAAGATATCAGAATACTTTTTTCCCCGAATTTCCCTACCGCTTTGGAGTAGTTTTAAATTTTCTGGGAGATGAAAATTTTCCCACATATCTTTTTTAGGGAAGCAACATATAAAACCTAGGGGTGGTTCTATTTTTCCTGAATTTCGTGATTTCGTTTTTTTAGGGTTTTGTAGGTATGACCAAAAAACCCTTATACCGTCATTTTGTCGTCTGTCTGTCTGTCTGTCTGTTCGGTAAAAATTGTAGCCAAACGGCTAAACCTAGAGAGTTGAAATTTGGCATGCTTATACAACTCTTTGACCCGCACATAGAAAAAATACTAAAACATCTAAAAAACATATCCCCCTAAAAATATAAACAAATATGTGCTCATCGAAAAAAAAAATATTTTTTTATAATTCTGAGTAGGGTATCAAATGAAAGCCCTTGGTACGTGGATTAACGGTCAAATTTTTATTATTGCAAAATAAATTATTTTGAAGCTATTTTTGCCAAAATTGTGCAAAAATTTTTTTGTCCCACACCCAGATGGTTTAAACTAAAAATCTGAAAAAATTCTAAGTAATGTACATTGGTGTGAACCGGAATAGTTCAACAGGAATTTTTGATCAGATTAGGTTTTTGGAAAAAAACGCATTTTTTGTGATTTTTGGCTAATAATGTACACAAGTTATAGCTTTGTAACACGCCACACTGTAACATGTATGCTGGTCTAGTGGTATTAGACGCTGATTTTTCAACCAAGTAACCCGATCCGAAAGGGATCGAATCCTGTGAGAAGAGACTATTATTTTTTGTTTTTTTTTTTAATTTTTATATTGTTTAAATTATTTTTTCAAAATTCTAGTTATATTTTGGCAAATGTTGCATTTAATTTTTAAAAGCGTAAATTTAATAGCCAGTGGAAATTGTTTAAATTATAATTTAATTCTGTTTCAATGTACACGAAATCAGAGGGGCGGAACTTATAACAACCAATGGAAGCCATAGGCGCAATTTTTAAAATTCTTAATGAACCTTGCTATATATAAAAAAAAAAAAATACTGCACATATTTAGAAACCTAAATAATGGTATTAGGCGTTCGAATTAAAATTAACAAAAAAAAATTTTAATATAAAATTTGTTTTCGCATCCAAAATAATCATCATTCACTTACTAAATACCTGCAAAACCCTGAAATGTGTGAAAATTCACACTTCACATCAATTTTTTTTTTTTCGATGGATTTTTGCAAACCAATCTGTATCTGTTTGGTTTATATCAATGTTCCCAACCGCATAGGAGTAGTTTTTAATTTTCTGAGAAATCGAGATATTTTATATTTTACAATAGTTTTAGGAGGTGAATCGAACAAAATGTACTCATAGGGTTAAGGGCAATTCCTTAAAGACCGAACTATACATATCTTGTAGGGTAGTTTAATTCACGATTTCAAATTCTCTGTCATTGTAACAGACATACTTATGTATAAATTTAAATAAATGTAAATAAATTTCTAGTTAACCGATTTTTACCAAAAGCTGATCAACTCGTGCCATTGATGTCAAAAGACAGACAGACAGACATTATGCTAAAAATAGTCAAAACGTTATGTAGGGATCTCAATTCGTGGAGATCCATCGAAATCTCGAAGTGTCAAAATCGGTATGATCACTTACGGGCGCGACGCCCGTAATGCCGCGTTTAATATTAAATTAAATTTATCTGAATTTAATTTAAAAACATAAAAACTTTTTATGTTTCTAAAGAATGTTGAGTGCCGCAACTTGCAAGATTCAACATTATCTAACTAAACTAATTAACTCCGACTGACCTGTTCAGTGTGTACACTTCGCTAGTAAAAATATATTTTTACAGTTTATTAATTTAAATTACGCGTCTCTAACGCGGTTTTAGTGAATTTACCCCTGCTGTTCTTCATTAAAATATTGTGTGTGTCTATCACCATCCAAGGATCTATTCCGAAGACCCAGGAACCTGTTTATTGGGACACCAGTGCCACATCTGTAAAATTGGAACAAATATTCTACATATTTATTAAGAATACATCTACTGTAAGTCTGTTCCAATTTTACATACATTCTAATTCATTGTTTAATTAATATATATTTTGTTCGCAACATTTAAATTCTATTTTGTTATTGCCTTTGCGCGATTTTGTATTTTTTTGTTCACACACGCTGATCTCCTAATCACGTGTGCTGATTTATTTTTGAATTTAATTTAACATCTAGTATTTTGTAAATTTTGTATTTAATATTATTAATTTTGTTATTATCAGTTTATTATTTATTATTGTATTTGTGGTACTGCTATTTTATTTATGTGACACGTCCATCGTGTTGAGCAACGTTTTCCGCATTGTTTGTCGATTGGCTAGGGTTTTCAGAGACGACGTGGGATTTCTAGGTTTGGTTCGTCCATAGCCATTACTTGTGGGTCTAGGATTTTACCCGCCTACACCCCAGCTAGGGCTACAATTTCCATTGTGTTAGTCTCCTAGAGCAGCCCCTAGGAGCAGAAGAGTTTACTTCCTCAGCGGCTCAACTCGGTGCGTTCGTGTCACATAACCTCTGCTTTTCTTTCTATATTCCAGCCTTCTGCTGGTGGTTCTTCGAGGTCTCCGCCGCGAAGACGATTTGTGTGACTGTCTGACCACCCTACCTTACTTAAGCTGGGAGCGGGCACCACAATCACAATACCTCCCTTATATATGTTGGCGGTCGGTAATATTCTTACAAATAGGGTGAATTATACAAAGGTAAAAGAGGCCTTTTTCGCATTTGTTAATTTAAAAAACAACAAGAAGTCCTGAAAATGTGGAACGTGTGTGAATTGCAATTAATGAAAATTGTCGTTTCTGAATTATTAATCCAAGATTTGGTGACGAAGCGTGGCTGGTGAAACAAGGCATTATGCAACTTCGTCAGTCTCCGTCCGGTTTGACATGACTCTCTTCGACTTCTGACTCTTCCCCAAGTTGAAAAATTCTCTAAATGGAGACATATTTGAGGACATCGAACATAAAACAGAATGTGACAACACAGCTTGTGGCCTTTCCGAAAACTGACTTTAAGGAGTACTCACGAAGGTGAGAAAATCGCTGGAAAAAGGTTATATATTCCAAAGTGGAAAACGTTGAAGGAAACATTATCGCTATTGACCAAAATTATATAAAATACATTTGTCTCATCGCTTCACTATCTTTGTATTCCCGTCGAAATAAAAATTGGGGTAATGACGTAACCAATTTTGTCAGTTTCCTCACTAGAATCAAATCGCTTGATTCTGGATCAAGTACTAATGTTACTAATGTTTAAAATCCTAACCATTTCCTTCACAGATATTCGCATATTGCTCCGAATGAGCTGGTCAACTTTTAATGTTCCCAGAACTCGCAGCAGAAGCTGGACGGGCATAATTCGGCAAGTTTGATGCGCTCTTCCGTCCATCCTGAAAGAATTTTCATCAATCAAAGACTGTTCTGAGTGATAAAAACTCTTCTTTAAACTATTTTTGGAGTCTTTGATGAATCACAGTCGCTTTTACACCTTCATTGAAAAGATATTTAATAATTACACATTGTGCAACTAAATTTGAAACATCGTTGTTGGCATCGTTAATAAATCTGACAGTAATGATACAGTCAAGTTGCAATTATTTATGGCATTAGTTAACATGCGTACTATGTTGACTATAAAATCTCTTTGAAGTAGTTCTGCAATTACGTTCTGTAAAAAATAAAATGTATTTCAGTTTTGATCTTCCTCTGTATATCTGAAGACTTGCTCGTAAAATAAATAAACTAACATGCAGTAAAAATCATTGTGACATATTCAATATTATATGCTTTTGTAACATGAAACATCCCCGGGGATTCCCCTAAAATAATCATTGCTCGCTGAGTGGGCGAACAGACCGGAAATGTTGTAAAAAAGAAGAAAAACAGGAATACAATGCAGCAGACTCGACGCTCGGGGAACAGCACTTTCAGTTCATCTGGTATTTTTATACTCCACAGTGCTTCTCAACTTTATTCAAGAACATTTTAACATTTTCAAGTCAATTTTTGTGAAAAAATTCCCAAAAATTTACTCGTTCTGCAAAGATTACCCTATTTTTCGATCTAATACTAATATTTATTTAGAATTTTAATGGCGACATTGTCACTATTCGTCAGAAGGTCTTAGTATACAGTGTCTGTAGATGAACTGTTTTAGTGGCGACATACAGTGGTTAAAAGTAGAAACTTATTAGTAGCCTATTTTTTTTTTTTTTTTAATAAATGTTTCGTTTTATAACTCTTTTCACTAGTTAATTGTTTATAATTTATTTTCATCCGCTTTTTAAATATAATTTTTTATTAATATTATGTCACCTTATTTTTTATTAGTTTTGACAGTTCTTAAAATTCCAAATAAGAATTAAAATACCGAATTACACATTTCTGTTCACAATGAGTTTTAAATGTTACATATAAGCTGTTCACTTTTGTAAGAACAAACTAAGAGGGAATTTTGTTATCAATAGTTTGCACCTTTGAAGCTGTATGTCATGTTGGTATTAAAAAATGTCACTTTTTTAAAATGCCGATCCATTTGACATATGTCATAATGAAAAATGTTATCTTAATTATAAAGATCATAACCTTATCAATCTAAAGTCGGTTTTACAGCGTAAGGAATATTTTTAATTGACATTTAAAGTCAGTAACACACCATAAAAGTAACCAAAATAACCAGATCTAGTGTGTTCTTACAAAAGTGAACAGCTTAAAGTGTGTTCCAAACGGTTAGGCGGAACTAGATTTTTTCATCGTTTAAATCCTGCTTTTCGGCCGTTTTGTTTAAGCTTTGTAAATCATACTTACAATAAACATTTTTTGGTTAAGGTTAATATCATTTTAAAATGTCATTTTCTTTATATTTTGATATTTTGTGCATTCTTAATAAAAATTTCCCATTTATTAGTAACGAGATGATTTTATGTAGTGGGTTTTAGGCTTGCTCAGGCAAGAATACTGACAGTTTGTGCCTCCGGGTGCAAAGTGTTGTTAGTATTCCGTATACTACAAGAATATAAGCGTAATATTTTAACTGTAAATAAATTTTACTTTCTGAAAAATTCTGTGTGTTTGTTCGTGAACTGTGTTTGTGAATTCTGTGTTTGTGAAGAACCCAAACACGTTACAATATGATCCCTTTTTACTTTTTACTAGTAAACAAAAATCAGATAGCTGCAAGAGCCTTGACAGAATTTTGAGCCAGAGGCATAGTGCAAGCTTTAATCTGTCTGATTGTCACGATATAATAAAATAACCACTGGTTGGTGAACACTGTTCCAAACACTTTAAGTGAGGATTATATTTACTGAAAATATTTCAGATAATAAAGAATTATGTGAAGAGGAAAGTAGTAGAATAACGTAAGAGAGACGGAGTTTAATGAGATTTGAAAAGTTTTAGTATTTATTAGCCCTTTATAAAAAAAACAGCTAATTAACTAAGCATCACTCCAAGTTTTTTATTTAACACAAAATGACCTAAAAAAACATGAGCTAACATGTGCACAGCAATAGGGGATAGGCAAGATTTTAATTTTTTTTTTATTATATTCCTCTTGTTGCATATAACATAAAAAACAGTTTTGCATTTTTTTTTAATTTGAAGGCTTAAAAAAATCATAAATGAATGTAGCTCGCGAAAACCACGTGTGACGTCATACCCTACATAAGTGTACTGCGTACATTCTAACCAATGTACAGCGTACAGCCTACACAGTCTGTCGTGAACTTATTTGCTTGTATAACTTTTATAGATTGTGTTAGAGTGATTTTAATTAAAATAAAGTTTAATTCTATAAAAACAATTTATACATGTTTACCGATTTAAATTTTATATTAAAATATATAACCTATATTGAAGTATTTCAATTATGCCTCTAACGTTTTGTAACTTCATGTAAACAATGTAATAAAATTCTGACATCTAAATTACATAAATATTTACATTTTACCGAGTTGCAGCGTTTATTGTTTACATAAAGTTATAGAATACATAAATGGTTATTACAAGTCTGTTTTGACACCACGTATTTTTTCAGCACTGTAGCATTCATTATTTTTCATATATTCCATGAGCATAAAAGCATTAATGTTGGGTAAATTATCACTCTGAGCCCAAACAAAATCTTTATCTGCTATTTTAACAATAAATGCGTAAAAAATTGTTTAAAAACAAATAAAAAACTCTCGAACAATACAATATACACTCGTAAAGATTATGTTGTAGTCTGGGCTGTCTGCTGGGGTTTGACGTCATGCTCAGTCGTATTTACTCGGCAACCTTCGCGCTGTGGTCGGCTTATTTCAAATTAACAATATTTTAATGTAATGTTATTTAATTAAAAAATTTGGCTGTAATATTAATTAAAATGTAATTATTGATTTGTTAGGTGACATAACTAACATTAACATATCAAAAAAATGTAGTTTTAAGGAAATTAAAATTTTATGCGTATCCCCTATTGGAGCTGTATCCATCCACTTTACGGAAAATTTTGCGGAAAGAACTTGGCTTTGACCGAAACTGGCGCCTCAGTTACCGATAGTACGTAATTTTGGCCTAAAATTTAGTAATCAGTATTTAAATCTAACTATTATTTTATTTGACAAACAAAAATCCATCCCACATAAATTTTATAAATTTATTCATTGCATAATTTATTTGTAGTTTAAAATATCAAATCAAATATCAATTAGAAATAAAATAAATCTAATCTTTTTATGTAACAGGATTAATTTGATAACGATTTTAATCTACCTAATGGTCATTCTTTGCTCGTTATCAGTTTAAACAAGACGTAGTTTGATTTTCAATGAAAAACAGTTTTTGAAGATTTTTTAAATATATTTTTAGTGTTATAAGTGCCTTTTGGGTCATCCCTACGACTTGAAGGATGTTGGAAGACAGCAGTTTTATTTTTCAAGTGCCCAATAATTCAACTTCAAAATGCGAGGCGAAAAATATTTACAAAATTGTTTTTGTGGATTATTCAAAACATGTAAGTATTTTTAACGCCCCAATAGACTTTTATTCAAAGTTTCTTGGGGTTAAATATTAAAATAGTATTGGGGGAAGATCCCAAAAGGGGTATTACTCAAATATATCAGAAAATAAACGCGTTTGCCGGTATTTTTTTAACGCCCTAATAAGAGTTTTACTCAAAGTTTTTTGGGGTTAAACTTTCAATGGGTATTGGGGAAAGACCCCCAAAGAGGTATTACTATATATTTAATACTTTTGTATTAAATATATGGGTATTACTGAAATATATAGCCCGTTTCTTTGGTTTAAGCGGAATTATATTTTTAATTCTAGTAAGTTCTACCGATTAAGTAAGGTTTTTGTTTAGCAAAAGCCCTTTTCAAACCCTAAAAAGAGAACTCATGACAATTAATAAAAATGAAAATTCCATTTAGTTCCGCTTAAACGTTTTGGAATAGCCTATATACGCGTGTACCGATATAACCACATTTTTTCGGGATTTGTCTAAAAATTAGTTTAGTTTTAACTTGAAATAAATTTTTGGGAATGATTAAAACCTGTTTAGTATCAAAAATATTTATATAATGTTAGTATAAGAGTTCACTTTTGTAAGAACAAACTATGTAGAGTAGAAGGCGTTACTTTCTGTTTTTAGCAAAATCTTAAAATTGTCCCGGTTTGAGAAAAAAATATTATGGTAACTCTTGTCATAATGGCTAAGTCAACAAGCAAAATTTCCGCATTTTGAGTAAAGAAATTTCACAAGCCATTATGGAGACGACGTTACATCCACAAAAAGTCACAGTTTGGTGTGCTTTATGGGGTGGTGGATTTCTTGGTCCTTATTTCTTCAAAAATAATGCTGGCCAGAATGTTGCAGTCAATGGAGATCGCTATAGAGCCACGATTACTGACTTTTTTGTTCCCCAATTGAATGGCATTAATGTGGAAGAGCTGTGGTTTCAACAAGACGGAGCAACATACCACACAGGGCGGGCCTCAATAGATTTATTGAAGGAAACATTCGATGAGCGCATAATTTCGCGATTTGCACCTTCGCGTTATACTGCTAAACGCTAGCAGTAAAACGCTGCAGTTAGCAGTTTACTACTAAAAACTGGTAACATACAGCGAGTTTAATTTTCTGTTCGATTTGTTTATACGTAAAGAATGTAAAGAAACGTAAAGTACATTTGACGTAAATGTTAAATGTCGGACAGAAGTCAGATAACTTTCCAGGTTAAGAATCTTTTTATGATTTGGTTCGGAGATTATCTTGTGTGTCGAATAGGGTGACCAGACGTATTCTTTTTAAGAGTATTATACTCTTTTTTGAGTAATATTTTCTATACTCTTACTTTTTATAAAAAAAAAAACCTGAATATACTCTTTTTTGATGGTCACTTGTTTTTATTACTTCTAGTTTAGAAGTGAGGACCTTTTTTTTGCTCATCACTTCTATTTTGGGAGTGAAGACCTTTTTTTTTGCTCGTCACTAGTATTTTTGAATGAGGACCTCCGTTTTTTGCGCATTATTTGAATTTTTGGAGTGTAACCTTTTTTTTTTAGTATACTCTTTTTCTGTGAAAAAAATCTGGTCAGCCTAGTGTCGAAAGGGTGAAAAATATTAGATATATTTAATGGATCTTGATATATTATCAAATCCAGAATCATCTGATTCAGATTTAGATTTTTCGAGTTCGGATGATGAAGTTATGAACTGTAATTACGAGGTTTACAAAATGCCCCAGGATAGAAAAACTGAAAAATTTTGTAGAACCTATTGTGCCAGGATATAGTATAAATATCAAAACAAATATGCTAGCCATATTCCTGTCAAAAAGTCAAACCAAAGTACCAACCATTTATTCTTTATCTATGGTACCAACTCAAAAAGGTAAACAAACAGCCGTAACAAATAATCCGCAAGAGAAGCAGCTGTAACTTTTTCGCAGTAGCGTCATAAACTGGCAGTAAATTACGACAAATCGAACAGATTTGCAGTTACTGCGAAATAAAACGAACAGATTTTTTTAACGCGGCAGTAAACAGTAACTGCAAATGTGCAAATCGAACACACCTAATAACAAAAAACATTTTTATTGAAATATATGGTTTCCATCTTGTTAATAACTAAACATTTTAGTCCTCGTCGTTGTAAGTTTGATAATTCTCAGTTTTCAAAACTTTTTGTGTCTATTTTAAAAAGTTTTATAGAACTTTTAGTTACAACTGGGCTAGGGATATTTAATCTCTGGAGTATACCACGAAATCGACAAAAATCTGACGTTTCTTAAATTGAATATATTTTTTCAACATTTGTACAAATTCAGCAAAAATATAATATTGCTTTGCCGTCATTTTTAACGGAATATAATTTATCTTTATGAACGTGTTTAGCTCACACAAACCGACTGAATTATTCAATAGTATATGAATTATGAATTTGCAATAATTAGTTATTTGATTCATATGTTAAACTTTATAAATTTATTTCAAAATTATCATTAAACACGTGGCAAGTTTATTGCGCAATTTAAACTGTTAAATGGCATTTATGTAGTGTTAATAATAGCATATTCTATTTGGACCTTAACAAACGAAGAATTAGAAATGATGCAGTTAATACAGAAGGGTATAAAAAGAACATTGATCGGATACAGCATTATGAATGCTTTATTATGCACGATTTTTCTCGAAATTGCGAAGTGTGAGATTGTGTAAGTTGGAAAAAAAAATTATAATCAAATTTCACACACGTTATATACAGGTTGTTTGTTTGAAACGGGGCACCCCGAAAATCTCCTTTATTTGTAAAGATACAAAAAATCTTCAGAACAAAAGTTAAACTAGACAAAAAGGCCCATCTAAAGGTTACTATAAGAATTCTGAGGCACTTCCGGTTTCACCGGAAATGATGTCAACTTTTGATCTAGCATAGGGAATCGATAATTTTATATTTTTTTCCTAAAAGTACATTACATTAGCTTTATAATGACACCAAAAAGTCATATTTTTATGTTAACCATTTCAAAATGGCGACCATTTATTTACAAAATAATAATCAACATAAGTTTTACAAAGTTGAACGTAGCAAGCTTTGAAAACAATAAAAAAAGAAACAAAATATCTCTAAAATATACTGTTATAACTAGTTATTATATGAAATAACATGAAATAACTTAAATTTTAATTTTTCAAATTTTTCAAATATCTCTAAAATAAACTATTTGACTATTTATAAAAAAAAAACTATTACTTTTTACAATTATTTTACAATATATATATATATATATATATATATAAATGTTCGATCCAACCACCATTTGGCATTCACTAATTTGGCAAAATACTGCCTTCTCGGTTGAGCTCGATCACCTTTCCTGATAGAGTCGCTGGGCCCTAACCGCATTTCCTTGGCACTCTCCGTATATCAGAACCATATCTGTCATCTCTTCGTTGGTATGTCGTACATAAACCATAATTAGGTACAAATAACGACTTACTACCAATTAATACAATTTTTTTTTCAAACAAAAATAAGCAAAATAAACTATTAAACTCTTGTTATTTATAAAACATTTAATTGAAAAATTAAAATTTAAGTTATTTCATGTTATTTCATATAATAACTAGTTATAACAGTATATTTTAGAGATATTTTGTTTATTTTTTTATTGTTTTCAAAGCTTTCTACGTTCAACTTTGTAAAACTTATGTTGATTATTATTTTGTAAATAAATGGTCGCTATTTTGAAATGGTTAACATAAAAATATGACTTTTTGGTGTCATTGTAAAGCTAATTTAATGTACTTTTAGGAAAAAAATATAAAATTATCGATTCCCTATGCTAGATCAAAAGTTGACATCATTTCCATTGAAACCGGAAGTGCCTCAGAATTCTTATAGTAACCTTTAGATGGGCCTTTTTGTCTAGTTTAACTTTTGTTCTGAAGATTTTTTGTATCTTTACAAATAAAGGAAATTTTCGGGGTGCCCCGTTTCAAACAAACACCCTGTATATTGAGAAGATTGAATAAATAATTTGAAATTTTTAATATATTTTACTTGTGTTGACATTTCAACTAATAACATTCATAAAATGTAGAACGCAAATCAAAATTCAATGTAAGTAAATGTTCTTATTAATCCGTAAACAGCGAAAGTCTAACTGTACTGAACAGTGAACAGCAGCCTGGTTATGCTTCTGAATATATATTTTAATTCCTGTTCGTACAGGAAGCAAATTGGCAACATTATACCAGGTGTCAGATAGCAGGAGTGTGGATTATTAACAGGGGCTCACCAGGGACTTGTCAGGACATGCACACCTACAATATATTCTCGCGGAACAAAAGTTTTTTCAGCATTTAATTATTTATAATATACAATGTGTTTTTGGGAACTGTTGAATTGCTAACTTTTTAGGGTTTTGTAGGTATGACCAAAAAACCTTTATACCGTCATTTTGTCGTCTGTCTGTCTGTCTGTCTGTCTGTCTGTCTGTCTGTCTGTCTGTCTGTCTGTCTGTCTGTCTGTCTGTCTGTCTGTCTGTCTGTTCGGTAAAAATTGTAGCCAAACGGCTAAACCTAGAAAGTTGAAATTTGGCATGCTTATACAACTCTTTGACCCGCACATAGGAAAAATACTAAAACATCTAAAAAACATATCCCCCTAAAAATATAAACAAATATGTGCTCATCGAAAAGAAAAATTTATTTTTTTATAATTCTGAGTAGGGTATCAAATGAAAGCCCTTGGCACGTGGATTAACGATCAAATTTTTATTTTTGCAAAATAAATTATTTTGAAGCGATTTTTGCCAAAATTGTGCAAAAAATTTTTTGTCCCACACCCTGTAGACCAGATGGTTTAAACTAAAAATCTGAAAAAATTCTAAGTAATGTACATTAGTGTGAACCGGAATAGTACAACAGGAATTTTTGATCAGATTACGTTTTTGGAAAGAAACGCATTTTTTGTGATTTTTTGCTAATAATGTACACAAGTTATAGCTTTGTAACACGCTACAATGGAACGTATATGCTGGTGTAGTGGTTTTGATGCTGACGTTTCACCCAAGTAACTCGATCCGAAAGGGATCGAACCCTGCGAGAAGAGACAATATTATTTTTTGGTTTTTAAGTTTACGCATTTAAAAATTAAATGCGTAAATTTAATAACCAGTGGAAATTGTTTAAATTATAATTTAATTCTGTTTCAATGTACACGAAATTAGAGGGGCGGAACTTATAACAACCAATGGAAGCCATACGCGCAATTATTTAAATTCTTAATGAACCTTGCTATATAAAAAAAAAAAATACTGCACATATTTAGAAACCTAAATAATGGTATTAGGCGTTCGAAGTAAAATTAACAAAAAAAAAAATTTAATATAAAATTTGTTTTGGCATCCCATTCATCATTCACTTACTAAATATAATCATATAATATGATAGTCATCATTCACTTACTAAATATAATCATATAATATGATAGTCATCATTCACTTACTAAATACCTGCAAAACCCTGAAATGTGTGAAAATTCACACTTCACATCAATTTTTTATTATAACAGATATGAAGGAGTTTAAATCAGGAGAGTTGAAGAATCTTACCCTAAAAATAATAACATTAAATTAAAAAACAAATAAAAATTAAATTGAAATCAAATAAAGGAATTATTTTTAAAATGAGACACCTATATTTTTTAGTCAATTAGATAGAAAATGTATTTTTCTTAAATAAATCATAAGGGGACCATAGATCTAACCCAATATTAAAAAATACTTATTTAAGACTTGATTAAACAAGTAATTACCAAGTACAACAGGTATAATTCTTATTTTTTATAGACCAGGCGCGCATCTTGAAGGGGATCAGTGGCTTAGAACACACTCCCCCCCCATCTCCAAAAACATATCGTTGGTATAGTTGTTACGCGTTTTTGTTAAAATAAAAGTGGGGACCTTTTTTATTTTACGTCATCACTTGTATTGTAAAAGTGAGGATTTTTTTATTATTATTTTTACTTATATTTTAGAAGGGTCTTCACTTGAAATTTAGAAATGAAGACCTTTTTTTTGTCTTCACTTCAAATTTAGAAGTGAGGACCTTTTTTTTAGGTTTTCTCTTGAAATTTTGAATCCTGGTAATTTTCAATTAGGAGCGCTGATTTACCTGGTAGTCCCCGGGCGCAGGAATACCACGCTACGCCACTGTACCGTGTTGGTTTGCGGAATCCTTTACACGTTCATAATACGAATATACAATATCAAATAGACAAAATTCCTGCAGTTAGCTTTGTTCGCCCTCGGTCAGATTTATTTATAATGCGACCTATGATGGCTATGAGTAGAGCCCTGCAAATCCGCGGGTATCCGCGGATTATCCGGGGATATCCGCAACTAAAATTTCTGCGGATGCAGATAAACTATCATTTAAACCATGAGGATGCGGATCGGATGCGGATAAAATTTCATATCCGCTTATCCGCAATATCCGCGTGAACATTAAATCTTCGGTTACTTTCGGAGAAACACGCGATTGTGTTCTTACTACGCAGTCTTCGGTTACCTGCGGTTGTCTGCACACACATGGGATATTTTGTAGCATTCTATCTCACTCTATGTTATTGTTATTAAGACAATTGTCCATGATCGAGATTGTGTTGAGACAATCAACATAACTTTTTTTTTATTGTATATAGAAAATAATATTTTGGACAAAAGTTGCTTCTGCTCTAACTCTGGCTTTTAAAGCTAATGAACACTTTTTTTACATAAAACTGAAGTTTTATTAAAATAACAAAATTTACCTATATACATTTTTCTCGAAAATTTTATTATGTAACCTGCCTATTGTTTTATACTACCCAAAGTAAACAGTCTTGCTGATTCCAAAAATTTAAATTGACAAAAATTTAAAAATGACACATGTTGCTTTTTGAAATATATATATATATATATTTTAAATGCAATATTAAAAAAAATATATAGCCACGTTACATTACTTTTCCATCACCTTGGAAAAGGTAAAACTGACGTGAAATGTTAGTTGACATTAATATGATACTAGACAGTACTATCAACACGTATTTCATGAGCAGCACGCCACCTGCTTCCTACGAAAAAGAACGCTTAGGCCCCCCAAAATTTTTGTCTCTCTCTAGGTTTCAAAATTTATGGCTTCCCTTAGGTTAGTTTTAATTTAAATCCAAAAATTTTCAGTAGTGTTTTAGAGCAGTATTTACCAAATAAGGCGAAACATGTTAGTTCTTTCCAAACTGACAGCAAAACCTGTTGTGCGGATTGTGCGGATATTTTTGCGGATGCCGATTTATTATTTACAAAAGCTGCGGATGCGGATCGGATGCGGATCATGGATATGCGGATGCGGATTGGATGCGGATACAGAAAAGCTTATCCGCGCAGCGCTCTAGCTAGGAGATTGGCTATCAATAGGAAAGACTTTGTGCTAAAACAGGCCTAATCAATATTTGTCAGTGGCGCACCCAGGGGGGTGCCCCCCCCCTGAGAAGGAAAGAAATAAAAACACACAAACACACTAGAAAATTTTAGAAAATAGAGATGAGGACTTTTTTTCTAGGTCGTCACTTTTATTTTAGAAGTGAGGACCTTTTTTTTAGATCATCACTTAAAATTTAGAAGAGTGAACCTTATTCATAATTTAGATAATTTTGTCTTCCGCCCCCCCCCCCAAACATTCCTGGGTGCGCCACTGATATCTGTACAGAACAAGTTTTTTCATAAAAATAAATCTGTAAAACTAATTATTTTGATAATTTTATTTGACTTTAATATTCTAAATTTTTTATTTATTTAAAAACCAATCTCCTGTCTAGTTTTATACCTGAGGTTCAATTAGAGATATTCGATCTATGTGTAGGGTGTCAGGGGTTACAGGGCGACAGGAAGTGGGTGGGGATACCGGATATAAAGCTCCGGTATTCCAGAGCTCCGGTAGGGTTCAAGGTCGCGTAGTCCTTCACGCTCCAGTCCGCAGGATCAATGCTGCAACTCGATGTTGCACTTGCACAGAATAACGATGAGATAGAAAATACAATATTTTTATCTAGACAGAATATAGTAGTGGTTTTTTATAGAAAATAATATACACATTTGAACATGACGAATAAAATTGGATTCTGTTTCAATCTTGAATATACAGTCAGAGGCGTACCTGGGGGTATGGCAGGCATGGCACGTGCCCTGGGCGCCACTTGAAGTTGCGCCCAACATCAAGTTGGCAAATATGGCAAAAAAAATTGATGTGAAGTGTGAATATTCACACATTTCAGGGTTTCGCAGGTATATAATAAGTGAAGGCGGTATGCTGAGTGTGTAGGACAAATTTTACTTTGTAGTAATCACGGCAAAATGAACGATATTTTTAAAATAATTTATCGTCTGTTAATCATATAATAAGACTGGTTATTAAATTTACGCTCTTAAAAATTAAATACAACATTTGTCAAAATATAACTAGAATTTTGACAAAATAATTTCAACATAATAAAAATGCAAAAAAAAAACAGAAAAAATAAAATTCACTCCGTACTCGAACTCGAAACCCTTTGTTTCCAGCGCATTTTAGCTTACGACACCAGTGCTCTAACCCATTACGCTATCGCACGCCTTGCATGTGAGTGTCTTACATTGGTATAACTTTTGTACTTTGTGAACCAAAAACCACAAAAAATGCGTTATTTTCCGAAAACATAATCTGATCAAAAATTCCTGTTGTACTATTTCAGTTCACACCAATATACATTACTTAAAATTTTTTTAGATTTTTAGTTTAAACCATCTGGGCTACAGGGTGTGGGACAAAATTTTTTTTGCACAATTTTGGCAAAAATCGCATCAAAATAATTTATTTTGCAAAAATAAAAATTTGATCGTGAGGATCTACGTACTAAGGGCTTTCATTTGATACCCTACTCAAAATTTAAAAAAAATATTTTTTTTTTCGATGAGCACATATTTGTTTATATTTTTAGGGGGGTATGTTTTTTAGATGTTTTAGTATTTTTCCTATGTGCGGGTCAAAGAGTTGTATAAGCATGCCAAATTTCAACTGTCTAGGTTTAGCCGTTTAGCTACAATTTTTACCGAACAGACAGACAGACAGACAGACAGACAGACAGACAGACAGACGACAAAATGACGGTATAAGGGTTTTTTGGTCATACCTACAAAACCCTAAAAACATCCATGATGTGCGCAAAATAATTGAAGAAGATCGGCATGTGACGTACCGTGAGATAGAGGTATCCTTTGGCATATCGCAGACTGCAATACATTCAATTTTGCATGAACATTTAGCTGTGAAAAAGATCTGTTCCCTATGGATTCCACAAAAATTGACCAAAACTCAAAAAAAGGCTCGTGTTGATTGGTGTAAGGGAATGCTAAAAAAATTCAACCTAGGCACTGCAAAATCCGTATACAACATCGTTACAGGTGACGAAACTTGGATTTATTCATATGAACCGGAAACTAAGCAACAATTCACTGTTTGAGTCTTCTAAGATGAACCGAAACACACAAACGTTGTTCACGAAGCACCTCCAAGAAAATGATGGCTTGTTTCTTCGGTTGTACTGGACATGTCGCAACCATTTCTTTAGAGGATCGGAGAACAGTTAGTGCTGAATAGTATACAAAAATTTGTTTGCCAGAAGTCATCAACAAAATCAGTAAACACAACCAATAACCTAGCATCAATCTTCCTCATGACAATGCAACGTCCCACACAACACGTCAAACAATTGATTATTCATTTCAATTTTCCTTTTCTCTTTTTCTTCAGCCATTTTAATTATTCCACCTAGTTAAAGCATTGCATTCCTCATTATATTTTTGGTTGGTTAAGAACAATGAATACTTGAATCATTTTATCTATCATTATCTTTAATTGACAGTTTTAGTAATCATTATTTATCTGTGGTCGTGACTCCTCTGACCAAGAAACCTAGAGACGCTCTACGCTGCAAATCACAAGCTAAGTGTAAACATGATTATGAAAATCATGCTCATCGCAAACCATGCATCGAATTAAATTAACACAAAAAGATAAGCAGCTTTTTACAAGACTTTTTCTTAACAGTTCATGTTATAATGTAACTAAATTAATAGAATGTAAAATAGGCGAGGAATGGCTATATTTATCGGCTCGGGTAAGTTCTTAGCTCCGGCCGGCCTACGCTAAAATATATTTATTACGAGGGTTACCTTTTATGTTTTTACAAACGACCACTAGATGGCAACATTGAAATGTGTCATTACTATATTCGTAAAATATGACATTTGTTATTGTGAAATCAGTGGCAACTTATAAATTGACCGAATAGTTTTTTGACAGAGAGCGTTTAAAAAAAAACGTTTGTGAAAAAATTAATATTACTCGTGTAGGTTTTCGTCTGATGATTTTTTACGATTATAGTAAAGGCCTAACTCAACAACAATGCATAGATTCGCCTCGTTCAACTTTTGGTAATGAAGCACCATCAGAAAAGACTGTTTGCAATTGGTTTGTAGAATTTCGTCGTGGTTGTGCGTCCGTCAGTGATGAATCTCGTGAAGATCGACCAAAATCCGTTGTGATTCAAAAAAACATCGATGCTGTGCCCAAAATGATTAAAGAATATCAGCATGTGACTTACCGTGAGATAGAGGCATCTTTTAGCATATCGCAGACTGCAATACATTCGATTTTGCATGAACATTTAGCTGTGAAAAAGATCTGTTCCCTATGGATTCCACAAAAATTGACCAAAACTCAAAAAAAGGCTCGTGTTGATTGGTGTAAGGGAATGCTAAAAAAATTCAACCTAGGCACTGCAAAATCCGTATACAACATCGTTACAGGTGACGAAACTTGGATTTATTCATATGAACCGGAAACTAAGCAACAATTCACTGTTTGAGTCTTCCAAGATGAACCGAAACACACAAACGTTGTTCACGAAGCACCTCCAAGAAAATGATGGCTTGTTTCTTCGGTTGTACTGGACATGTCGCAACCATTTCTTTAGAGGATCGGAGAACAGTTAGTGCTGAATAGTATACAAAAATTTGTTTGCCAGAAGTCATCAACAAAATCAGTAAACACAACCAATAACCTAGCATCAATCTTCTTCATGACAATGCAACGTCCCACACAACACGTCAAACAATTGATTATTCATTTCAATTTTCCTTTTCTCTTTTTCTTCAGCCATTTTAATTATTCCACCTAGTTAAAGCATTGCATTCCTCATTATATTTTTGGTTGGTTAAGAACAATGAATACTTGAATCATTTTATCTATCATTATCTTTAATTGACAGTTTTAGTAATCATTATTTATCTGTAGTCGTGACTCCTCTGACCAAGAAACCTAGAGACGCTCTACGCTGCAAAACACAAGCTAAATGTAGACATGATTATGAAAATCATGCTCATCTCAAACCATGCATCGAATTAAATTAACACAAAAAGATAAGCAGCTTTTTACAAGACTTTTTCTTAACAGTTCATGTTATAATGTAACAAAATTAATAGAATGTAAAATAGGCGAGGAATGGCTATATTTATCGGCTCGGGTAAGTTCTTAGCTCCGGCCGGCCTACGCTAAAATATATTTATTACGAGGTTTACCTTTTATGTTTTTACAAACGATCACTAGATGGCAACATTGAAATGTGTCATTACTATATTCGTAAAATATGACATTTGATATTGTGAAATCAGTGGCAACTTATAAATTGACCGAATAGTTTTTTGACAGAGAGCGTTTAAAAAAAAAACAAGTTTGTGAAAAAATGAATATTACTCGTGTAGGTTTTCATTTGATGATTTTTTACGATTATAGTAAAGGCCTAACTCAACAACAATGCATAGATTCGCCTCGTTCAACTTTTGGTAATGAAGCACCATCAGAAAAGACTGTTTGCAATTGGTTTGTAGAATTTCGTCGTGGTTGTGCGTCCGTCAGTGATGAATCTCGTGAAGGTCTATCAAAATCGGTTGTGATTCAAAAAAACATCCATGCTGTGCGCAAAATAATTGAAGATGATCGGCATGTGACGTACCGTGAGATAGAGGTATCCTTTGGCATATCGCAGACTGCAATACATTCGATTTTGCATGAACATTTAGCTGTGAAAAAGATCTGTTCCCGATGGATTCCACATAAATTGACCGAAACTCAAAAAAAGGCTCGTGTTGATTGGTGTAAGGGAATGCTAAAAAAATTCAACCTAGGCACTGCAAAATCCATATACAACATCGTTACAGGTGACGAAACTTGGATTTATTCATATGAACCGGAAACTAAGCAACAATTCACTGTTTGAGTCTTCCAAGATGAACCGAAACACACAAACGTTGTTCACGAAGCACCTCCAAGAAAATGATGGCTTGTTTCTTCGGTTGTACTGGACATGACGCAACCATTTCTTTAGAGGATCAGAGAACAGTTAGTGCTGAATGGTATACAACAATTTGTTTGCCAGAAGTCATCGACAAAATCGCGAAAAACAACCAAAAACGTCGTATCATTCTTCATCATGACAATGCAAGCTCCGACACAGCACGTCCAACAATTGATTATTTGATGGAGAAAAACATCGAATTAATGTCTCATTTTCCGTATTCACCTGATTTATCCCCTAACGACCTTGTGCCCCAATGTCAAACAAAAAATGCGCGGACAGCGATTTTCATCACCTCAAGAAGAGGCTGAAGCTTTCGAAAACCATGTTTTTGAGATAACCAGACCAATTCTGTAACTCAGTTACTATGAAAATAGTTACTAAATATGTCACTATGAGCAAGGTCAGTTACTATCATGAATGAAAGTAATTATACTTTTTATAATATTTTATCTTGTAGTAACGTTATTACACAGTAACTTTTTACAGAATTGATCTGAACAACTTCAGAGTGGAAAAATGTTTCGGGAATTGGTTTGAACGCATGCAAAAGTGTGTAAATCTTAAAATTGAATATTTTGAAAAGCAATAAAACAGTTTCTTCCAAAACAATTTTTTTTTATTAGTTTTTGCAAAAACTTAAAAGGTAGCCTTCGTATAAAATGGTTTTTTATTCCATAAAAGACACATTGTGGAATAATAACACGTTGATGAGCCTAATTGTTTATCAGTGTGCCAACACAGGAATATTTATTACACGCAAATGTAATACTTTTGGGTGTTATTTTTTTATAAGTTCGTGTTTATGCAGTTTTGATGAATTGCTTGACAATTGAGATAATAAATAATTTAAAATCAAAAGCATGAAGCTATGTGCAAGTGACCTGGTCTATTGAGTCAGTCAGCGTGAAACGAGGCGAAGATCTGTGTCATAAGGCACACGATCACGTCCACGACCGTGGCATTGAGCACTCGGCGCACTCGGCTCGTGAGCAACAGACACGAAACGACCCACAACTAAAAGTGACAGTTTTTATGCTACTCATAAAATAGGACAACGTGCTCTTTTCAAATTAGGAAATAATACTATTAAATCATTTATAAAAGTAAAGCTACTTTCAAATTGAACTTAATGTGTTCACCATATTCAGTTAATTTTTCAAGTGGAATCAAAATAAATACAACTTGGATGTGACATTGCGTAATAGGGGATAGGCACGATTTTATTTAAATTTTTTATTATATTCCTCTTGTTGCATATAAACATAAAAAACAGTTTTTAATTTTTTTTTTTTAATTTGAAGGCTTAAAAAAATAATAAATGTATGTAGCGCGCGAAAACGACGTGTGACGTCATACTCTTCTAACTGACACCTGACACTACTAGTCTACCCAGCGTACATAGTCTGTTATGAACTTATTTGTTTGTATAACTTTTATAGGTTATGTAAAGTTAGAGTGATTTTAATTAAAATAAAGTTGAATTCTATAAAAACAATTTATACATGTTTACCGAATTAAATTTTATATTAAAATTTATAAAATATGGATGATCCAGGCCCCAGTACTTCGAAACATAGTCGAATATATTGTTTAGTACCAATGTGCACAAATAGTTCAATTAGAAATCCAAAAAAATAATTTATATCATTACCTGATGACGAAACACAACAGAAAAGCTATGAGGCGAAATAAAACCGATATTTCAGAAAAAAGTAAATTTTATGTTTGTGAAGACCATTTTAATGTGAGTACATATATTTTATAAATTATTTTAATAATAAATGCGTGAAAAACTGTTTAATAACAAATACAAAACTCTCAAACAATACAATATAAACACGTAAACATTATGTTTTGTCTGTATCTGTGACGTCAAACCCTTACAGTCTCAGTCGTATCTACTCGGCAACCCTCGCGGCGTGGTCGGCTTATTTCAAATTTACAATATTTTAATTAAAAAATTTGGCTATAATATTAATTAAAATGTGATTTTTGTTGTGTTAGGTGACATAACTAACATTAAAATATCAAAAAAATGTAGTTTTAAGGAAATATAAATTTTATGCGTATCCCCTATTACTACAGACAGTAGCAGCTCGAGAAAATATTGAGTGATACGGCCAATCCCCTACTTCCCCACCATTTTACCCAAAGCTTTGAATCAGCTCAGCTTGCAGTAATTTATTACCATTTAAAAAATCTTAATGTTGTTTTATTGCTTTTCAAAATATTCGCCATTAAGATTTATACACCTTTGCATGCGTTTAAATCATTCTCGAAAAAAAAATCACTCTGAAGTTGGTATCTCAAAAACATAGCTTTCGAAGGCTTCAACAACTTCTTGAGGCAAATCGCTGTCCATGCATTTTTTGTTTGACATTGGGGAACAAAAAAAAAGTCGTTAGGGGATAAATCAGGTGAATACGGTCAGTGAGACCTTAATTAGATGTTTTTCTCTGTCAAATAATCAATTGTTTGACGTGCTGAGTGGGAGCTTGCCTTGTAATGATGAAGAATGATGCGACGTTTTTGGTTGTTTTTCCTGATTTTGTCGATGGCTTCTGGCAAACAAATTGTTGTATACCATTCAGCATTAACTGTTCTCCGATCCTCTAAAGGAATGATTGCGGCATGTCCAGTACAACCGAAGAAACAAGCCATCATTGAAGTGCTTCGTGAACGAACAACTTTTGTGGGTTTCGGTTCATCTTGGAAGACCCAAACAGTGGATTGTTGCTTAGTTTCCGGTTCATATGAATAAATCCATGTTTCGTCACCTGTTGTATACGGATTTTGCAGTGCCTAGGTTGAATTTTTTGCACTCCTTTACACCAATCAACACGAGACTTTTTTTGAGCTTCTGTCAAATTAACGGAATCCTTCGGGAACAGATCTTTTTCACAGCTAAATGTTCATGCAAAATCGAATGTATTGCAGTCTGCGATATGCCAAAAAATGCCTCTATCTCACGGTAAGTCACATGCCGATCTTCTTCAATAATTTTGCTCACAGCATCGTTGTTTTTTTGAATCACAACAGATTTTGCTCGACCTTCACGAGATTCATCACTGACGGAGGCACGTCCAAGACGAAATTCTGCAAACTAATTGTTAACAGTCTTTTCTGCTGGTGCTTCATTACCAAACGTTGAACGAAGCGAATATATGCATTGTTGTTGAGTTAGGCCTTTACTAAATTCATAAAAAATCATCCAAGGAAAACCTTCACAAGTAATATCAATTTTTTCACTAACTTGTTATTTTTAAACGTTCACTGTTAACAAACTACTCGGTAAATTTATAAGCTGTCACTGATTTCACAATAACAAATATCGAATTTTACGAATATAGTAATGACACATTTCAATATTGCCATCTAGTGGTCATTTGTAAAAATATAAAAGGTAACCCTCGTATTCCAAAACCATTCTGTTGAGGTATGAACCTTGTTAGAGTGTGATTTAAGTTTTTTATAATGATGGCTTCAAAAATCTTTGCAAATGTTGATAGTATTGATATTGGTCTGTAATTGGAGACGATATTTTTAGCACATGATTTTAGTGTTGGAATGCGGTTCTACAGGAATTGTGTCATTTTTTTCGTGAAAATAACATGGTTTTTCATATGTTATTTTCACCTTTCAACAGTTTCACTTGCCGTATGTTACATGTTACGAGATTTTCGCAATTTTTCTATTATATTTTGCTTTCTAACAAAAAATTTTATAAAAAATAATTTCCGCAAATTCTTGTTGAATCAGGTTTTTTAAAATTCTTCCACACCTTTCCCACGCCCATTCAAACCCTGCACCTTAGAAAGTAACTAAGTCTCAACCCACACGTATCCTGTTGACGTCACAGGGAGCGTCTATCGCGACAGGTGGAGACAGGTGGGAGGAAGAGAAACTACGGTTGTTACACCTGAGTCCTATGATGGATGTTATTTGATTAAAGCTGGGCGGTATACATTAGTTCAATTAGATTAACTTTCGACAATTGTTCGACAAATTAATTGTTAGCAAATTGCACTTTCGCTGAGGTTAAAACATGTGTCATTAAAAAGAATTGAGAGAATAGATATTTTCGTTGGTTTCATAATTTAAAAAATACGTATAAATGACGATCTGTTTTATGTTTTTAAGTTAATAAACTTTTATTGAATTAGATGGTTACGTCCGTAAAACATAATATGATGAGAAAGTAATGGGATTCGGACTAGTCAGATATTAAAATTAAAACAATACTTTAACTTCGCTAACGTTTCGATTTATTTTTAAATCTTAACCCAGCTCTGATGAAGATTTAAAAATAAATCGAAACGTTAGCGAAGTTAAAATATTGTTTTAATTTTAATTTCTGACCAGTCCGAATCCCATTACTTCCTCATCATATAAACTTTTATCTGAAGCATAATAAGTTGCAGAAAATTGGAACATAAAAAGAAGATTCTTCATTATTATTGGTGTTAAGCTAGTGTTGCTGACATCAGTTTGAGTATCGTCTATTACTAAAATGTGAATAGCCGACCGGCGTAGCGTAGTGGTAACACATGTGCTCTACGTTGCTAAGGTCTCGGGTTCAGATCCCGTGCAGGCATGGAATAATTTAAAAAAGTAATAATTGTCCTGGCTAATTGCCGAAGGAGCAAAGGCCATTAAAATTAAAAAAAATAAAAATAAATAAACAATGTGAATAAATTCACATTATTTACATTTAGCTTGTTTAGGTTTCTATTATTATGCTACATTGAGGTTATACGAGGGTTACCTTTTATGTTTTTACAAACGACCACTAGATGGCAATATTGAAATTTGTCATTACAATATTCGTAAAATTTGATATTTGTTATTGTGAAATCAGTGGCAGCTTATAAATTTACCGAGTACTTTGTTTGACAGTGAGCGTTTAAAAAATACAAGTTTGTGAAAAAATGGGTATTACTCGTAAAGGTTTTCGTTGGATGATTTTTTACGATTTTAGTAAAGGCCTAACTCAACAACAATGCATAGATTCGATTCGTCCAACTTTTGGTAACGATCATTACTTGCTTCGAAGCACTATCAGAAAAGACTGTTTACAATAGGGGATAGGCATAATTTTTTAAATATTTTTTATTATATTCCTCTTGTTGCATATAAACATAGAAAACAGTTTTGCATTTTTAGGGTTTTGTAGGTATGACCAAAAAACCCTTATACCGTCATTTTGTCGTCTGTCTGTCTGTCTGTCTGTCTGTCTGTCTGTCTGTCTGTCTGTCTGTTTGTCTGTCTGTCTGTCTATCTGTCTGTCTGTCTGTCTGTCTGTCTGTCTGTCTGTTCGGTAAAAATTGTAGCCAAACGGCTAAACCTAGAGAGTTGAAATTTGGCATGCTTATACAACTCTTTGACCCACACATAGGAAAAATACTAAAACATCTAAAAAACATATCCCCCTAAAAATATAAACAAAAATGTGCTCATCAAAAAAAAATATATATTTTTTTAAAATTCTGAGTAGGGTATCAAATGAAAGCCCTTAGTACGTGGATTAACGATCAAAATTTTATTTTTGCAAAATAAATTATTTTGATGCGATTTTTGCCAAAATTGTGCAAAAAAATTTTTGTCCCACACCCTGTAGCCCAGATGGTTTAAACTAAAAATCTGAAAAAATTCTAAGTAATGTACATTGGTGTGAACCGGAATAGTACAACAGGAATTTTTGATCAGATTATGTTTTCGGGAAATAACGCATTTTTTGTGTTTTTAACTAAAATATGTTAAATATTTAATTCTCTATGTAACACTTTAGATAAGAAACTCTGGTAGCTCAGATGGTTTCGTAACGTACTTTGTAAATTGCAGAGCGAACGTTGCAGAGTTCGAATCCTGTTAATTTTATTTTTTTCTGTTTTTTTTTGCATTTCTATTTTGTTTAAATTATTTTGTCAAAATTCTAGTTATATTTTGGTAAATGTTGCATTTATTTTTTAAAAGCGTAAATTTAATAACCAGTGGGAAGTGTTGAAATTATAATTTAATTCTGTTTGACGAAATCAGAGGGCGGGACTTATGATATAAGCAACCAATGGAAGCCATAGGCGCAATTTTAAAAATCTTACTGAACCTTGCTGTATAAATAAAATACTGTACATATTTAGAAACTTAAATAATGGTATTAGGCATTCGAATTAAAATTCATAAAAAAATATTTTGACATAAAATTTGTTTTGGCATCCCAAATAATCATCATTCAGTTACTAAATACCTGCAAAACCCAGAAATGTGTGAAGATTTACACTTCACATAATTTTTTTTTTTTAATTTGAATGCTTAAAAAAAACATAAATGTATGTAGCGCGCGAAAACCACGTGTGACGTCGTACCCTACATAAGTGTACTGCGTACAGCCTACCCAGTCTACAGCGTACAGCCTACATAGTCTGTCGTGAACTTATTTGCTTGTATAACTTTTATAGATTGTGTAAAGTTAGAGTGATTTTAATTAAAATAAAGTTTAATTCTATAAAAACATTTTATACATGTTTACCGAATTAAATTTTATATTAAAATATATAACCTACACATATTGCAGTATTTCAATTATGCCTCTAACGTTTTGTAACTTCATGTAAACAATGTGGTAAAATTCTGACATCTAAATTATATTTACATTTTACAGAGTTGCAGCGTTTATATTGTTTACATAAAGTTATAGAATACATAAATGGTTTACTTACAAGTCTGTTTTGACACCATGTATTTCTTCAGCACTATAGCATTCATTATTTTTCATATATTCCATGAGCAAAAAGCATCAAATTTGGGTAAATTATCACTCTGATCCCTAACAAAATCTTTATCTGCCATTTTAATAATAAATGCGTGAAAAATTGTTTAAAAACAAATACAAAACTCTCGAACAATACAATATACACACGTAAAGATCATGTTGTAATCTGGGCAGTCTAGGGTTTGACGTCATGCTCAGTCGTATTTACTCGGCAACCTTCGCGCTGTGGTCGGCTTATTTCAAATTTACAATATTTTAATTAAAAAATTTGGCTGTAATATTAATTAAAATGTGATTTTTGTTTTGTTAGGTGACATAACTAACATTCACATATCAAAAAAATGTAGTTTTAAGGAAATATAAATTTTATGCGTATACCCTATTGGTTTGCAGAATTTCGTCGTGGTCGTGCGTCCGTCAATGATGAATCTCGTGAAGGTCGACCAAAATCGGTTGTGAATCATAAAAATATCGATGCTGTGCGCAAAATGATTGAAGAAGATCGGCATGTGACTTATCGTAAGATAGAGGCATCCTTTGGCATTTAACTGGTCTTTGCATTTTTTTTTATATAAATTTAGATTGTTCCTTCAGTTGCTTAGTCTTGAAACCGCCACTACTGTTGATTAGGTTATTATTGCATTTTGCTTAGTTTTAATAATTCCATATTCATATAAATTATGTCCTAAAATTAAATCTTTAGACACTAAATTTAAATTAACGTCGCTAAGAGGATTTTCTCAAGTTCTCACTGGAGTTAACCGGAGCGCAAGATACCCTTTCTCTCCGGTTCAAATTCCGGAAGTCCGGAAAGAAGTTATTAATTATTTTCATTGTCCTGAATTTTCAAAAGGATATTTGATAAGCCAAGGAATTAAACAAATAAAAGATACTGTTAAATTTAATTGATATTAAAATTCATGGAAATAAATTCCAGAATAATTCAAAAGTTTTAATAAAACGGCATAAACACAAAATGTATTTTGTGCCCTGGTATCCTTGTGCACACACTGAGTTATAGTATTTCCAAAAGGAATTGGCCACTCTCACTTATTGATTCAAACAATGACTGACAGTATAACCATTATACCCGCTGAGTTTATGGTTCTGGTAACAATAGTTGCCAGGGCCATAACAATTATTTAAAATAGACATGTTTTCTTTTATGTGATTTAGAATGAACTGTATACATTCAAATGACATTCCTTCACATTTTTTATCAGGCTTAGCACTGGGCGTTTTTAAAACACATTTAAAGGAATTGTCCGATAAACCTTTCTTGCGAATATCATGCGTGTCATACCATGTTTCATCTAAATACACAATGAGTCTATCTTTATCTCTGTATTTGTGTAATTGGTCCAAATACTGCGATCTTGCCCTTACTAATCTATTTCTATATCTAAATCCTGGCAAACAGAGCCGCAGTAAGGAAAACTTACGCTAGGGGCGAAACTGTGTTTTGGCGCCCTTGGCAAAAAAAAGGTGGTCCTCACTTCCCAAAATCCAAGTGATGAGCAAAAAAAAAAAGGTCCTCACCTTCGCAATGTGGCGCCCCTTAGTCAAGCTCGTCGGCGCCCTTTTCCTTAGTGCGCTAGGGGCCGTCGCCCCCTTACTGCGGCTCTGCTAGCATCTTCAAATAATTATACATATAGCTAATTTTGTATGGAAATTCTATTCCGTCTTCTTCCAACTTTTTTATTAAAAGCTACACAGTCGGTACTATATTTTTCGAATAAAAGTCGTATATTTTATTTATTATTGTTTTAGACATAAAACCAGTGATGGCATCCTAAATTTTCAGGAAGCGGTTCTATAAAGTCATGTGATATCTAGGAACCTATTCTGTATTTTTAAGAGTGAAAACAAATCACTTACTTCCATTTATTAAATATAAGGAAAACATTTTAAGAGCGTATTATTAATAACCTATAAAATAAATATTACATTTGCAACACTGCAGGGCACGGCGCACGATTCAGAGTAATTGATTTATTTTTAATAATTCTAACAACCGGTTCCCTAAGGTTTCAATAATTTTAAGAAACGGTTCGCGCGAACCGTTCCGAACCGGTAAGATGCCATCACTGCATAAAACTATCTATTTTCTTGAAAACTTGTAAATCGGGTCTTTTTCTCTGCTGATATTTGCCACGAACAATGATACGTTGTATTGTTCTGTATGCAACACTAGTTAATTCCGCAGTTCTAATTATAGGTTTGTCATTACCTTCCGAAACTAATATTTTATAAACGTTCAGTATCAAAACTTTGCAATCTTCTGACAAATGACATTTTTCTTTAGTAGCCACGCCCACATTTTCGCATTCCACGTCAACGTCCACATTTTCGCACTCCAAATCATCTTGCACATATTCACTATTTTCACTACAGAAATTAGGAATTTCTTCAAAATCAAATGGTCGCCAAAGTGCCATGTTGTTAATGTATACACGCTATGAACGTTGAAATTAATTAACAAATAAGTATTATATATTACATGTATAACAACCCCTAAAATTTAGAAACAATAGGATTATAAATTAGTAAAATATCCTTAATGGTTTTTAAGAAACTTCAGTTGAACTAGTGTTATATCTATTCAATTTTAATTTAAAATTCTCTTAATACCTCTTATATTCTGTTTACAGCAACAAATCTTAGGATTACTACCATTAACCCATTACCACATTGTTAAACTTCTCAACAAGAGTGGCCATTTCATTTTGGAAATACTATACAATGTGTAACACAGACAACTTTATGTCACACGTCTCACAAATAGGTGGGTCTCCCCTCGGAAGAGATATCCATGGATCCACTAACAGAGGCCTATACGGAGGCGTGTTATGTCGTATTTTTCTCTACGGTTGCTCATGCACCGATAAGAAAAGGAGTAGAAAATATCTATGAGCAGTAAATAAGACTAAAAAATTTCACAAATCTGTAAAAATTTCACTGTTCTAAATATTTCATTTTATCAATATCTAAAATTTGTATTAAGTGTCAGTTTCTACAATTTTTGTCAAAAAACTGGTATTTTTATCACTTTTTATTTGGCATTTAATAATTTCTCTTCCAATTTACTTATAAAAACATAACTGAAAGCTGATTAAGTATGACAAATGACAGATTGAGCACCGTAGCGCTCTCTCTGAGATCTTCTACCAACTAACTGCTTCTAAAAACACATTAAATTATATTAACGGTTTAAAGATGCTCTGACAGGTTTTTACGTGTGTGGAAAAAGAAGTTCTCAAACTGTTTAAGAAATTGACAGCAGTTTGATAAAGAGCAATTAATGAATCAGAGCTCTTTTCACGAGTATGGTTTAGGGATTCAATATCCTCCTTATTAATATGTGAAAATTCTTATTCTTCTTATTTTTTTGGTGCCCTATCCGCTTAGCGAACATTCTGGATATGACAGTTTTATTAACAGCATCACGAAATAGCTCTATTGAGGACTTCCCGTACCACTGTCGTAAATAAATAAGTGTGAAAATAATAGGTGTTCAAATTAATTAACCTTTTTTATAGAAAATAAAAGGTTCTTTACAGAAAAAAATAAATTTTTTAACCTTCAAAATATTCTTTATTGTCGATGATTTTCTCAATCTGTTGGGAAACTATCGAATCCTCCTCGAAATAAGCAGTGTTGTAATGTATCTAGGTATTTGTATCTAGATACAGTAACTAGATACTGTGCAAGTATCTAGTTACTTTATCTAGGTACATTTTAAAATATGTATCTGTATAAGCTGTTCACTTTTGTAAGAACAAACTAAATATGGTTATTTTGGTTACTTTTATAGTGTGTTACTGACTTTAAATGTCAATTAAAAATATTCCTTACGCTGTAAAACCGACTTTAGGTTGATAAGGTTATGATCATTATAATTAAGATATCATTTTTCAATATGACATATGTCAAATGGATCGACATTTTAAAAAAGTGACATTTTTTAATACCAACATGACATACAGCTTCAAAGGTGCAAACTATTGAAAACAAAATTCCCTCTTAGTTTGTTCTTACAAAAGTGAACCGCTTATATCTGTATCTAGATATTTAAATCAGTATCTAAGTATCTGTATTTCAGGTACTTTTTTCAGATACTTTCCTATTTTGTCTTTTTCAATGTCTTTTTACAAAATATGTCCGTACGATTTTTCAAGTTGGTAATACATTTAGCATCATTCAGATATTTGAATATTAAGTTTAAATTAACCAATCAGCGACCAGTAAACTCTTTCTTGCTTGGTGGGAGTAATAACATGCTTCAGCCATTTTCAGAGCTGGAAATACAATTACATTTTATTAAAATTTTATAGATAAAAATAAATTAAATAAATAAATTATAAGTTTGAGAGTTATGATAACATACAAGTTCTATATGTAATTAATTAAATTTTGGAAAACATTCTTTTATTTTTTATTTAAAAAAAAAGGAAAAAAAGAAAAGGATGTTTTCCAAAATTTAATTAATTATATATAGAACTTGTATTTTATCATAATTCTCAAACTTATAATTTATTTATTTATTTAATTTATTTTTATCTCTAAAATTTTAATAAAGTGTAATTGTATTTCCAGCTCTGAATAAATTTAAAAAAATAATAAATAAAAAAAAAATTAAATAATTTTATTAACAACGGTTAAGTTAAACAACCATTAAGTAATTATCTAATCTAAGAATAAGAATTAATTTTATAAATGTGAATTAAATAAAGAAATATAATAAATAAAATTGTTGTTTTATTTTTGTCATCCTAAATACTCATTTAATAATCAGTAATTTATTAGCGAACAAAAAATGTTCGAGATATCCGATGAAATTGGAATAAAAAAGTGATTTTTTTAAAGATTACATAGGTATATAGTTAGTTAATATTTCTGACACACAGCTTCAAAGGCTATTTGTGTTTATTTTAAGAGTAATAATAGTGCATAACTTATTTTTTATTGTGAACAAATATATTCCTTGCTCTAGATATTTCTTTTTTTTTGTAGTGTTTTCATTTTTCCGAAAGTATCTTAAAAGTATCTTGAAGTATCTAGATACATTGTAAAAAAAATGTATCTGTATCTAGATACTTTTTAAAATTTGTATCTGTATCTGCATCTAGATACATTTTTCCTCAAGTATCTGTATCTGTATCTAGATATATTTTCAAATGTATCTATTACAACACTGGAAATAAGTTAGTGGCTTTGCGTACAGTAAAGCTGCATTCCCACCTCAGTAATTTAACACTCTGTGCGTTGTAGATAGTTTTTAAACGAGTGCAATTGGTATGATCGGACAAGCTCGTACTATCTCGCTCAACAGTAGTATAGCAACGACAAAGCACGAGCATGTCCGATCATACCAAATGACCTCGTTTAAAAATTATCCATAGCGTACAACGTATAGATTTACAGAGGTGGGAATGCAGCTTAAGTCGTCAATGACTTTTAGAACCTTCTCTATTATTTTGATATGTGTATCACCCATGTGATATTGGAGTGACTGGGACCGGTGGTAATCCGATGGAAATAACTCCGCTAAATAACGTTTTCAGCGGACATAATTATATGATCTGCACTAAGAGTTCCAGTTGCTAATAAACTGTCTAATAAATTTATCAGCAAGATAATTTTTTACGAGAGTTCCACCCCGACATATTAATTATTAATAATCTAATAAGAAGGTTTTTTTTCTTAATAACTTATAGGCAACATGAAATGCATTATTAAGTGACATATAACCTAAAACGCGTTCGCAAAATTTGTTAATATTTCAATTTTAATTGAAAAACAGTATAATTTTAAAGTATGTACAAATATGTTGTTTTATAAAAAAATATATACGGTATGTCCCAAATAACTTGTTACGCATGGGGATCTTGAGAACGGTAAGAGATACGAGGTCGGTTAAATTAGACCAAAGTTGTCGCATTAATGGACCATTTTAACGATGTCTTTGTTCTCCTAAAAAATACATAGGTTACTAGATAAGGACGAAAATGTAAATTTTCTGGTTTTTGATTTTTACCGACCGCCAACATATACAAGGGAGGTATTGTGATCATACCGATTTTGATATTTCGAGATTTCGATGGATCTCCACGAATTGAGGTCCTTACATAACGTTTTGACTATTTTTAGCATGATTCATGTCGGTCTGTCTATCTGTCTGTCTGTCTGTCTGTCTGTCTGTCTGTCTGTCTGTCTGTCTGTCAGTCTGTCTGTCTGTCAGTCTGTCTGTCTGTCTGTTTGTGTACGTGCAGAGCGAATTCGGCTGAAGGGATTTTTATGAAACTTCATATTTAAGCTTTCGACATCAATGGCACGAGTTGATTAACTTTTGATAAAGATCTGGAAATGGGAGTTTATTCGTGTCGATTTTAAGATTATTTCGAAACAGAAATATTTCGAAAAAATTTATTTAACATAAGTTGCTATAAAAGCAATAACTAACAACTTTTATTTGAGACATTTTAAAAAAATATTTTTTTTTGCAGTGCGTTATACATTTTATGTATGCAGGTATGTTTCCATGGTTATAGTAAATTATAAATACACATTATGAAATTGTCAACGTAATATAATACGTTATTGTCTTTTACAATAATAACTACTCTGCTGCTAGAATGAATTTTATGCAAGTATTTTGTGATGGTGGTCGGTCCTGTGGTGGACATAGCTGATTTTTTAGCATGATGTCTGTCGGTCTGTCTGTCTGTCTGCCTGTCTGTCGGTCTGTCGGTCTGTCTGTCGGTCTGTCTGTCGGTCTGTCTGTCGGTCTGTCTGTCGGTCTGTCTGTCGGTCTGTCTGTCGGTCTGTGTACACGTGCAGAGCAAATTCGGCTAAAAGGATTTTTATGAAACTTCATATTTAAGCTTTTGACATCAATGACACGAGTTGATCAAGTTTTGGTAAAACTTGGTTATCTAGAAATGGGAGTTTACTCGTGTCGGTTTTAAAATATTTGCGAATATTTCACAACAGAAATATTTCGA
Organism: Liopterus haemorrhoidalis; assembly: GCA_963971575.1. Classification (NCBI taxonomy): domain Eukaryota; kingdom Metazoa; phylum Arthropoda; class Insecta; order Coleoptera; family Dytiscidae; genus Liopterus; species Liopterus haemorrhoidalis. The sequence goes on from OZ020617.1 coordinate 7,268,488, forward strand.
AAAAAAAAAAATTTAACAACGCAATAACTAACAATTTTTATTTGAGACATTTTTTGATAAAGCAGCATAAATTGAACAAGTACTTTGTGATGGCGGTCGGTCCTGTGGTGGCCACAACTGATTTTTTTCCAATGATAACTAAGGTGTCAGCGTAAACTAATATTTGATATGCGTTTAGAATTATATTACCGTTTGCTTTCCTTGCAACGAAGTCTAATACAAGATTGGAATAGTGGGGATAATGCATCACTTATTAATTACAGAAAATAAATATGTATCTTTAAATGTTTTTCTACCTGTAATTTATATTAGCCGCGTTCGAGCCAGACATCAACTAATTGGGTAAACATACAACTGCAGAAGCAATTTCTTTTGCTTGTCTTATGCCTTATTTATTGGCGGACAGTTTTAAAATACATTGTACCTATATCTGAAGTATGTATTGTAGCTAGCTGTCTATATATGCTGATGTGTATGTATTGACGCGTTTTACCGTTAAGAAGAAACCGGACTGATGCTAACCGGCAATTACTATCAACAGCCGCTGACAGACATACGGACATAACGTTAATTATCGCGCACGCATCTAACACTAAACATTACTGAAGTACACAATGGGAAAATAAAAGACATTGCTTCTTCAGAAGTTATTGTCTTTTATTTTTGTCGGATCTAACAGGTAAATTTAATTACATTGTAGCGCCAGTAACACCTTTTGTGTCAAGTTTTTGAACTACTTCTTAAAACCAATATTAAATTATTATGTCACATCCTATTTTTTATTTAGCATGGGCTTTTATTTTAGTTTCGCGGTTTTGTTTGTGTATCGGTTTTTGTGAACTACACAAAAGATCATTTTCAGTGTTTTGCATGTATAAGCAAGAATCCTTTGTGTCCACACGTGTATTCATGGGAGAGGGGGATAGTAAGCTGCATAGTCTCCTTTTTTAGGGTTTTGTAGGTATGACCACCAAAAAACCCTTATAACGTCACTCATTTGTCGGTACGGTAGAAATTGTAGCCAAACGGCTGAACATCTGAACATAGAGAGTTCAAATTTGGCAGGATTATACAATTTTTGTACTTAAATATAGGAAAAATACAGAACGTTCAAAAAAACACATGACGAGATAAATATAAACAAATATGTATTTAATAAAAACATTATATTTTTTTAAAATTTTGAGTGATGTATCAAATGGAACCTCTTAATGTGTGGATAAACACACAAATTTTTATTTTTGAAAAATCAATTTTTTTGTTTAGAATTTCATAAAAAATGGGTCAAAAAACTTTTGTCCCTACTTTATTTCCCAGAGAGCTTCATCTAAAAATATGAAAAAATTCTCAATAATGTATATTTATGGGAGATATTATAGTTCAACAGGAATTTTTGATCAGATTAGTTTTACGAAAAATATCTAATTTTTGTGTCGTTGAAAAAATACATATTTTTTTAACTTTATTGTTTAGTAGGTATCTGAAAAAATCTCTTTAAGAAGTAAGTTAAGGAAAAATCATATGAAAGCTCCTAGTAATCAAATTAACGAATAAAAGTGATTATCAAAAAACTGTTGATTTTGATGTGATTATAGAAAAAATATATATATTATTCTCGTCTTTCATTTATTAAATACCTACAACACTCTGAAATGTATCAAAATTCACACTTCACAAACAGGCTCGCACCCTAGGGGCAGTCCTCGGGTCCGGTCCCCCTTTCAGGAATGGAAAAATCATATACACATAGGCCCCGCTTTGCGTAATTTCGTTTTGCGTTGTTTCGAATTTGCGTCGCTCCTAAAAATACAATAATTTTCGCCATAGATTTTTCGAAGTTGCGTCGTTATTTATTTATTTTTTTTTTTATTTTAAAATGTTTTTTTGTGTAAAATATTTTTACGCCCGGGTAAATTGGAAAACAATCTGAATTCACTATTTTCATGAGGTTTGTTCCATTAAATGTAAATATAGGCAAGTATTGTAATCGCGAAAATTTTCGATGTCGAGATTTTGACGGATGATCCACGTTTCATGGTCCAGGGAATCCAAAAAACCTATTTTCGAAGTGCCGTCCGTATGTGTGTGTGTGTGTCTGTGTGTCTGTGTGTATACACGATAACTCAAAAACGGTTTAACTTAAAGAGTTCGTTCTGGTACTAAAAAATTCTCCTATTAAATGGGAAGAACCCTATTGTTTTTTATGAAAATCGGTTGACTAGAAATGGGAGTTTACTCCTGTCGATTTTAAGATTTTTGCGAATATTTAGCAACAGAAAAATATTTCGAAAAAATTTATTGAACAAAAGTTACTATAAATGCAATAACTAATAACTTTTATTTGAGACGTTTTTTGATAAAACGAAAAATTTCGAAAAAATTTTGTAAAATTATTTAAAATTTTTCCAAGTCTCAATTTTTTCATACTTATATGTAACGTTTCCATGGTCATAATAATTAATTCGTAACTAGTAAAGCAAGCCTTGGACAAAAATTTGTATAGAACATAATTTGATGTATTTTTGAAGATTTATCTAAATATTTAATTTTTTTTTTTTTAAATTTACATTTTTTTTTAAATATTTTTTTTTATGGGAGGGCAAGTCTAGCGGAGGTTTCTCTTCGCCACTGGTTTATTGATAAAAATTGAATTATAATAAAAATTAAATCAATATAGAAACACACTCCTCTCTGTAAAAAAACATAATCATGGATCTTTTTTCGAAATGGACCTCTCCCCCCTAATATTCTTTGTGCGTGCCTCATTTTGTGCTTACATCAATTTTTGCTCTTTAAAAATAATTGTTTTATTTATACACAACATGTATAATATTATTTTATTTCTTGCCATTACATCTTGGATCTTATAACAAATTTCAAATCTACTCGTAATAGCTACAACTATTAAAAAATTCTAAAATTTACTCCTTTATTTTCCCTGTTTCTACCATTATTCTTAAGTCTTTCCATCGTCGTCTAGCACACTTAACATTTGTTCTTAATTTTATCTTTCCTTCATATATTTAAAATGTGTTCTATAGTTTCCCTTTCAATTCCACCTACACGACACTTTATTTCTTCTTTCCCTTTCCAGAATTTGTTACTATTTTCCTTATTAATACATCTATATCTTACTATAATTTGGACGTTTCCTTCTTGTATTTTTTCTTTAGATTTCTTGGAATATTGAGCGTCCTTATCGTTAGAAATTTATTGTTTTATCTGGATTCTAATAAAATATCTAAATAGTATTTTGTTATGTAGACCGGTTAATCAATTGATCTATGTATCTTTTTAAAAAATTGATGTGAAGTGTGAATTTTCACACATTTCAGGGTTTTGCAGGTATTTATTAACTGTGTGATGATTATTTGGGATGCCAAAACAAATTTTATGTCAAAATATTTTTTTATGAATTTTAATTCGAATGCCTAATACCAATCATTATTTAAGTTTCTAAATATGTGCAGTATTTTTTTTATATAGCAAGGTTCATTAATATTTTGTAAATTGCGCCTATGGCTTCCATTGGTTGCTTAAATCATAAGCCTCGCCCTCTGATACCTTCAAATATAGAATTAAATTATAATTTCAGCACTTCCCACTGGTTATTATATTTACGCTTTTAAAAATTAAATGTAACATTTACCAAAATATAACTAGAATTTTGAGAAAATAATTTAAACAAAATAAAAATGCAAAAAAAAAAACTGAAAAAATAAAAATTGACGGGATTCGAACACAGTTTCTTACAGTAGCTTCAACTCACTAAGCGAGAACGTTACCACTGTGCTATACAGGATCACTTGTTTACTATGATAAATAGCGGATTAAATATATTACATATTTTACTTAAAAACACAAAAAATGCGTTATTTTCCGAAAACATAATCTGATAAAAAATTCCTGTTGTACTATTCCGGTTCACACCAATGTACATTACAGAGAATTTTTTCAGATTTTTAGTTTAAACCATCTGGGTGGGCAACAGGGTGTGGGACAAATTTTTTTTTTCACAATTTTGGCAAAAATCGCCTCTAAATAATTTATTTTGCAAAAATAAAATTTTGATCGTTAATCCACGTACCAAGGGCTTTCATTTGATACCCTACACAGAATTGTAAAAAGATATATTTTTTTTTCGATGAGCATATATTTGTTTATATTTTTAGGGGGATATGTTTTTTAGATGTTTTAGTATTTTTCCTATGTGCGGTTCAAAGAGTTGTATAAGCATGCCAAATTTCAACTCTCTAGGTTTAGCCGTTTGGCTACAATTTTTACCGAACAGACAGACAGACAGACAGACATACAGACTGACAGACAGACAGACAGACAGACAGACGACAAAATGACGGTATAAGGGTTTTTTGGTCATACCTACAAAACCCTAATAAAACAAAGATGTATTTGTATAATAATTATTGAAAAATACCTACGCATTATGATCACAAGCAATAGAAGTAAATGCTCAAAAACGATAAGTAGCACAGAATTGTCAACTTAAAGGCCTACTAGATGCCTTTTGTTCGATCATATGGTACATATTAACAAATTCGAGTGGTCGCCACGTTGAATTTGTGTTTCAATAAAATGCACTGGTTATTAGTATCACTTTCAGATGTTAAACAACTTTTATCAGATGATAATATTTATTTCCTTGTAGGTGACTTGCTGACATATTTATGTTTATAATATTCCACTAATAGGTTTATTTTTAAGAAAGTTAATATTATTTTTACTAGTTATGCACTCGTTCTTTAATCCAGTTTTCTACGAATGACAGCAATGCAAGGTAGATGATTTATTTAAAAAGTTCAAGAATAAGCTTTTGAAATTCAGTGCTATGGATCTAATCTTAATTATCGAAAGAATCGTCGTAATAATATAGTTAGCAAGTGTCTGTAAGTAGTGTTGGTAACATTGTGACATCAATTTTTTCTAAGGTTCTCGTGATTGGTTACTGGGGACACCCTGTCTCTTGATTGGCTGACAGGTGACACCCTCTTCCGTGATTGGCTAACAGGTGACACCCTCTTCCGTGATTGGCTAACTGGTGATATCCTGCCCCGTGATTCGCTGACCTGATATTATTTTGATAAATTTTACAAAAGGTTGCCCAGGTTAATACAGTCAAAATACCCCAACTATAATAATCAATAACCGACTCAGATAAGGAAACAGTGCGAATGGATTAGAACGTGTGATTAAAAAAAAAAAAAAAAGATACGGCCGAGAAAAAATGATGTGCCTGTTCGGCTACGGTAAATTTTAGTTAATAAATTGCTCGGTAGATGTATTTTTAATATACTCTTATTGGATTCCTAATAACAAGGTTTCTCCGCACATTCCAAGTTGCAATTTTATAAAAAAACAGTGTTATAAACTAAATTACTTGTGGTTTGATTTACAATAGGCCAGCTCTTGTTGACAATGTGTTTTTGTTATGTGGGTTGGGTGTATTATTTTCATTACTAAGTATGCTGGCGGATAACTTGACCGAGAAAATAATGTGAAAATAGTTCTGTATTATTAAGTAACTACTTCTTTCAAAGAAAATATATGAGATTTTTTACTATAGTTTTAATATAAAAATAGTTGGGAATAAAAGCTAAATTACTATTGAGATCTTACATTTATATTTTAAGTATTCTGTGATTAGAAGTCTTGCCATTTTTCTTAAAATTAGGTTTAGTTTATTTATTTTACAAGTGCACTATTTTAGTAAGTTACACACGTATCAGTGTTTCCCCGTACTGTTGGGGTGCACCCCTAGTGCCTCCACTAGGACATTACATTTTCCATAAGAGAAAATTAAAAATTAAATAGTATTAGTAAAAATTAAATAGTAAATAGTATTAGTAGCGTAACTATTGGCCCGCAGAAGTAGGGGGGAGAGATCGCTATCCAGGGGACCGTTGCACCTCTAAATGCCTTGTTTTTACCGACCGCCAACATATACAAGGTGTCTCAAAAGAAATTTTATATTTAGTGGATCGATTAAAAAAAAAGTAAGCCGTATATAGAAAAAATGTTTATTAATTATTAAAATACACTTTTTGGGGATTTATTTCTTAAAAATAATATCGTCTAAATGTAGACCCTCGCGTTCTCGGCACTCATTTAATCGAACAGTAAAATTACTTATGACGTCTCGGCAGGTGGACTCAGGGATGGCTGCCATTTCGTGACGGATATTTTCTTTCAAATGCGCCAGTGAAGTCGGTTTATTGGCGTAAACTTTAGATTTAAGATAATCCCATAGGAAAAAGTCCATAGGGGTTAAATCTGGACTGCGTGGAGGCCAATTTATGTCACCTCTCCGGGAGATCAATTTGCCTGAGAAAATTTCACGAACACGTGGCAGAGACATATTGGACGTGTGTGAAGTTGCTCCGTCCTGTTGGAACCATGTTCTTTGGTTATAGCCAGGAAAGTTTTGCAGTTCAGGTACCAAGAAGTTGTCTAACATCTCCACATAACGCTCTGAATTCACTGTAACTGCACGCCCCCTTTCGTCTTCAAAAAAGTAAGGGCCCATAATTCCTCGCGCCGACATCGCAGCCCATACAGTCACTTTAGGCGAATGTAGGGGTTTCTGATGTTTGCGTTTCGGATTCGTTGCACTCCAGTAGCGGCAGTTCTGCTTATTTACGTGGCCATTAAGATGAAAATGAGCTTCATCCGAAAACAAAATATTGGTAAACGTTGAAAATCGCTCAATCACCTGATTTACGAAATTAAGCCTCTGACTGGCATCTTGGGGCTTTAATTCTTGCACCAATTGAATTTTGTAGGGGTGCAGCTTTAGGTCTTTGTGCATAATGCGATGTAATGGTGATCTATGCACATTTAAAGCACTTGCGCGCTTTCGAATTGAAAGGTTCGGGTCGTCACGAACAGACTGATTAACATTCTCCACGTTTTCTACCGTTCTTGATGACCTAGGTCGCCCTGATTTTGATTTATCCAGCGTTGTACCAGTCTCTTCAAACCTTTTAACCCAATGTCGAATGAGAAGAATGCTTGGCGCATCATTTAAGTGGCGAAAACCTCGAATACTGCAGAATTTTCTACGCGCTACAGTCGCCGAATCACCGTTTTTGTAAAACTCTCGCACGCATAACGCGCGGTCTGCTCCCGAGAAACGGTCCATAGCGACTGAATTCCCAAGAGCCAAGCTACCGATTGACATAACCCCCGCGCCCCTCGGATACGTTGCGTTCACGCAGTAAGCTAAATAAATATAAAATTTCTTTTGAGACACCTTGTATAAGGGAGGTATTGTGATCATACCGATTTTGACATTTAGAGATTTCGATGGATCTCCACGAACTGAGGTCCCTACATAAAGTTTTGACTATTTTTAGCATGATATCTGTAGGAGCCTGTCTGTTTGTCTGTCTATTTGTCTGTCTATCTGTCCGTCCGTCTGTATATGTACATGTGCAGAGCAAATTCAGCTGAAAGGATTTTTATGAAACTTCACATATAAGCTTTTAACATCAATGGCACGAGTTGATCAACTTTTGGTAAAAATCGGTCGACTAGAAAGCGAAGTTTACTCGTGTCGATTTAAAGATTTTTGCGAATATTTAACAACAGAAACATATTTCGAAAAAATTAGTTTAACAATATTTTTATAATTTTTCGGAATTGAGATGTGTGAACAAGTTGGGAAAAAATTGATTACCAAAGTCTATCCAAAGAATCGAATGGTAGTATTGAAATATTTCAAACTTTTTTCAAATGGTAACTTATGTCGAGTTGGGTATCTTTGTATATCATTAGGAACGTTGCTCCCGCGTTCGGTATTACGAGGTTACAAAAACTAAGAAATAAATTTTTTTTTTTTTGGAATGAACCGTTTTATTGTTTTTCAAAATATTCGCTTTTAAGATTTATACACTTTTGCATGCGTTCAAACCAGGGCCGCCCCTAGCATTTGCGGGGCCTGGGGCAAAACTGGAATTGCGGGGCCCCAAAACTGGATTTGCGGGGCCCCAAAACTGGATTTGCGGGCCCCCATCTATATATATATATATATATATATATATTGAATAACGATATTTTCTTTAATATTGTTAACTATTATCAAAGTACACATACTTATATTCAATGAAAATATAATTTTTGTTCCAACTATATATAAAACTTGGAATAATATTTTTAATGTATTTTATTATTTTATTACTTGACGGTCGAAGCGCGGGGACTCTTAAAGGCGCGGGGCCTGGGGCAGGTGCCCCACTTGCCCCCGCCTAGGGGCGGCCCTGGTTCAAACCAATTTTTGAAACATTTTTTCCACTCTGAAGTTGGTATCTCAAAAACATGGTTTTCGAAGGCTTCAAAAGTGATGAAAATGGTTGTCCACGCATTTTTTGTTTGACATTGGAGAACAAAAAAAAGTCGTTAGGGGATAAATCAGGTGAATACGGGCAATGATACATTAATTCGATGTTTTTCTCCTTCAAATAATCAATAGACCATATTAGTAACTACGTCACAAAATGGGATTCAGTGCTGCCGTCTCGCGGTTGGATTCCTTTTATTTGAATTTAGCATGTTGTTTTTTAGTTAAATTGTATTTTGGAAGTATAAATTAAGTTTTCAAAGTAAGAGAAGTCAATATTTATTTATTAAAGTTCTTATTTTATACATTATAATTTAATATGTCATTATTTTTGCAGAACAATATTATTTTGCAGGTTAATTTTGAAAATTTTACGTTAATAATCGTTATTATGGCAAGTAACATAGCAATAAGTGTGTATGCCATATCTAAATGGTTTAAAGGATTATATGTTTTTAATTTTCCATTATTGCTTTTCATTTTCATCTGTCAAAAAACGAATAAATTAATAATGTAGCTGTAATGGTTACAATTTGGAGCAAAACAATACACCAATATGCATTCTAAAACAAATTATTAATGATTACTTAGTGTTAATTAAATAAATACTAAAGGTATTTCGATTTTCATATTATTTAAAAACGTAACCTATAAATATATCTTCGAAGCCTTATTTAAATATTTATAAAATCATTATTCTATAATATAAAGTATCTGGGCTGTATATATTAGTATATATTTATCAAAAATACATATTTTTTGCTCCAAAATTGAAAATATTCATAAAATTAAGGTAACAAAAGTAATGTCACATGTATCTTAAACTTCCAAAGGACTCAGCTCTCAGATGGCAGCACATGTATGTGACGACACACTAATATGGTCTATTGTTAGATGTGCTGTGTGGGAGCTAGTAACTTTTAATGTTTAAATAAAGCTTTTGATCATTTTGTATATCAAAATCCAACTTCAATCAGCAAAAAGTGAGTTCGTGACAACTTTACAAAAATTAAAATTTAATTTAGTTTCGCTGAAACGTTTGGAATAGCCTATAATTCCACTTAAACTAAAGAAACCGACTTTAGTTCTAATCTTCCAAATTTATTCAAAGACATACGGCATTTTTTCTCGGTCTACTCTGACGATTTTTTCTTTTATCTCACGTTATGTATGCATCCTTCACTGCAGATTGCACTCACGTTGCGATTTTATCACCAAGATCAAAGGACCATGTTTAATTTTTGGTTTATTTTCCAGTGTTGCTAGGATGTATGGCATTTAAAATTTGCTGCACGCAAGAAATGTCACATCAAACGTCGTGTAATCTTCACGAATACAGTTTAACAAAAGTATGTGACAAATATAATTCTACATTTCTGACATGTGACATTTTCAAGCGAGATTCGAAAATAGCACCCCAGTATTAAGTTTATAAAAAATTCAAACAGCGTTATGTGTAATTTAATACAGCGATGTTGGCCTTGATCCTCTCATATAAAGATTTATTCTAGAACGTGTCAAATCAAAATCTTGTAAAAGATGTCTGCGTAAAAACAAAATCGAATGTATATTTTCAATTCTAAAAACATTCTCACTTAATTTTCAAAATACCATTTGACCCAAAAATTTTAAATATCATTAATTTAAAATTAGAAATTCATACATATTATATTCGTATCTAAATAGGAATGTCTGTAAAAATGAAAATGTAGACCAAGTGAAAATTGAACATAAATGGAACTCGTGTGTAAAAATCATAAATATAAGAAGCACCAACATATGACAGTCGTGTTGATACGGGTTGAAAAATAAATAGAAATCAGTGTTACCAACGTGATAAAATAATAGGAAAGTAGACCATTTCACATATAAAATATCCCTGTATTGTTGTATTTTCTTATATGTGATATCATCTGACCTAAACAGATGTCTATTCAAAATATTTTGTCGTTTTATCAATTTTCAATCTACAATGTTTGAAGTTTCTCGAAATGGTTCTGAATAAAGTCACTAGATTACACAAAGTAGCGCAACGGCGGCCATACTGGGGCTAAAAATGTCGCCAACACAAATAATTTTCAGTGATTCCAACAGTAAAACCAGTGGCGAAGGGAAACCTCCGCTAGACTTGCACTCCCATAAAAAATATATATAAAAAAAAAATTCAAATTAAAAAAAAAAATTTTAAATATTTAGATAAATCTTCAAAAATATATCAAATTATGTTCTATACAAATTTTTGTCCAAGGCTTGGTTTACTAGTTAGGAATTAATTATCATGACCATGGAAACGTTACATATAAGTATGAAAAAATTGAGACTTTGATAATATAATTTTACAAAAAAATTTCAAAATTTTTCGTTTTATCAAAAAACGTCTCAAATAAAAGTTATTAGTTATTGCATTTATAGTAACTTTTGTTGAATAAATTTCTTCGAAATATTTTTCTGTTGCTAAATATTCGCAAAAATCTTAAAATCGACACGAGTAAACTCCCATTTATAGTCAACCGATCTTCATAAAAAACAATAGGGTTCTTCCCATTTAATAGGAGAATTTTTTAGTACCAGAACAAATTCTCTAAGTTGAACCGTTCTTGAGTTATCGTGTATGCATACACACAGACACACACACATATGGACGGCACTTCGAAAATAGGTTTTTTGGATTCCTTGGACCATGAAACGTGCTCATCAGTCAAAATCTCGACATCGAAAATTTTCGCGATTACAATACTTGCCCCTTATATATTAAGGTCGGGCAAGTAAAAATAAGAAACTAGTACTACCAAAATTTTTATTTTAAACATTGTAATCACGATTTTTTTAATCAAAGATGCACTATTACAAAATTGTGGTACAATTTCAATTATTTTTTTAATTTTTATTAAATATAATGGATATAATATATAAATTTAAATGAAACTTAACCATAAATATTCAAACCGCTGACAAAGGAGGTTATTAAATTAGAGCGAGAAAGAGAGATGTGACAGAGCAGACGCGAACTTAAAAACGTAAAAATTGCTGCTTTAGTTTGCTTAATAGGGGAAGCAATGTTGCCAATCAAACCCTGGAGTCTGTCGGTTTCTTCAAAGGCTTGCGCTACTTTGTATAATCCAGTGACTTTAGTTCTGAGAACCATAGCTACCAAATGCGGCAAACAGCTCGATGGCTATAGATCAGGGGTTCTTAAACTTATGTAGTCCGAGGACCCCCTCTTGAATAATTTTTTTTTTGCGGACCCCATCCCAACCCTAGGCATTTTACGTCATTCTTGAGACTTAATTTCTGGCTCAATACTCTCATAGGCACTACATTATAATAAATATTGGTAAAAATGTATCGCTGGTTATTTTAATAAATGGTCTTGCGCGGTTATAGATATGAACATTTTTATTAGCTTATAGAATAAAAAACATAAAATGAATAAAAAAAAGTAGTAAAAACAATTAAAAAAGTTACTAATTATAATACGTTAGAGATACAAAGCTTGCTAAGCTTTGAAAACAATAAAAAAAGAAACAAAATATCTCTAAAATAAACTATTACAACTAGTTATTATATGAAATAACATGAAATAACTTAAATTTAAAATTTTCAATTAAATGTTTTATAAATATCAAGAGTTTAATAGTTTATTTTGCTTATTTTTGTTTGAAAAAAAAAAAAAAATAAGTAATTAAGTAATTTTTTTTTTTTCTAAATAGTCAAATAGTTTATTTTAGAGATATTTTGTTTCTTTTTTTATTGTTTTCATAGCTTGCTACGTTCAACTTTGTAAAACTTATGTTGATTATTATTTTGTAAATAAATGGTCGCCATTTTGAAATGGTTAACATAAAAATATGACTTTTGGTGTCATTATAAAGCTAATTTAATGTACTTTTAGGAAAAAAATATAAAATTATCGATTCCCTATGCTAGATCAAAAGTTGACATCATTTCCTGTGAAACCGGAAGTGCCTCAGAATTCTTATAGTAACCTTTAGATGGGCCTTTTTGTCTAGTTTAAGTTTTGTTCTGAAGATTTTTGTATCTTTACAAATAAAGGAGATTATCGGGGTGCCCCGTTTCAAAAAAACACCCTGTATACAGTTTATTCTAAATAGCATATAAGAAAACACGTTTAATTTATATAATTGTTACGGTCCTGGCAACAACTATTAACAGAACCATAAACTCAGCATGTATAATGGTTATACCACAGTAGAACCAGTAGGCCGACTCGTGTCGGAATCTTTGATCTTGGCGTACCACATTTTCGTGACCTCGAGCTACCTCGTCCTGACCAAAATTCTAAAGAACGATACAGACTATTACGCGTATGGATACGGACGAATAAGCTTTATATGACAACTAACAGAAGAATTTTGCATTTTACGACTCTAAAATGAATTTAAAAAATATTATACAAAAACTATTGAAAGTAGTATAACAATAAAGTAGGAAAATTACTTAAATATAAAATATTATTTAATATTTTTTAATTTATTCACTTCGCAAAACTGCGCGACCTAACCAGGATTCACACATGCGCATGAAAAATCTGGTACAGAAAAACGGTCGAGTGAAACTACTGGATATACTGTGGTTATACTGTCAGCCATTATTGGAATCAATAAGTCAGGGTGGCCCTTTCGTATTGTAAATACTATACCATATGTATTATTATCATATTTAACGTAGTCAGACGTTGCACGTTATATCTCATCAAAGCAATGCGAGATTAAAAAAAAAAAATTAAATTCAAACTCACTACAAAGTGCATTGCTACTACAGCCGGATAAGTTTATAATTAGTTTGAAATAGTTTTCGCAACTGGGTTTGTATTTAGAAAATTAACATAAAAATTACGTTCTCATATATTCATTGTCTTCACTGATAGAGATCGAAAATTTTCATTAACTAAAAATAATTTCACATGAATTAACCTCTATTAGAGACCTGTTTTATGTAAAACAAGCACATGGGATCGATTGAACTTGCAAATCAATTTCTATCTGACACAGATTAAACAATAAATTTCACTTATTAGACCAATATTGATTCAATATGACGTCATTTGGCTTCCGTTCGGCTTCACCGTAGATAAATATTTTAAATAATTAAGGTCTTTTTTTATTGATTTTTATTGGTGTACTTTCTAATAGACTATTAGTATCTTCATCTTTTCATATTGGTTAGCAGATGTTTTCCATCTGATTTTTCTTTTCTTTGGGTACTATTAGTCGGTTTATGTAAGATGGTTTTCTGGACGTTCCCTTGCTTTGAGGTTGAGAAAGTTTTGCCACGATGTCAGCCCTAAATATTGTCATTTTAGGTAATTTTGAATGGAATATTAAAATTCACAGTTTAGTTGTGGATGCTATTAATATAATTATGATTAGGGTAAAATTCTAAGTAATGTTTCTATAGTGCGTTCAAAGGTGAGTTTGCAGTACAGGGCATATGGAGTAGTTCTTTTTCATACTCTCTAATGGGTTTACACAATGACACTATCCTTTTCTTGCTTGTCGACGTTGCCAGCTCTAAAACGCGTTGATCTGTGAAGACGCAGTATTCTACAAATGGCCATTTGAGTTATTTTGTTATTTTGAGTTTTATAAGAGTTGATTTTTGTAAATCATACGAGTTTTTCATATTATTATAATTGACACATTTGACACTTTTACAACATTTGGCAACACCGCTCCCATTTTCCATAAGAGCTATACTGCAAACTCACCTTCGAACGCACTATAAACATGTGTATGGGAAACAGTGGGGTCGTTAGCTTTTAAAATCTGGGCTGAGGGCAGGAAATATTTGAGGGATAACCTGTATTTTTTAATCGTTGTAAATATTAATGAAAATATGGTTTTGAATTTTAAAAAGATGAAAGCGGTCCGTAAGCGGCCTCAGAGCCGTAGCAGTGTTTTTGACGCCCTTGCCAAATACTTAACAAAATAGAGCCCTCGGGAAATACTTAAAGTAGACACTTGTAAATTAATTTAACCTAAAATAGCGCACTTTTTATCAATTTTAATTTTTATTTTAATTTTAATAGACAGGTGAAAAAGTGATAATCTACAAAAAATCCTCATTTATAAAATACAAGTGATGATCAAAAAAAAAAAAAATTTTGATGTGAAGTGTGAATTTTCACACATTTCAGGGTTTTGTAGGTATTTAATAAGTGTAAGAAGCCAACATAATACTAGATGTCTGCGAATATTTGTTCTATTAACAATGTGTTGATGTGGTGTTCAAAACTTGGTCCTCAGCTGTTAATTTTTTTTTTTTTGTCATATTTTTAATTTCATAAAATGACACACACTATCTTAGCCATAAATACAACAAATCTATAACATTATTAGCCATAATTTAGCCATGAATTAAAAAAATAATTAATTTTGTCAAAAACACAAAAACTGCAATATTTTTCAAAAACGCAATCGGATCAAAAATTCCTCTCGTACGTTTCCGGCTCAGATCAATGTACATTACCTATATTTTTTTCAGATTTTAGTTTAACTCCCTTGGATATAAGGGGCGGGAAAGGAACTTTTTAGCACAATTTTGGCTAAAATCGTGTTTAAATAAAACGAATTTTAAATAACTACTTTTCGTTACTTAATCTACGTCCTAAGAGATTTCTTTTGATACCACACAATATATAATATTATTAAAAAAAAAAAAATTATCGATGACACAAAACAGT
The DNA here is from genome assembly GCA_963971575.1 of Liopterus haemorrhoidalis. Classification (NCBI taxonomy): domain Eukaryota; kingdom Metazoa; phylum Arthropoda; class Insecta; order Coleoptera; family Dytiscidae; genus Liopterus; species Liopterus haemorrhoidalis. The sequence goes on from OZ020617.1 coordinate 7,283,544, forward strand.
TTTTTGACATATTTTTGGAAAAAATTCCATAAAAGGATTGATTTTGCAAAAATAAAAATTTGGTTACTAATCCACGCATTAAGAGATTTCATTTGATATGCCACTCAAAATATATATATTTTTTTAATATATAATTGTTTATATTTATCTCGGGATGTGTTTTTTTGAACTCTTAGTATATTTCCTATATGTGGGCCAAAGAGTTGTAAGTAGTGCTGGGAACCGAAACCGGTTTTTCGGGTACCCGGTTCCGGTTTTCGGGTAAAACCGGGTTTGTAATTTTCGCGTTACCCGAATACCCGGATACCCGGTTCCGATTACCCGGTTCCGGATACCCGGTTCCGGATACCCGGTTCCGGATACCCGGTTTCGGATACCCGGTTTCGGATACCCGGTTTCGGATACCCGGTTTCGGATACCCGGTTTCGGATACCCGGTTTCGGATACCCGTTTTCGGATACCCGTTTTCGGATACCCGGTTTCGGATACCCGGTTCCAGATACCCGGTTTCGAATACCCGTTTTCGGATACCCGGTTTCGGATACCCGGTTCCAGATACCCGGTTTCGAATACCCGGTTCCGATTACCAGGTTCGAATACCCGGTTCCGAATGCCCGGTTCCGGATACCCGGTTCCAGATACGCTATTCCGAGTTCCCTGATTCAAACTTGATATTTAGTATAAATATAAATTGTTGAAATTGAAGGGTTTGAAATTAAGAAAAAAGTAGATCTTTCCATCAAAATTTTATTTTTATACTAGATGTACATTTCGTTCACCACGTGAACATTATCAATAGACTCGGTGTGAATGGGGGTGAATTAGGGTATTTGAACATTTACGATTATTGTAGGTAATGGTTATGAATTGGGGAATTTTTATAATTAGGTTCTTGGGATTATCTCTAAAAGCGGGTTTTGTAAAGGACTTAAGTTGGTGTTAATTAGTATTTTGGATTTTTTTTCTTTTTTTCATCTCTATCGCCTATGAAACAAAATAATTAGTTGAATGTAAAAATAGTTAAATATAATAAACTGTTACAATACATATTATTAATATTGATGACAAATTTTGTCTTTACAATATTTATTGAACATTTTAACAGACACATTGGTAATGTTAACCCTTTACTGCATGAATTTTTATTTTTGGCTGAAATAATTCATGAGCATTAGGAATTGGTTCTTATTGATAGAAAAATTAATTAAGAAATTATATTTAAAATATTAATTATTATTTTTATGAAAAAATAATAATTAAAATATCAATTTAGGGTATGTGCAATACATGGAACATTATGATTCTACATTATGTTACAAAAGAAAATGATTCCGTATTATTTGCACGTCAATTGCTAGGTGTTCTTCATTAGGGATTAAAAGCACTCGCCCTCGAATTTTTGAAAGAAAAGGTCATATTTTCTAGTTGTCTTTTCTCAATAAATTCAGAGTTATCGTTGAAGTGCAAATTCCGCTTGATATCCTCAAATCTATTGCAGCCCAATACTTGAGATACTGCAGGTTCCATTGCTGTGTATGTGGCATATATGAACATTCATGAAGTAACGTTCTGATTCAGTTTTAAAAGTAAAAGAAAAAATAAAAATCCTAATGTGCCATATATGGCACACTATGCGGTAAAGGGTTAACATCTGAGAAATTATTATTGTAAGTACTACAGAGTCTGACTATTGGAGAATTTTGGTAAGAATTCGTGTTCGCAAAAGGTATACAAAGAAGCGAAGAAGATCGCGTATTGTACACTGGAACATTAATAGTGATAAATTTTGTAGTTCAACATAAGATAATAGATTATTAAGAATTTTATGCAAAATTTTCATGTCAGTCAAAGTGCGACGATCCTTTAGTGTGAGAAAATTAAACTCGGCGCAACATATATTATAATTGATATAGTTATAATATATGAAAAATATATATTATAAAGAAGTTTTTTAGAATTAAAATAAAGTAACAATTACATTTTTTTTTCTATTCAAAATTGAAAATCTATATAACAAAAAACGTACGTAGTAGATGCACGTCAGCAAGTATTACTTAACGTATCTCAATCACAATAACCGTAATTGTTATGATGCTGGAAACCGAAACATGTTTAACGGGTATCCGGTTCTGGATTTCGGGCAAAACGGGTACGTAATTTTGAAGTAACCCGGTTCCGGATACCTAATCTCGAATACCCGGTTCCGATTACACGGTTCCGGGTACCCGGTTCCGGATACCCGGTTTCGGATACCCGGTTCCTATTACCCGGTTCCAATTACCCGGTTCCGGATACCCAGTTTCGGATACCCGGTTCCGGATACCCGGTTCCGGATACTCGGTTTCGGATACCCGGTTCCGAGTACCCGGTTTCGGATACCCGGTTTCGGATACCCGGTTCCGGATACCCGGTTCCGGATACCCGGTTCCGGATACCCGATTCCGAAACCGGGTAACCGGGTAAACCCGGAACCGGTTTTTTTTTTTGAACCGGTTCCGGTTCCGTCAAGATCGATTTCTGACAGCACTAGTTGTAAGCAAGCCAAATTTCAATTTTCTAAGTTAAGCCGTTTGGCTACAATTTCTACCGTACATACATACAGACATATGAGTGACGTTATAAGGGTCTTTTGATGGTCATGCCTACAAAACCCTAAAAAAGGTTCTTACTTCTAAAATACAGGTGACGACCAAAAAGAAAAAAAAACAAAAAAAAACGCCCGATGGCGCCCTCAGGTCTCACGCCTCTGGCACTTGTCTCAGTGCCAGGGCATTGCTACGGCTCTGAAGCAGCCCTTTCACCAGCTGCTATCTGTCACAATTCGAAATATCGGTAACCTTTGTAAGCAAAAACCTAGAAGATATTTCACCAGAACTAATAAATACTGAAGAATCCATGAAAACACATTTCACCCCTTAGGGGTCGACCTTGAAAAAATCCCCTCTTAGGGGGTCTTGCGTCATGGGAGGTATATACTCCCCGAATTTCTTATTTCTAATAAATAATACTAATTTACCCCTTTAGGGCTATCAAAACTTTCAAAACACTTCCGAAAGATTAAAAACAAGCACCTGTGTGCCAAAAAAAGAAAGTTATAACTCAACAAACATAGGAAAAACGAAGAGTTCTACAGTTCAACCCGAATGTAGGTTCACCCCTTTCGGGGTTGATTAGTACAAAATCCTGAACCTTGAAAATTTGTATAGTTAATCTTTGCAAGCAAACACCAATCCGATATCTCATTAGTTCTAAGGGATATTGAGGAATATTTGAAATCACATTTTACCCCTTTTCACCCTTTCAGGGGTTGAATTTCGAAAAATTCCTTCTTAATGGGTGCTCACGTCATAGAAGGAATATACTCCCCAAATTTCATGTTTCTAGGTCCAGTCATTCGGGCTGGGCGTTAATGAGTCAGTCAGGACTTTGGTTTTTGTATATATAGATAAAACTGAACAGGGGTCAACCAATTTCAAAACAAATTACAGCCAAAAAAAGTTGGAAAATACTGAAAGCTACAAGTAGAAATTTATAAATGTTAAACTTTCTTAGTTGTAACTTTGTTCAAGTTAATTTTAAAGTCGGAAGGATCTATTTAGCTATTTAAGTTTTTGAATTAATCACATCTGACTTCCCTCGCTTCGAGGCATCCTTCCTTTTCTTTCTTACCTATGTGTTCACAAAAAACAAACAAAAATACATTTCCTTCATTAAATATTCAACTATGCTTATATAAGGTACAATGTATGCATAATATCATGAGTATACATTCACATACACAAACTGTAATGCGACTGTACTGTTTTAATTTAATTTTCTAAAAATAATGTATTTTTATATTTCTTAAAGTAATTCTCGATTATCTCATCGTAAGAATTAAATTTGCATTTGAGTTGCATTGAAATTCTCTGTCTTCGCAAAGAAAAACTTAATTAAAATCTTCTTTTTATAAAAGTAAACGAAGATGTAGATTCAATCTAAAAGGTAATTTAATTCCAGGAATAATTATATTTAGACAATAAACAGTATTATTCTTATTAAGTAAATTAGTTGCTATTTTAAGACGATCAAATTCATGGTTATCACTAGAGTGCGGACAAATTAGGTCTTATAAGTTTAAATAATATTGAAGCAGAGAGATGCAGATTGTTTGAATTTATCTGCATTTTTCATAATGGTAGTAACAGTTGAGGGCGGTAAATTCATTATCCTGTAGATATCGGAACGATTTCCTCCACTTTCCATTTGTCTAATAACTTCCATCTTCTTCTCAAGGGTGATAGAAATTATAGCCCTTTTAGGTTAGGGTGACCATTCGTCCCCCATTTTGCGGAACTGTCCCGCATTTTAACATTTTGTCCCGCATTAAGATGCATCCCGCATTTTAACATTTTGGAGGTGAGGACCTTTTTTTTGCTCTTTACTTGGATTTGGGAGGTGAAGACCTTTTTTTTGCTCTTCACTTGGATTTTGGGAGATGAGGACCTTTTTTTTGCTCTTCACTTGTATTTGGGAGATGAGGACCTTTTTTTTGCTCCGTCCCGCATTACCTTCTTAAGAAATGGTCACCCTATTTTAGGTCCATCTTGATTTAACATTTCCTTCCGCCTCTTCTCGACCATGGTATTTGTTTTACTGTTTCCTTTTGTATACGCGTAAGTAAAAAATTGACATGAAGTGTGAATTTTCACACATTACAGGGTTTTGTAAGTATTTAGTCAGTGAATGATGGTTATTAGAAGGCCAATCGATGAATGCCTGTCACCACATAGCACAATTACAAGTGTTGGTTTTAAATCCTTTAAATCAATAGGCACGACAAGAAGGTTGCAGTTAGATTATTTCTACCGTGTATCATATATCTCTAATTATATCATAATATATACCTATTTTAACGCATTTTTTTTTTTTTATAATTGCAAAAATATCATTCAAATCCAGACCTGGCAACATTGATTATATTGCTGACTATATGAAAAACTAACAGATTCTCTACTAGAAATGGAATCGCAGCTACCGCCCAGTTATTTATTTATTTTCCTAGTCAATATTTGCAAAATAAATTTACGTACCTCTTCTCTACCCATAACAAAATGTATCCATGTATATACAAAAATAATTTTAGCTTTAGAAGATATTAAACGAAAATCTTAATTCTTGGTAAAATTTAGTCAAAATGAAATGTGTTTCAAAAATCAATTACCGTTCCTTAATCTGCACTTAAAGAGCTTCCATTTAATATCCCCACAATAAAATTTAAATTAAAAAAACATTTTTTTTCAATAACACAAAAACTGTAATATTTTCCAAAAACGAATTCAGATCGAAAATTCCTCTCGTACGTTTCCGGTTCATAGCAATATACATTGCTTAGAATTTTTTCAGATTTTTATTTAACCATTAGGGTAAAAGGGTGCGGGACACTGTTTTTTCAGTACTTTTTTGGAAAAAATCGTATTAAAATAAAAAAAATAATAAACAACTTCCTCTTTCTTTATCTAAGTTTTAAGAGCTTTCTTTTGATACCACACAATAAATTTAAAAAAAAAACAATATTTTTCGACGACACAAAAAAATCAATATTTTGCGAAAAACCAATCTGATCAAATTTTCCTGTCTAATTATTCTGGTTATCATCAATGTACTAGTCATGGCTCACTATTCTTTTTTCGACCAGGTGTATAAAAATGTGCCCGCCATTTTACTTTTTAATAATATAACATATGGATTATTTTACATGATTGTAAAGCAAATTTTATGTACTTCTCAAATTTGTAAAAAAATGTAGTATGATCCGTTTGAAATTTCAAAGTAGATATTAATTACTAATAAACCGGAAGTGGTATCATGAATGTACATCCTTCAGCAAGTAGCTTACATGTTGCTGTATAAATCATGTTGTATGAAATAAATTACTAACTTAATAAATAAGCGATATATTTGCTGGGACCTCTAAAATATAACACCCTGTATATGTTAGCGGTCGGTAAAAAATACAAATATAGTATTTCAGACCAATTCTGTCACTCAGTTACTATGATCATAGTAACTAAATTTGTCACTATGAGCAAGGTCAGTTACTATCATGAATGAAAGTCATTATACTTTTATAATGTTTTATCTTGTAGTAGTTTTATCTAGTTACAATACAGTAACTTTTTACAGAATTAATCTGTATGTCTAGTGTAATTTATTGGCCAAGAAAAAAAAAAAAATGGGGCGTTAGAGGGTTAATGTGTGACATGCTACAAAATCACACCATTATTTTATTTTTAATAGGATCTACTTTATAAAAATTTAAATAATTTGGAAAGAAGTACCATTAAAATAACTTTATTCCGCATATATATTCATAGTAGGTACATCATTAAAATGTTACCTGATTTTATGACTCTACATTCTGTAATACATTGTTTATTAGGAGTGTTTTGTCATGGTCTGCTGTCCATTAAATGTAGGCTAGAAGCACACGCTGTTCACGATCTGCCATATGCCGGTTAAAGAGCTCACATTGCGCTGGAAATAACTCGTGCGATATGATCCCAATTTGAAGAAAGTGTTCTTTGTCGGACCGACAAATAACTAGTTTAATATAACTACTGTTAAAAATGTAAATAAAATTTAATTAAATACAACATATGTTTAAGTGTGTTAAACTATTCAAGGACAGTGCAGTTATTTTTTATCATTAAACATTATTTTTAATTCTGAATCTCAATTTAAGTTTCGCACCAATAATAATACATCTGGTGGTAGTTTTGAAACTGAAGGCAAGTGCCATCTCACTTCGATCCCTTACACTACAGGAAAGTTTCGAAGACACGATAGTGTTTAGTTTTGAAGGCTACCCTTTGATATCTTGAGCCACATGTGTACTTTTTAGGGTTTTGTAGGTATGACCACCAAATAACCCTTATAACGTCGCTTATGTGTGTTTGTCTGTTCGGTAGAAATTGTAGCCTAACGATTGAACGTAGATAGTTGAAATTTGGCATGTTTGTACAACTCTTTGACTCAAGAGAATCGAGCATTTGTTGGAAGAATATAGAGAAATAAGTAAGCCGGAAAGGAAAGGAGTCAAAGACTATAAAAAAGGAGAGTTGATTTCAGCTGAAAGGAGAAAATTATAATAATTATTAAATTAATATATAGTACTAGTTTCTAAGACGTAATGTAAATATAAAATATTTATTAATAAAAATATCTATCTATCTACAACTTTAAGGAGTTTAAAAAAAAAAAAACATCACGAGATAAATATAAACAAATATGTATTTAATGAAAAATAAATATCATTTATTATTATTTTTTTTTTTTTGGTGGGATTTTCGCTAAAAATTTGTTAAAAAACTTTTGTCCCCCACCCCATCTGAGGGGTTGATCTAAAAATCTGAAAAATATCTCCATAATGTACTTTGATAGGAACCGGAATAGTTCAACTGGAATATTTGATGTGAAGTTTTTCGAAAAATATAACAATTTTTTGTGTCGTAGAATAAAACACATTTTTTTAACATTCATTGTGTGGTATCATATGAAAGCTAAGACGTAGATTAAGAAATAAAAGGTATTTCATATTTTCATATTTTCATATTTTATTTCTCACTATTAATATTACATTTTATTATTTACAGAAAACTAATAAACAAAACTTATCTATCAGAAAAGCTTATTGTTTTAAAATTTATTTCTTTTAACACGATTTTAGCTAAAAAGTGTTAAAAAATTGTCCTGCATCTTTTACACAAAGGGGTTAAATTAAAAATCCGAAAAAAATCTAAGTAATGTACGTAGACCTGAACCGGAAACGTACGAAAGGAATTTTTGATCAGATTGCGTTTTTAAAAAATATTGCAGTTTTTGTATTTTTGACAAAATCAATTTTTATTTTAATTAATGGCTAAATTATGATTAATAATGTTATGGGTTTTTTGTATTTATGGCTAAGATAGTATATGTCGTCTTTTGAAATTAAAATTATTATTAAAAAAATTAACAGCTGAAAATCGAGTTCACTTGTGTAAGGAGTCTACAGGCAGAGCGCCTACTATTATGTCATGATTCAACTAATTGTTTGAATTACTTAAGTTTTCTGTTTTGAAGGTAACAAAGAGGAATAAATCATTTATAGTAGTGAAATATTTATAAATCAAATAACTCATTTTTATTAGTATCAAATACGTTTCTGAAATTAAAAAAATGTTATTAATTTATCAATAAATTTTTTATTCATTTAATGAAGACTTAAATATGAAGTAAATGCAGAAAAAATAGCTGGGATCTTTTAATTAAATTTACTTACCATATAACGCAAATTATTTAAATTTTGTTTGAAAAAATTAAATGAATGTACTCATATAACGAATATAATGGTTATCAAAAAATTGTTGATTTTGATGTGATTATAAAAGAAATATTGTTCTAGACATCCAGCATTCTTTTGACTCCTTAAGCCGCATTCAGAGCTCTTTAAATTAAGAGGTTGTAGACTGTGCTTTGTTAGCTGTAAGTTATGTTTCTATGCATTCTTTTAAACGTTGCATGTACCGTTCACATATGTTATAAATTAGTACGTTACGAATAGCCCTCCATCTGTGAATTTTGAAACCAACTATTTAGCTTCGTAAAATATTTTATATGTATTATCGTTCTTATAATTCTGTTATCTTAGATTTTAACTACCTAATTACCTAAATTGATCATATTTACTGTCCGTCTTTGTAATTTTGAGCAATATTTGTTAATGATGACATTATGTTAGGTTATGTAAAGGCATACGATAACTACGGTGTCACTAATAGAATGCGATAGACAATGTGTTTATATGTCTGTCTCATTAAAACATCTCACTAGCTATAAGTTTAGAAAATTATGCACAATCCACAACAAACAGCGTATTAAATTTGGAGGTCTGAACGGTTTCACGTTTTACCATATGATAAACTTTCTGGTGACAGTGAGTAGTCTATAATCTACAGTGCATAAGCTATTGATGTAAGAGCTCTGAATGCGGCTTTACACTTATTAAATACCTACAAAATCCTGAAATGTATGAAATTTCACACTTCACTTCAATTTGTTATATTAATATCACATCATTTTATATGAGGCGGCAGTAGGCGCAAATTGCCATCGTTGCTGTCAGAGCCGTAGGAACAGGTTGGGGCACTTGCCAGGGGTGCGAAGTTTGATGAGGGGCGCCATTGTGTATACTTGGTTAATAAAATCGGAGGTTCGGACCTTTTTTTGCTGAGCGCTTGGATTTGGGGGGTGAGGACCTTTTTTTGTTTAATCAGTTTACTTTATTTGCCAAGGGCGCCAAAAACATTGCTACAGCTCTGGTTTCTGTCCATCAAAAATATTAACCAACTAACTATAAGCCGGCTGTAACACACCAACTAGTTTATTCGATCGCATTCTTTGGTCAATGCTTCCAATAACGTAGCTTCGCTGAATCGAATACTAATCACTCAGTGGTGCAAACTTAAATAAAACAATACTCAAGGTTGCGAATTATAAGCAAGAGTATAGTTGTATAGGTCATGTTTTCCTATTCTAAAACTTCGCTTTTAATAATCTTCTGTTTGAGATAAAACAATGAAAAAATGAAACCATTTTGCACACATGTTCAAGAATATGTGAATGAGTACCGTATTCACTAACTAAAATCTAACAGTGAAACATATACTCGTCATTAGCACAGGCATATAGGTACAGTTATATCATTATTTAAATACAGTGAGAGTTGCCAATTGTAACAAAATGAAGACAAAAACAACACTTGTCGATAAATGGGGACACTGCCGAAAGAAGTTTTTAGATTTAGATTTGTTTTTCCACATTTACAATATTACAAAATATAGGTTATAAAAATTAATACAAAAAATACAAATTTTACAAATATTAAATAATACAGTGAGATCATTAATTCCTGAGCGTTACATAGTGGTAAAAAATGGGTTTTAAAATGTCAAAACTGTATTCTAATTCACAGCTGAAAATACCAATTTAAAAAAGAACCAACCAGATTACTGCGTTGGCCCGAACTCACTCGAGGAACAACGAAAATCCGTTGCTAACTTAATATTTGTTATCGACTCATTGGCGTTTAAAGAAAAACAGTATTTACTTAATAATTAATTCGTATAAGGTAGAAAAAATAGAATGTACACTTATGTGTAGAGCCCTGCGCGGATAAGCTTTTCTGTATTCGCATCCGATCCGCATCCGCATATCAATGATCCGCATCCGAGCTTTTGTAAATAATAAATCCGCATCCAATCCGCAACCGCAAAAATATCCGCACAACAGGTTTTGCTGCCAGTTTGGACAGAACTAACATGTTTCGCCTTATTATGTAATCGCTACTCTAAAACACTACTGAAAATTTTTGGATTTACCAGTTTATATCAGCACCTTAGAGGTAAACTGTATCAAGTCACATTTTTATCAGAAATAACATTTTAGTGCCAAGTGACTTAATACTTTATAATCTGTCGATTGCAAAATAATTTGGAACTATAGCTCTAGCCAGTTTCAATATACGTTGCTTTAAAACTGTATCAAGTCGATCAACGCAAGGAAGTAAACAATCTTAAATCGTCTTTTCTGAGCTGTTTATCATTTGTGACTTAATACAAGTTTCCTCTGAGGTGCTGATATATTACTAACATAACCTAACGCCGTGGCGCACCCAGAGAGGGGGTCATTGAAAAGGTCTTACTTCTCAGGGGGTCCCCCCCCCTGAGAAGTAAGGAAATAAAAATAAAAACACAAAAACACACTAGAAAATTTTTAAAATAGAGATGAGGACCTTTTTTGTTTAGGTCGTCACTTTATATTTTCATAATTTAAATAATTTTGTCTTCCGCCCCCCCCCCCAATAAAAATTCCTGGGTGCGTCAGTGACCTAAGGGACTCCAAAAGTTTTTTATGTTGGGGTTTGTCAGGTCTTGACAAGCGTCCACTAATCTCAAACTTCAGCAACCTTTTGAGCCGCGTCATACTAGAGACTAGTGGAGCTAAATACACACGACTGCATCCCAAACCCTGGCGATATGCAGCCGCGGAAATTACGCCAGATCCAGTGCCCGCACAATGCGGAGTGACCCCGAGCAGCACTGCTTTCTGCATCCTGCAGATCAAAGAGTTGGCAGAAGATCTACAGGCGGGAATGGACTCGATTTCCCTTCGATAGGAGGCTATCGAAGGCTCTTATTATTATTATTATTATTATTATTTAAATCTAGAGAGAGACAACAATTTTGGGAGTCCTAAGCTTCCTTTTTCGTAGGGAGTAAGTGGCGTGCCGCTCATGAAATACGTGTTGATAGTACTGTCAAGTATCATATTATTAGTGTCAACTAACATCTCACATCAGTTTTACCTTTTACAATGTGAGGAAAAAGTAATGCAACTGAGCTATATTTTTTTAAATATTGAATTTTAAAAAAATAAGAAAAGTTACTTGGTAGAAGGTGCTTCATATTTTTGTGACCTAGTAATTCTCTTACGCCATTTCGAGCATGCTTTAGGCAATGCAACTTTAATTTTTCAAATTTTTGGAATCAACAAGACTTTTTACTTCGGTTAGTATAAAAAAAATGGCAGGTTACGTAATAAAATTTTCGAGAAAAAATTATGAAGGTAAATTTTGGTATTTAAATAAAACTTACTAAACAGTTTTATGTAAAAAAAAGACGTTTATTAGATTTAAAAGCCAGAATTAGAGCAGAGGTAGGAGGAATTACATCGAAAGTGTACCAGACAATTTTTGTCCAAAATATTATTTTCTATATTTATTTATTAAAAAGAAAATTAAGTTGATTGTCTCAACTCAATCTCGATCATGGACAATTGTCTTAATAACAATAATACAGAGTAAGATAATGCTACAAAATATCACATGTGTATACAGACAACCGAAGATAACCGAGGACTACGTAGTCAGAACACAATTGATGTTTCACCGAAAGTTACCGAAGATTTAATGTTCACGCGTATATTTTGGATAAGTGGATATGAAATTTTATCCGCATGCGCATGGTTTAAATGATAATTTATCCGCATCCGCAGAAAAGTTGCGGATATCCGCGAATAATCCGGTTCAAATTCAATTGGAATCACAATTTTCACAAATAATGTAAATTATGCCATTAAAAAAATTGTCGTAATTTTAAAAGGCGTTAAACGATTAAAGCCCTTAAGTTTTTCTAGACTAAATAAACTACGGAGAATCCAAAAATTTCAACCTCAGGTCGCTCTCTTTTATCGTTTTTGGGTGTTTTTTTTTTTTTTTTAATTCACAATTTTTACAAATAATGTAAATTATACCATTTGAAAAAATTGTCGTAATCTCAAAACACGTTAAACGATTAAAGCACCAAATTTTTTCTAGACTAAATAAACTATGGAGAATCCAAAAATTCTAACCGGTGGTCGCTGACTCTGAATGTTTTTGAGTTGTAATTTTCTGTTTGCCCTTACATAATCCTTGTGTGTGAGTAACATTAACAAAATTTTAGTCAAAACATTGGTTCTTAGAGTCAAATATTTAACAAGAGTTTCTAAATTATGGTACTTCATATTCCGAAGTTTCTAACATCAAATCGTAGAATTTAATTTGTAAATTATTTCTTCTTAGTGAAATGCAATTTTGAAATTACATTTCTGATCTATTTCTGAATGTCGACTCTGCAGCAGGTTACATCAGATAATCTATTTCTGGCTTTGATTCTAGAATTCGATCATATGTCGGATATTAAATATTGCTTCAGTTTATATTAAAATACGAATAGCAAAAAATTCTTCAGGGTCGGAATTAAATGTAGTTAAATTCCCACTGTAAATAAAAATAAAAAATTTCCAAGCTGGCTTTAATGTAATAAATCAAAGGAAATGCAAGACCGAGGAAGACCAGGAGAGTGGTAACTTTTTAGGGTTTTGTAGGTATGACCACCAAAAAACCCTTATAACGTCACTCATGTGTCTGCCAGTCTGTACGGTAGAAATTGTAGCCAAACGGCTCAACATAGGAAGTTGAAATTTGGCATACTTGTACAACTTTTTGACCCACATCTATGAAATATAGAGAGTTCAAAAAAAATACAGAGCGGGATAAATATAATCAATAATGTATTTTTTTAAAAAATAAATATTTTTTGCACCTTTGAAGCTGTATGTCATGTTGGTATTAAAAAATGTCACTTTTTTAAAATGACGATCCATTTGACATATGTCATAATGAAAAATGATATCTTAATTATAATGATCATAACCTTATCAACCTAAAGTCGGTTTTACAGCGTAAGGAATATTTTTAATTGACATTTAAAGTCAGTAACACACCATAAAAGTAACCAAAATAACCAGATCTAGTGTGTTCTTACAAAAGAGAACAGCTTATATAATTTTTAAAATTAATAATTTTTTAACTTTTTCAAATTTCCCATTAAACTGAATTTATGTCGTATAAATAACGTAAGTGTATTATCTGCCTTGTTTATTTCAATACCTTAATTAACCTTATTTATATTTAAAAAAAAAAATCACTTGCAACCCAGTTAGTACGCCCATGCCCTAGTTGTAACTTATTTTAAATTTCCCGCTATACTGTATTTGTCTAATGTAAATCGTTTTCGGTTCGCAGCGCTATCTAATTTTTTCTAATTTGAAATAGACCATAGACATTCAGTATTATGTTGGCTTCTTACACCTGTTAAATACCTGCAAAACCCTGAAATGTGTGAAAATTCACAACTTCACTTCAATTTTTTATTTGTTTATTGTAAAGATTAGAGATACTTTCCATTTTTTTAATTTTTTTGGATCTGTTTCACCAATTATGCATACCAGATCATTGTTAAAAGCGTATATAATTTTTCTATATCATGTTTTAAAAATTACATTCGTAAAAACTATTTCAGAAGACTTCTGAGTATGCGCTGATATAATTTATTAATTTTAATATTAATTTACGCGTGCCCTGAATTGTCCTGAATCACTCTGTCATTTTCTCGTAGTTTACATAATTAATAATACACGTAATGACGAGATTGCTGCGTGTCTGTGGTCCAGAGCGAAGCCGGTTTGAATCAGCAGCTACGAGAAATGAAATTCTTTGTTTATAACGGATTCTCACTCTACTTTTACTTCACTAAATATTTCGGTGAGATAACTTAAGATAAAAACATATTTGATACGCTCTCCGAATAATTTCTCCAAAAATTTGTCGCTGTCAACTATGTAGAAAATTATTTTTTAATGAAAATTGTTTTAGCGAAAACCGATTATATTACTTTCCATATTAAGACATTTTTGATTCTGTTAAAAAAGGAACCAATTTAGTGTACAAGCGTGTTTAACACGTTGAGTGCTGCAATGTATTCGAAAAATTGGGTACCACAGGCCATTTGTTCTGTCAGACACTTTGCAAGCAGGGCCGTCTAAGGCCATGCAGGGGTCCTTGTGCACACAGAGTTTGGGGCCCTTTTAGAAAGTAAAAAAAAAAATGTGAATGAAAACATCAATATGTACTTTTATTTAGTGATTTTATTGGTTATTATGGTTAGCTTTATACAAATCAAATATAAGTGAAGTTTACTATTTTGAGAATTGGACTTACGTTATTGATGAAAGTTTCTTCCGGGATTACTGCTGTGCAAATTCTTCTATTATGTCCTTAAAGTCTATTTTTTTTAAGATATCACTTTCTATGCACATGATTGGCAAATTAGTAAGTCGTTCTTGTAACATAGTCGTTCGTAATTCATTTTTAATTCTTTTTAGCCGTCAAAATGAGCGCTCTCCAATACAATTGGTGTCCATTAAGCAAAGGAATATCCTTGTAGTAACTTCCACATTCGGGAAAATTTCTTCTAATTTATCTACTTTTATTAGAGTATGTAAGGCTGAGATACTCAAGTCCGCCGTTTCATTTGCAAGGTTTTTTAATAAAAGTAGTAAAATTGTAGTAAAATTGCACTTAAAATTGAGCTCCTCTTTTTTCCGTGTAAACGACGACCTCGGCATTTTGAGGCCCCTATCAAGTCGAGGGCCCTCGGCTCGTGCCCCATGTGCCCTTATGAAAAAGACGGAACTGTGTGCAAGAGCAATGATATCCGAGAACTGTACTTAAGGCCGAGTATCACACAAGAATTGAAAGGTAGATAATTACAGTGGACACAGCGGATAAAGAACAGTGAATAGTAGGTGAGGATGAGGGAGAACAGAATGGTAAGGAGGATATGGGAACCGTAGATAAGTGTTGGCATACAGGATATATGAAAAAATCTGACAATTAACAGATCAAGATGGAGGACTTATGTGAGTGACGCCAAAAGTCAACCACTATTGATATTAATGATGATATACCATAAGTAGAATTTACCGTATTTTTCAAATCATAAAATGCACCAGACAATATTTAGAAAGAAAAAAATCAATGTATATTAAAATATTAACAATTTCTTAATTTTTATTTTTATTACGATAACTTGTACCAACAACATTCAATTCATCTTCACTCTCTGTACTATCATTCCTCTTCTTAACGTCACTGTTTGTATTATTTTCGTCTGAACTATTGTTGTCAGTCAAATACCAAGTTATCCTCGGTACTATCCAATGCGTTATTTATACCATATTTTTACTTGCCCGACCTTAATATATAAGGGGCAAGTATTGTAATCGCGAAAACTTTCGATGTCGAGATTTTGACTGATGACCACGTTTCATGGTCCAGGGAATGTGTGTGTGTCTGTGTGTCTGTGTGTATACACGATAACTCAAAAACGGTTTAACTTAAAGAGTTCGTTCTGGTACTAAAAAATTCTCCTAATAATTGGGAAGATCCCTATTGTTTTTTATTAAAATCCGAAACCGGAAACGGAAGTTATTAAACATTAAAATCGTTAAAAAAATCGTAACTAGTAAACCAAGCCTTGGACAAAAAATTGTATAGGACATAATTTGATGTATTTTTGAAGATTTACCTAAATCTTTTTTTAATTAAAAAAAAAAAATGATGTATTTTTTTTATTATTATTACTTGCCCGACCTTAATATATAAGGGGCAAGTATTGTAATCGCGAAAAGTTTCGATGTCGAGATTTTGACTGATGACCACGTTTCATGGTCCAGGGAATCCAAAAAACCTATTTTCTAAGTGCCGTCCGTATGTGTGTGTGTCTGTGTGTGTGTGTTGTGTGTCTGTGTGTCTGTGTGTATACACGATAACTCAAAAACGGTTTAACTTAAAGAGTTCGTTCTGGTACTAAAAAATTCTCCTAATAATTGGGAAGATCCCTATTGTTTTTTATTAAAATCCGAAACCGGAAACGGAAGTTATTAAACATTAAAATCGTTAAAAAAATCGTAACTAGTAAACCAAGCCTTGGACAAAAAATTGTATAGGACATAATTTGATGTATTTTTGAAGATTTACCTAAATCTTTTTTTAATTAAAAAAAAAAAATGATGTATTTTTTTTATTATTATTACTTGCCCGACCTTAATATATAAGGGGCAAGTATTGTAATCGCGAAAAGTTTCGATGTCGAGATTTTGACTGATGACCACGTTTCATGGTCCAGGGAATCCAAAAAACCTATTTTCTAAGTGCCGTCCGTATGTGTGTGTGTGTCTGTGTGTATGTGTGTATACACGATAACTCAAAAACGGTTTAACTTAAAGAGTTAGTTCTGGTACTAAAAAAACCCTATTGTTTTTTATTAAAATCCGAAACCGGAAACGGAAGTTATTAAACATTAAAATTTAAAATAAAAATTCGTAACTAGTAAACCAAGCCTTGGACAAAAAATTGTATTGAGCATAATTTGATGTATTTTTGAAGATTTACCTGAATATTTTTTTAAATTAAAAAAAAAAATTATATATATTTTTTTTATTATTATTATTTTTTATGGGAGGGCAAGTCTAGCGGAGGTCTTCCTTCGCCACTGGTTAAAAAGAAATCGTCTCTTCTTTTAGAGCTTCCCATACATTTTTATTTAGGTACACACTGAAATTGTCGGCCGTTGCATACGTCCTGTTTTTGTGCTTAAGCTTTGTCATCCATTTGTTCCACTCTTTCCGTATAAAATTTTTAAATGTTTTATTAATAAACACCTCCAAGACCATTGACTTGTAAGGCATCCAGGAATGACAGTTTATTCTCTGTTTATTTCTTTTATAATCTTCTTGGTTGATTCTGTTTAATTCATTATAAATTAACGTTTCTCGTATCAGTACCTTCGGGCTATAGTCCCACCGCAAATTTAAGCCGATTTTTTTTCGTAAAAAGATGCGTCTTATGGTCCGAAAAAATTATTAGTATTTTTAAAATTATTTCCATGAACTTTCTAGATAAGATACATTTTAAACAAAGATACATTTTAATCAAACTTGTCAACTATTGTCTAGATAAGTTGCCATATTTTTAAAGGTTTAGAGCACAACGTCAAAATTCAATTCATTTTTTTGTATTTTTTGTCATATCTGAACATGCATGTATATGAAATCAGAGATATAGAAATGCTATTTGAAATATCGTTGAAAAGGCAGATGTGTTTGACAACTTAAAATGAAAAATGAACAATTTTTCATCAATCAAGATTGAATTCATACATTTCAAGTAGAAAATAAATCAAATGTTATGAATAGAGCAAAATTCAAATCAGCGTAAATATTGATACGAAAATTTAAATAATTTTTCGAAAATTTTCTTTTTTTTTGTTACTAATTCTGGCATTACAACTAAATCCTCCATCTTGCCCTATTAAGAGTTTTAATTTGCGGCAAAACTGATATTAAAGGCAGAGCTGCTCAACAATTTATGCAGATACTTTTCATTTTCTTCTTCTTTGGGCATTGTCAGTGCAAAAATTGTTTAATACAGTGCTACTTTTATTTCAGTTTGCTAGTTTTGTACAAGAAACTAGTAAGCTCTAGGGGTTATACGTAGATATGGCAATGAAAATTAATTAATCTATTAATTGATCATTTGATTAATAGAAATGTTATAATCGATTTTCGATTAAATTGCTAGAAAATAATGACAAATGGGACTGTCTTAGGCCTAGTCATTCCACCTTCCAGTAAACCTCTAGGTAACTATCTGACAGATATGTTTCTGTGCTGAATAAATGTCCTCCCGTATTTTAATACGAATTTATCTATCGGATAGTTATCTAACGGATAATGAGACTGACGTATTGAATTCACTGATTGATATTGCCATTTATTCATCAGATGAAGTTCCACATAACCTTATCTGACACATAATTACCTAGAGGTTTGCTTGAAGGTGGAAAGACCGGGTCTTAATGTTGTATTTTATAGGCTGATAAAAAATTATTTAACTGTTTTATTAAGAAATTATAAGTAATGAAAGGTAATACAATGTCTGCAAAAACAAATATTTTTTGTTGCTAATTAAACAGGCTGTAACAATAAATAATGCCCGATAGAACGAAGACTATATTATAATATCGCATATTAAGTACGTAAGTTTTAATAAAAATTATTCATTATTTAAAAAAAAAATGTTTGTCATTAGTTACCCATCGTAGAGATTTCTAAACTCCTACAATTCTTTTTTTGTGCAATAAAATTAAAATGTGACCAGAAGACGTTGTTCGAGCTGCGCCATTATGTATAGGCAGATGGCTGCAGTGTTGGAATATAGCTGGTGTCTTGGATGTAGCTAAAAACTCTATTAATTACGCTATAAAGCGTCATCAGCGAACTGGCCTCTACATAAAAAAAAACCTGATTCAAATCATCCACAAGCCATAAGTGCTCGAAACGACCGAGTTCTTACTCTAATTGTTATGCGCGATTGTGACTGGCCATTAACTTTTTTCGCACGTCATTTCGAAGAAGATCAAAATGTGGCAATTTTATCACGAATTGTCCTCTTACTTTTTAAAAGCAATAATCACCTTTTATTTTATATTGACCTTAGATTTATATAATCAACATATGCCATTATTTATTTACACAAATAATAATAATATTTAATTTAAAATACTTTGTTTGACATATTAACATCTATTCGGAACAAACTGCTTTGAAAATTATAATACTTCCAAGTAATAGTGGTATTCCGTGCTGGTATTTTAATAACAACCTTTATCGCTCGCATTCTGTTTTGAAATCATCTGAGAGATTTCATTTCTTTATTTGTATTTGTTTGTATCATTGCTGAGAAAATATCGGAGAAAATATATGCTTTGTTGTTTCACTACTATTGTTTTTATATTTGTTTTCATTTAGATTTAAATAAGAAATGAAATTTCACATATACAAAGACAATAATTTGAATTGAAATTGATGCTATTATAAAACAGTAAAATTGATAAAAGTTTCAGTAATCTAAATCTACAAGCAGAAGGAAAATGGAATCAAGATTGGAACCAGTGTCGCTTTTGTAATTGTTGCCAATTGTTGGTATATTTCTCAGACCAATAACCAAGGATATTGGTCTTTTATTGGGAAATTATTATTAATATTTTGTAAGACAAAAATTTCTATTTAGAATAACCCCCTGTTACAAGTCTATTGTAACTGTCAAATTATGTCAAAAGGGTGCCACTTATTTTCGACAAAGTCGAATACAAAGCAACATCGCATAAGTTATAGGCCCCCTGGCCTATAATATGCCCCATACTTATGTACAGCTTCGAAGCACGTTACCGAAGACTTAACGAAGCGAGATTGATATCATTGACGTAGAATCTTAGATATTATTCAAATGAATGGTGCAAATTAAATGCCGAAGCAGATAGATGAACATATTAAAATACTGTATTCAATGTCGATCGTACATGCCTAATATAATATTTTATTACTTTTAAGCTTATAGCCCATAAATTATTTAAGACACAATTGTAATTTCAGTTTAGTTTACAACATAATAAAGCTGTAATTGATTATTTACAGGCTGAACAAATTAACATGTTAGTTAAAACAGTATCTTTCAAACCATAGATGGGACACCAAAAATGAATCGTGAACGATTTTAAAAAGGTCGCCATGGATATATTTTACTTAAGGGGGGGAGGGTAGGGTCTGATAACCACATTTTAAGCATATTTTTGTGAATTTTTTTCAAATCTATGGTTAAATTTATTCATTTTCAAACTAAGTACATATATAAAGTATGTTTTGAAGAAGATACAAAAAAAATTTGAAGGCAAAATATGGCGAAATAAGCCAGCTGTGGCAAATCTTCTCAGACTCCGGGAAAAAAATTAGATTTTGCGGTGACCAGCATAACTCGTCACTGGATCATCTGAAATAAAAAATCCAAAAAGATTTTGTTAGTTTATGAGTTTGCCGAGGTAATGACATTCAGTTTTTATTTTTTAAATGATTTTTCAGTTTTTAGCGTTACTTAGAAGACAAAAAAATTAATTCCCCCTAAAAAAAACCTAAAAATGAGTATATTTGTGATTGTTAAATAAAAAAAAAACATGAAAAAAAATATCTCAACGTCGTTACCTCGGCAAATTCCTAAACTAACAAAATCTTTTTGGATTTTTGATTTCAGATGATCCAGTGACGAGTTATGCTGGTCACCGCAAAATCTAATTTTTTTCCCGGAGTCTGAGAAGATTTGCCACAGCTGGCTCATTTCGCCATATTTTGCCTTCAAATTTTTTTTGTATCTTCTTCAAAACATACTTTATATATGTACTTAGTTTGAAAATGAATAAATTTAACCATAGATTTGAAAAAAATTCACAAAAATATGCTTAAAATGTGGTTATCAGACCCCCCCCTTAACATAATATACAGGGTTGGCCTTGGTAAGTACGGGCCCAACTCAAGAACTAATTTGCCCCTCCCCCCTCAATGAAACTTAAAAGAAACTGCTCTGTATTTCTATGATATTATTTACTATTTATGTTTTTATAACTTAAATATATATATTTTTTTATTTATTTGTTTTTTTCTTTGTGTGGAATGAGTTTAAGGCCGGTCTTATTAATATACCTAACCCAGGGGTCGGCAAACCGCGGCTCGCGAGCCGCATGCGCCTCTTTGAGGACATTCGTGTGGCTCTTCAAATTAAGTTGATAAGGAATAAAATTTAGAAAATATACAAAAAATCATGAATTAAAACAAAATTATGGCTCTTTAAAATGTTTCCAGATGACGTAAAGGATGAATTTGGCTCTTTAACCTCTGAAGTTTGCCGACCCCTGACCTAACCCCTGTTGATGCAAAGGGTTGTGAAACACTGACCTAAATCATGCTTGAACAATTCAACATACCTCTACTATCCAAACACTTCTCAAAACGGCACTTGTGCACCCATTTTTAAAACTAATTATCATAATTTGCAACTGTAAATAAATAATTAGGCTTACCTCTTTCATTTTGAGCTAAAGCTGGTAGTAGACAGCACAGCAATGCGATGAGTGACACTTTAACGATTATTTTATCCGTCATCTTGGACAGTTTTATAAACTCTGATTTAAAAGAACTTCGGTTTTATTGTTTTGAAATCACTCTACATTTTATTTTTAAGGAAATTTTTTAGCACATACACTTCCGATTAAAATAGGAATTAAATAATTAAATTTTATTATTTAATTTATTCTAATATAAAATAAAATAATAATAATTGATGATGTTTATTGATCAGAAATTATTTTAAATAATTTGGCACTATTATGTTAAAAAATAGATTTTTTTAAATTTTTTAATTTATAATATATAATTTTTAGTCAATTCCAGTGAGGTCAACGTTCTGAAATAAACAAAAATATATTAAATGAGTTCATGTATTAAAAACAAAGTGTAAAATTGTGTAATCCAAAAATTAAAGTCACTGGATTATACAAAATAGCGCAAGCCTTTGAAGAAGCCGACAGACCCGAGGGTTTGATTGGCAACATTGCTTCCCCTATTAAGCAAACTAAAGCAGCAATTTTTACATTCTTAAGTTTGCATCTGCGCTGTCACATCTCTCTTTCTCGCTCTAATTTAATAACCTCCTTTGTAAGCGGTTTGAATATTTAAGGTTAAGTTTCATTTAAATTTATATATTATATCCATTTTATTTAATAAAAATAAAAAAATAAAATGAAATTGTACCATAATTTTGTTATAGTGCATCTTTGATTAAAAAAATCGTGATTACAATGTTTAAAATAAAAATTTTGGTAGTACTAGTTTCTTATTTTTTTACTGTTGGAATCACTGAAAATCATTCGTGTTGGCGACATTTTTAGCCCCAGTATGGCCGCCGTTGCGCTACTTTGTATAATCTAGTGACTTTACCAAAAATAAGCTAATCCAAACTTTTAAGCAGAACTAACTTGAATTTAACTGTAAGTTGTCATAAGCTCTGTTTTTAGGGTTTGAAGTAGGCTTTTGTTAAACAAAATGATCAGTAGCCTAACTTAATCTGTAAAAGTTACTAATTTTCAATATCTAGTAACGCTTAAAGCAAAGAAACTGGCTTTAGTAGCTAAATCAAGTAACTAAAACTTTTGTAACTTTCATGAAAATCACTCAGTTTTTCAGACAAATATACCTAGCAAAGCGTCGCGTTGTTTTTGATAATTTTGTGTTTTACATCTAGTTTTAAGACTTTTGCAACCGGGCAGAAGTATAATTAAAAAAAATAAAATAAATATAAATAAAAACATAATATAACAAGACATATTTGTTCGTACATCCATCTGTCCGTTCATTCAAAAACAGACAGGTTCAATACAGCGTCTATATACGGGCGCGCTAATTAATATGACGCTTCAATGATGGCAATATTCAATGTATAGGCTATTCCAAACCTTTAAGCGGAAATAAGTGGAATTTAATTTTTTTTAAGTTGTCACTAGCTAATTTTTTATAAATTGAAGTGGGCCTTTTCTGAACAAAATAATAAAAAGCTTCAATCAATGCACCATATTATTTATGGGAAATACAATATTTATAGGCGATTCCAAACCTTTAAGCGGAACTAAATGGGAATTTCGTTCTTTTAGATTGTCATGAAGAAATAACGCAAGGTCCTTTGTGTTATTTCTTGTTTAATGTTGGCATGGCTGACCGGCGTAGCGTAGTGGTAACACATGTGCTCTGTGTTGCTAAGGTCTTAGGTTCGAATCCTGTTCAGGTATGGAATTTTTCAAAACTAATAACTGTCCTGGCTAATTGCCAAAGCAGCAAAGGCCATTAAAAAAAAAAAATGTTGGCATGTGAAAATTTAAAATTGAAACCATGGAAACGAATGACATTTGTTATAAATTATAATATATATTTACAAATTTTGAAGACAAAAAAAAATAAATAAATGGAAAATTTTTATCAAGACACAAAAAAATTTGATAAAATGAAAATTGACAGTCAATTTAATCGAGAATTTGCAATGTGAGTATGATTTACAAAGCTTAAACAAAAGGACCCAAAAGTACGATTTAATAGATAAAAATTACTAAATTTCAAAATCTAGTTTCGTCTAGGTTTGGAATAGCTTATAGATACAATGAATATTTACTTCAAAAATCAGTTCATTTAAAAATGCAGTCTTTTTAAAATTTAGTTTAGAAAACACATCTTTGTATCTTTTTGACTTAAATTATTTTACTTGAGGACAAATCCGATGTGGTTCATTTGGTTACTTTTATAGTGTATTACTGACTTTAATGACATTTAAAAAAAAAATCTTGAACTATAATACAGACTTCAGATTTGTTGGTTATGATCATTATAATTGAGATATCATTTTTCAATATGACATATGTCAAATGGTTTGACATATTAATAAAGTGACATTTTTGAATACCAACATGACATACAATTTCAAAGGTGCAATTTATGAAATCATAATTTTCTCTTAGTTTGTTTTTACAAAAGTGAACACAGCATATTTAGGTATAGGTAATTCTAAACATTTAAGCGGTTTAGCCATGCTGTATAAACAAATGTATAGGCGGTTTCTTTGCTTTAAGCGGAACTAGATTTTCAAATCTACAGTCTGTTCCAAACGGTTACGCGGAACTAAATTAGAATTTCGTTCTTTTAGGTTGTCACGAGAAGGGACCTTGTTTGGGTTATTTCATTTTTCACGTTGGAATGTGAAATTTAAAATTCAAACAATGAAACAATGGAAACGAATGACATATGTCAAAATTTAATTATTTTTTTTTACATATTTTAATGACAAAAAAATAAATAAATGGGAAATTTGTATTAAGAATGACACAAAAAATCAAAATATAAAGAAAATGACATTTTTAAATGATATTAACCTTAGCCAAAAAATGTTTATTGTAAGTATGATTTACAAAGCTTAAACAAAACGGCCGAAAAGCACGATTTAAACGATGAAAGTAACTAGATTGCAAAATCTAGTTCCGCCTAACCGTTTGGAACATACTTTAGTAACTTTTACCGATTGATTGAAGCTTATAATCATTTTGTTCATGCAAAGGCAACTTCAATATATAAAAAAAAGCTGTGGCCACCACAAGACCGACCGCCATCAAAAGTACTTGTATAAAATACATTCTAGCAGCAGAGTAGAAATAACTTGACCTAATATTTTCTAACAGAGATATTATTTATCATGACCATGGAAACGTTACATATAAATATGAAAAAATTGTGACTTGGAAAAAATTTCGAAAAATTTTACAGAAATTATTCGAAATTTTTCGTTTTATCAAAAAACGTCTTAAATAAAAGTTATTAGTTATTGCTTTTATAGCAACTTTTGTTTAATAAATTTTTTCGAGATATTTTTCTGTTGTGAAATATTCGCAAAAATCTTAAAATCGACACGAGTAAACTCTCATTTTTAGTCAACCGATTTTTACCAAAAGTTGATCAACTCGTGCCATTGATGGCAGAAGCTTAAACATGAAGTTTCATAAAAATCCTTTCAGCCGAATTTGCTCTGCACGGGTACACAGACAGACGGACAGACGGAGAGACGGACAGACAAACGGACAGATAGACGGATAGACAGACCGACAGACATCATGCTAAAAATAGTCAAAACGTTATGTAGGGACCTCAATTCGTGGAGATCCATCGAAATCTTGAAACGTCAAAATTGGTATGATCACAATACCTCCCTTATATATGTTGGCGGTCGGTAAAAAATTAGCTAGTGACAATTTCAGAAAATTTAAATTCCATTTAGTTCCGCTTAAAGGTTTGGAATAGCATATACATAAAAGACTAAAATAATAAATTGAAATTATTATATGCTGTTCACTTTTGTAAAAACAAACTAAGAGGAAATTTTGATTTCAATAGTTTGCACCTTTGAAATTGTCATGTTGGTATTAAAAAAAAAAAATTTAATGTCACTTTCTTAATAATGATCATAACCAATAAATCTAAAGTCGGTTTTACAGCGCAAGGACACTGTACAAGTAACCATAATACACTCTAAAAGTAACCAAAATAACTAGATCTGGTTTGTCCTTACAAAAGTGAACAGCATATATTATAGTAATTTTATTAATAAATAAACAATTAGATATTGTTTTAACATAAATAATTATATTTCATTTACACAAATATGTCTCCATTCACTATTAAGCAGAAACCAAGCGTAAAAATTTTAAAAATCGGTTATTTTTGCGCATTCCTTGATTTTATGTTTTAGGGAATCAATGGGTGCGTTTTGTTGTGCCAATTCTGGTTTCGATTTAATCAGAATACGCGTTTTGTTGCGACTGTATTCTCATTCTATTTATTCTACTTATTCGATGACTCGAGGTCGAACGACTGGAATGAATAAGTGTGGTGGGGATGAAAAGTAATATTTGAATGCAGTTGTTTTTATTTCGTTTTTAAATGTATTAGAATTTAATCTTGGTATTACTGCTTCAAAATAATTTTTGCTTATAGGCATTTTCTCATTTTCTGTCCTAAAATAAATATATACCTATATGATCTTAATATAGTATTGTTAAATCTAAACTTAATATGTATATACAATTCAATAATTCGTTCTAAAACATTACGTTCTAAAATATTTGCTTCAAATATAAAGTTTTATTATTTTGCATTTATGGTATTATTTAGATTATCCATTTAGGTGAAATATGTTCGTTATTTGTTCTACGATCATATGACTTAACTCCATGCAAATGTCATTCCATGTTTACTTCACGATCAAAATTGTCGTTTTCTTGCGCATTAATTCTAGTACTTCTAACCAGCCACCAACAACACACACCCATTGTCTGGAAGCCTTGCCCCGTATACCTTTTTAAATATCCCCATAAGAAAAAGTTATTTGGTGATAGATTTTTAAATTTCCTCGTAAATAGTAAATTTCAAAATCTAGTTTCGCCTAATGGTTTGGGAATAGCTTATAGATACAATGAATATTTACTTCAAAAATCAGTTAATTTAAAAATAGTTAGTAGATAATTTACCTATCATGTAAAGTTTTTAATTCTAAACAAATTTTATCTCTTGCACTTTGTCTCTAAAACAATTACGGAAGCAGGAAATAGCATATTTATTATTTTACATGTTAAACCGCTGTGGCCGACAGGTCGATTCGCAACTGTATGTGAAGGTCGGTAAAAACTGTCCAATAAACAAATCGCGAGGCGGGTAATTTAAAACTTTACCGATAAAAACAATATATACTCTGATATCTCACGGCTATTTTCACACAAATTACTATATATACGGTATTTGATAAATAAAATAAACAACGTTTTTTTAGTATTGTGTTTATATTTTTATACTAATGTGCTGTTTATTTTAGTTCATAATGCTATTGAGCGACAAAAATTATTATAAAATAGCTTTATGGGCATCCCTGTTCAATAAAAACTAAAATTAATTAAATTAAATTACCTTTATTTGTGTATAAAATTCCTTCTTCACAACTGTAAACTTTTTTCTTGTTTTTTAAGTAAATTATATACCGGAATATATTTTAGATAGTAAACATAACAGTTTTCATTGAAGAAATCACAATAAATATAATGTATAAGATGTCTTAAGCGTGTTTATGTGCGTGGTTAACGTTGCACCTCACATTGAGTGACTGAAGAGTGTACTGGGATGTCTGTTGGCTACCGGGGCAACTCATCTAGGTCACTGGGTTAAGACTAGCGGTTGAAGATACTCAGTCCCACCACGATATAATACCTGCCTGTACCACCTACCACTTCACCACAATCAAGTGAAAACATTCATGTTTTACTTTCTGGTTTCAGGAATTCAAGTGGTTAAACATTGATATTTTGCCAAAAAAATTATAAGTCTTTAATTATGATCTTTGAATATGAATTATTTAGTTAAGTGTGCACATAGGTTAGATTTCTTTGTGATATTTCCGTGATTATAGTAGGAACAACGTAGTATAATTACGGTAAAAAATTCAGCAAAAAATGCAGTTATGTCAAACAAGTATATTAATTACACAATAATAATAATAATATATTGAGGCCGTATTTAATCTGTGTTATGTGTACTCTCTGCGGTATGTGAAAACGTCTTCAGAGTTATGTAAAATACTAGCTGTGGTACCAGTGGTGGCGAAAGCGGGGGATCCCCCCCCCCAATTGCTCTAGCCCCTAGTCCACCCCCAGGAAATTCTTGGAGAAAAATTTCATCAATCAGTCGTTTATATTTTAGAAGTGATGATACTATTTTTTAGACCATCACTTATATTTTAGAGGTAAAGATCTTTTTTAGGATTTTGTAGGTATGACCAAAAAACCCTTATACCGTCATTTTGTCGTCTGTCTGTCTGTCGGTCTGTCTGTCTGTCTGTCTGTCTGTCTGTCTGTCTGTCTGTCTGTCTGTCTCTCTCTCTGTCTGTCTGTCTGTCTGTCTGTCTGTCTGTCTGTCTGTATGTCTGTTCGGTAAAAATTGTAGCCAAACGGCTAAACCTAGAGACTTGAAATTTGGCATGCTTATACAACTCTTTGACCCGCACATAGGAAAAATACTAAAACTTCTAAAAAACATATCCCCCTAAAAATATAAACAAATATGTGCTCATCGAAAAAAATATATATTTTTTTATAATTCTGAGTAGGGTGTCAAATGAAAGCCCTTGGTACGTGGATTAACGATCAAATTTTATTTTTGCAAAATAAATTATTCTGAAGCGATTTTTGCCAAAATTGTGCAAAAAAAAAATTTGTCCCACACCCTGTAGCCCAGATGGTTTAAACTAAAAATCTGAAAAAATTCTAAGTAATGTACATTGTTGTGAACCGGAATAGTACAACAGGAATTTTTGATCAGATTATGTTTTTGGAAAAAAACGCATTTTTTGTGTTTTTTTGCTAATAATGTACATAAGTTATAACTTTGTAACACGCTACACTGAAAGGTGTGTCCTGGTCTAGTGGTTATGACGCTGGCTCTACACCCAACTAACTCGATCGAAAGGGATCGAACCCTGCGAGAAGAGACAATATTATTTTTTGTTTTTTTTTTTTTAATTTTTATATTGTTTAAATTATTTTTTCAAAATTCTAGTTATATTTTGGCAAATGTTGCATTTAATTTTTAAAAGCGTAAATTTAATAACCAGTGGAAATTGTTTAAATTATAATTTAATTCTATTTCAATGTACACGAAACCAGAGGGGCGGAGCTTATAATAACCAATGGAAGCCATAGCGCAATTTTTATAATTCTTAATGAACCTTGCTATATATATATATACATATAAAAAAAATACTGCACATATTTAGAAACCTAAATAATGGCATTAGAC
Organism: Liopterus haemorrhoidalis; assembly: GCA_963971575.1. NCBI lineage: Eukaryota > Metazoa > Arthropoda > Insecta > Coleoptera > Dytiscidae > Liopterus > Liopterus haemorrhoidalis. The sequence continues at coordinate 7,312,269 of OZ020617.1, forward strand.
GTTCGAATTAAAATTAACAAAAAAAATATTTTAATATAAAATTAGTTTTGGCATCCCAAATAATCATCATTCACTTACTAAATACCTGCAAAAACCCTGAAATGTGTGAAAATTCACACTTCACATCAATTTTTTTGTTTTGGTCATCACTTGTATTTGAGAATTGAGGACCTTCGTTTTAGGTCACTTGTAACTTAGAGGTGAGGATTTTTTTTTGTTTTGCTCATCACTTGTATTTGCCGGGGGATGGGGGGGGGCTACCGAAGCCTATATACAAATATATCCATTCTATTTAAGATAATAGAGGGCCCATTTTAATTTTACCGCCCAGGGCCCCCAAGCAACTTAATTCGCCACTTCTCTAGCCGGTTTATGACTCTATGACTAGCTGGAATGTAATCGGCGAGATGCATTTTTGTTTGAATAATCTGCGTGTATTTTGATTATTTGCTTCATTTTATAAAAATCTCTATCTATCAATGTGAGCTGTGAAAGAGAAAAGTGAATTTATATTAACTAAAAAATCTACCCCCTTCCCCGTAACATTACTTTTAAACACCATTAATTTCTAAGACATAGAGTAGGCCTGGGGGCTCCGTCATAGAAATTGATTCAGGGGAAAGAAATTGATTAAAAAAGGGCTCCGCAAGTAAAAAAGGTTGGGAACCACTGGTCTAGAGAAAAGTTGGGGCTTTAATCGTTTAAATCGTTTTGAGATAATGACAAGTTTTTGAATGGCATAATTTACATTATTTGTGAAAATTGTAAAATAAATAAAATCACAACTCAAAAATGGTGGGATATAGCGACCAGCGGTTGAAATTTTTGGATTTCTTGTAGTTTTTTTAGTCTAGAAAAAAATTGGGTCTTTAATCGTTTAATGCGTTTTGAGATTGTGACAATTTATTTTATGGCATAATTTATATAATTTGTGAAAATTGTGAGTTTAAAAAAATCACAAAATTTTCGTCAAAAAAAAATGGAATCAAAATTTCCGAAAATTCATATAGACTCCTTCCTTCAGTCTTATGGTGTATACAAAAACATAAGAACAATAAATAATATATTTTTTGGTAACCAAGTGACTTCCTGAAATTTTAAAGCTACTTGATAACTGCTGCATATATCAGGCCTACAAGTATGAAATGCGGATTTTTTTCAAACTTGCCCCCAAACATAGTGTATAGTTCAAAGTTTCAACACATATGGCGTTTTGTTAAGTTATCATTAAGTGTCAAATGCGTATAGGTTATAATTTGAAAAGTGATCATATAGTTTTGTTTTAATGTGTTAAAAATGTCAAATTTTGTGCCAAATAAAGAGCATTCGCGGACAGTACTACTATTTTGTTTTCATTTGAAAAAGACTGCTGCTGAATCATACCGACTGCTTCTAGAAGCTTATGGTGAATATGCTCCATCGCAAGATACGTGTGAACGATGGTTTCGGCGTTTCAAAAGTGGTGACTTTGATCTTACAGACAAAGAACATGGAAAACCTCCAAAAAAATATGGCGATACAAAATTGGAAACATTGCTACAGGAAGACGATAATCAATCACAAAAACAACTAGCAGAGCAGTTAGACGTTAGTCAACAAGCTGTTTCCAATCGCCTACGAGAGATAGGAAAGATCCAGAAAGTCGGCAGATGGGTTCCACATGCATTGAATGAGAGGCAGATGGAAAAACATAAAAACACTTATGAAATTTTGCTTGCACGATACAAAATAAAGTCTTTTTTGCATCGTATCATTACTGGCGATGAAAAATGGAGTTATTTTGAAAATCCTAAACGCAAAAAATCATGGGTGAACCCAGGCTCACCATCCACATCAACTGCAAGACCGAATCGTTTTGGCAAAAAGACAATGCTCTGTACTTGGTGGGACCAAAAGGGTGTGGTCTATTATGAATTGTTAAAACCTGGTGAAACAGTTAATACCCAACGCTACCAACAACAACTGATCGAATTGAACCATTCGCTGCTCATAAAACGACCAGAATACGAAAGAAGACAGCACAAGGTAATCTTTCTTCACGATAACGCTGCATCACATAAGGCAAAAGCAGTTTGCAACACATTGGAGGCACTCAAGTGGGAAGTGCTACCCCATGCCGCTTACTCACCAGACTTGGCCCCTTCAGATTACCACTTGTTCGCATCGATGGGTCACGCACTTGCCGAGCAGCACTTTTGTTCATATGAAAATGTTAAAGAATGGCTAGATGAATGGTTTGCGGGGAAAGGGGAAGAGTTCTACTGGCGAGGTATTCACAAATTGCCTGAAAGATGGGAAAAGTGTATAACTTCTAATGGAGCATACTTTGAATAAATAAACTTTTACTATTCTTTTGAGTTTAATGTGTTTTATTTAAAAAAAAAAAAACGCATTTCATACTTGTAGACCTGGTATATTCAAAAGACACAATATCGAATAATTGTATGCAAAATCAAATTCACAATTGCTGCTAACCATTCCAATTTAAACTTTCAGGAAATTCTAATTTATACCAATAGATGGTGTACATAATAACTCTAATGATGTATTGAGTATCCTAGGGCGATATTTTATTCATCACAGGCTATTATCGGTGTCAGACGTGCTTATCGTAGTCTGGGAAATATGTTTCGTCCGCAGTTTTATCAGCGCATCAGCGGATGTTCACTTTTAGCACCTTTTTCCAGTCAATGGGTTGAGATAATTCTGAGTAGTTTCTAGAAAACAATTTGATAAATATTTTTAAAATAGAGTAGAATGTTAAAATATTTTTATGATTATTCATAATGGAATAACAGATTACCAAGAACGTCAACAAAAGTTTTCTAGTTAGATAAAGGATTATTTTAACATCTGTGGAAATCTTTATCGCATTTGGTATGCATAGTAAAGTAAAACAAATAAAAATAACTGAAATGAATATATTAAAAGCAGTGGAAGGTAAATCCAGATGAAAATAGTGAAAAACGAGAGGGAAAAGACCGGCATTTTATAGTAATTAGCCAACCAAATGCCCAGATTTAATACCCATGGATTTCTTCTTGTGTGAGTGCTCCAAAAATTTTGCAATTAATTTCGTAATTAAGTCATAATTAATGTAAAGTTAAAATTACACAAATAAATAATTCAAAGACTTTAATTTTAACTTGAAGAAATATTCAGTACAATCTACTTGTGCTTGTTTTGTGGCATATAGTTTTTAGGGTTTTATAGGTATGACCAAAAAACCCTTATACCGTCATTTTGTCGTCTGTCTGTCTGTCTGTTCGGTAAAAATTGTAGCCAAACAGCTAAACCTAGAGAGGCGAAATTTGCCATGCTTATACAAGTCTTTGACCCGCACGTAGGAAAAATACTAAAACATCTAAAAAACATATCCCCCTAAAAATATAAACAAATATGTGCTCATCAATAAAAAGAAATATATTTTTTTTAAATTCTGAGTAGGGTATCAGATGAAAGCCCTTATTACGTGGATTAACGATCAAAATTTTATTTTTGCAAAATAAATTATTTTGATTCCATTTTTAACCAAAATTGTGCAAAAATTTGTTGTGTTTTTTGGTTGACGATATACAAAAGTTGTAGTTATGTAACACATTATACTAGAAGGCGTTTCCTGGTCTAATTGCTTGTTCGTTTGCTACGCAGCAAACTAGGGTTCACTCCCGGGCAGAGGAGGCAATTTTGTTTTGTTTTTTTTTTTCCTTTTTATTTTGTTTAAATTATTTTGTCAAAATTCTAGTTATATTTTAGCAAATGTTGCATTTAATTTTTATGAGCGTAAATTTAATAAACAGTTGTAATTGTTGGAATTATATTTTCATTCTATGTGTCATGTATACGAAACCAGAGGGGCGGAGCATATGACTTAAAACAACCTATAGAAGCCTTAGGCACAATTTTCAAATATTAATGAACCTTGCTATATAAAAAAAATACTGCATATATTTAGAAACCTAAATAATGGTATTAGGTATTCGAATTAAAATTAACAAAAAAATATTTTAACATAAAATTTGTTTTTAAAACTCTTAGATTAACAGAAGATAAATTATTTTAAAAATATCGTTCATTTTGCCGTGATTACTACAAACCAAAATTTGACCTACACACTCAGCATGCCTTCACTTATTATATACAAAAAAACCTGTAATGTGTGACAATTCACACTTCACATCAATTTTTAATATATTCTTTTTCCAATGTTATGTTTTTTGTGTAATCTTAAACAAATAACTACATATCCATCGGGGTACACGTACCTCCGGTTGAGAAACACTGATCTAGATGATATAATTTTTCACAAGTAATATTTCACAAGTACAAAAAATATTTCAAATAAAAAACATGTTTAGTTTTGTTGTTTTAGAAACAGGAAAACTTTCAAGGGACACCTTTTCCTAGACGTCATGCCATTGTTATCTTTATGTGTCAGGCTGTGTTGGAGTTTGAGTTTCTGCAAAATTTGGAGATTTTTTTCTATAACTTTTTCCATTTATTTCTGTTCTTCGTCATGACTTTAGCATTCCTCCAATCTATTCCTCTTTTTCAACCGTATTATTCAGTTCTTTTTTCCATGCTTTCCTTGGCCTTCCTCTGTTATTTCTCCTGGATGTTCCCGATTAAATTATTCTTTTTGCTTCCCTGCCACTGTTCATCCTATTTACGTGTCAATACCACCGTAACTGTCCTTCTACAATAATTTGCTCTACAGGTTTCGTGCCAAGATTTTCTCTAAAAGTTCCTGTTTCGGTCAAATTTGATTTTCCCTTCAATTTTTCTAAGAAATCTCATTTAGCGCTTCTTAAGGCCTTATCACATTAGAGTTATTATTCAAGTCTAAACTTGGAAAATTAAAGTCTTTGCATTAGAATCGAAGTCTTGTGTGTGTGATAGCATGACAAAAAACCTAGGTCTTTAAGTCTGAGCAAATACATCGAGATATATTTCCCCAGTCTCTAGATGACAGGCGAAATCCAAGTCTTGAAATGCGCGTGCGCGGCCTCACTCTCTCAGTCAGATCAAGTGAGATGGGTGTATTGTTAACGTTATGTACGCAGACGCAAGTTACTTTTCCCTGTTTCGCGTGTGATAGCTGAAAACGTGACGACTTTAATCCTGGAAAGTCTTACAAAATAAAACTTGGATAGCGTTCTAGTGTGATACGCCCTTTTCTCTGCTTTGCATTGCTTCCGTGGCATTCCATGACTCCGAGGCATATGTTTATATGGGTACCGCTATTTTTTGAATATTTGAACCTTCACTTCTTTCGACATTTCTGTTTTATTGAGGAAGAATATCTTTATACTGTTAAACAGTATAATTAAATTCAACAACCTTCTATTCATTTAGTTATTTATTTAACGTAATAAAAATTGAATGTGTTACGGCTGATCTGACACCTTATAACAGCAGCAATTAGTTGTCGCGTGTCTTACCGTTAAATAGCCAGTTGATTCAATAATTCGGTTAATATGCTCGCATCATACATAACTGTTACCTTTCATAATTAATTTATTAATGTAAGACAGAGAGTCGCACACCTAGGCGGTGATCGAGGCAGGTAGAGTGTTGAAATCAACTAACCGGACAATATGTAACATGAGCAAGTGGTACATAGGTATGAAGCGAGGATCTTCTAAACTAATTACATGCTTTATCAGCTTGATTTGATTTCAGATTAATTGAAAGAGTTAATGTTCTAGATAATAGATATGTTTTAATTTGTTAGATCGTGAGATATCTAGAAAATTGCTTAATCATACTACTGATAAAATCTAACTCTTTATATATAAAAAATAAATCATTAGCTTTCCTACTTAAGACGTGTGTACGTGGCAGACAGATAGCTATTTTATTATAATTGCTTCTTCCTAGGCAAATAATATCTGCCTGGATCATTGAATAAAAAGACTAAACGAAGCAGGTTATATGAATTTTTGCATACAAATTTTTCTGGCGGAAAAACTTCATTCCAAGTAGGTACCACAATTGCTGTCAATTTTTTGTTGTTAAAAAGTGATTATTAACATTTACTTTGATAATTTAAAGTATATTAATAACTTATAAATCATACATAAAAGACAGGGCTAAAATAGTTTTTAGTTATTTTATAATTTAATATAAAATTACGTATTTAACCTGAAATTTGATATCTTGTCAAAATGGTTACCTATACTGCATGTGGACGATCAAGAACACAAAATGCCAAGACTAAAGGAATAACTTTTCATTCGTAAGTATTTTCTATTCATATTATGTAATTGAATTAATGAGATTTTGATATATCTCAACATACACGTTACTTATGGACAATTGCGTACTGTCATAATTTTATACTATAAGTTGTGTATGTATTTATTTACTTGTGTTATTTTTATAATAATAAATTACATATATATATAAATAATAGTTTTTATTGATTGTTTGTATTTTTATCTTTAGCTTATTTCGAAAATATCAAGATTATTTTTTCTTTTTGTACCGACAACAATTATATTAATAAATTGCCCTACGCCACTGTACAGCCGGAATCTATTTTCCGCCATTTTGAAATACTATCCTGATCTGCCCAATTAGCATGTAAGCCTTCTTTCTTTAGTATTTTAATTCAATTGCCTAAATAAATGGCTTTATAGCTCTTATTTATGTTTAAACGCTATTTTTCTAGGGAAATAGTATCCGACGGAACGTTATTGTGCAAATAGTGCTCAGTTTAATAATTTGTAACTTGAGGCTTGAGGCTATTGAAAACGTTACTACAAGTTAACTTTTATAATGACTTTCATTGTAATTTTAACATTTTTCGTAATATCCAACTGTAGTGACGTCGCTATGAAAGTTATATCTTAGTGACAGTTACTGAGAAAAGAATGAAGTTAGTTACAGAAGCGCAATACGCCTGCGCATTGGTGGTATACAGATGACACTTAAGGTTAAAAATTTCAAAATATTGTATTGCTTACATTATTTTGTTGTTATATAATATATATTATGGTATATACATTTATAAAATATTTTAAAAAAATGAGTGAAGAAATTAAAAAAAAAAAAACGGAATGCAGTGGCGCAGGTGGGTGGGATTTGGGGGTTAGAACCTCCCTTGAAGCTGGACTTTTTATTACTTCGATGTATTTTCCTTGTTTTGTCATTACTTCCATACGTCTCATTTTATAACCATCCCCCCTCATGAAACTATTTTTGCGTCACTTAATAGAAATTTTTTTTAAAACAAAAACTATTTTTCAATAATTTTAATAAAGACTCATATTAAAAAAGGGGAATTGGAAAAGACTTTTTGATCTTTAATATATTTCATCTTCTGCAATATAAACATTTACCTACACTCATATATACATATTTTATATATATATTTAATTTATATAATTTTCTTTACTAATCTTCTTCATTTTCTATTATATCTAAAAATTACACTTAAAATCAAATGTCCGCCATTTTTATCTTCATAAGAACTAAGTTATTACTTATAAACACCAGCATTTGGTAGTTACTATGATAGGAACTTTCATGACTTTATTTTCAGAAAATACATCTACAAAATTTTGCATTTTGTTGGAAAATATTTATTTCGGTATCTTACAAAAGCCCAATGGCACCAGCTTTCCTCAAATTTTAACCTATCCTTAAATCGCATTCTATAAGAAGTACTATCGCATTCTATAAGAAGGAGATTTGAATCTAGTGTTTTGTAGGTAATCGTCTTACCAGTGAGCCACGGCCGCCCACTTATTTTCAATCAAGTCCTGTGAAGAGATGTTATCTTTTTATCTGAAAAATTCACTCACACACATTTCGTTTTTGTGTTAATTTTCTGTTTAAACAAGTTTACATTCTAATTAATTTAATAACCATCTACTTCTCTATTTCATTCCTTTTACACTATCCAATTATCGTTTTTGTTTCACCTTCTTCCCACAAGAAATCGAATGTTTCACACGGTTCAATTTTCAACCTTCAATGATTTGAAAAGGATCACAATTTATTATTAATCCTGATAACTTTCAAGAAATTAACTTGTCAACTAAATGATTTGTATTAAATTATCACTTAGTTTTTGTCGAAAAGGAAAGGAAGCATTGATGCAAAAATAAATTCTATTATTGTTAATAAATATAAATGAAGAACTACTTTCAAGAAATATTTCTAGGAAAAATTTATCAATGAGAACTATTGTTGCATGAGACCAAAAATTAGGCCATGGACAAAAAATTGATGTTAAGTGTGAATTTTCACACATTTCAGGGTTTTGTAGGTATTTAATAAGTGTAAAAAGCCAACATAATACTGGATGTCTAGAAATATTTGTTCTATAATCACATCAAAATCAACAGTTTTTTGATAATCACTTTTATTCGTTATTTGAGTACTAAGAAAGCTTTGAGTTTCCATTTAATTTTTTTAAACAAAATTTAAATAATTTGCCAAAAAAGAGTTTTTCTTTCTGCATTTACTTCGTACTCAAGTCTTCGTTAAATTAGTATGAAATATATTAATAAATTGCTTCATTTTTTTTAAATTCTAGAAACGTATTTCTCACTATTAATAATCTGTTTTTTAATTTATAGGTATTTCTTTATTATAAATGATTAATTCCTCTCTGATACCTTAAAACCAAAAATCTAAAGTAATTCAAACAATAGGTTGAATCACAACGTATAAGGTATAATCGTATAATAAAATAACTGAACACTACACACTACACTCTACAGTGTGGCGTGTAGTGTGGTGTTGAAAACTCGGTCCTCGGCTTATATTTGTAATTAAAAAAAAAAAAAAAAAACACACACACACACTATCTGAACCATAAATACAAAAAATCTATAAGATTAGTAGCCACAATTTAGCCATGAATTAAAAAAATAATTAATTTTGTCAAAAACTCAAAAACTGCAATATGTTTCAAAAACGCAACCGGATCAAAAATTCCTCTCGTGCGTTTCCGGTTCAGATCAATGTAAATTACCAATAATTTTTTCAGATTTTTAGTTTAACCCCTTTGGGTGAACGGTGCGAGACAAGAACATTTTTAGAAAATTTTTGGCTAAAATCGTGTTTAAAAAATCAGCTGTGGTCACCACAGGACCGACCGTCATCACAAAGTACTTGTTTAATTTATGCTGCTTTATCAAAAAATGTCTCAAATAAAAGTTGTTAGTTATTGCTTTTATAGCAACTTTTTAAATACATTTTTTCGAAATATTTCTCTGTTGTGAAATATTCGCAAAAATCTTAAAGCTGACACGAGTAAACTCCCATTTCTAGTTAACCGATTTTTACCAAAAGTTGATCAACTCGTGCCATTGATGTCAAAAGCTAGATATGAAGTTTCATAAAAATCCTTTTAGCCGAATTTGCTCTGCACGTGTACACGGACCGACAGACAGACCGACAGACAGACAGACCGACAGACAGACAGACAGACAGACAGACAGACAGACAGACAGACAGACAGACAGACAGACAGACAGACAGACAGACAGACAGACAGACAAACAAATAGACCGACAAACAGACCGACAGATATTATGCTATAAATAGTCAAAACGTTATTTAGGGACCTCAATTCAAAAAGGTAAGAAATAGAGACTTGAGGTTTGAATTTTTGGAATTCTCACACCTTGTTTTGTCTAGAAAAATATAATGTTTGGTCCGTAATGACCTAAAACTATTAGAGAAAATTTGATTTTTTTTTTTTGAATTTAAAAAAATCTTATCTCAAAAAAGATAAGAGATAGAGACTAAAGGCTTAAATTTTTGGAATTCTCACATCTTATTTTGTCTAGAAAAAAATAATGTTTGGTCCGTAATGACCTAAAACTATTAGGCAAAAATTTGGAAAAATTTTTCAATTTTTTTTTCGTTTTATCAAAAAATGTCTCAAATAAAAGTTGTTAGTTATTACTTTTATAGCAACTTACAACAATATTCGCAAAAAAAATCGACACGAGTAAACTCACATTTTTAGTCAACCGATTTTTACCAAAAGTTGATCAACTCGTGCCATTGATGGCAGAAGCTTAAATATGTTTTCATAAAAATCCTTTCAGCCGAATTTGCTCTGCACGTGTACACAGACAGACAGACAGACGGACAGACGGACAGACAGACAGACAGACAGACAGACAGACAGACAGACAGACAGACAGACAGACAGACGGACGGACGAACAGACAGACAGACAGACATCATGCTAAAAATAGTCAAAACGTTATGTAGGGACCTCAATTCGTGGAGATCCATTGAAATCTCGAAATGTCAAAATCGGTATGATCACAATACCTCTCTTATATATGTTGGCGGTCGGTAAAAACGAATTTTGAAGAACTACTTTTCGTGCCTTAATCTACGTCCTAAGAGCTTTCTGTTGATACCACACAATAAAAAAAATGTTTAATAGTTTTTATATTGACGACACAAAAAGATGACATTTTTCGAAAACCTAACCTGATCAAATATTTCTGTTGAACTGTTTCAGATTACATCATTGTTCATTATGGAGATTTTTTTTTCAGATTTTTAGATCAACCCCCCTGAGAGGTAGGGTGGGGGATAAAAGTTTTTTGGCCAAAATCTCATAAAAAATGGATTTTTCAAAAATAAAAATGTGTTTGTTGATCCACGCATTAAAATGTTTCATTTGGTATGCCACTCAAAATTTAAAAAAATATATATTTATTATTTTATTAAATACATAATTGTTTATATTTATCTCGGGGTGTGTTGTTTTGAACTCTCAGTATTTTTCCAATATGTGGGTCAAATAATTGTATAAGCATGCCAAATTTCAACTTTCTATGTTAAGCCGTTTGGCAACAATTACTACCGAAGTGACAGGCAGATAGACACACAGACACATGAGTGATAAGGGTTTTTTGGTGGTCGTTAGTTTTGCATAAGAAGCTTATAATATTTGGGGGTTATATATATCGCTAAGAGCAAAAATGTGCAGAAGAAGAATCTATTCAAATATTTATTGGTGTATTCTGCACACAATCCGGAACTGATTTTCTTAGAAAAAGTAACGTAAGATAATTTATTGACAAACCCAGTTTAATTAGAAAAGTGCTCATACCATTTGTCAACAGAAAGTTAATAATTTGTGTATACTGCCTAGTGTTTAGATAACTATATATTTGTCTAGACATCAAAAAGAAAATTACTCCCATTTTTATTACTTCAAACAACTTTTTAGGTTAAGATTAAAAATAGAGATGACAATAATTAGAAATATTTAGAAATCAAAACGAATTTGATGGATTAGGTTTGGTTAGATTAATAGTTTGCCGTGAGTAATTAGTTCAGGTAAGCGAAACTAATTTTGAATTGCACGTGATGTCAGAGTACTAGAATTTTTTAGATAGGTGTGTTATTTATGAATTTTTGATTTCATGCAAAATTTAACGATTTTTCTTCGTTTTCTGTAGAACTAAACCAGTGTTTTTCTATCTTTTGCAAACAAACATCTCCTTCAGCCGTTGCATTAGCTCACTCGCTTTGCAACTGTGGGATCGTGAAATCGATTACCCGTACGGTCAAATGATTTTTCAAAAAATTTCTTGGCTGTTGCAACCGAAAACCTCTCAGCTTTCCCTTAAATGAGTATCTGTTTCTCTGAAATTATATTCCGGAATGTGGGGCGTGTTCAAGGGTAAGTAAAACCAACGGTTTCGGCTACTCTAAGAAATAGTCGTTAGATTTCGCCAGAGAGGGCTAGTCATGGCAACTAGGCATTATGCCAAAATAAAATAAAAAATAAAAAAATCGCTCCCTACCAGATTTTATTAATACTTCTTCTTATTCTTCTCCTTCTTATTTGGACACTGTAAGTCGGCTTGACTTTTGACCTCACTTGATGTCGTCCATCTGATCTGTTAACTAACATGTCTTTCCTTGTGCCTTGTGCCCTTTAAATATATCTCTCACTCAAGCATTTAAATTACTCATAAACACTCACAAGCAAAAGCGGCTTTTATGTAAGGGCATAAGGAAAATGCCTGCTCCAAGAAAAATGATTCTTTTCATATTTTTAAATCTTAATATTTTATTTAAAGATGTTAAGTTCCTTATTACATATTTAATTTAAATATTTTAAATCTTTCAGTTTGTTTGTTTTTATACGCTGCGTTCTATTTGATTTCGCGCGATTGCGCTATAACTCTTTCGACAGTTTTTTTGCCCTAGACTGTGCATATATTTATGTGTAAACTCCCCTTGAGTCGTACCGTAATGGTGACCTTATTTCTGTACTGTCCATAAAAACACATTGGAGCACTGCCCAAAGTTATGGAATTATATTATTTACACTATGACACGGCACTATTCATCTTGCTGTTAGCGCATTAACTACTGAAATATGAATAATTTTACAGTTTTTATTTATGTTTTATATTTATTTGGCCACCCGAACAGGACTCGACGTTCGGACTGAAATTATTGTATGATCTAAAAAATATCAAAAACTTTTTTTTAAATTTAACTTTATAGAAAATGGAACGGTCGGAAATTCACACTATTATGAAGTATGAATTCTTACGTGGAACTACGCCATCGCAGACTGCGTGAAACATTAATAGTGTATTTGGCTCTAGTGTTAATACGCAGCAGACAATATCAAATTGGTTCGCCAAATTACGTACAGGTAACTTAAAAACCAAGCAAAAGAAAAAACTGGCTCATCGATCACACCAGAAATATACTGCAACCAACTGGACGAAATGATGCAAAAACCTAAAGAAAAACAGCCTAGATTGGTCAACAGATCGACTCCTATCTTATTGCATGATAACGCTAGACCACATACTGCACAAATGACTGTGGCAAAACTACAGGAATTGGAGTTGGAACTTCTTCATCATCCTCCATACTCACCAGACCTAGCCCCCACTGTCTACCCCTTCTTCCGCCATTTGGACAACTTTTTAATAGGAAAACAGTTTAATTCCAACAATACTGTAAAACTGGCCTTCCAGAAATTCATTAACTCTCGCCCGTCAGGGTTTTATACCACCGGCCTGAACAACCTGCCGCTTAAATGGCAAAAGTGTATAGACAATACTTTTATGAATAAAATAATTCCTTATATATGTAAGTTATCAACCAACTTTGCCTTTTTTTCTTTAAATTTCATCCTTGACGACCTAATATAATAAGCGTAAATAAATAGCGTAAATAATTCATAAATTCACAAATAAAATTGTACTTAGACACCACCCACAGACTGGTCTTCTACAGTCTATAGTGGTAGCATAAACATATCTTCCAGTTTCTCTGAGAGAATTAGAATATGCATCTTCTTTATTTATTTTCTATTTCATTTTCATATTTAATAACAATATTTTTAAGAGTTAGTTAGTTAGTTAACATTTTTGGCGCACAGCAACAAAGGCTATTTGCGCCTAACGCAACTAATAAAAATTAAATTCAATAAATAAATAATAATAATAATATGAAAATAAAACTGTATAATAATAATAATAAATAATAAATATATTTTATTTAGCCAATTATCTAAATATACAAACAAAATCATAAATATTGCCTAAATCATATTAATAACAGCAATAATAGATATTAATAATATTATAATGTATTAATAATAGATAATAGAAAATAAAATAATTGTCCATAAAAATGGAGATCACCACAATGAACCTAAAGTTCAGCGCGTGGCGTAGAAAAAAAAAAACAAATATGAAAAGGTAGTGGACGGTGAATGTTGCTAACAAATAATTAATAAATTAGAATTTAATATCATTATAATCGAGAATAAAAAGTGAGAGAAGAAGATAAATAAAATATTAAAATAGTATCGCGTCGGTATTAATCGGCGATTGTAACCATTTCTTTACAATTATTTTATAGTTTAATGTAGTCAAGTTCAAACTATTTGCATTTATGTATTGCTGTAATTTGTTATACACAACATTAATAAAGTGTTTATAGTAATACTTCGATTTCACTTTGCTATATTTTTGTGAAACAGCATTCGCTCTGGCTCTGGTTTCATAGTTGTGATTCAGAAATGTTATTAAAGCAGAATTTTTAATTATATGCTTAGCTATGGCGGATAAATATAGTTTATCAATACTGAATATACAGCTTTCAGAAAACAGTGCCTGCGATGGATACATTTTTGGTTTTTTATACATTATTTTTATTATTAATTTTTGTAATATAAATAATTTATTTTTATAAACTGAAGCTGCACCACCCCAGCCAAGAATGCCATATTGTAAAATAGATTGGACGAGAAGTAAAAAAAAAATAATTTAGTGGGTGTTTTAGCGAAGTTTTTTAAATATAAAAATTATTTTACGTAAATTTGTACACATTGTATCAATCTGTTGATTCCACCTCACATGACAATCTATTTTTATTCCTAAATATTTTACGTAATTGGCCTTCCTGACAAGAGTGTTACAATTACAGTTGTAAGATGTTATGCAATCATGCAAAGGGATGTCATCAAAGTTTGCTTGCGTATTGCTGTTACATGAAAAAGACACAAAATTAGATTTATTTATATTGAGTGACAATCTGTTGCAATCAAGCCATAATTTTACAGTTCTAAGATCCTCAATGGCCATATTTCTTACCTCATTCCAGGAGTTACCTTCTATAAATAAAACCGTGTCATTCGCATAAGAGATGATTTCTGAATTAAAATTAATTTTTAAAAGATCATTAATATAGGTAATAAACAACAAAGGACCTAATACGGTCCCCTGCGGAATACCACAAGTAATGATTTTTTCTGTACTTATGAAATTATCAACAGAAGTGCATTGCTTTCTGTCCTTTAAATAACAAGTAATTAAATCCAGAGGAATACCTCTTATGCCATACGATTCTAATTTTTTAATAAGAAGTTTGTGCTTTACAGTATCAAATGCTTTTGCCAGATCAAGGAATATAGCCATAGAAGGTTGAGAACTGTCAAGAGCTTTATAAATGTTATCCGTTAGTTTGATAATAGCATCAGTGGTAGATCTGCCAGGTCTAAAGCCAAACTGATTATTAGACAGTAAGTTATTTTCAGAGAAAAACGAATACATTCGTACTGAAATCAATTTTTCAAAAATTTTACCTATGTTGCTAATTAGAGATTGGTCTATAATTATTTAGGTTGTTTTTATCTCCTCCTTTATGTATAGGTACAACATATAATTGGTAAGCTTTCGTATTTTTGTATTTAAACTTTGATTGTTCCTCCAGTTGTTTAGTCCTAGCCGCAGCTCATAATCTCAAAAAAATTATAACATTCTCTTACAAATTCTCGCAAGCGCTGAAAATCAGTTAGAAACCTATCACTCTATAAGCGGCTGATTAATGTCAATCTTGAGTAAATTTTAAATTGACGTACTTAGTCGCAATTCAATCTGTGTTTATTTTTGTTGGAATGTTTTATTTAAAAATAGGATTTGTTATAAAAAAACGTTAGCTGTCCGTGATTTAGAACATAAATGAATAATAATTTTCGAAAGTCTGTATAGCCTAATGACTGGTCATTCAATAATTGTAATGAAGAGTTGGACTAGTGCGCTGGTTATAGCAAGTTCACAATAGAATACAAGTGTTCCGTACTTGTCAGTAATTGCCTTTGTAAAATATACTTATATGACTACAAAGAACACTCTTATTATCTTTCAGAAGTGGGTCGCAAACAGGTACCTCACGAGCTGTACCAGTGGCGGCTCGCTATACTCCGAACATTCACCACAATATGATTCACTCTCTTACAATTCTATTGGTTAGTACGAGTGTTTTCGCTCAGGTTTTTATTAATCACATCTGTTTGGTACCAGTGGTGTAGTGGGGCGGGAGCGCAAGGGGTCGGAGCTCCCGCACTTTTTATTAGAGTTTTTATTCCTCGTATTTAAAAAATCGCTCGAAATCGTTATTACTCGTCTAAAACCACACTTGGTTGTTATCGCGTAAATCAGGGAATCCCCGAATTATATATTGCGTGTTTACATAATTATGTCAATATATCAGACATACAGCCTTAGACAAATTAAAAGACGTACGTCTAACCAAATAACCCAAATGTAAACAGAGTTATGATAAATCTTACAAATAAATATAGGCTCAGATCTGTTACGTTTTGTTTACATAAAAATAAACAAGTAGAGCTTGGATCATTATTACACATGCATTTGAAGTGAACACTGTTTTATTAAGTTCAAGTGAATATTTTTAATCGTGTTATGGCTAAAAAAACTTTCTGTGGCAGAAAGGACTCAAATTATATTGCTTCATTCACAAGGACAGTCGCAGCTGAAAATTTAAAAAAAAAATGGAGTGTTCAAGAAAAGCCGTGCAAATTACCATCAAAAGGTTCCAAGAGACTGATACTTATGAAAACAGACAAAAAACCGGAAGAATACGTGCAACTACTTTCAGATATGATCGTTTTATAAAGAGAAGTGCTCTTCGTAAACGTTCAATATCGTCAAAAGAGCTGGCTGGTGATCTGTGGGAGCATATAAAAAATAGAAAATAAAATAATTGTCCATAAAAATGGAGATCACCACAAGCTAAAGTTTCTTCTAGAACAATTAGAAGACGTCTAATGGAATCTAATTTGTTCGAAGAGCTCGCCGAAATCTACTGTTGACCGAGCGACACAAAAAACTTTTCCTTGAGTGGGCCAAAAGACATTTAAATTGGACACCTGAAGAATGGGCGAAAATCATTTGGTCTAATGAGTCCAATATAGGAGTAAGCATTGTAATAATTTAATGTACTTACGAAATTAACAAATAAAATATATATTTCTAAGCAATTATTGCACTAACAATATAAATTTAATTTACTATAAATTTACGAAATTAAGGTTTGTTTTTTTCTTTTGTCGATCAGTTTTTTGGACAACCTGGAGCAATATTTGTAAGACATAGTCCAGGTCAAGCTTTTTATACTGACTGCATCATCCCTACGGAGAAATTCGGTGGTGGTAGCATCATGATCTGACAGCATGTCCACCAGTGGCTTAGGCGAAATCTTTTTGTGCGAGGGACGCATAATTTCTGCTCGTTATATTACCATGCTTAATGAAGTTTTGGAGCCATCAACATTAAAATTATTTGATGAAGACAATATGTTTTTCAAAAGAATAATGCCCCCTGTCACAAATCCAAAGCAACAAATGAATGATTTTCCAAAAACAATGTGCTACTTTTTGCATGCCCCCCCCCCAGTCTACAGATTTATCGCCAATTGAAAATTTTTGGTCGATTCTGAAAAACAAGATGTCTCTTTACAAATGCAAATCGAAAGAAGAATTGAAGAAAATTACTGTGGACGAATGGTTCAATGTAAAATCCAATGTATGTAAAAAAACTTTGGACAGTATGCCGAAAAGGGTTCCTGCCCACATTGGCATAGAAGGCAACGCACGTGCCAACACAGTCGCCCGAGATTCCACCTGTCATGAAGATACACTCTACCTACCCCCCAACAAAACCTACATAAGACAGATCATCAAGACGAAACTCCACACAAGCAGATTGACTAAGTGGAGCGAAACTACCAACAACAAACTACGAACAGTTAAGGACGACATACAAAACTGGAACTCAGGCACCAACAGACGAGAACAAGTAATAATGACAAGACTCAGAATCGGACACACCAGACACACACACGAACACCTCATGGCAAGACTAGACAACAAACTATGTGAGCATGTAACGAACAACTCACCGTTAACCGCATACTAATTAACTGCCAACTCTACACTAACTTACGTACAAACTACAATTTACAAAAAGAACTTAAAGACAACTCAACTTCTTATAGGCAACCAATATTCGTCATCTAATATAAGTTTAAAAATTAATAATGTATCAATAAACTAATTATGTATCAATTATGTAACCATAGTAATTTCAGACACTAATAGCCAAGCAGCTGAAGTGTTTTAAAATAAATAAAATAAAATAATAATAATAAAAAAAAAAAGATTATCTACGTATCAATATCGTGCAGGGCATATTGTGTAACAGCTTTAATTTCAATCGAGAAAGAAATAGCTGAAATAAATATGAATTCTCCAACACTGGAAACTCAAAGATGTAAGATGATTTCATTTTGCAAGCGCACAGGTGCAGAGATATTTCTTTTAACCAGTCAGACAGATGTGTGATGTGTATAGCCTAGTTATAGGCTGACATTAGAATAATATAATATTTAATAACATATTATAACATATGAATTTAATAGCCGGATCAACGTATTTATAAAGTTAACATACATTATTATTTATTATATATTAAATGCTCAATAAAACTAAGTCGAATACCCTCTTTACTTAGGCTTTGGGAAACATTTTTAGCAATGGCGTAACGGCGTAACAACAATGTTTGGGGTACCATCTTTTAAAAAAATTACATAGGTGTACAACTTTGCTTCTGCCCTTTTTTTCCCCCGAAATTCGAGGCTTTATTGTAAAAAACTGGTTATACATTTATGATTCAAAGTATTGTCCTTCGCCGGCCACTACTTTCTCTCATCTTTCGGGCAGCATACGAATCCCGCGTAGAAAAAACTGGTCAACTTTTGAAGCGATCCAATTTTTTACTTCTTCATAAGACCGGAAGTGCTGGTCAGCCAGGCCGTGTGCCATTGATCGTTGATCGAAACGAGTGATAGTCAGAGGGAGCAACGTCTGGAGAATACGGCGGGTGGGGTAGGACTTCCCATTTCAATGTTTTCAGGTATGTTTTGACCATTTTCACAACATGGGGTCGAGCATTGTCGGTATGCTATGCCGGTCTTCGACGTGAAAATCACCGTTCTTGAAGCGTTGAAACCACTCACGACACGTTCTTTCACTAATAGCGGCCTAACTATAAGTATTTGAAAGCATTCGATGAGCTTCAGCCGCATATTTCTTCATATTGAAGCAAAAAATCAAAACCTCCCACAAATGACGAGAATTTGGCTCGTAAACTGACATTTTCAATCGAGAATAACTTTATGATGCAGCCAGAAATCGACTAATGTTTTTATGGGGTTATGTTGACAGATGTCCAAGTTTATTGCATGACGTCTATGATCTATTTATTTCGACCACTACTTACCGCTAAAGCCATCTATAGGAAAACGGCGGAAGCAAAGCTGTACCCCTAATAATATTTTAATTTACTATTGTGCTCTATAGAAGAGCTGTTAAATTTATTTCCTTAAAATGCCCTTTGTCTGAGGGATTGCTTATCACTAGAATACAGGCGGTAGTCTAGGGAAAGGCTCATGGGCTTGAGCCCATTTAAACAATCAAAATACATCTTTTTGGGACACTATTTTTCATGTAATTATTTGCATGAGCCCCCTTCAAGAAAAAATCTGGATTTTGTGCATTTTCTAAGAAAAAGAGCGCGCGCTTACTTGAGTATAATCAAAATCACCGCAATTATCATTTTTAAAAGAGCCATCAGAAGTTGAGAGTCCAACCGTACTCTCACTTGCACTTTGTTTCGTCTGTTTTGAAATTGAATCTTCCAAGACTGAGAATGGGGGAGAATATAACTTATAGCTAGAAGTTATAGGCATGTTTTATGGTCTCGCAAGAGATGGAGACAGTGGCGGCTGGTGCAGGGAGGGCAACGGGGCAATGCCCTCCCAATTATTTACTTTTGAAAAAGAAGAAAATCTTTAATAAAAAATAATAATAATACCATATATTATTTTCATTGTACCCATTTTAAATTAATATTTATTTATATTGAAATGTTTATAAATTTAATTCGCATCGCGCCGCGTTTCGCTTCCTAAAACAAATGTTTTTACAATGGACATACGCCAAGCAGGGCAAAAGATCGAAAGTCTCAAATATTTGTACGAGTAACATATTTTGTCCGTAGTTTTAATTATTAGTCGGAGTGCTTTATTTTAACATTTGTTTGTAGTTATGTGTTAGTAAAAGGTTATGTATGTTCGATGTTTTAATAATTACATTATTAAAATAGTGTTTTATTAGTATATTCGGTAATAATTTACTCGCTACATTTTATTAAGTTTATGTGATTGTGTTTTATGTAAGTGGCGAATTTTGGAGAAAAAAATAAATAAATAAATAAACAATAATAATAATAATAAATAAATAAATAATTTTTAAAAATGAATTAGAATGAAAATAGCGTGATTACAATTTTAGAACTGGTTTTTAAAAATAATTGAACCTATGATATAAAAATTAGACTTAAAACTTTAGGACCACCAAGACCGGAATACATTTTAACGAGTTCCGAAGAAAATAAAAAAAAATAAAATAAAGTTATTTCAAGGAAATTCTATTCATAAACCTTTTTGATAAGCTTTTGCCCTAAAAAAGCTTTTTGTCCCACCAGAAAATAATGTCACGAGCCGTCACTGGATGGAGGGATCAACTTACCATTGAAGTATCGGTATACAGGACAAATGGAAAGACCTGACTATTAGCGGATCAAGATGAAGGACTTATGTGAGTGACTCTAAAAGTTAATCCGACTGTTCCCAAAGAATAAAAAGAATAAGAAGAAGACGAAGATGTTCTAATATCGCGGCTTGAGTATTTTTTTTTTTATTGAGCGCTACATGCATTAAACCTTTTTGCTTGATGAAATACTTTTACCAATTATCCAACTTTTAACGTTCATAGTTAAATTTTGGTTCATTCAACTTTCTTATAATGCGTACCTTATTGTCCAATTTCCATAATCGCGTATTAATTTTCTCTTTCACATTATCTGTGTGTCGCCCACGCGATGTATATACATACATATTTGTGCAGTATCGTCCTACTTTCCTTCAAGTGCAGGTTCCCACATAAACATTGACATACGTATGTCATTATGTCCAATGAAAGGATAGCTTGCATTTAAATTAATATATTAGACTTGAGACATGTGGAAAGGTAGAAAGTATTAACAAACTAAAATATATATTTAAACACTAATTACTGTTATAACAAATTATTTAAGGGGATGGTTATAATCCACAACAATGTTATAAATTATTATTTAATATAGTTTATTTACATATATTTTCACTTTTGTAAGGACACACCAGATCTGGCTATTCTGGTTACTTATATATTGCATTAAGGACTTTAAATATCATTTAAAAATCGGTTACAGGCTATTCCAAACGTTTAGGCGGAACTAAATGGTAATTTCGTTCTTTTAGGTTGGCACGAGAAGGGATCTTGTTTGTGTTATTTCATGTTTCACGTTTGGTAAGTGAAAATTTTAAATTCCAACAGTGAAACCATGGAAACGAATGACATATGTCAAAAATTTGAATACATTTTTCCATATTTTGAAGATAAACAAATAAATAAATAGGATTTTTTTTTATTAAGAATGACAAAATATTTAAATGCAATATAAAGGACATTTTATAATGAAAATCAATTTAATCTAGAATTTGCAGTGTGAGTATGATTTACAAAGCTTAAACAAAATGACCAAAACTCCGAATTAATAGATAAAAATTACTAGATTACAAAATCTAGTTCCGCCTAAACGTTTGGAATAGCCTTTACATTTTATAATGAGCTTTTGTCTATAACACACATTTTGGTTGTTATATCATTAGTGACGCTAGCTTTTAAAATCTGGGGGGTGGTGGAAATATTTAAGGGGGGATAACATCTTTTTTATGGTTATAAATGTTATTGAAAATATGATGTTTTTTGAATTTTGGAAAGATGAAAGCGGCCCTTTGAACCGCTTCCATTTTTCACAATTCCAAATATTCCCAAAATGAACCGACTACTTAGTTATATCTAAAATTTTTAATTTTCTCTAAACATAGCTAGTAGGGCCAGCTGGGGACCAGAACAATTTTGGGGCGTGCGGCCACTGTGTAATATTATGATCTAAAATTATAAAAATTATAATTTGATTCACATTGCAACGTTAAAAATATTTAGCAGATTTTTAGTTATTTTTAATTTACTTTTGACAGCCGTAACTTAGGACAAGAGTAACGCATTAATCGGCTATCTTCTTCTTAAGTAACAGAACGATTTTATTTATTATTATTTTAATTTTATTTATTTTACATCGGCCTATTTCTGTACCGAGGCTCAGAGCCGTAGCAATGTTTTTGACGCCCTTGGCAAATAAAGTAAATTGATTTACTTCCTTAAATCCAAGTGAAGAGCAAAAAAAGGTCCTCACCTCCCAAATACAAGTGAAGAACAAAAAAAGGTCTTTACTTCCCGAATCAAGCAAAAAAAAAAGGTTTTCACCAGCAATGGCGTCTGCTCCACGCCCTTGTCAAACTTCGCGCCCCTGGCAAATGCTCCGTCACCAACTCGTTGCTATGGTTCTAACGAGGCTAAACGCCGATGCCAGGGAGCGAGCTCCTACACCTGGATTAGGGGTGATAGACCGGGAGCTCATGACATTTTTGGTCTCCGATTTCATACAGCATGCCTTTTGGGGGAGAGAATATTTACCCTGTGACAACAAAAAAGGGATGGTACTAAACCCCTGCACGCTTTCCGGTCAGAGGGAAAATTGCATTTCCACTTACACATAATTTTTGTGTTTTTCTCTGATTTAATATTGCTTGCCCTTTTGTCAAAAGAAAGTTATAACAAATTTAAAGTCTTTTAATTATAGGCATGCTGTATGAAAACGCGGAAAATCATATTTTTTTATTACAAGATCACATGACCGTTTGAGCCCTTTGGGACCCTCCGAATCGCATGCATATATTTAAAAGACTTTAAATTTGTTATAACTTTCTTTTGACAAAAGGGCAAGCAATATTAAATCAGAGAAAAGCACAAAAATTTTGTGTTTAAGTGGAAATGCAATTTTTCCTTTGACCGGAAAGCGTGCAGGGGTTTAGTACCATCCCTTTTTTGTTGTCACAGGGTAAACATTCTCTCCTCCAAAAGGCATGCTGTATGAAATCGGAGACCAAAAACTGTCCTGAGCTCCCGGTCTATGAATGATTGTGAAAATTGGTCAGAACGGCGTGAATTAATTAGCTTGGGCACTCCGTTGGCGAACGATTTAAAACGAAGCAAGTCCCCAGAACATCTTCCGAATGTCTTAAATAGATTTTAGAACGCCCGGCCATGAATATTGAATTACTGACTTGCTTTTATATATATATAACGACGATGTTTATATGCCCAAAAAAAAAAAAAAAAAAAAATGTGAAGAAATTATGACAAGCGTAGGAATAGCAGAAGACTAGTCAACAGCATCAAAACAGCGTTCTTAACTAAAAAAGAAATGCCAACTAACATCAAGGTGGAGATCGTCAAAAAAGTGACAATACCAAGTTTGACATAAACTTCTGAATACTGGACGATCAGAAAGGAGCACAGATCTAAAATATGAAGCTCTGAAATGAGATTTCCAAGAATAACTGAAGGAAAGACAAGTATTAGACAGAATATGAAATGAGGTATTCAAAGAAATACTATAAGACATAATTTCTTTGCCCCCGAAATGAAGATGCTACAAGCATCAACGAAGAGGTTCTGAACCTTTTGAAGGGCGAGTCTGCAATATATCTTAGCATCGATTCAATCGACTGAGGACGCCTCAGGAACAGAAAACTATCCAATAGAATTTTTAAATAGTCTTACCCCTTTAGGGATGTCCTCCTCATGAATTAAACTTAAAAGTAGGAGCAATAATTATATTGTTACGACTAATAAACGCCACCATTGTTCTAATATTGTACCGAGAGTTTATTTTTAATTTGGTTACTTTTACCCCGACTTTGCTCCTAGTATAAAATATAAAATACAAGGTGTCTCAAAAGAAATTTTATATTTAGTGGATCGATTAAAAAAAAAGTAAGCCGTATATAGAAAAAATGTTTATTAATTATTAAAATACACTTTTTGGGGATTTATTTCTTAAAAATAATATCGTCTAAATGTAGACCCTCGCGTTCTCGGCACTCATTTAATCGAACAGTAAAATTACTTATGACGTCTCGGCAGGTGGACTCAGGGATGGCTGCCATTTCGTGACGGATATTTTCTTTCAAATGCGCCAGTGAAATCGGTTTATTGGCGTAAACTTTAGATTTAAGATAACCCCATAGGAAAAAGTCCATAGGGGTTAAATCTGGACTGCGTGGAGGCCAATTTATGTCACCTCTCCGGGAGATCAATTTGCCTGACTAATTAAGCCTCTGACTGGCATCTTGGGGCTTTAATTCTTGCACCAATTGAATTTTGTAGGGCTGCAGCTTTAGGTCTTTGTGCATAATGCGATGTAATGATGATCTATGCACATTTAAAGCACTTGCGCGCCTCCTAATTGAAAGGTTCGGGTCGTCACGAACAGACTGATTAACATTCTCCACGTTTTCTACCGTTCTTGATGACCTAGGTCGCCCGGATTTTGATTTATCCAGCGTTGTACCAGTCTCTTCAAACTTTTTAACCCAATGTCGAATGAGAGGAATGCTTGGCGCATCATTTAAGTGGCGAAAACCTCGAATACTGCAGAATTTTCTACGCGCTATAGTCGCCGAATCACCGTTTTTGTAAAACTCTCGCACGCATAACGCGCGGTCTGCTCCCGAGAAACGCTCCATAGCGACTAAATTCCCAAGAGCCAGGCTACCGATTGACATAACCCCCGCGCCCCTCGGATACGTTGCGTTCACGCAGTAAGCTAAATAAATATAAAATTTCTTTTGAGACACCTTGACAATTTGAGACACCTTGACACCTTGACAATAGCCTGTTCGTTTTTGTTTTTTTTTTCACCTTTTATTCAATAAAATATACATTCTAAAAAAAACTTTTATTATCAAATGTACTATCCATTATTTTCTTATCACTTTGGACAAACGGTCAGGCAATTTCATATTGCCATCTCTCCAGAAGGTTCCGTTTTTGCTCTCGAAAAATCTGTAGAGGCGAATTTTGATATTTTGATATATAGACATAAAGCCAGTGGAGACCATGATAGAAGAAAGACAGCTAAATTTGCTGGAACATATACACAGAATGAACGAAGACAAAATAGTAAATAGAGTTTATGAAGCAAACGCAGTGAAGAAAGTAATACTAGGAAGACCGAGAAAAACTTGTCAATAATAAACAAAATAAACTACAACGAAGAGAGGTGGGAATAGAGTGTAAGAAAATACACGATGGAAAGAAATATGAAGAACAACGCCAAAAAAATAACTTACTCGGCTAGAGCCTTACACCTTGTAGAAAGGCTTAAGGATTATTGGTGCAACTCTGGGCAAATCTGTAAGCTTACAGACAAAATCTATAAGAAATTGTCCATAACAACACAAAAAACAACTATCTAAATTCTTAGATACGCTCGTTTGCAGCTCATAGATTTGCCACAGAATTACACTATGAGTATATAAATATTAAATAAATAAAGAAAAAACTTGTTAAAAATTGATAATTTTATTAAATAATCACTAAAACTATATAATAACATTGTTTGATATAATATAAAATACATGTAAATAAATATATTTTACAAACAGTAACTATTGTCACTTCACCTTTCTATGTACAATGGCCAGGCCGATATATATAAATAATAGGCTAATAATTTAAATAATAACATACAAGTACAGAACTACACTGCGCGCACATTTACCCTACTCAGATGGGGCCAAAATAAAGCACTTGAATAACTTTTTCCCAAATTAAACAAAGATATAGTGACGCAAATCTATCGGATTTTGGTCTGTAGCACAAACCAGCAAAGGTGAAAACTATTACGGTCTTCTGTGAACCCCACACATTAAATGTAGATGATTTTGGGTAATTTTTATATCTACTATGTTGTAAAAATCAGCGACTCTTAAACTGTGGTCCCCGAAGTTTAATCCCAGAGTCGACAAATAATAAGATTAGTTGCGCTTTGGTGTAATAATTTGCACGGTCGGATCCATTATTGATCACGATAATATGTGGAGGGTGTAATAGTGTTCACAAACCTTTTTGTACCATATATCGTTTACTTTTCAAAGCATAATTATGTTTGAACATAATTAATAATAAACATAAGACTAATTTGGGCGACCATAATGAAATATGGACATTTAGTTTCTTTTCTGAAGATATAAATTCGAAATGACATTCAGAAAAAACATTCGCACCTATTGGGTTGTTACATAAGCCTGTTCGTTTTTGTTTTTTTTTCACCTTTTATTCATTAAAATATACATTCTAAAAAATACTTTTATTATCAAATGTACTATCCATTATTTTCTTATCACTTTGGACAAACGGTCAGGCAATTTCATAATGCCATCTCTCCAGAAGGTTCCGTTTTTGCTCTCGAAAAATATGTAGAGGTGAATTTTGATATCGTCCACAGATGCGAAATTTTTTCCGTTAAGGGAATTTTGTAGAAAGTCGAACAAATGGTAGTCAGATGGTGCGATGTCTGGACCATATGCTAAGACTACCATTTGTTCCGCTCAACACAAATGTGTCGCGCAAAGTGAATAAGTGTTATGTGAAAAAATATCAAAATTAATGAGATTGGGCACAAGTGCATTTAGCCCGATACCAAGCCTGCTGTGTCTGTTAGGGGTAATTCGAGTTAAAACATTTAAGTCTTTAGAAACCGGATATAAGTGAAATTTAAATTTAATTTTTTTTTTTTAATTTTTGCATAAAAGTTGTCTAAAAATTTTGTTGGTTTGCAATGGTGGATTTTGTACAAAAATTTATGCATAAAAAATGTATTAAGTTTCGTACCTTTTTTAATTATCGGCGAACAACGAATATACCGCTTTAAATAGTGTCACTAAATGGTTCAAAAATTTGACAATGGGGATTCAAAACATGTTGTATGACAGTGTGGTTGTTCGAAAATAACACTATAAAATAACCAAGGTTTCGTTTAAAATTTTGGGATTTGTGAAGTACTCTGTCGTAGAAAAAGTTTGGGAAACGCTGGTGTAAGTACTTCATAAGCTGTAAATATTTATGACAGAATTTCCCAATCTATGATTCGCAGACTCTTGGAAATCCGAGAACATAATAAAGAAAATAGTAATGTTTATTAAAAAAGTAATTGTTTGTGAATATTATTCGTTTTATATACCAATAGTCAATCTACGGCCCGTGGGCTGCATTTGGTCCAAGAAGATTTACAGTCTATTCCAAACAATTAGGCGGAACTAACCGGGATTTTTATTTTTTTAAGTTGTCATTATCTATTTTTTTATATACTGAAGTTGGCTTTTCCTGAACAAAATTATCAAAAGCTTCAATTAATCGGTATAAGTAACTAGAATTGAAAATCTAGTTCCGCCTAAACCGAAGGAACAGAATTTATACTCAATTCGTGGTTATTAAAGATCTGGCCTCTTTACACATATTGTAATAATATTTTTTCTTAAAACCTTTATACACTAAAATGTTCGTGGTTTTCTTCAGAAAGATATTGTTGACCCTTGCCCTCACAAGATTCAAAAGAGTAAACGAGTTCAAAACAGATAAATGCCGAGGAGCAAACCCAGTTGAGCACAATCTGTTCTTAGTCGACCCTAATCCCTAATTATTAAGACCCTTTTGGTCACCATTATATTTTATAAAGCCTGTGTTACACGATAAAATCGTGTAATGAGACTTTAAAACGGATTAAAATTATTCAAATGCTTGTCAACCCCTACCTTTTATCCTTAAATTACACTGGTGAGTCTTTTTTCACGTTTTAACGTCCTTATATTTTTTTGAACAAATTTTGTTTTTAATTTTATTTTCTTTAATTCAATAAATTAATCTTTAGGAGTATAAATAGAACAATCCCTTGTATAAAAATATAAAACCCAAGATTTTTGTGATTTACATTTCTTATAAATCTTAAAATTGTAATGACCTTTCGTTGTATTTCAAGATTTTTTCGTTGTATATCAAGATTCGTTGTTATGAAACGCCTAGATTAACAAAATTATAAAAAAACCTACTAAAATCCTTAGGAATGTGTATTGGTAATTTACTAAAAATATTAACATAATGTGTTGAGCTGGTAGTACTTATCCGGCTCGAAGGACCAAATGTTGCTCTCGAAGTTTATGTCTAGCTCAAAATATGTTGCACATATAGGTACTGCAGACATTTGGTCCTTCTAACCGGGTAAGTACTACGGACTTAACAAAATATTTCCTTTTTGTATATTTGATATTTAAAATTAAATATTTCTTAATTTTCTTATCCAAATATTTTAATTAAAAGAAAACCTTTGCTTTCATTAATTAATTGATCTATATTATTTAATTTCAACAAAATCTGTTCAAATTTCCCCCCACCCCCACTTTAATCCATTAAAACTGTAATATTTGATTAATCCAATCCCTGAACTCACTAATCCTGGTATAGACACCAGGTTGGTTAGGTTCGGCACATCCAATGCCCCAGGAGATGATACCAGCGAGCTGGAATCTTTTGTCTTTGCGTTGAATCACCATTGGACCTCCAGAATCGCCTTCGCAGGAGTCAAAACCTCCACGTCTCCATCCAGCACAGATAAAAATGTTGGGAATATGTTCGATATATCCAGCGTTCCGATACATTGCTTCGCAGACGGAGTTTTCTATTACAGGAACTGTTACTTGTTGAAGAATTGACGGAAGAGGGCCATCTGGAAATTAAATGGATTATTATGTGATTCTAATGCACGGTTGCATAATAGCTATTTATGCACCAAGGGTGTTACTAAGATTACCCGGAGAGCGACGTAATACGACCCGAAGCATCCAGTAATGCCAATGGTGCATTCAAAATTTTATTTTTCATTTCACATAAAATAAAAAGTAAAAATTAACAGATATTGATTATGGCAATAAACAATTTATAGACAAAAAACAAATGATTGCATCCGTCATACTCTAAATCAGTGTTTCTCAACTGAAAACGTACCGCGGACCAGTAAAATATTTAATTTTTTACCGCGAACCAGTAAATTATTTAATTTTCTACAGCGGACCCCTAAAAATAAATGTACTATTAAACAAATTGTATATGTAAACTTTACATATATCTAAGTAATAAAAAATCACTGAAAACTGAAGAAAATACACGGAAAATGAACAAAAGATCATAAAAAAATTAACAAAAAATCTGAAAAATAATAATTCATAAACCTTTCGCGGACCACTAAAATTTTTCTAAGGACGACCAGTGGTCCGCGGACCACCTGTTGAGAAACACTGCTCTAAACAACTCGTGTGACAATACATCGTCTTATAAAACTCGTGTAGTAATATCCTATTGTTTAATTATTTAATTGTCAGAATTAATTTTACAGTCACAATGAATATGTAAGAATTACCCGTATATATCGAGAAAAATGCACAAAAAGCAACAGAAAGTTTGTTATCACTTGAAAATAAATACAAAACCTTTAAGACCATAAGTTCCCAACCTTTTCTGGACCATCGCCCCCTTTACAAGAAAAAAAATCCAACGGCCCCTCTCCCCCAATAGTTTAACCCGATTAAACTCTTATTTTAATATTATGTTAAACTTTAACCCTCACTACGGCCCCCATGAAAGGTTCCAGCGCCCACTGGGGGGCAGTACCGCCCCCGTTGGCAACCATTGTTTTAGACAAATCAAAAAATAAGGTACCGGCCGTAAATGACTAAGACTAAGAGTAATATTTGTTGAGGGTGTAATGAGAGGGTATTTTGGATTCATAATGCTCCAGTTGTTACAAATATACCAAATAACATCGAAGTGAAAAATAAAAGTCTTAAAACTAGGTGTAAACTAAAATTCGATGTAAAACACAAAATTGCCTAACAACGCGGTACGTTGTCAGGTATTTTTGTGTTTTACTTCGAATTTTAGCTTAAATTTTACCTTCATATAATCTTCCCCATCCTGTGACATAGGCAGTTCTCCCCACAAAGGATTCATCACTGTTTGGTACGCAGACTGGTACAATGTTAGGTTGGAACGTCACAGGCTCGTAGAAACGTAAAAGTGCCAAATCGTACTCAAAAGTACGCGGATCGAATTGTGGGTGACTCGCCACTATTTGGACACGACGTTCCTGGTGGATATAAGGTTCTGCATCCGTACTAAGGTCATGCTCTCCAAGTCTAAGCAATAGATCACTAGGAGGTACACTAAAACATAATTTTTTAATTAATTTTCATCCATTTTCATCAATAGAACAATTAAATGAACAAATTGAACATGAAAATTAGCCCATAAAATACAAAAACAATGGTAATAAAAAGAATAAAGAAACATGAAAATAGAGTATGAACAAATAAGATAAGTTCAAATAAATAGGCACAATTTTTTTGGAAAAAAACACATACAGTGAAATTCTATTATCCTGCAGCAATGAAATTATTATTATGCATGGTTTCCCTAGTAACGACAAATTATTTTAACAGCAATCAGGGGTATGAAACTCATATACACGGCCTTGAAACGGTTTTAAGTTATATTCCATCCACCGACAGCGCTAAAAGCGTTTTTTTTTTTTTAACCAACATTTTGGGAACACTTCATTATCGGCAAATTGCGGCAATTGTTTTTGACGTTGTAACGATAGGTGACAGTAAATTGTGATTGTGACAGTGATGAATTTTATAAGAAATTTTAAATATTATATAGCACCACATTTTTAATTTTCAAATGGTGTAGTGTAATTAATAATATTTTAAATGGTAAATGCAAAAGAAATATAAATAGTATAATAAAAAAAATGGCACAGACTAAATTTAATATGTACAATAAAATTAAATATAAAAGTAATAAATAAATACTTGTTTATTTATTTCATATGCTTGCTTGCAAATAAAATAATAAAACTTAATGCTTACTGAAGTATAAGCTGTTCACTTTTGTAAGAACACACTAGATCTGGTTATTTTGGTTACTTTTATGGTGTATTAAATGTCAATTAAAAATATTCCTCACGCTGTAAAACCGACTTGAGGTTGATAAGGTTATGATCACTATAATTAAGATATCATTTTTCATTATGACATATGTCAAATGGATTGACATTTTAAAAAAGTGACATTTTTTAATACCAACATGACATACAGCTTCAAAGGTGCAAACTATTGAAAACAAAATTCCCTCTTAGTGTGTTCTTACAAAAGTGTACCGCTTATATAATCTGTCTCAATTTGTAATACGAAACTAGATATGGTTACTTTGGTGACTGTTGTGGTGTAAACAGACTTTGGCGTATCCGTGTGAACCAATACTATGACAATATTATAAATGTACAGTCTGTTTCAAACGCTTAGGCGGAACTAAATGGGAATTTCGTTCTTTTAGGTTGTCACGACAAGGGACCTTTCTTGGGTTATTTCATTTTTCATGTTGGAATGTCAAAATTTAAAATTACAACAATGAAATCATGGAAACGAATGACCTATGTCAAAATTAAATTATTTTTTTATACATTTTAATGACAAAAAAATAAAAAAATGGGAAATTTGTATTAAGAATTACACAAAAAATCTAAATATAAAGAAAATGACATTTTAAAATGATATTAACCTAAAACAAAAAATGTTTATTGTAAGTATGATTTACAAAGCTTAAACAAAACGGCCGAAAAGCACGATTTAAGCGATGAAAGTAACTAAATTGCAAAATCTAGTTCCGCCTAAGCGTTTGAAACAGACTGTATTGTCAATATACAACATATAAAATGAACTGTTACTGTTAGTTCCGTATTACAAAATGAGACAGATAATATTAACTTTTAACAATTGTAATTAATTTTAATTTTAGGAAATGAATTAGGAGAGTTGTAAATAAATTAATCATAATTTTCGGTTCAAGAAAATCTTTAATTTTCTACCAAAATTACATTTTATTTTTCAATTTTGGTAGAAAATTAATGATCGCGCGTACATAGCAATTTAAAATATAAAAATATATTTGTGTGCACTGCGGATTGCATACTATCTAATCCTAGTTCATATTACAACCACGAATGTCGCAACTATCGCTGTCCAAAGCCGTAACGTGGGAGTCCGCTATCTTCCTTGTTTTATAATTTGTGACAGCAATGTAAAGTTGCGTTCCATTTATTTTGCAACATAGGGATAAACATTCATTGAAAAGGCTAAACATTTTTTATTGAAATTACATTGAAAATATAATTATGAAATACAAAAATAACAAAAAAACACCTAAATTAAATGTTCAAAAATACCACCATTAATTTGTAAACAAAAAGTAAGGCGATCATAAAAATTATTTAAAATATTTTTTATTTGCCCTTGTGGGATAGTGATGCTTGCATGATTCTATTTTGTAAGTCCGTGATGCTGCTTACTTCTCCATCATATACTTTTGCTTTAAGATATCCCCAATAAAAAAAAATCGTTTGGTGATAAATCGTGCTGGCCAATTTATCGTCCCTCCTCTCCCAATCCAACTGTTGAGAAATTCCCTGTCCAAGTAGTCCTTTACTCGTTTGGAATAGTGCACTTGAGCTCCATCTTGCTGGTACCATATTTGACCAGCAATATTTAAATTTCTTAAAGCAGCTACTATGTGATTTGGTAAGAAGGCCAAGTATTTATCCGCATTGAGATTACCATCAATGAAAAAGGGTCCTATTATGTATGTTTCTATTATGCCTGCCCACACATTTAAATTTTGCGGCCTTTGTGTACGTGAAGCATTAAATAAATGTAAATTTTCTCGACTCCAATACTTAAAATTTTGGCGGTGGACCTCACCATTTAAATTAAAAGTTGCATCGTCTGTAAATAAAATTCTTTGGAGCATAATAGGGTTGGTATTAATTTTTTCGAAAATATTAAAGCAAAAATCCATCCGTACTGCCGCATCTCTCTCTAAAAGTTCTTGATGATTTTGAAATTTATAAGACCGGAACTTTTCACTATTAAGAGCTCTATATACATATGAGTTACTCACAGATACGGTTTGAGCGATTAATTTAGTAGATGTACAGTTATTACTTTCAACTTCTAAAGCAATTTCTAATTTCTTTTCTTCAGTCAGTATAGTTGATGTTCGTTTCCTTCTTGTATGATTCAAATTGAGGCATCCATGGCGTTTAAATTTGGTAACAAACCTCGATATTGTAGAGGGATTCAGTATAGGACGATTCGGATAAATAGCACTGAACATAGCAGAAACTTCTCTCAAACTCATCTGAGATTTGTACCAAGTTACAAGTATGATTTTTTCTTCACTTGTGTACATTTTTGTCAGATTTCAATTACCATAGTAACGATAATACCTATATTGCAGGATAAAAGATATTCATTGTATATATATACATAAATATACACCATGATCCGCCAAATTCTAAAACCATTACGCGCTGTAATTACCAAAAAGTTTGAGAAATACTGCTCTAATTTTTTTTATTTTTTTTTATGTTGTGTGACAATGCATTAAATTTCAATATACTATTTAATAAAATGCGGATGATTGTTTTGAAATATCTGCCCTCTCCATATAAGTCTATACCTCTCCCCCCAAAAGTGGAGGAGAGTAGTTTTACACGTGTTTGCAATTATCAGGTTGCGAATAGCCCACGAGTTCCGGTATGCAATTCCAGAATAATTTTTGAAATATTTAAATAATTTTAATTAATGAGACAATAACTATCGTGTTATTAAAATAATTTAGTTACATAAAAGAACATTAAACACCTTTTAAATTAAGTAATTAAAAGTTTTATTATAAGTAATAACGGGTTGTAAATTTATCAAGCATTGAAATCACCAAAAATTTGGTTAAAAATTCACAGATTTTTGTAAATATTATACATTTATATAAATTCCCACGTGTAATAATTCAGGAAAGAGTTTTTTATGTAAGTTTCTGAGTCATCAGAAATATTAAAATTTTCTTTTAAATTTATTCAAATTCTCACTAATTTTATTTAATTTAAATCCATTCATAACTAAAGTATATTTAGTATTTTAGTAACTTTTCTAAAATATTCAAGACAAGGAAGTTGGAGTATATGTTATACGAATTAAAAAATATAGAGCCTTAAGAAGATGAAATGCCTAACTAGATCTAGAGCTAAATCTGTAGATTTCATCAGTGGAGGCCCTTAAAAAAGACAACGAAAAATATTTAATTTTGCGTAATAACAGTCAATGCAATATATTCGTTATAATATATAATTTACAAAAAACATCGAGCCCTTTCGCTTAAATTCCTACCGATGTATATGCCAGTAGGCTGGTTTGCATTCAGAATGCAACACAGCGTCAAATCACTGGTTACATTGAACGCCTGCGCACTGGCAAGCTGTCAACATAGATAAAGACTCTTGTCATAAGAGCCAGCTGGTTACATGGCCATTGCAAACTTTGTACCTAGCTGTGTTAACGTGTGCATGTGTGTTAACAACGTTTTTATTTTCGTAAAAATGATTTCTGTACAAAAGTTAATAAATATGCTATTTTTAGTCGATCTTTGACCGATAAGGCTGAAATAAAAAGACTTGGACGACCTACTCCGTAATTAAACATAAAGCAATCCGTTTCGAATAAAAAAATAACCTATAATAGAACCAATCTGACACGAGAACAATATTATTGGCGAACCTCAGGTGATTTAGCCTCACACCATTTATTTGAATGCCCTTGTTTTCCCAGGATAGACTTTTAAACAAGTAGGTACTCTGAAACTGCAGTAAACAGTTTCGGAAAAAGTACAGTTACTGCACTGGTAAGTACCAACCTTTAAAATTAATCAAATGAGCGGGAAATTCAAACGCCGTTCATTCATTTATAAATGCTCTAGGTGCGTTCGGCATAAGCTAACAATCTACACGTTCTACATAATTTACACAAGAAAAGTTCGGCATAAGTTTTCTGTGTTCTTCGTGCCGCACGAAGATCTTTCGACAAATATAGTGCAGTGCAGTTTGTACTGCACAATCGTCCCAACTTTCGAGCGTGCGGCAATCTGCGCAATCATGTTTTTCGCGGTAAAAATATAAGTTATCATTACCGGGATTCGAACCCGGGACCTTTGGCTCGTGTAGCAGGAGCACTATCTCTACGCTACCAAGGCCGACAAATCATTTGCCAAATAAATAATACAGACATCATGATCATTAATTCCTTTTCTAAAGGAACTGGTGCTTGTCCTTTATAATAATGTTTTATTTTACGGCATTCAAAAGCGTACACTCAAAATTTTCTAGTACAAGTGGAAATGTACTTTAAATTGATTTGTAGTCATGTTTGGAATATTACTCTCTGCATATTCAAACACTTTTGCCAAAATATTTTATTGTTCTTTATCTGAATTGTTTTTTTTTTCATCAGATGCATGTTTTTTTTTATTACTTAAAAGCATCCCAAAAACTTCATGTGTCATTTTTATAATATCGTACAAAACAAGTAGCAGGAGACAGACTTGTAATCACATACATATAATTCATTTGCTTACAAAAAAGAAAAGGTTAGAATAACGAGAGTAACTGCACAATCTTAACAAAACGTACGTCTTTGACTTTCTTGCACAATGTACACAGTGGTCACCTGACAAAAAAATTGAACGGCCACAGAGTTAACACTGCACAGTTAAGCCAAACGCATCTTCTATATATTAGGTGTACCGGAAAGTTTTTTCATTTTTATTATTAGTGCAGTATACGAACTAGTCACGACTTATTCGCTGAATTAAACAGACGTCTTTTGATTAAACTATGTAATCTTGAGTACCTAATTATTGTTTTCGTTTCATTTTAAACCCTTGTATTTTAAAATGGCGGAAGAATTTTCATCAAAACATTTTTTATGCTGTTTAATGTTATATACCTGTTGAGTACCATAAAAAAATCTGCTACAGTTGCTACATAAAACGTTTACACTGTTTATGGTGATAAACTAAGTATACGCACATGTCAACAGTGGTTTAAAAAATTTAAATCAGGAAATTTATGCTTGGATGATGAACTTCGATCTGAAAGGCCCTATAAAGGAATAATTTATTATGAGATGTTAAAACCGGGGCAAAGTGTTAATTCTGATCTCTACTGTGAACAATTGAATCGACTGAATCAGAACTTGACCAGAAATCGGCCAGAAATTGTGAATAGAAGAAGAGTTATTCTTCAAGGCGACAATGCCTGACCTCATTCATCAAAAAAAGACACGTGAAAAAAATTCCGAGCTTGATGGGAGGTTCTAACACTCCCACCCTACTCACCAGACATTTCACCCTGCGACTATCACTTATTTAGGTCACTGGAACACTTTTTAAGAAAAAAAAAAACACTTAGAGTTATGAACCATGTTGCAATGAGCATTGAACAATTTTTTTCCATAAAAAATCAGGAATTTTATAACCCGGGAATATTTTCTCTACCTGATAAATGGCAGAGTGTTATAGACCACAATAGTAACTACATATTTTACTCAATAAAGTACATTTTTGAGTATATTTTTTTCTTTCGATTTGTTTCT
The DNA here is from genome assembly GCA_963971575.1 of Liopterus haemorrhoidalis. NCBI lineage: Eukaryota > Metazoa > Arthropoda > Insecta > Coleoptera > Dytiscidae > Liopterus > Liopterus haemorrhoidalis. The sequence goes on from OZ020617.1 coordinate 7,348,701, forward strand.
ATTTTAATAATACCAAATAAACGAAAAAACTTTCCGGTACACCTAATAATATAGCAGCCGTAAGACCTACAATTAATATTATATTAATTATAAATAATTACTTACTTATCAACGCAATGAGCAGCTGTAATGGCCCAATTTTCATTCAGCAACGCAGCCCCACACTTATGTAAATAGGTTGAAGTCTTCCACTGCCTGAGGGAGATCTGCCAGGGCCATCTTCCGAACGTTGCTTTCTCACCCCCAACTATCCTCGCTTCAGGGTACATCCTTCGGCCACATACTAAAGAAACCATAGATTCACCATCATCACACAATATTAAGACTGGGAGAGAGAGTAGGAAAGAAATACATTCGAAAAATTTATATCGAAACATTCACGAAATTTTTATAAACTTTTAAAATAAATTTATGGTTAATTTATGGATAAATATGCACATGTTTAAATATTTGTTACAATTTATATTTTTGCGTCAGAACAAATTTTTAAATTTTAAATTATTAATTTATTCTAATTTATAATTTTAGTTTTAAATAAAATGTTCTTGATTTAAAGAGCTAATAATATACAAACTTCACCCAATATTAACTCAATACTTCTTTAATTCAAATGGTACTTAATATATGTTTAAAGTAGAAATTTGAGGTTCCGTTATACAATAATTTTAAAGTGTGTTTATAAACAGATTAACTTAAATTTAAAAACACAATTACAATTTTTTTAAAGCGTGTTTATGAACAGAATAACTTAAATTTAAAAGTACAATTACAAAATTTAATTTTTTATTTAAAGCTCCTTTACCTTTGATGTCTGTTTAAAATAATTTTACGTTGAATAATTCATGGTCCAGTTATAAGGTTTTTAAAGAATAAAATAGTTAAAAGCTGAATATAAGGAGTCAGTACTATAATCAATTTACTTGTTTTATTAAAGTTTCTTTAACTTTTAACACTAATAACCGTTTTCATAATAAATAAAGTCACTTGATATTATTTGAACAAATAATTAGGGATAAATATTAAGTCACTTTAAAATTGATTATGAAAACCGGTGTATTTTGTGAAGTTTAATGCCTAGTTATATACTATTTTTATAGTGTAAAATAGTAATGTTTTTGTTTTCTTAAAGTTTCTTTAACCTTAAATTGCCCTTAACTTTAAAGCGCCTTTAACTTTAAAGCGCCTTTAACTTTAAAGCGCCTTTAACTTTAAAGCGCCTTTAACTTAAAAGCGCCTTTAACTTTAAATCAACTTTAACTTTAAAGCGCCTTTAACTTTAAAGCACCTTTAACTTTAAAGCGCCTTTAAATATTTTTTTCTTAAATTCTAAGATACTTTCAAGTGCACTAATGCTGTATATATAACGAAACAGTATTTATTATTAATTTATACCAATACCAGTCGCAAATTACCAACACAAAATTATTCAATTTGATTGTTGAATTAATTTATCTTTCTGTGTGTGAACGAAATACTGACCATATTACTCCTGAATGTACACAGATTGAAAATATGGTCATGAAACGTGGAAACAGAAGGCTATCGTGCCAATGATGATGACTTAATTAATAATTTTGGCGCAAATCATCTAAAGTTATTTGCACCTAAAGCAATCAGTTCATCCAATATTGTTCAAAGATAATTAAGAGCTGAATATGATTTAAATTAAAGAAGATTTTGAGTACAGTTTAATGCTTTAAAGTGTCTTTAAACTTACAGTACATTTACCTTTTGAGACTTTATCTTTTAAAAATAGTTAACTATTAAGTTTAAATTAATTTAACTTATTTAAATTTACAAGGAGTTTGTTAAAATAATATAATTCTAAATATGTAAAAAAATAAATAAAATGAATAACGCTACTCGATACTATGCAAATCAGCTAAGAGATCAACTCAACTTCGAGTAAGTATAAAATTATCTATACAGATATAATAAGGCCGATAGAAACGTTACGCAATTCACGTAACTTTTCTATAGTACGAGAGATCAATAAACAGAAAATTTCGCTACTCTAAATATTGGATATTATTATTATTAGAAAAATTGTTAAAAAGTTGGTGAACAAATTAAATTATTAGCACCCCTATTTATAATGAATATACATATATATTTTTTATACGATTTTTACGGGGAGTCAGTAACTTGACTATTGAATATATATTGTAAAGAAATTTATTAAATATATTCTTTTTAATTGATCTACTTCATTTTTTAAATTTTTATATGTTGCCAGCATCTGAGGTTATTAGCGCTTAATTTGTGAGCACGTGCTATTAGTAAATAACGTTATAATTGTTTATTCAAGGGTATGGCCTTAACAAAGCAAGACTTCCTTTTCTTATTACATAACAATTGTAATATACTCTACACTTTTTGTTCATGCAATATGTTAATTATTTACTTTTGATGTTATAATTTCCTTGTTTATTTAATTTTGCCTTTTGTTTTTGTTTATTTTTTATATAATTATAAACAATAATGTTAGTAACTGTCAATGTAGAAATAAAATCGCTAATCTTACAAATGAGAAGATTCGTGGAAAGAAGAATATCAACAAAAGTATAAAAATAATAGAATAGAAACAGTTTTGTTAATACGGACACGTTAAAATACTTTACGAGGTGGTTCAAGAAAATACTACAATTCCACAAAGCAGAAAATTAATTAATGTAGGAGATGGATGACATTCAAAATACGATTGAGCAAAAAGAACACAAAAAATACCCTGGCGAAGGGAAAATGGAAAACAAATTCGATTTTAGAACCAATAAATTAGTGTAGAAGATGGATGACATTCAAGAAACAATGAAAAAGGTGGACAATAAAAAAAACTGACGAAGAAAAGACGAGAAACAAATCCAATTATAGAACAAACTAAGCAATGTAAAAGATGGGTGATATTCAAGAAACGATGGAGCAAGATGAACACAAAAAAATAGACTGGCGAAGATAACAAGAGAAACAAGTCCAATTATAGAACAAACTAAACAATGTAGAAGAAGGGCGACTTTCAAGAAACGATAGAGTAGGATGAACACAAAAAAAACTAGACTGGCAAAAAGAATACAAGGAACAAGTCCAATTATAGACCAAACTAAGTAATTTAGCAGATGGGTGACTTTCAATATGAAACGATAGAGTAAGATAGAAAAGAAAAAAAAACTAGACTGGCGAAGAAAATACAAAAAACAAGTCCAATTATATAGAACACTTGTATATATATTTTTTAAAATAATATAACCTACAAATTTTGTGGAGTATAATAATGATTATAATTAATAAAAATAGTTTTAATAACAAAATATTTTACTTAATTGTTAATTTGGTAGCCCAGTTTCACAAAAACCTAGTTTTTTTAGATAAATTTGACAACGGTATTATCGTATACTTCAGTACTTTTTAACAAGGTTGTCGACGGATTAAATAATTGGATTAAGTATTAATTTGCCCAATTCAGATCGAGGTTTTGGTCTAATATTTTAAGAAAATGGGTTTTTATCAGTAGAAAATAGTGCTGAATAAGTCAAACTTTCAGCAAAATTATGAGACGTATAGCAAATTGATTGGAATTTGTAAGGAAAACAACTGTTCAAAGCGAAATGAACTGAGAAAATTGTGGGAAATAAAGATAAAAAATTGATTTGAAGGAGAATCTTGTCCCTATGTTCCACTGAGGAACTTTAGGAACACTATATCAACCAACCAGTGGGGAGACACAAAATAGTTATCGGACTAAAATACTACGACTCAAAATCAGTGGCAAAAGAAGTTAAAATTTTTGGCACACAGCTATGTGCCTCAATGGTAAAAGAGGAAGTGTAAATAAATATATCCAAACACTGTACTTGACACCGAGAATCAATAAGGAAATGGCTGGTAGACGATTAGAGTGGATACAGGATGAGAATAAAAACGGTGAAATGTTTCAGGATCTAAAAATGAGGACTGCAGATCTAGTGGAGGACAGTTACAATAGGAGATTGAACGAGTATTGCTACACAAGATATCTGGAACAGATCAAGATGTGACTGGTGTGTAACCAAAAGTCAACCCGGCTGACAATTCAAGAAGAAAGTGCGAGAAAAATTAATAAAATGTCGGACAAAAGAGAAGAAAATTAAGTCTATCGTCACAAAATAGATTAAGAAATATTGATTGTAATTTTGCGGAGCTGGGTTCCAACAAAAAAAGGTTTTGCAAGGCCCTCCTTCAGTCAAAAAAAAAGGAAAAACGAAAAAAGGATCAAAGTAATGACAAAGAGATAAATCGAAGTGATGATCAAAAAAAAAAGACGAAGACTGATTGAAGTGTTTATTTTAAAAAATTAAACATAAATGTTTTAAACAAATTTTTGTTAAAAAATTAAACAAAAAAAGAAGACGGATTGATGTTATTACAAAAAAATAATATTAAAACCACGGGGCCGAGTTCCGCAGAACACTTTGAACAAGGAGACTAATAGACAACTTGACTGATCGAATACTCGACTAAAAAGAGAGGGCAAGAAGGACGATTTGTGACAGTTATATCAACACTCAAACTGAAAACAGTACCTAAAAAGAGAAAGAATATAATAGTTTATTGTATACTTTATACTACTGTATTTTTAAAACTTTATTGAGACCAGCAAAATTAAATCAACTTAAATATATAAATTTATAAAAATATTCACTTAAAAAAATAATAAAATTATTTGTACTGTGTTTTATATTATGTATAGAATATTGAATTTAAATCTTTACTTTTCTCTTATTTCACTCCAAAAATGTTTTTTTTACTATAAAAATGTTTATTTATATCTAATAATATTTTATTAATTTATTAAATGTGTTATTATGTATAAATTATGAATAAATCTTTATAATTTTTTATTTATCGTAATATTTTAAATAAGGTCAATATATATTTCACTCCAAAAGTTTCTTTGTTTATTATTATTAAAACATTTATTTATAATGAATAATTTTACAATAAATAAATTTATTAAACGTTTATTTCGTATAAAATTAAAATAAATTTTTGTAACTTTGTTTTGAATTCAATATTTAACTGTTACTTTTTTTTAATAAAACTTTTTATTTGTTTACTATTAAAAAATATTTATTTAGAATTTTAATTTTATAATTAATTATTTTATTAAACATAAATATATTTTGTGTTTATTTATATAATTTTTTATAGTTAGTGTTTGACTTTTTTTGCTTCTATTGTTTAAATATATTTGTTAAAATGTTTATTTATAATTAATTTTACAGTAAATAGATTTATTAAACAGGAGTGTATACGGTATAAATTAATAAAACTTTTAAAATTTTTATTTATCGAAATCACTATTTTGAATAAGGTTACTGTTTCTTCAGCCCAAAAGTTATTTGTTTATTATTATTAAAATATTTATTTATAATTAATAATTTTACAATGAATAGATTTATTAAAGTATATTTTGTATAAATTAAGAACAGATTTTTATAAATTTTCGTTTCGAGAAATCAATATTTCAAATTATCACTTTTAATTTAAATTCAAATTTGTTTACTATTGAAAATTGTTTATTTAATATTAATAATTTCAAAATTATTTGTTTAATTTCGTGTTTATTTATATATATTGTTTTAAATTTAATTTGTTTTTGACTTTTTGTTGCTTCTGTTTATTAATAAATGTTTATTTATATTTAATAATCTTACAGAAAAATATACTTTTAAACAGGAGTATTTAATGTACACCTTAAGAATAAATCTTTATTATTTCGCGAATTCAATATTTTAAATAGTGTCACTTTTTCTTTCACGTTAATTTTTTTTGTTTACTATTATTAAAATGAATATTTATAATTAATAATTTTACAATTATTAGTTTTTAATATAAATGTACTTGTATTGTGTTTATTTATATATTTTCTTATATTTAATTTGTGTGACTTTTTATTGCTTCTATTGTTTTAATATATTAGTTAAAATGTTTATTTATAATTAATAATTTTACAGTAAATATATTTATTAAACTGAAATATATAATGTACACTTTAAGAGTAAATCTTTATAACGTTCTGTTTGGCGAATTCAATATTTTAAATACTGTCACTATTTCTTTCACTTCAAAATTTTTAGTTTATTATTATTAAAATGAATATTTATAATTAATAGTTTCACAATTATTAGTTTTATTAAACATATATTTGTATTGTTTTTATTAATGTAATGTTTTATATTTAATTTGTGTTGTTACTTTTTGTTTCTTCTATTGTTTTTCTTTATTGAATTTTACTATCACAGTTGTTGAGTGTCACTTTTGCACCTTTTTTGTACACTTTTAAGTTTCCCCTGTTATTGTTGTACAGGTGGAACTGTGTGTACCCAGTGTTAAGAGTGAGACACTACTGCCTAGTTAAGATGAGTTTTTACACATATGTAAGTCTTGTCGAGGTCCTGGCTTCGCGCGACCAATGGTGCTGGTTACCTTGAAGGTTCATGAACCGCAGACAAGTCTGATCACCAACAATTCAATCATAACGACTTATAATAAGATCATCGTGGTTCTTAAAGATTGCAACAAATTATTATGGTAGTTTAGAACTGGAACATGCGCATATTTGTTATTTTTTAAACCGTTTTAAAGATTGTTTTCACCGCTGATTTATCGGCGCCTATAAGTGCTTGTTCTCGGTGCTTGTTGATGCCGGTTAGTGCACAAATAAATTGAAATTTCTTCGTTAAACATGACGGTTTAAAATGCTTTCTTACGTTTCTGGTTCAAATCAATGTACATCAGTGTTCTTCAACCCGTGGTTCGCGGCCCAGTGCCGGTCCGCAGAAAATTCCTGCCGGTCGGCGAAATATTTTGACCGAATCATGTAGATGCACACTTCTATTCACGAGTATATAGCACATTTTTTTAGACAACTCAGAAGCTAACTTTTGTCCGAACCTTGATTTATTTAATATTTACTAGCCCCCAATAATACAACGCCTCTCGTGGCTATTTTTCATATTTCTGAAGAAGTTAGCTCTTTGGAATAGTCGCTTATAAGAGAAAGATATAGAAATGTTTCCACTTTTGAAAGAATTTTTGATTGCTGCTGATGTCAACCAGAAAGTCATATTCAACAATAAGTGAACATTTAAGAGCATTAGCTGAAAATATTAATAATTATTTCCCTGAAAATGAGGACCCTCGAAAAGGTAACCTCTGGATTAATAATCCATTTTTGGAAGATATAAAGTCATGTGCACTTGATTGAGTGAACTGCTTATATAAGCAGTTCACTTTTGTAAGAACAAACTAGATCTGGTTATTTTGGGTACTTTTATAGTGTGTTACTTATTTTATATGTCAATTAAAAACATTCCTTACGCTGTAAAACCGACTTTAAGTTGATAAGGTTATGATCATTATAATTAAGATATCCAATGGGATTCCGAAAACTTACGTTAGTTCACGCCGGTGTGAAATTTGAAAAGAACCAATCACTTTGCAGATATTTTGAAATAAACGTTTTCAATTGGTTCTTTTCAAATGTCACTCCGGCGTGAACTAACGTTAGATTTCGGAATCCCATTGATCATTTTTCAATATGACATTTGTCAAATGGATTGACATTTTAAAAAAGTGACATTTTTTAATACCAACATGACACACAGCTTCAAAGGTGCAAACTATTGAAAACAAAATTCCCTCTTAGTTTGTTCTTACAAAAGTGAACAGCTTATATGTTCTTACAAAAGTGAACTGCTTATATAAAAAAATATTGTTTTTAGTCCAAGTTGACAGATGTTCAGTGTCGTTCATTGGAAATATATATTATTTATATTATTTTATTTTTTTCGTATATTTTTTTGTTATTATTTACATATTTAGACTTATTTATATTCTTGGCGTAGATTTTATGGAGAAAATTCTCCATGTAATTTGTTTTTACGCAGTTATATATTTTTTAGGTTATCTGACATATAAATATTTTTTGACACTTGACAATTAACAGATCAAGATAGAGGACTAAATGTGAGGCCAAAAGACAGCCCAGCTGATAGTGCCCAAAGAAGAAGTTATTGATATAATTTTTAGACCTTTATATATACATATATTTTTAATTTTTATTTACAATAAATATTTAAATAAGAAACTTTAGCTCTGAAGATACAGTCTGTTCCAAACGGTTAAGCGGAACTAGATTTTGCAATATAGTTACTTTCATCGTTTACATTGTGCCTTTCGGCCGTTTTGTTTAAGCTTTGTAAATCATACTTACAATAAACATTTTTTGGTTAAGGTTAATATCATTTTAAAATGTCATTTTCTTTATATTTTGATTTTTTGTGGCATTCTTAATACAAATTTCCCATTTATTTATTTTTTTGTCATTAAAATATTTAAAAAAATATTTAATTTTGACATATGTCATTCGTTTCCATGGTTTCATTGTTGGAATTTTAAATTTTGAAATCCCAACGTAAAAAATGAAATAACCCAAGCAAGGTCCCTTCTCGTGACAACCGAAAAGAACTAAATTCCCATTTAGTTCCGCTTAACCGTTTGGAACAGACTGTATATTGTTTGTTTTATTGCTTTATTTAAACTCTTTTAGCCAAATCTCTCTTTTTATTTATAGTACAGTCTGTTCCAAACGGTTAAGCGGAACTAAATTTTGCAATCTAGTTACTTTCATCGTTTAAATCGTGCTTTTCGACCGTTTTGTTTAAGCTTTGTAAATCATACTTACAATACACATTTTTTGTTAAGGTTAATATCATTTTAAATTTTCATTTTCTTTATATTTTGATTTTTTGTGTCATTCTTAATACAAATTTCCCATTTATTAATTTTTTTGTCATTAAAATATATTAAAAAATAATTTAATTTTGACAAAGGTCATTCGTTTCCATGGTTTCATTGTTGTAATTTTAAATTTTGACATTGCAACGTGAAAAATGAAATAACCCAAGCAAGGTCCCTTGTCGTGACAACCTAAAAGAACGAAATTCCCATTTAGTTCCGCCTAAGCGTTTGAAACAGACTGTGTCTACATAATTTTTAAAAATTAATAGCCAAGTGGTGTTTAGACCCAAGGCCAATAAAGTAAATAAAAAGAAATATATATATATATATTTTTAACTTTTTCAAAACTCCTATTAAACTGAATTTATGTCGTATAAATAACGTAAGTGTATTATCTGCTTTGTTTATTTCAATATCTTATTAACCTTTTTTTATATTAAAAAAAATCACTGGCTAACCCAGTTACTACGCTCATGCCCTAGTTGTAACTTATTTTAAATTTCCCGCTATACTGTATTTGTCCAGTGTAAATCGTACTCGGTTCGCAGCGCTATCTACTTTTTTCTAATTTGAAATAGACATAGTTTGTTCTTACAAAAGTGAACGGCTTATACTTGTAAACTGATAAAAATAAATACAAATAAAGACAAAAAATAATATTTTCAATAAATAATACATTTACAGATTAAAATAATATTGACCTTAATAATAACTGTAATTTGTTTCAATCACGGTTCTGTTTCAGAATCATATTCTACAAAAACGTCAGCAAGAGCAATACAAATTAGTACTATCGGAATATATAATTTTTTGTTTTTCTTCCAACTAAATTTTCCTCCTTTTTCTTCCAAATCAGCACTTTCATTTTCTTCAACTTTCGTACTAATATTTTCAGTCATTAATTTCTTTCTCGCCTTTTCTTTAATCATGGGATTTGCAATATAAGGCAACTTAGTATGCTTGGCCAAATGTTTTGGATTTACAACATTAATTTTCGGTGGAGTATACACAGAATTTTTAGCAATAATGTCAGAATAAGACAAATTATTAATTTTCATATCATGAGTTCTCATATTAACTAAATTAACTTTATTAGTTTCTTTTATTGGTACCTTCTTTCTTGTTTCTGATTCTTTCTTGCTTATTCTATATTGTGGATTCCATTGATTTTGATTATTTTTTTGATGTTTTTCTAAAATTGTAAACATTGGAGCCAACGATGCATTTTCTGATTTGGTTGTTGGTCTTTTTATACTAGCCCTTATGTTAGAATAGTGTTTTAAGAATTTTGATAAACACATTTTATGACAAAATTTTGACACGGGCCATGATGTTAAATGACTGCATAGGCTTCTAAACAATATTTTTTTCCATGGAAACACAAAATATTTTACAGCTTTAAGTCCCTATAGTTAGAGCCCAAAAGAAAATGATACTGAGCCCAGAAAAATCTAAAATCATAGAATTCAGGAAGGGAGGTGGGAGAGAGAAGAAAGAAAGTTGGAAATGGAAAGATCAAGAAATAGAACAAGTCAAGGAAATCAGGCATCTAGGTTACATCTTCCAGAAAAGCAATGGAGACAGTGCACACATAAAAGACAGAGTGAAGAAAGCCAGATGTATACTAGGCCAGGTATGGAATTTGGGGGAAAAGAAATTCGGAAAAGATTTTCAAAGAAGAATATTTCTATTCGACGCCTTAATACGGAGTATTTTATTATACGGGGCAGAGATATGGGGCTGGAAAGAATATGAAGAAGTAGAGAGAATCCATGAAACCTTTATCAGGTGGACACTTGGACTGGACAAAAGGACCCCAAGCTACATAATCCTAGAAGAGACAAAAAGGGACAAATTAAGGATAAGAACCGGAACAACAGCGGTAAAATACGAAAACAAGATTAAGGCTAACAACAACTCCATACTACAAGAATGCCGAAAAGATAAAGAAATAAGCCAACGAACCAGCTGGAGAGAAGATAGAAAGCAATATTTCGAAAGAAACGGATATGGTATAGAAGAGATAAGAAGAAGACAAGAAGGAGGAGAAGAACTAGAATACTTATTAGAGGAACGAGACAGACAAGTACAGAGACAGGAACAACAAAACAGAATACAGAAATCAAGATACAATCAGACATACAAGAACATACAAGTTCCCTCAGTGCCCCTATACCTCGTCAAGCCAAAAGGAAAAAATCAGAAAACCATCGCCAGATTCCGGTGTGGCAATGAAGATCGGGCTAACTTCTTCTGGAGAACTGAAGGTGAAAGGACATGCAGAACATACGGGGAAACCACCGAGACGATAGAACACCTACTGTCCTGCAGTGGAATAGGAGAGGAACGAAGGGATATACACAGAGTGTTGGACGAGGCAGGTAGTGGCTATCTGTGGATGAAGGAGGTCATCCAAAGAAGAGAAGTATTAAAGGAGAAAAACAAGAAAATACTAGGAAGGGCAGCCCAATGAGCCAGAACACGTATTTGTTTTGAATATTAGAATTTTTGTTTAATTTTGATGTAATTATTGTTATTTTGTTAGAAATTTATTATTATTTATATTATTATTATATTATTATTGAATGTGATATCACACATATAGTATTTTGGGAAAATTAATGTATTAATTCAAGGCCGAAAGGCATGAATAAACTATTATCTATCTATCTAGTTAGAGCCCTGCGCGGATACGCTTTTCTGTATCCGCATCCAATCCGCATCGGCATAGACAGGATCCGCATCCGATCCGCATCCGCAGCCTTTGTAAATATAAATTCCGCATCCGCAAAAATAACCGCACAATCCGCACAGGATTTGCTGTTTGGAAATATCTAACATGTTTCGCCTTATTTGGCATATCGCTGTTTTAAACAAAACTATTTTTATCACATTAATATTACTTGGTCCAGAAATTTCTATCCAATGTCGTACTGAAATTATATAGATTAAAGAATAAAGATAGAAATTACAATTATTCGACTCTTAAACCAAGTTTATATAAAATGTAAAATTTTAAACAGTAATATCTCAAAAAGTTTTTTAAGATATCTCACTATTATTTTAGAGCAGCGATATTTAAGCAGAACTATTTCTTTGGTTTAAGCGGAACTAGATTTTCAAATCTAATAATTTTTATGGATTGAATGCAGCTTTTGATCATTTTGTTTAGCAAAAGACCTCTTCAACCATTAAAAAGTTAGCTACAGACAACAAAAGAAAATTAAAATTCCATTTAGTTTCGCTTAAATTTTTTTGTAATAGCCTATAAATGCATAAAGGAGTACATCCTTTAATATATATTTAAAAAAAAAAACTAACTTCTCATAACGAGATACAAAATATATAATTTTATAGCTATTTTTATTTCTTATATATCCTAAAATAGGGCCGTAACTTAATCACTTTTTCACTTAAAATAAATTTAACTTTCAAATATTTTACGCAAATATTTAACGTTATCATTTGAAGCGAAAATTTCCGCCTACAGCTTATGTGAGCCCGCCATACAGACGGGTCATGTGGGTTGCGTACCTTTTACGCTTGAAAACATTTTTATAATTTAAAACTTATATGTGAAGTATTGTTTAAATTTGACTTGTTTGAAAATTTGATAAAATATATTTTAGTATTCTTGATCAGATATTAATATTATGGCCGATTATTAAAGAACGATTTCAATGTTTTAACTAGATTTATGTCTAATTCAAGTTATTGTAAAATTGTATGTTGATTGGACTCGAGTTAGGAACAGGGGCGCACACAAGGGGGGGGGTCCAAGGGGTCCAGACCCCCCCCCGTACTGTGAGAAGTGAGGACTTTATTTTTGCTCTTCACTTAAAATTTAGAAGTGAGGACCTTTCTTTTTTCTCTTCACTTAAAACTTAGAAGTGAGGACCGTTTTTTTTGCTCTTCACTTAAAATTTAGAAAGAAGGACCTTTCTAAATCTTTGCTCTTCACTTGAAATTGAAATTTTGCCCTGTGTTTATAAAAATTATGTATAATTGGACCCCCCAAGCCAAAAATCTGTGTGCGCCCCTGGTGAGGAATAACTTGAGTTAAAGCAATTAACACGTTCTAAAAGAGTCGGCTATTAGTAAATTTTGTCTCAAATTAGTTGCCACGTTTGTTAAAAAATTGGAATATAAACGAAATCTTAATCAAAGCAAAAACTTTATTATTATATTTTTAGTAAATGGAACTAAACAATCAATTTGAATAATATAGTCTGTTTCTTTATTTTAAGCTGAACTAGATTCTGAAATCTAGTAAGTTTTGACGACTGAATAGAGCTTTTGACTATTTTATTTAAGAAGAACCCCATTCAATAACTAGAAAGTGAGCTTTTGACAACTTAAGAAAAATAAAAATTCTGTTCAGTTCCGCTTAAACATTTGTGACAGTATATATCTAGACTTTTTCATTAATAGGCATTTTTTAGCAGTCGAAATTGAGAATTGTATATTATACTGTTTGGAAAACTATTTTCTCTATGCAATTTTATCTTGTTTATATGTGTAGTTTTGTATTTTTTTATATCTGCAATTTCAATCAGACAAAAATATCTTTTTGTGGAAAATCTTTAGCTAAAAAATAATTTAATAATTTATTTTGTATTTATTATAGTACAATATGGTTATAATAATTACTTTAAATTAGTCGAATGTATAAATTATAGTATAAAAATATCAAATATTAAAAAGTCGCTGATATAAAACTGTTGGATGCAGCCTTATTTTGTGCAATAAAACAGGGAGAGCGTTTCCGCGCTAGAACGGAATACGTCGAGTAAGCTGCAACGCCACGGACTATGATATAAGCTAGTTTAAATGCACGCTGAAAGTCAGCTTATTTGATTTCACCGGTGGTGTTTACGGCTGCCAGGGTGCGTCCAGTGTCTTTAAAGGTGCGTTCAGAGCTCTTTAAATTAGTTGACTGTGCATTGTGTACTGTAGATATGTTTAGTAGATAGTTTTAACATTCAAGGCAGCGTTTACAGCTAAGGAAATGAGTGAATTACGAATAGTACGACATCTGTATGTCTTTAAACCAACTACGGTAGCTTCGTAAAATGTTAGTTATCTATTATCGTTTTCCTAATTCTGCTACTCTAAATTTTTACTAACTAAACCTAACCTAATTACCTAAATTTATCATATTTACTGTTCATCTTTGTAATTTTCGGCGGGATTTGTTGTAATCGGCGCGATGACATTTTGTTTGGTTTTACGTTCTCTCCGAAGTAGACTGATATAGCCAATGTGTTTATATACCTATCTCATTAAAACAACTAACTAACTATAAGTTTGGAAAACTATCGACAATCGACAACAAATAACGTATTAAATTTAGAGCTCTGAGCAATTGCTCGCGTTACCATTTGACAAACTTGTTAGTGGCAATCAACAGTGCACAAGTCATAACCTATAGTCGACTAATTTAAGAGCTCTGAACGCAACTTAAATTATAAAAGATAAAATATAATTACCATCTGTATAGTCGCTCAAGTTTGCTGGTTTTGGTGTACTTTGTCCTTCAATAGTACTACTTGTTAATGGTACAAAAGTGCTGCTTCCTTCCGTTGCATTGACTACCCTATTGTCCTCGGTTGTTTCTGTTGGTTGTCCAGTGGTTTGGGTGGTTTGATTAGTTGGTTGTGGTTCAGTTGATTCACTAGTTTGAAATGTGGATGGTGGGACAGTTTCTCCTGGTTGGGTTACTGTTGAGACGGATGGCAGAAGAACCCAACCATCTGGAGTTGTAATAGGTACCCAGTCTTCATTCTCTGGAACTGTTAAAAAGACGTAATAAAAAGTAAATGAACGCCACTTCAAAGGCAACTATTCTTCAATATAGCCAACGGAATGGCCGAGCGCATTAAGTAGTGCGGTTTTAGACTGTTAGAAACAGGCGGGACTGGACGGCCGATGGTTCGAGCCTGCTTCGTTGGTGATATTATTCGGGCGAGAATAATATGTTTACATTACTCTCATTTTCACAATCATTCACCCCTCATCCAGGTGTAGGAGCTCGCCCCCTGGCATCGGCGATTAGCCTCGTTGCAGAAAAAAAGGCCAATGTAAAATAAATAATATAATAATAATAATATAATAATATTCTTCAATATAGCTTCTTTCTATTAGCTCTCCTGAAAATACCTTTTTGATCCGTGTAGTTTTGAAATATTGTAAATATTTCATTTTCGAAAGACAGTATCTCAAAAACTACATAAGATAGGGACCCACGCTTGGAATTATTGAAATCCCGAAGTCTTCAGGACATATTATGCTCCCAAACAAAAGTTTTTTATTTTTTATTTTATTTATTTATTTATTTTTTTTTTAATTTTAAAAAATCTAAACTTAAGTGCAGTAAAATATAAGGACTTGCGGTTTGAATTTTTGAAATCTACATACTTTCTTCTACCTAGATAAAAAATAAGGCCCTCCTTAGTTAACGCCTTTCTGATCCGTGTAGTTTTGAAAATTTGTAAATATCTCATTTTCGAAAATCTGCATCTCAAACTCTACATGAGATAGAGATTTTGGGGTGCTGATGTCGTGCGGTTGAAATTTTTGAAATCCTGTGGTATTAAAGGGTCTGAAGACTCATCTTGAAGCAACTCCCAAACCATTTTTTTTTTTTGCAAAATTTTAAATTTATGTATACAGGGTGTTTGTTTGAAACGGGGCACCCCGAAAATCTCCTTTATTTGTAAAGATACAAAAAATCTTCAGAACAAAAGTTAATCTAGACAAAAAGGCCCATCTAAAGGTTACTATAAGAATTCTGAGGAACTTCCGGTTTCACCGGAAATGATGTCAACTTTTGATCTAGCATAGGGAATCGATAATTTTATATTTTTTTCCTAAAAGTACATTAAATTAGCTTTACAATGACACCAAAAAATCATATTTATATGTTAAGGATATTTTATAAATTTTAAAAGCAATATTTTTAAACCAAAACGTTTATTTATTATGCAATTTAAAGAAAAAAATCAGCTGTGGCCACCACAGGACCGACCGCCATCATAAAGTACTTATATAAATTACATTCTAGCAGCAGAGTAAAAATAACTTGACCTAATATTTTCTAACAGAGATATTATTTATCATGACCATGGAAACGTTATATATAAGTATGAAAAAATTGAGACTTTTGAAAAATTTTACAGAAATTATTCGAAATTTTTCGTTTTATCAAAAAAAGTCTCAAATAAAAGTTATTAGTTATTGCTTTTATAGCAACTTTTGTTCAATAATTTTCTTCGAAATATTTTTCTGTTATGAAATATTCACAAAAATCTTAAAATCGACACGTGTAAACTCCTATTTTTAGTCAACCGATTTTTACCAAAATTTGATCCACTCGTGCCATTGATGGCAGAAGCTTAAATATGAAGTTTCATAAAAATCCTTTTAGCCGAATTTGCTGTGCACGTGTACACAGACAGACGGACAGAGAGACGGACAGACAGACGGACAGACGGACAGTCGGACAGACGGACAGTCGGACAGACGGAAAGGCGGACATACAGACAGACGGACAGACAGACCGACAGACATCGTGCTAAAAATAGTCAAAACGTTATGTACGGACCTCAATTCGTGGAGATCCATCGAAATCTCGAAATATCAAAATCGGTATGATCACAATACCTCCCTTATATATGTTGACGGTCGGTAAAAATTGAAAATAAAATTGGAAAGAATGAAAATTTGAAAGAATATTGGACAGACAGTAATATTTTTGCAGGATACAATAATTTATAAATTGCTTCGCGGGCCGGATAGAAATTTAGCGCGGGCCGCCATTTGCCCAGGCCTGATTTAGGCGGAGCTAGACTTTCAATTCAAGTAACTTTTACCAATTAAGTGAAGTTTTTGATAATTTTGTTTAGCAAAAGCCTACTTCAAACCATAAAAGGAGAGCTCATGACAACTTACAAAAATGAAAATTCTAGTTTGTTCCGCCTAAACGTTTGGAATAGCCTATATATTTTTCTATAATTTAATTTTTCGTCCGAGTTTCTGTGAGCGGCCCTATATATCATTGCTATAAAATAGTTTATTAACAAACATATAAAGTATTATCTATGTGTTTATTTAATATATAACGGTAAAATATAATAGGATCTTCCCATTATTGTTTATGATACAGTATAAAAATGTCTATCAAGACATTGCTCTCATTGTCAAGGCACATAGTATTATGTTAATATGTCATTGTTAATGTCAAAATGACATAACGGTGCTTATGTGGTTTTCGCAAAGTATGCAAGTCTGTGAGACCAATGCTATGCATGTATGGGTATATTCGTGTTAGTGTATGTGTTTGTGTCGGTGTCAAGGTCACAGTGATGGTCACACACAGTTAACGGGACTGTTGACCTATATATTAAAGCAGACTCGAACCCACATACGTAAAAATATTTGTGTTTGTCATACGCGAATTATTGGAATTTCCAAATGAACTACTTCCAAAACTAACGGAAATTTGCGATTTTTATGACGCAAAAAAAAAACTTTAACTGAATTTGACAGATTTAATATGAGGGTTGCCTTTTATATTTCAGGATTTGAGATCAAACAATAATTTATCAACAAAACTGGCTTTATTGTTAAAATATTCTCCATGAAGATCAATACACTTTTGCATGCGTTTGAAGCAATTTTAGAAGCACTTTTTCCAATGTGATTGTTAACAGAGCCGCAGTAAGGAAAACTAAAGTCACTGGATTATACAAAGTACCGCAACGGCGGCCATGCTGGGGTTAAAAATGTCGCCAACACAAATGATGTTCAGTGATTCCAACATTACAAAAATAAGAAACTAGTTTTTATTTTAAACATTGTAATCACGATTTTTTTAATCAAAGATGCACTATAACAAAATTGTGGTACAATTACAATTATTTTTTTAATTTTTATTAAATAAAATGGATATAATATATAAATTTAAATTAAACTTAACCTTAAATATTCAAACCGCTGACAAAGAGGGTTATTAAATGAGAGCGAGAGAGGGAGATGTGACAGCGCAGAGGTAAACTTAAGAACGTAAAAATTGCTGCTTTAGTTTGCTTAATAGGGGAAGCAATGTTGCCAATCAAACCCTGGGGTCTGTCGGCTTCTTCAAAGACTTGCGCTGCTTTGTATAATCCAGTGACTTTAAGGAAAACTTGCGTTAGGGGCAAAACCGCGTTTTAGTGCCCTTGGCAAATAAATGTAAGTGATAAGCAAAAACAAGGTCCTCATCTCCTAAAATCCAAGTGATGAAAAAAACAAAGGTCCTCATCTTCGCAATATGGCGCCCCTTAGTCAAGCTCGTCAGCGCCCTTTTCCTAAGTTGCACTAGGGGTCGTCGCCCTCTCCG
The DNA here is from genome assembly GCA_963971575.1 of Liopterus haemorrhoidalis. Classification (NCBI taxonomy): domain Eukaryota; kingdom Metazoa; phylum Arthropoda; class Insecta; order Coleoptera; family Dytiscidae; genus Liopterus; species Liopterus haemorrhoidalis. The sequence continues at coordinate 7,366,858 of OZ020617.1, forward strand.
CCCCCCCCCCCCCCCTTACTGCGGCTCTGATTGTCAAATTATGTGAAATTCAACGCGAACGAAACTTTTTAACGGCTAAATGTTCATGCAATAGTAAATGTATGCTGGTCCCACTAATGCCAAAAGATACCTCAATCTCACGATAAGTCACATGACGATACAGTAACAGTTCACGCGCAGCATCAATGTTCTCCGGAACAAAAACCGATTATGGACGAACTTCACGAAATTCGTGCTTAAGCGAACTATGGCCACGATTGAAGTTGGCAGACCATCGATAAACAGTAGTCCTTTATGGTGCTTCTTCGCCAAAAGTCGAATCAGGTTCATCAATGTACTGTTGTTTGGTTAATCCACATCGAAAGTTGTAAAAAATAATCGCTCGAAAATGCTTACGATTTAATTCCATTTTTAACCGAGATGAATTATTTCAAGTTTCTGTAAACAACACAAATATCGTTCGTACGTCAAAACTGTCAAATTTTACGATAGAAGCGTTAGTTTTTTAGCACAATCCCGAAATATAAGAGGCAACCCACGTACCATTTCTGAATGAAAATATATATTCACCGAAAAATTATTTTGTTTCTGTAGTGCTACGAAATATTTTTTCGCTGTCCGTAACAAAACAAGTAACAGAAATAATATTGTTCCAATATGGTAATGTAATAAAATTAATATATCGTCGGCTGAAAATAATAAGGTTGTATGTGACATTTTTTGTCAAATGCACTTTTCAATACTATAGAGTTGTATGTCACGTAACCTACTTAACCAATAATTTCCATAAGATAGCATTACCGGTGTCGGAGAAAAAAGAAGAAAACCATAGTTGTATGTTTTATTTATTAATTTTTTTAATTTAATGGCCTTTGCCTCTGTAGCAATTAGCCAGACAATTTTTTTATTTGTGAAGATTTTCATGCCTGAACGGGATTCGAACCCGAGACCTTCGCAACGCAGACCACATGTGTTACCACTACGCTACGCCGGTCGGCTAGAGTTGTATGTTAAAACATACACCCTTGTATTTTAATTGTTTTTTTTTAAATTAATAATTTATGGTTGTACGTTAGACATACAACATCTTTTATGTTAAATATAAAACATCTTTTTCGGGCACCTGGGTTTCAAAAAATTTTAAAAAGAATAAAACAAGGTCTTGAAGACTTGTTAAATATATTTAGAGACATTAAGGTTTCTACAAATAAAAATCCGTTACCAGAAAACAAGGTAATCGCTTTAAAATCTATGCTGGATTGAATGCCTACTATGGATAAATCTTATTATGAAACAATATTGCCAAGAAAATAAATCTCAAGAAAATAATAAAAATACAATTTATATCGTTTAATTTTTTTTATTTCGAATGTTTCAGTTCAAATTATCTTAATTTATCTTAATTTTTTGTAAGATTAATGTTTAATTTGTTATTATTTTGCAAGCATATTGTTTAATTTGTGTTATTTAATCAAATAAAAATTTAATACGTGACTAACATTTCTTTTACCTTTTCTGGTACCTTTTTATCAATTTTCAGAAACCCAAAAACTGAAGCTTTACCTATAAACTGAATTTCCCCCCCGATATTACTTTGAACTACAAAGCTGTATGTAACGTTAAGGTACTAAGTTTCGTGCTTTTCTTAATCACAAAGTTGTATGTTCATTTTTCAAATTGTTAAAATGGTATTATTCAATTTTTTTTTTTTCAAAATAATGCGTTAATGACAATAACATATCAATATATAGTTATTAAAAAAATTTCTTCCTTGTATTGTAACCTTATATTGGTTTTTTCCATGTCAAAATTTTTGAAGCTTGTTTTCTCAAATGTAATACATTTCGACATACAACCTTATTATTTTCAGCCGACGATATATCACCCAGCAATATTTAAGATGAAAAGTTAAAAACGTAAGATCCAAAGATGTAAATATTTATATATAGGGGAAGTATTTTAAGATCGTAGCGCTATTTCGGCATACTTGGAACCTTCAAAATAGACATTCGTTACATATAAACAACGTGAATTTTGATGTTTACTGGTGGTTTTTGTAATTTTGCTACAATATTAATACTTGTTTTTATACAATTATATTTTTATGCAAACATTTTTTGTAAAAAAAAGCGCGATAGAATGTCTATTTCTGTAGTTGCTAAAATCCCACCAGATGTCATATCGCTTAGCAAGTTTTCCCTATGTAAGTTCATCTTAACAATTTACATGTAAATGAAAGAATAGTATTAATCGTTCGTCCAGGAGTTGCTTGAGTCTCAAGATGAAGACTCGACTGAACTTGTCTTAGAAGTTATGCTCAACACCGAATATCAGGTTGAAGAAGGACCTGTAACTAGCTCGGAAAAGATGACATTGACTTTAAAAAACCTGAGCAAAGACCTTTGTGACATTTTCGTGAAAATTGATCCATTCATGGAAAGAAGTCGATCATCGATGCCAGAGCCGTAGCAACTGCCTGTTATCGGGGCAAGCGCCCCTCCGCAAGGCCGGAGGGGCGCCATCTTAAGTTTTTTTCTTTGTTTTTGGTCATCAATTTGTGGGAGTGGTAATTTCAGAAATAAAATTTCATTATTATTTAAATTAAAATTATTCAATTAGTTAAAAAGTATTCAATTTATTCAAATGTAAGAACTAATCTACTTTAAGATAAACTTTCTCAAGGGTTAGTTGAGCTATCACATATTTTTCTAGTTAAGCATTAAAAAGATACAGAGTGATTTACCGGTCGTATATTATATGATTAGTTTGAAAGAACGTTATTGTTTAGATCAAATAGCATGTTCCAATGTTTATACAGATGCCGAGAGGCGACAATATATTTTCAGTGAGATGGACCGCGTAGTAATTAGAGTCAAAAATTAATCAGTTGGGTTTATAAATTATTGGTCATAGAAAGATAAGTTTATAAAAGGGTTGTTGTTAATGTGGAGAGCTGATTATTTTTACAACGACAAAAAAAGGGGGTCAGAGATCAGATAATTAGTTTAAGAAAAGAGTTGGAAAAATCTTGTGAGAGACAAAGTCAGTGATGAATAAAACGCCACCGTGAACGGACGAACCTCCCAAGTAATTTTGGTAGAGAAACCCGGTAGTTGTCGAGAGTAAACCAGAAGTAATCTGGAAGTGTTGAGGTCTGTTGGAAATTAAATAACGAACCTCGTAACGGGTTAAACACCGTGAGTGTTGTGAGGTGAATACGGTGATGGTGAGGTTTTTGTGAGTGTCTCTCATGGGATTTTATAGCCAGCGATAATTGTAAGTTCTAATGTAATCAATAACCTTTTCAATGCTAATTAAACATTAAACGTAGATTAAGTAAAATGCAGACTTTAATTCAAACACCCTTATTCCTCTCATAAAGAGTCTAAGCAACCAACCGGCGGATCCTTTAGATTTTCAGACTTGATACCGCTCGCAAGTTTTGGAAATCCACTATGTGGAGGGCCTTTCAAAGTAAGTACCATGTAGTACAAATGAAATTATTTAAATTCATCTAGCCAACCTTGACGTTTCGACCGATCCTAGAAATGCCCCACAAATTGTATTTTAGAAAAATGACGACGTTTTTTAAGGTCATTTCTTGTATTTTCACCTGTCTATTAAAATAAAAATGATGCCCTCCTTAAATAAAATGAAAAAAGATAAAAAGGGCGCTATTTTAGGTTAAATTAATTAATTTGCCAAGGGCGCTATTTTAGGTTAAATTAATTTATTTGCCAAAAACATTGCTACGGCTCTGGTCGATGCTTCTGAATATCAATTCGAATTAAAAGATCTGTTAAAGGCGGCGAAACAAGAAAAAGTAATTAGGTTCTTTAAGCCAACACCTAAACCTGATAATAATTAAATTTTGATTTGTTAAAGTAAGTCTAATTAATAGTTTTTTGAGTTTGTAAAAATTAATTTTTTTGTAATGTTGGTACCTAGCTCCCATAATCCAATACATATCGGCATAATGTATCCTCCGCGAATAAGTAATTTTAACTGTATTCTTCCATAATTACGATTTTATTGACTAATCCTAATGAGTAAATTAATAATTACCTTCACTAGTTTGATTTACAGGTGTCTCATTAACAATAGCCCATGTGACTAAAGGAGAAGCCAACGTTGTAGTCTCTAATTCCGTCACAGCTTCCGGTTTAGTCTCCTGCTGTACCTCAGTCGGTTTCTCAAGTGGAATAACCGGTTTAAACTCTTCAGGTTTAACATCAATTGGCTTAACCTCTGGTTTAAGTTCTGGCTTAACTTCAGGTTTAACCACAGGTATTAACTCAGGTTTAACTTCAGGTTTTACTGGTTTAATCTCTGGTTCAATTTCATTTGTTGCAGTGTTACCAGTTAGGGTTTCTATTGGGAGTTTTGTACTTGGTAGGATTTCGTTTGTAGTTGGTTTAGACATTGTTGATGGTAAACTTTGTGGTTTTGATTCTGAGGAAGTTGTTTCTGTCCAAAATATTGTGGTTTCTTTAGCAGTTGTTGTTTCTGTTGGTGTTGGAGTTGTTGTTCTTTCAGTTGTAAAAACATTATGTGTTGTTGTGAACCGTTCTGTTGGACTTACTGTTGTTATTTTTGTTGTTGTTTTTGGTGTTGTTACTTTATTAGTTACCCTTGTTGGATTAGTGATTCTAATAGGTTTTGGAGTAGTTTTAGTGGGTCTGGTTGTGGGTTTAACAGTTCCTCTTGTGGTAGTTCTTTGTGGTTTAATACTTGGTTTTTGAGTAGGCTTTGTTACAACTGTTGGTTTGGAACTGGGTCTTGGCCTAGGTCGTATTGTAGTTTTTTGAGTAACTTTTTGAGTAGGTCTAGGTGTAGGTCTCGTAGTAATCCTTGTAGGCTTTTGTTTTTGGGTACTGTCAGAATTTTCAACACTTTGGAAAGTCGATAACTTAATACTCTCAGTCGTTGTTGAAACAGTTTCTTTTTTATATTCAGTTGTTAATTTTTCTGTCGTTGTCTCAGGTCGCTTTGTTTCTGGAGAATAAGTGATAATTACTGGACTTGTCAGTCCAATAGTTGTGAAGGTAGTCAGTGTAGGTCTACCAGATGTTGATACACTAGAAATTGGATTTGTGGAACCAATTGAATTTGTTGAAATTGATATTTTGTTGTTTGCTATTGTTGATGATGGTACTGCACTTGTACTGCTAGGAAGAGTACTTGAAATTGTAGGTCTAGAACTAGAACTGGTTATTCCAAACCTGTTTTCTAGTGGTGTTGAGGCACTTATGGATTGTGTGACATCTTTTATTGTTGACACTATTTTTTCTGTTGTTGTTGATGACACTCTGAAAAAGTAAAAATTGAACTATAGACACTAGATTTACTTTACACTACAGCAGTGTTTCTAATACTATAGTTGGCTACTTTCTTGGAAGTCCATGAGATTCTTTCATGGGATCTGCAAGATCCAAATTATTTTTACCTATCACAAATCGTGTTTTGGCTTATAAAAAAATTATGTGAACTGTTTATTTTCACATATCTGGATTTTGTAAGTATCTGGTTAGTGGAAGTACTCAATAAAAGGTCAAATGCTGCATGTTTGAGGCATTTCTTGTAGTAATCGTATAAAAATTAATAAACATCATCTGAAACATTATTTGCATCTATTAATTTAAGTACTAAAATCTTTCATTTATTATCCTACATGAAATAAAAAAATATGTTTCTTTTTTTCAAAAATACTAAAACTTCTTTCGAAATAATCAGCTGTGGCCACCACAGGACCGACCGCCATCACAAAGTACTTGTATAAAATACATTCTAGCAGCAGAGTAGAAATAACTTGGCCTAATATTTTCTAACAGAGATATTATTTATCATAACTATGGAAACGTTACATATAAATATAAAAAAAAATCAGCTGTGGCCACCACAGGACCGACCGCCATCATAAAGTACTTGTATAAAATTCTAGCAGCAGAGTAGAAATAACTTGGCCTAATATTTTCTAACAGAGATATTATTTATCATGACCATGGAAACGTTACAGGTATGTAAGTATAAAAAATTGAGACAGGCTGGGCGGGGTTATGCAATTTTCAAAATCTTAATGAACCTTGCTATATATAAAAAAAAAAGAAAATATACTGCACATATTTAGAAACCTAAATAATGGTATTAGCCATTCGAATTAAAATTAATAAAATATTTTAACATAAAATTTATTTCGGCATCCCAAATAATCATCATTCACTTACTAAAACCTGCGAAACCCTGAAATGTGTGAAAATTCACACTTCACATCAATTTTTTAATTTTCAATTTTTGGTACTTTTCGACAATTTTATTTGATGGCCTATTAATAAAGTTGTGTGCTAGCCACTAAATCTTCAATTTTTTTCTAAACTATTTAAAGTCTGAGGATTTCAAAAATTCAAACCGCAGGTCTCTATCTCTTACCGTTTTTGAGATATGATTGTTTGGAAAATTAAAGTTGGCATTTCCATATTTAAAAAAATGATAAATACATACATAATAATATTAAAAAAATAATAAATAAAATAATGTAAACCTATGTTTGTTAATAATAATAATAATAATAATAATAGTTTATTTATTTAGCTAATGCTAGTAAGATCCATATTAACAAACATATAAACATTATAATAAACATTCAAATCAAATTTAATCCTTATTTTGTCAATTTAAACCGTTATTTGTCCACTTAGTTCACGCAAAACGTGATTTTTGTCAAACTTAAATATCGATTTTTCGTAATTTAGTGCTTTAAAATTTTAATAACATATTTGAATTAATTGTTTGGGACCTTAAAAATAAGTATGTCGTAAAATTAGGTTCCAAACTTGTTGCAAATTGGTTTGTAATGTTTTCTACAATAATTTTAAAACTGTATTACTGTGATAAATCATATTTTGAATGTTATCTTCTCAAATATTTTTAATATCAGCCCTGCCTACGAAATCCTGTAAACTATGAAAATTTTTTCAGATAAACATGTTTCGTCGCATAAATGTTTACGTAATTCCTGCTAATGATATAAAAATAAAATTTCCTTATCAACTTATTTAAGAGGATTAATTATTTTTTTAATCCCATACTAATTCATTTGTGGTTAACAAAACATCGAGATAACATTAAAATGTCTTTCTTATAAATTCTTAAATTTTCTTATAAAGTTATTTTTTGTACGTATTTTAACATTGAATATATTGGGTCTCGTGAAAGTGTAGTTATTTTTGGAAATTTGGGTATTAAATCAAAAACTATATCTCAAAAATGGTAAGAAATAGAGACCTAAGGTTTAAATCTTTAAAAAATTTAGTTTTACGATGTTTTTTCTGTAATATTTAGTCCGTAATGACCTAAAACTAATTGGTAAAATTTTGATTTTATTTTGTAAATTTCAAAAATTCATATCTCAAAAATGGTAAGAGGTAGAGACTTGAGGTTTAAATTTTTGGAATTCTTACAGCTTGTTTTGTCTAGAAAAAAATTAATGTTTGGTCCGTAATGACCTAAAACTATTGAAAATTTTGATTTTTTTGTAATTTTAAAAATTCATATCTCAAAAAAGGTAAGAAATAGAGACTTGAGGTTTGAATTTTTGGAATTCTCACACCTTGTTTTGTCTAGAAAAATATAATGTTTGGTCCGTAATGACCTAAAACTATTCAAAATTTTGATTTTTTTGTAATTTTAAAAACGTATATCTCAAAAAAGGTAAGAAATAGAGACTTGAGGTTTGAATTTTTGGAATTCTCACACCTTTTTTTGTCTAGAAAAATATAATGTTTGGTCCGTAATGACCTAAAACTATTAGGGAAAATTTTGAAACTTTTTGTAATTTTTGAAAATTCATATCTCAATAAAGGTAAGAAATAGAGACTTGAGGTTTGAATTTTTGGAATTCTCACACCTTGTTTTGTCTAGAAAAATTTAATGTTTGGTCCGTAATAACCTAAAACTATTAGGAAAAATTTTGATTTTAATGGAATTTAAAAAAAATCTTATCTCAAAAAAGGTAAGAGATAGAGACTTGAGGTTTAAATTTTTGGAATTCTTACAGCTTGTTTTGTCTAGAAAAAAATTAATGTTTGGTCCGTAATGACCTAAAACTATTGAAAATTTTGATTTTTTTGTAATTTTAAAAATTCATATCTCAAAAAAGGTAAGAAATAGAGACTTGAGGTTTGAATTTTTGGAATTCTCACACCTTGTTTTGTCTAGAAAAATATAATGTTTGGTCCGTAATGACCTAAAACTATTCAAAATTTTGATTTTTTTGTAATTTTAAAAACGTATATCTCAAAAAAGGTAAGAAATAGAGACTTGAGGTTTGAATTTTTGGAATTCTCACACCTTTTTTTGTCTAGAAAAATATAATGTTTGGTCCGTAATGACCTAAAACTATTAGGGAAAATTTTGAAACTTTTTGTAATTTTTGAAAATTCATATCTCAATAAAGGTAAGAAATAGAGACTTGAGGTTTGAATTTTTGGAATTCTCACACCTTGTTTTGTCTAGAAAAATATAATGTTTGGTCCGTAATAACCTAAAACTATTAGGAAAAATTTTGATTTTAATGGAATTTAAAAAAAATCTTATCTCAAAAAAGGTAAGAGATAGAGACTTGAGGTTTGAATTTTTGGAATTCTCACATCTTATTTTGTCTAGAAAAAAATAATGTTTGGTCCGTAATGACATAAAACTATTAGGGAAAAATTTGGAAAAATTTTTCATTTTTTTTTTTCGTTTTATCAAAAAATGTCTCAAATAAAAGTTGTTATTTATTGCTTTTATAGCAATAAATAACAACTTTTCCGTGAACTTAAAGAAAGTGTTCCGCCAAAATTTAAAAATCAGAGAAAAATTAAATGGGTTATTAAGACCAAAAAAAAAAAAAAAAGTTTCTTCAAAACCTTAGTCGTTTTATTATGTGGGTCGAAGAACTATTTAGTTCTTCACTGCTCTATATGCTTCTCAAATTTTAAATTTATTGTATCAGTTGTTTGGCCACAATTTCTATTATACAGACAGACAGTCGCATAAGTAACAGCATAAGAGATTCTTCTTTTTACCTATGAAATCATAAAAAAGGTTTTTTTACCTGTGAGGTGGTTGTCTGACTGGAATCAACGCAGTATCTATGACATTTTCAAGATCATGATTTTGTGGTACATGACAACAGGAACCAAAATAGAACCTATCTATACAAGTACCCAGATGGGTACCATTGGCTTTTAGACAGTCTATAGCGAACATGCATGTTCCTGTCAGACCACTTTTCCGGGAAACACATGGTAGGTGCCTGATATTCCTTCCGGAACTACCTGAAAAAGAAAACATATTTGTAAGACAGAAAAAAATGTTTATTTTTACTATAAAACTATTTATAACTGATTATTGATTATTGAGGTGCGCGTTATGAAATTCCAATAACCGAAAATTTCTGGTAATTCCGAAACTTTTTGCGCTCGACTTCCTTTTGACTTGCAGTCCTACAGGATGTAGGATTCCACAAAAGTAAATTGTCGGTAATTCAATGTATCTACTATGCCAAGTATTCTAATCCATTTCCTCTGTTCATCTGACACAGAAATTGAAGTATTATCAGATCATTTTAGCTTATCCATTTCAATAATTTCAAGTTTATGACCTCTCTCTAATGTCCGGTCTTAAAACTAGATGTATAGTAAAGGTGGGATAGATGCCCCAGTTATAGAAAAACTATCGTGTTGCATTAATCTTAATTATTAAACTTTATCTGTTACTTTGCTATAGTTCTCAGATAATCGTACTACACAATAACATAAGATTAAAACACTTATAATTATTCTAAATACAGTTACTCACAAAATTGAGCATACATGAATTTGACAAAGATACTTTTTTAAAAAACGGGACTATAAAACAGATTTAAATTTTTTTTTTTTTTATTTATATAATACACCTTGCAGATCCAAAATTATTACAAATAGTATAAAGTATAGTAATATTTGTTAAAAATTTGTTAAGGAAAACTAAAAATAACAATTTTTGAGAGACACAAAATTGAGCGTACTAGTTAATTTTGATTGATTTAAGACCTGTCTTTTCCTGAAATTATATTGCATAGGTTTTATCTTGCAACAGATGGTTTTTTCATTAGTTTAGTTTGCATTAGGCCACATTTAAGTACAGTGATTTTGTTTCTATTATAATGGAAAATAAACGTAAGCAGACTGACGAATCTACACGAAAACTAATAGTTAAATTATACGCCCGGGGTCATACAATGCGTGAAATAGGTGATATAGTAAACCGAAGACATTCCACAATTCAAAAAATAATAAATAAATTTAAATATGAAGGTACTATCAAAAACAAAACGGCAGAGGTAGAAAAAAATTGTTATCAACTGTGGATGAAAGATTTATTTTGCGAAAAATCAAGCAAGATCCTAAAATTAGTGTACCCCAGTTAACGTCAGATTTGTCACAAAGATTAAATAAACAAATCTCAGTAGAAACAGTCCACCGAGTACTCCGGAAAAATAACTACAATGGTCGAATTGCACGCAAGAAACCATTGATTTCAAAAACGAATAAAAATAAACGCTTAGAATTTGCAAAAATGTATGTAAAGAAACCAATTAGCTTCTGGAATAAAGTTATTTTTTCTGACGAGACGAAAATTAATTTTTTTGTGTGGGACAAATACAGAATTTAAAAAAATTAATACCGTTCCGACAGTAAAACACGGAGGCGGATCAGTTATGTTGTGGGGTGCTATGGACTCAAACGGCCCAGGTAATTTAGAATTTATAGAAGGGATCATGGATAAATGGAAATATCTAAACATCTTGAAAAATAATCTTACGGCTACTGCAGAAAAATTAGATATGCCACCAGTTTATTATTTCCAACAAGATAACGATCCCAAACATACTGCGCTTATTGTAAAGGAATGGCTGTTATACAATGCACCAAAATTACTCAAAACACCGCCACAATCGCCTGATTTCAATCCAATTGAAAATTTATGGAGAGAATTAAAAGTTCAGATAAAAACAAATTCATTTTCTAATAAAAATGATTTTAAAACGAAACTTCAAGAAGAATGGAATAATATACCAGCAGAAGTTTGTGGAAAATTAGTGCAGTCTATGCCAAATCGCCTTCAAACCGTAATAGAAGCAAAAGGTGACCCGACAAAATAATAATTTAAATTAACTGATTGTTTTCTAATTATTTTATTAGTATTGCTACTTTTTGTACGCTCAATTTTGTGTCTCTGAAAATGCATATATTTTTTGTTTTCTTTAACAAATGTTTATTAAATATTATTTAATTTTATACCATTTATGATAGTTTTGTATCTCTAAAATGTATTTTATAAATAAAAAATAATTGGTTTAAATAATCTGTTTTATAGGCATCTTTACCTAAGAGGTGAGTAACTGTATATAAAATTAATGATTTAAAATAGTACTGTAACTGGCCATATATCCCATATCGATGGGATTTTTGCCCCATATGGTGGTATTTTTGCCTCACTAAAATAATACATTTGATTTTGACCAACAATTTTAATATTTTTTTAAAATAACAATTAAAAATTACAATTTAATCAAAATTACAATTTATTATAATTTTTTTTACCGACTGCCAACATATATACGGAGTGGTCATACCGATTTTGACTATTTTTAGCATGATGTCTGTTGGTCTGTCGGTCCATGGAGATGTGTAGAGCAATTTTGGCCAAACGGATTTTTATGAAACTTCATATTTAAGCTTTTGACATCAATGGCACTAGTTATTCAACTTTTAGTACCAATCGGTCAACTATAAATGTAAGTTTACTCGTGTCGGTTTTAAGATTTTTGCGAATATTTCACAACAGAGAAAATTTTCTAAAGCATCTATTCTACAAAAATTACTATACAAGTAATAATTAACAACTTTTATTTGAAACATTTTTTGATAGGACTTAATAAATTTTTAAAACTTTTCATATTTTTGCGATATTTTTTCCAAGTATCTATTTTGGCATATATGTTGTTGCGTGTCCTTGGGAAAATGTTAGTATAAGATTATATATATATATATATATATATATATATATATATATATATATATATATATATTATTATTATTATAAGATTATATATACAATGCCCGAGCCATATCCATATATCCCACATTTATTGCGGCCTTATATCCTTTTTCTATGGGATAGATGCCCCATCTGTTTATTTCGAATGTATACAATATTGAGCATTATTTTCTACTCTATAATGTGAGGTTAAGTGTCTTCTGATACCTAGTATTGAAACTAATTTTGTTAAAGTTATAGTTACGTCATAAAACCTTAAGACAAAATGTCGTAATTATTGAAATTCAACCACTCATATGAGTACCTACCTTTACAATTTAATTATTCATAAACTATTAACATTGATGATAATTTAACACGTTTATTTCAGAAGACCGTGTTTCTCGTACAAACTGTCAGTACTGAAATGATACAAACACACACCGTTATGGATATATGCGAAGTGGGGCGTTTATCCCACTGGGGCATCTTTACCAACTTTACCCTAATCTAAAACTCGATGAAAACGTAAAATTGACTAGCAACGAATTGCAGTTTTGTATTTTACATCGAGTTTTAGCTAACATCTAGTTTAAACACTTTTATGCCAACGGGCATAAAACAACTCGTTTATTGCAAATTTTGATAATATCGACATTTCTACGAAAAAGGTGCATTTAGTACTAAAAAATCTTTCACCTGGTCCTGATAATATATCAGCACAACCATCAAAATTTTGCAGCAAAGTGTGCGAACCCATTAACATTGCTTAAAAAAAAAAAAAACTGAATGTAGGAACTTTACCGCAGGTTATCGCTATGAGTAACGTTAATTTTTAGAAAAATGACAATCTCTGTTATCTCCTAAAAATGGTTAGTGGAACATAAACAAACGTCCAATTTTTGTTCATTTCTGTTTACAAAAGACAAAAATCTAGTCCAGGGATAAGGAACTTGCAGTCTTCAGACCTCATGCGACCTCTTAGGTCATTTTGTGCGGCCTCCTGAATGAATCCAATTTTTGTAGAACCAGTGGTGCAGCCAGGATTTTGTCTTGGGGAGGGTCGAATCAAATTTCGAGGGCACGTGGGCCGCATACGGCCCTCAACCTCATTTTTTGTGGTCCCTGAAGCGGTAATAAAAATCACTTGAGCATATTTAGGGGAAAAATATATTTAAAAATGTAAAATATACTCTTTTCCCCTTTTCTGTTTATAAAAAAAATGTCAAGAAACCCTTCGCGATATTTAAAGTTCCGTCACTGCGTATCATTTTGTATGTAAAATAGACTGCGACCCAAATCAGTTCGACACCCCGGCTGTTGGATATTGATGTTTATATCAAATAATAATTCCATTATTTGTTGATAAAAAAAATGTAATTGTTAATCCATGTATCAAAAACTTTCACTTGATTTTTTTCTTCGATCAATACATATTTATTTATATTTTTCGCGGGATATATTTTTGAAGTCTCAATATTTCTCTTATTTATGTTCAGTTCTCTAAATCAGCCGCTTGGCCACAATTTGTACCGGACGAACAGACTCATGTGATGGAATAAAGATTTCTTGATTATACCTACGAAAACCTAAAAATAACATGTAAATATGCATTGTCTGTTAATTTCAACACTAATCATAATAAAATATAGCTTATTATTACTGTAAAATACATATGTTATTTTGCTGTACGATTATGATAAATTTGTTAAATTTTCATTTCAGTTGACCGAAGTAAGATTTCCACTTTATCTTATCTGAATCGAGTAATTAGTTGTTTAAAACAGTTTTATCATTTGACTGGGCGAATGTTTTAGTCGATGTGTCAGGGGGAAAAAGGATCAACGCTCCCCTTCATATAATTCGTTGGAGCATATTTGGAAAGTGATGTATTTTCACCTAAACAATAATTATGTCACTTTGTCAAAAGTAGGCAACCTTAAAAAAATGTTTATTTATACGAAAAAAAAAATATATGCCAATATAGTTTCCAATGAAGTAATTTAAAAATTAACTACTGTTAATTTTTACAATTTTAAAACAAATTTTATCTTCAACTCTCCGAGCAGCGCCGTGTAATCTGCTGGTCTTGGGGGGGGGGGGCAGGCCCGTCGCCCCCAATTTGTTTTCCGCTTCTGTGTTAAAAAACAATAACTTTTTACAAATAATAAATTTTATTACTATCAGTCTTTCTGAGATAGAGTATAGTCGTTCTTCTCAGTATTGAGAATTCGTGACGCGAGTAGCTACAGAGTCAGCCGGTATATATAATCTTACAACATTTTTGCAGGTCTTTTAGAAGGGCTTCCTGTTGGGCGGGTACCTTCAATTTTGCCCTGGATGACCATTTTTTTAGAAGGTTGGGCGGGTACCTCAAATTTTGCCCTGGATGCCTATTTTTCCTAGGTTATCAAAAGTCTTGCGTGACACTTGATCTAAATACTGGAAGATTCTTTATATAACTATACACGCGTGGAAAGCCTAGTTGGAATTTGAATTTCTTCTGAAATTGAAGCATTATTGCGCTTTACGTCCATGATATTCGCAACATGCGCCTCCAACACCATAACTGAAAGTTATGCTAACGTTATGCTTATGAAAGAGTCTTGCTAACTCTTGTCTATTGATTTCAATGTCCAGGATTCCGCATCATGGAGGTAAATTGGAAAGACCAGAGATTTGACTAGCTTAATTTTTGACTTCAGTATGATTTATTTTTTCTATGTTCCTGTTAGTTTGGTCATATCAGACTTGGCTAGACTAACTCGATATTTTATTGTTTCTGAGCAACCACTCTGGTTAAAAGTTACAGATCCCAGGTCTGTGAAACGATCCATGACGACTATACCAAGCAAATGAGTAACATTAGTAGTAGACCAGCGGTTACTGATCATTAGCTTAATTTTTTGATCTGTTTAGTGGTAGACCTAGTTCCTCTCTTGCCAACTCAGTAAATAAATAAGTATAACTTAAGTTTATTGTATCTTCTATTGCTGAATGTTCATTTTCTATAACGTCTATAGATGTTTAATATTAGAGATCCAAAAGAAGACGAAGAACTCAAGTAATATAAATTTAATTCATTAAATCTCATATTTTTTCTCATATCGTGTGAAATTACACCCTTTTTAAAGCGTACAGAAGCATGTTTGCATCTCACGTGAAGTACAGCATTAATTGTCGGTAATATGGGAGAATTACGTATTACAAGACCTTCAGTTTGAATTGTGAGAAAATGATCATGAAGCATTGCACGCTGTAAATCAAATTTAACATGTTTATTACCGTAATTTATGAGAAATAGTTGTGCAGTGGTAATAGCATTGACCTAGCAGATTGCTAGTTCAGGGTTCATGACCAATGTAGGCTACAAACTATGAGGAGAAAGTGCAGTAGTGACTTCATATTCGCAAGATCTATATTTCTATCTGTTAAAGATAAGAACAGAATTGTAAAAATTTAAATAATATTAAATAAAAGAAATTTAAGAAAATAGAATTGTAAAGATCGGAAAATTGTTTTTATTTATTTCTTAGGAAATTACAAGTAATGGGAGGAAATACAATATCTGCATAAACAAATATTTTTTATTGTTTATTAAACAGGCTGTAACAGTAAATAATGCCCGTTTGGACGAAGCCTGTATAATATCGCATATTAAGTACGTAAATTTTAACACAAATAGTTCATTGTTAAAATAAAATTTTGTCATTAGTTGCCCATCTAAACTCCTACAAGTTTTTTTTTTGTGCAATAATATCATAAAGTGGCTGGAAAATGTTGAAAGAGCTGCGCCATTATATGAAAATAGCCGCAGTATTGGAATATCGCTGGTATTTTGGATGTAGCTAAAATCTCTAGTTGCTAAAGTAAGAATTATCCCTAATTCAAGTTAAAGTAATTTGTTTTTGTATGTTGTAAAATATAAAAACAAATGATTTTAACTTGAGTTAGAGAAAACTATTACATTAGCAACCCGCCATAAATGAGTTACGCTATTGACATCTGACACTACCGATAGAGGCGCTACTGCATTTTACATCATGGCTGACTTTGGTAGGATATTTTTGACAGGTTCAATGGTATCTTCATGTGATATTTATTGAAACACACGGGAACCCACTCTAAAATGGTCTTTAACTGTCTTTCCACTTCTAAGAACATATTCCCATGCTTGTCTTCTATCCATAACTACACATGCACCACCACGTAAATTCAGAAACACGTTTTTTTTTTTGCCACGTTTCGGAACACGATGAAAACTTAGGTCTCTATCACGACCTACTTTTGCATTGCAAAGATAAACACAACAATTCACGTTGCATTTAACTTTTTCTTGCAATTTTAAAGACATTTTTTTAAAAACTTGCTATGAAAACAACAGTAAACAAACTGGACTATCCTACAACCGTCAGTTTCTCAAAATCTCACTAGAGGCGCTTCAGTTATTGTCAGTTGACAATAAAGCGTCATCAGCGAACAGCCCTCTACGTAAAAAAGCTGGTTTAAATCATCCACAAGCCACAAGCGCTCGAAACGACCGAATCTTACCCTAATTGTTCTGCGTGATCGTGTTGGGCTCTTTATTTTTCTCGCACATCATTTCGAAGAAAATCGAAATTTGGCAATTTCATTACGAACTTCATCCAAAGACGATTGAGGAAACAAGGGCTTATATCGAGAAGACCTGAAACCTGCCAGGTTTTTCTCGCAAATTATCGAGTTGGAAGATTACGTTTCCCTCGTGAGCATTTGAACTGACTGGACGCAAATTACAGTAGTATATTGTGCAGAAATGAGTAGAGGTTGAGTTTAATTCTCCAGATGGGCGAGAACAAGTGTTCTGAAGGCCTAGTAATCTAGGGACTTTATTGAAAAGAAAAGAGCAAAGTCATCTACCGACCAGTGTTTCAACAATACAACTAAGTAATTTCTTGAAAATAAAATAAATTTATCAATTAATAATAAATGAATGGATTGATTATTAATTAAAAGAGAGAGATTTACTTCATTCCAAAACTTAAATTTATATGAACTTTTTGCAATTTAAGATGCTTCATTTATGATATTGAGAGCGTCAACATAACATTAAAGAAAAGTCAGAACAAACTGTTTGGCAAAACACGGTATTCAATATTTTTTATTAAACTAAAACAAAGGCTAAAATCACATTAATCTGGTGAAGGATATAATTGAAAGTCCTAAATTAGTAACGATATAACGTTGTCAAAAGATATAAATACTTATAAGCAAAACGAAGTAAAGTGTTTTTAAATGAAGCATCTGATAAATTTTCAAAAAAATATTTGTCTATTGCAGTTTCCGCTTTAACCATACCGGAGAAACTTCAGTCAGCATGACGAATAATAGTACAAGGTGTCTCAAAAGAAATTTTATATTTATTTAGCTTACTGCGTGAACGCAACGTATCCGAGGGGCGCGGGGGTTATGTCAATCGGTAGCCTGGCTATTGGGAATTCAGTCGCTATGGAGTGTTTCTCGGGAGCAGACCGCGCGTTATGCGTGCGAGAGTTTTACAAAAACGGTGATTCGGCGACTGTAGCGCGTAGAAAATTCTGCAGTATTCGAGGTTTTCGCCACTTAAATGATGCGCCAAGCATTCCTCTCATTCGACATTGGGTTAAAAAGTTTGAAGAGACTGGTACAACGCTGGATAAATCAAAATCCGGGCGACCTAGGTCATCAAGAACGGTAGAAAACGTGGAGAATGTTAATCACGCTGTTCGTGATGACCCGAATCTTTCAATTCGGAAGCGCGCAAGTGATTTAAATGTGCATAGATCATCATTACATCGCATTATGCACAAAGACCTAAAGCTGCACCCCTACAAAATTCAATTGGTGCAAGAATTAAAGCCCCAAGATGCCAGTCAGAGGCTTAATTTCGTAAATCAGGTGATTGAGCGATTTTCAACGTTTACCAACATTTTGTTTTAGGATGAAGCTCATTTTCATCTTTTTCCTATGGAGTTATCTTAAATCTAAAGTTTACGCCAATAAACCGACTTCACTGGCGCATTTGAAAGAAAATATCCGTCACGAAATGGCAGCCATCCCTGAGTCCACCTGCCGAGACGTCATAAGTAATTTTACTGTTCGATTAAATGAGTGCCGAGAACGCGAGGGTCTACATTTAGACGATATTATTTTTAAGAAATAAATCCCCAAAAAGTGTATTTTAATAATTAATAAACATTTTTTCTATATACGGCTTACTTTTTTTTTAATCGATCCACTAAATATAAAATTTCTTTTGAGACACCTTGTATATTGTGTAACAAGCGCAGAAAGTATACATTTGCCGATATCGAAAAAATTTCATTTCACACACTTTAAAATTTGTCACACTTCAAAAAAATGTAACCAGCAGTGGTCCAGAAACCAAATTTTGAACTACACTGGTTTAAACCTATTATCTACGCCTTAAGAATTCAAAACTTCCTTTTAGTAATAAAATTTTATATTAAATTCTTTTATTAATTTAAATTTTAGTATTTTCCGCATTTAAGACTGAACATAAAAAAAAGCAATTATCATATATAAATAGTTTCCATCACTGGGTGCGCATTTTGGTTATTGAACTCAAAATACCGTTGGTGTGACTCAAAAACAGAATTAATTTACTTTCTAAAATGAAATTGAGACATGACTCATTGGGCAAAAAACGTTAATAACGATAGAGTTACCTGAATTTTTGCAAGATTACCTGAAATTACGTAATAAACTTTTATTAAAAAAATATCCGGGGCCCCTAATATAAAATTTGAATAATTCAGGCACTTAAAAATTGATTTGAGATAATGTTTAAGACCGGACATGAATCATAAAAATCCCATTTTACATAATTCACTTTCATTTCTTAAAATAATCTATATTCTCGGAATTGTAGCAAATTTGGCAGCCAGCAGACTTTCTTTTGGCGGAAGTGTCCTACGGTCCGCATTCTTATGTGTTGATTCCACCTGTAACCTGGTTAGTGTACTGGTAGGTGGACAAGGCAGTGGGCGATATAATTGTTTAAAATCTGTGTCACTCAGTCTGTTTAGGAACTATACTAATATAGATAAGTGAAATTGTAAGTTAGACAGGAATTAGCTTGTAATTGTTTATAATGATTTATCCGGGATGGTAACTGCGTATTAAAAGTAGAAATTTGCCAATTGCACAGTTTTTGCAATAGGAATAAGAAAAAAATTTATGTGAAGTGTGAATCTTCACACATTTCTGGGTTTTGCAGGTATTTAGTAACTGAATGATGATTATTTGGGATGCCAAAACAAATTTTATGTCAAAATATTTTTTTATGAAGTTTAATTCGAATGCCTATTACCATTATTTAAGTTTCTAAAGATGTGCAGTATTTTTTTTATATATCAAAGTTCATTAAGATTTTGAAAATTGCGCCTATGGCTTCCATTGGTTGTTTTTAGTCATAGCTCCTCCCCTTTGATTTTGTGTACATTCAAATATAGAATTAAATTATAATTTCAACAATTTCCACTGGTTATTAAATTTACGCTTTTAAAAATTAAATGCAACAATTGCCAAAATATAACTAGAATTTTGAAAAAATAATTTAAACAATATAAAAATGTAAAAAAAAATAAAATAAAAAATAATATTGTCTCCTCTCGTAGGATTCGAACTCATTTTCTTGGGCAGAATGCCAGTATCTTAGCCACTGCACCAAGATACACGTTACTGTTAAGCGTGTTATATAACTATTAGTTTTCAACATTATTAGCAAAAAAACACAAAAAATGCTTTTTTCTCCAAAAACATAATTTCTGTTGTTCTATTCCGGTTCACACCAATGTATATTACTTAGAATTTTTTCAGATTTTTAGTTTAAACCATCTGGGCTACA
This sequence comes from Liopterus haemorrhoidalis, assembly GCA_963971575.1. Lineage (NCBI taxonomy): Eukaryota > Metazoa > Arthropoda > Insecta > Coleoptera > Dytiscidae > Liopterus > Liopterus haemorrhoidalis. Next base: position 7,386,809 of record OZ020617.1, read on the forward strand.
GGGTGTGGGACAAAATTTTTTTTGCACAATTTGGGCAAAAATCGCTTCAAAATAATTTATTCTGCAAAAATAAAAATTTGATCGTTAATCCACGTACCAAGGGCTTTCATTTGACACCCTACTCAGAATTTAAAAAAAATATTTTTTTTTCGATAAGCACATATTTGTTTATATTTTTAGGGGGATATGTTTTTTAGATGTTTTAGTATTTTTCCTATGTACGGGTCAAAGAGTTGTATAAGTATGCCAAATTTCAACTCTCTAGGTTTAGCCGTTTGGCTACAATTTTTACCGAACAGACAGACAGACAGACAGACAGACAGACCGACAGACAGACAGACCGACAGACAGACAGACCGACAGACAGACAGACAGACAGACGACAAAATGACGGTATAAGGGTTTTTTGGTCATACCTACAAAACCCTAAAAAAATGATGTAAAGTATGAATTTTCACACATTTTATTGTTTTGTTGGTATTTAGTAAGTTACAACAAATTGTAGATATTAAAAATCATTAATTTCGATAACTTTTTAAAAAACTACCTAAATGCTTCCATCTAGAGACAGCTACTTGAGATGCACTTGCATCACCTATCTATAGCTGTCCAGTTCTAGTCAGTCAGATAAATATTGTAAGCACGGTTTTGCAAAAACTTTGATAGCTTTCGAAATAGCGGTTCATATTATTGTGCATTATTTAGAATTTTTTGAGATTTTCAGATTAACCCTCTTAGGTTAAAGTTACACATTTTTGGCAAAAATCGTATTTAGATATAGAAATTTAAAAAAAATTGATGTGAAGTTTGAATTTTCACACATTTCAGAGTTCGCAGGTATTTAGTTTGAATTTGTCGGGTTTTCTGTAGTAGGGTATAACTGATGAGGTTTAAACTCAATTGTTGTTTGGCTGAGTTATGGTTCTGCCTCACCATGTCCCGAGAAGCAATCGGACTACTACATTGATGTGAAGTGCGAATTTTCACATATTTTAAGGTTTCGCAGGTATTTAGTAAGTAAATGATGATTATTTGGGACGCCAAAACAAATTTTATGTTAAAATATATTTTTTTGTTAATTTTAATTCGAATGCCTAATACCATTATTTAGGTTTCTAAATATGTGCAGTATTTTTTTTTTTATATATATATATAGCAAGGTTCATTAAGATTTTGAAAATTGCACCTATGGCTTCCATTGGTTGTTTTAAGTCCTAACTCCGTCCCTGTGATTTCGTGTATTCAATTTCCACAATTTCCACTGGTTATTAAATTTACGCTTTTAAAAATTAAATGCAACGTTTGCCCAAATATAACTAGAATTTTGAAAAAATAAATTTGTCTCTAGACGGGATCGAACCTTAGTTTGCAAATTAGAACACGAGCATGCTAACCATTACACTACCAAAGTATGCTGATTTACAGTGTTACATAAGTTATTAAATATTTTACATGGTCAAGCAAAAAACACCAAAAATGCGTTATTTTCCGAAAACATGATCTGATCAAAAATTCCTGTTGTACTATCTCGGTTCACACTAATGTACATTACTCATATTTTTTCATATTTTTAGTTTAAATCATCTGGGTTACCATCTGGACAATTATATATATATATGTCGGAGAATATCATAATTTTATCAGAATACGTAAGTGCAAAGGCAGCAGCCTTGGTACTAGCAGAACCAAGATCAGCCGATCAGCAAAAATAGGGCGATAATAGAACTGTGTGTGTTGTATGAGTGTGTTATAGCTGAGCGATCGGTCTGGATCATTGAGATTGCTACGTGTCTGTTATAATATCTGTTTTAATTATGAACTTTGTTTTATATCATAAATGTGTTTTAATAATGTTTGATTATTTGTGTGAGTGATAATTGTTATTTTACCACATTTGAGACGAAATATATATATACTCTATCTCTGAAAGACTGATAGTAATAAATCATTTTGTCAGGAAGTTACCAGTGGCGTGCACATTTTAAACACGTTTAAATTGGTTTTGTGTATTTCTATATTACTATTTATCATTTTATTAAACGCACGCCTGTGACCATATTTATCATATCATTAAACACACCCCTGTGACCATATTTTTCCTCAAAATTTTAGGGTCAAATTTTTATGGCCTATTATGTTTAACCCTAGTTCGTATTCCCATATAATATGTGCGTCACACTCGGTTGTTTTTAACAATATTTCGTTTCGAACTATTCATATTTTGTCGCTTTTGTTTTACCGCTTCTGTGTGATAATACAATAACTTTTTACAAATCATAAATTTTATTGCTATCAGTCTTTCGGAGATAGAGTATAGCTATTTCGCTCTATCATAAAAATTAGTTATCGTTATCGTACTTGGCGCGTTTTCTTGCATAGGTGTTGCGAGTCAACATGATTTACTTTTTATAAAGAACACATGTGCCAAATGACATTTCATTATCATCAAGTATCAACGTAAAATATAGTGCGTAGGTACTAGAGTAATAGCTGAAAATGAGGCTTAATATGAAGACGATCCTTTTCTCTGTGAGAATTCTTTGTGCATCTGAGCCTGTTATGCGTGTTATGAACTATAAAATTATTCATTTAATATGTGGTTTTTTTCGAGGTAGTGGATACATTATTTTCAAGTTCCAGTGGTCTAGTCTAGGTTACCACGACTACGACGCTTCCTGGTCGAGACATAAAGCCTATTTCTCTGTTGTCTCTCTAAGAACTGATATAATTTGAAAGGTGTAATTTTTAATATTTCTAAAATGAATCCGTTCATTAAGATAACGCTCCCGTAGCACTCCCTTAGTTCTTTCTCTAACTCTCCCAAACATTCTTATGTAACGGTTGATGAATTCTTGCTGTGTCGACCAGTGAACAGCTGAGCGTGGTGTGACGTCACAGCGTCCCCCTCTCACTGCCCAGTGGGCGCTCGGACCCGCCAGTACCGTTATGTTGGCCCAGTGTCAACCACTCCACCACACATGACCTACTGATAACATGCAATGTGCATTTCAGATCGAGCGATTACATCCAAAGATAATTCTGATACATTCAAACTTGAACTTGTTTTTTTAATACCGCATTACATTTATTAGGTAAATGACAGAATAGAGCGTCACAGTTTTGAATTTTGTTGACTATTTTATGCCAATGTTCCTTCTCAGTGTTGTGTTATTATAATATATCTCATTTTAAAATACGTAACTAAGAAGGAAACTTCTTTTTTAGGGTTTGTAGGCATGCCCCAAAAAAAAAAAAAACCTTTATAATGTCACTCATATGTCTGTCTCTCTGTACGGTAGAAATTGTAGCCAAACGGCTTAACATAGAAAGTTGAAATATGACTTGCTTATACAACTCTTTGATCCACATATAGGAAAAATACTGAGAGTTTAAAAAAGCATATCCCGACATAAATATAAACAAATATATATTTAATAAAAAATAGCTATTTTCTGTCTGTCTGTCTGTATGTATGTATGCCTGTTCGTCCACCCGTCCATCCGTCTGTCTGTCTGTCTGTCTGTCTGGCTGTCTGTCTGTATATCTGTCTGTCTGTCTGTATCTCTGTTTGTACCGTAAAAATTGTAGCCAAACGGCTTAACATAGAAAATTGAAATTCGGTATGCTTATACAACTCTTTGACCCACATATAGGAAAAACAACCCGAAATAAATATAAACAAATAGGAATTTAATGAAAAAAATTGATGCGTGGATCAGCAAGTAAATTTATATTTTCGAAAAATAATTTTTATATGGGATTTTCGTGAAAAATATGTCAAATAATTTTTGTCCCCCACCATATCTCCCAGAGGGGTTGATATAAAAATCTGAAGAAAATTTCAACAATGTATATTGATGGGAACCGGAATAGTTCAACAGGAATATTTGATCAGGTTGGTTTTTCGAAAAATAAAAAAGTTTATGTGTCGCCGAAAAAAATTATAATTAAAAAAAAAATTATTATTTGATATCAAATTAAAGCTTTTAAGACGTACATCAAGGAAGAAAAAGTGATTTTTTTTAATTTTTAATTTTCACAAGATTTTTTCTAAAAATGTACTATAAAAATTACTGTCCCGCACCGTTTAACGCAATGGGGTTAAACTAAAAATCTGAAAAAAATTCTAAGTAATGTACATTACTAATATGACTATTTTTTTTGTTTTTAAGTTAATTATTTTTTTAATTAGATTTGGCTAGATTGTTGCTTATAACGTTATGGATATTTTTGTATTTATAGCTAAGATACTAGGTGTCTTTATTTGAAATAAAAAATATAATAAAAAAATTTTAACAGCTGAGTACCGAGTTCATGTCATGTGTGTAGAGTGTAGTGTGTAATATTCAATAAGCTCCGTCTACTATTATACTTCGTATTTCAGCCTATTGTTTGAATTACTTTAGTTTTTTTTAAGGCATCAAAGAAAAATAAATCATTTATAGTAGTGAAATATTTATAAATCAAATAATAGTGAGAAATGCGTTTCTGAAATTGAAAAAATTTAAACCATTAATATTTCTCATTAATTTAATGGATACTTGAAAGTTTTTCGAAAAAAACTGAATTTTTTGCGTCGATGAAAATATAATTATTATTTTAAATTTATTGTGAGATATCAAAAAAGCTCTTAAGACACATTAAAGAACGAAAAGTATTTTTCTAAAACGATTTTTGGTAAAATTGTACTAAAATACTTTGATCCCATACCTTTATAACCCAAGAGGGTTAATCTAAAAATTTGAAAAAATCTGAGTAATGCACATTTTAATCGGAATAATATTTTTGATTTGATTATTTTTCGAATAATCTATCTAATCTAATTTCTTACAACTAACTAAAATTGACTAACTGAAGAACTAGACATCTGTCTTGATGGGTGCGAATCTCGTAATTAAATACGCTTGTAAGTCTCTAGATCAGTGGTTTTTAAACTTTTTAGATAACGACACCCTTATATAAAATATGACAAATTCAAAGAACCCTACTTCCATTTCTTCGTATTATATCCGTATTTATTATATGGAGTTAGTGTCCTCCTTTTCATATGCATAAGTTACCCTAGAGTACCGCAGCACCCAGTTTGAGACATTTTGAGAATATTGCCCTAGACAGAAGAATCGTAGATTATTTTTTCAAAAGTTCGAAAAGCTCGAATTTTATGAATTTTAATACGTACCCACAATTTATTGTCACTTGCTAAATATCTACAAAACCCTGAAATGCGTGAAAATTCACACTTCACATCAATATTTTTATTTTATGTTAACTTCTATCCTCAATTTATCATATTTTTTATTTATTTTACTCATAAAATTTTCATCTTAATCTTAATCTTGTGCTGGAATTATTTGGTGAGCAGTAAAACTTGAAGTGACCTGACGTGCCTTATTACTCTGTTGCGTGTTTGGTTTTTTTATTTTTATTTTAATAATTATTTTTTTGTACTAGATATTATGTAATTAGGCTATTTGAATGTGTGTAACAGTATAGTGTATGTAAAAAGCGAGTACAAGTTGTTACAGATAATTGTTACAAAGATATACAGCTTGTACTCAACAACAACTTAAAATAGTGTTCCGGTACACTTTTGCTTAAGACAGTTAGCTTTTATTTCAGAATTATCAAAATTTTAAATTAGAGACATGAATTTTACATTTATAAGAAAATTAACACTGAAATTCGTTAGAATATTGTTCATATATGAGACAAGGTTGTCATAGGCAAATATTTAGAATTTTATACGAAAGGAAGCATATTCTGGCCGTGTCAATTTGTTGACTAAGAACTAGCGGTTCTTTAACGGCACACACGTTGGAAATCACTGGTCTATAGTACGAACCGTAAATACCAAAAATCAACCAAGAATGCAATTTTTCTTTCCGAAAATACAAAATTGCTGAAAAATTGTTATTTACGGAACGTGGTTACTGGAGTTTAATAAATTGATTACTAACCAAACCAACCAATATCGAATCTAGGTTTTTCTCTGTTTCTTACCTCCCCCAGTTTTTTATGGCGAGAAACTGTCCTCTATTCAATTCATTCATGATAAATTCATCATCATCGCTTTCAACCAAGTGAATCAGTTAAAAGTATCTTATTTAATATATATATATATATATATATATATATATATATATATATATATATATATATATATATATATATATATATTTTTATTTAGGTAATTTAAGGTACATCAACATCTTGGGTTATTAGTACCCGGTATTATATTATACAAAATATTGTTAATTATAATACATTATGTGGGTATTATGTATGTTGGTGTTAGTCTATATTTTTCTGTATAGTTTTGTCTGTTCGAAATTTATGTAGGCTTGTTTTGTTATTGTCGTAAGAGCTTCTTGTAGAGTGTCAGGTATATGGTATGTCTGTCTTATTATGCTTTCTGTAATAAGATGTTGAACGGTAATAATTGCTGCAGTCATTGCAAAATGGGGGTTCTTCTTTCTTTATTTTGTAGCTGTGTGTAATTCTTGTGTGTCCAGTTCGTAGTCTGGTAGTGGAAGTTTGCTCTCTTCTTGTTCCCGAGAATGGCCATTTTTTTGTGTCGGGTTTTGTTGTTCGTAGTTTATTAAGTTGTATATTTTATTATACAGTATGTCCTTTTTCGACTTGCAACATAGAGCTTTCCCATGTTAAATTTTCCATTGCATATTCTATCTATCATATTCAATCTAAATAATAGAGACTCTTGCCGGTCAGCTTTTAAATCTTTAGAAGTGCTAACTGCTCCAAGTATTTATATTTTTGAAATTTTAATTTTTACGTCGCACTGCTTGTATCCTATCGTCAAGAAAAGTGCAAATGTAGGCTTGTAAAGGGGTATCGATGCGTGGGCAGTAGTGAGAAAATGGTGGGGATCGGAGCTAGATTGTTTTCAGCGTCACAATAACAGTGATCACAGATTATGAAATTATTGAATGCATTTATTTAAATCTTAACGAAATCGTTATACCTATATTATCTCTAAAAATTTATTGTTTAGGTAGGTATTAATAATTAGTATTTTCTAACTTTTTCTTTTAAATTTATATAAGTATCTTAGCTAAACAAATACGTTTCGTATTTTAGATTATAAAACAATAGGTTTAAAAAATGAATACTGTCAAATCATTTTTGGAAATTCCATTTAACAGACGAAAGTTAGAAGAAAAAATTGATATTAAAAAATTGGGGCGACACACACCAAATTTAAATATTTCGGAAAGTGCAAAAAGCAAAAATTATAATTATAAGAGGCAATTCAACAGAGTCTTATATGATAAAACGTCGTGGTTAAACACCTAAACCTATCCTTGTATTCTAATTTGCAGCTCCGAGTCTCAAAAAGTCACGAGCCGCCACTGATCTTCACGTACAATTTCAAATATCTTTTAGCAATTTCGTTTTACAACAAATCTAAATACAATATTTAATTTAGGTTTCCTTCAACAAATACGGGTCCTACAAGTTTATTTTTCAAAATACATGCCGAAACTTTTACTTTTTGAGGTAATTGCATTCTAGAATGAATAATTTATTTATGACCAATATCGATGAATTTTTTGTTGATTTTCATTTGTGTATGGCAACTGTTATTTTCAGATATAACTACAAAAAATATTGTGTGCCTCGTTTCAAACAAATTAAGATTGTTTTATTCAAAATTAGGCACAATATGTTGGGACTAAAATACTAAACAATTTTTATAAATAAAGTTTTTGTCTAAAACTCGGATTCTCGGATTTTACGTTTTATTTAATTTTTCATGTCATAGTCTTGTAGGAATACACAACTTACAAGAACAAAACACAAAGATATCGAAAAAGCAGATGCGGCAGCCAATGAAACCGCTAGAAAGGATCCAATGAATAACTCTACCGTACAAGGACACCGAAAGGAGACAATATAGAATAAGTAGTTATTGATGTCCTATTTTTGGTTAATGTTTTCCAGGTATGTTAACTTAGTCCTTAAAGTATAAAGATACACTTCACTAAGATGTAGGAATGTTGGACTTTTATAACACAAATAACTAGCCCGATACAGCTAACCTTTCACCTTGCTCTGCAAAATGAAGTAGAATTTTCCATCATTTGTCAACAAGCATAAGGTGTGAATCTGGATTAATGCTCTTCAGAGTTTAACACAAATTCCACTGCTGACAATTTAACATAAATACCAGAGTACTCAAGTACCAGAATGTCGTTCTTGTAGCGAGATATCTCTCTGGTATTTGCAAACAATTATGAAATAACGGGATCTTGAACGCGCCATCAGCGAATATCACTTTATAAAACTTAAGCCAAAGAAATTTAACGTTAATAAAGATTTAAAATCATCAGGAAATCTTAATAGGAATTGCTCCCAGTAAAGAAATGTACAATGGAATCTCGAACGTAGAACACAATCCATTCCAGGAGATTGTTTGACTTTCAAGTTGTTGGATTTCGAGTTACATTTTCCCATAAGAAATATTGTAAATTAAATTGAATTGAATCCGTTTCCAGACCCCCATAATTTACCCAATATAAAACATTTTAAGTGCTTATTTCAAAAAAATGTTTTATTTATAATAGTATAATCTGTCTCATTTTGTAATACGAAACTAGATCTGGTTACTTTGGTGACTGTTGTGGTGTAAATAGACTTTTATGGAAAGATGTGAACTTGTTAATCTGGCTTTTAAATTTATGGTTAAGTATTATTATATCGAGGTTATATTTAATCAAAAACTACATATGTCAGATAACAAATTGTTATGTCAAAATTGCGATTGACATGTCAAAATTGTGATAGACATGTCAAATATTTTGAAATGTGCCACTTTAGAATTACCACCCTAAGATGATATTTTAAATATACAACATAAAAAATGAAGTTCCCCTGTTAGTTTCGTATTACAAAATGAGACCGATAATAATAATAATAATAATAATAATAATAATAATAATAATAATCGGGTCGCTCCGCATTGTGCGGGCACTGGATCTGGCGTAATTTCCGCGGCTGCATATCGCCAGGGTTTGGGATGCAGTCGTGTGTATTTAGCTCCACTAGTCTCTAGTATGACGCGGCTCAAAAGGTTGCTGAAGTTTGAGATTAGTGGACGCTTGTCAAGACCTGACAAACCCCATAATAATATATTTATTTAGCTAAATGCTAATAATTACAAGTTCAAACAATAAATCTAATTGTACAAATGTTCTATAAAAAATAAATGTAAATATTTACAAAATAATATAATATTAGTGTACAAAAAATAGAGAGAAAAAAGTAATCTACAAATACATAAATTTAATTTTTCTTTTAAATAGTGCAATATTCATACTGTGCTTAATATCACTGTCCAGTTCGTTGTATTTTATTATACCTTTAATAAATATCGAATTATATGCTACATTTTTCTTTTTACATTCAATATAAAAGTTGTTCTTATTACGAGTGTTATAGTTATGAATTACATTGCACTCAGTTAAAATATTTTCAAAATATGATGGCATCAAGCCCAATTTAATTTTGTGTAAAAAAACAAGAGTTTGGTATTCAATTAGATCTTTAATATTTAACCAGTTCAATGTTGTTAACATAGCATCTATTTTAGTACGTCTGTTACAATGCAGTATAATTCGCATTGCTCGATTTTGTAATTTTTGTAATCTATTAAGGTCAGTCTCGTTACTTAAATACAAAACAGTCGCACAATAATAAAAATGTGGTAATATTATAGTGTTAAAAACCAATTTTCGGGAATATAAAGATAAAGAAGTTCCTATTCTATACAACAGAGACAATTTTTTTGCTATCTTTTTACAAATATAGTCCACATGCCCCTTAAATTTTAGCTTCCTGTCAACTATGATTCCTAAATATTTCATCTCATCTACAACTTCTATTACTTCTTCATTAATTTTTATTTTCAATTTACTATCTCTAAAAACACTATATAAATTACTATTGCACATTACCATGGCTTTAGTCTTTTTTACATTTAGTTTTAATTTGTTACCACAAAACCAATCATTTAGGCCGCGGTCTGACTGATCGAGTGCTGTCGATCGTTTGCTGTCGAGCAAATTTCAAACACACGTTAACTAAGGGCATGAGTCGCACTGAACCATCGTTTACCGTCAAGTAGCATCAAGTTGTTTGTATTTCAAACCGGTTTGAATTTCACTCGACGCTCGACGCTCGACGCTCGACGCATAGCACATGCGATTTAAGCATATTAGTTCATAACCATATATTATTTGACAGTTGGAACGTCAAAAAAAAAACAAAATTAACTGTTTGATAGTTTTAGGTTGGAATATGCACTATTTGACAAGTGAGAAACAAATTTACTTGACACTGAATGATCGATAATACTCGACAGTACTTGATCAGTCAGACCAGCTTTTAAATTTTTAAACGACACTACACGACTCGACGCTACGTTACACGACGGCGCTCGATCAGTCAGACTGCTGCCTAATGCATTTAACTCTATGTTAATTAGACCAATCACATTTTGTAAATCATCACCACTGTGATAAATGATTGTATCATCTGCGAATAGATGAAACTTACAAAATTTAAAAATATGTGATATGTCATTTAAATATAAGACAAATAGAAGTGGACCGAGTATGCTGCCCACTACTCAGCCCAATACACACATAAAAATATTGTATGATAATCAATAATAATAATAATAGTGAATGGACAAAACAGTCTTTGTCTGTACGATAAATTTAAAAGTTTTCTTAACATTTTGCCCCGGTGTCGGGGCAGAATGAGAACGGGCGGGGTATAATGGGCAATCAGCTAAAATCTGGCGCAGAAAGAACACACGTGAGTGCATTCCTCATCGTTATCATCTTCTCCAGCGCAAGAACAATGTACCCACTCGCCACATGCTCTGCACTGGAGCAATCAACGTCTAGATATGTGTGAAAAATATATCATGCCGACCGGCGTAGCGTAGTGGTAACACATGTGCTCTGCGTTACGAAGGTCTCGGGTTCGAATCCCGTTCAGGCATGGAAATTTTCTCAAATAAAAAATTGTCCTGGCTAATTGCCACAACATCAAAGGCCATAAAATTAAAATATATATATATATATATATATATATATATATATATATATATATATATATATATATATATATATATATATCAACACAGCAAAAAACACGTTTCACCAATTTACAAAATGTAAACACCAGCTCTCAGTCATACAAACACTCTCGGAAGACACTAGCGAAGTACTGAACGTGATTGGAATACACCCAAACATGGCGGCATGATTTCACAGCCAAAAAGAGGGGAGCCAGTTATATCCCGGAAGACCGTTATGCCCCGGCTTCCCCTAATAAAATCCCCCAACAACCAACGAACGACAAGAGTTCGACAAAATTATCACGTGAACATTACATGATTACTATTTCTTGATTTTGAACAGAGTATAGTCGATTCTACGTACGTTGCTTAGCAACAAAGTAACTACGAATTCTGGTTTCTGCGCATGTGACGTCATTGGACAGTTCTCGTGAGGGAACACTCTGTCACGTAACTTTCAAATTTAACCCTATCTTCAAAAATAAAAAAGTTTTGCACTGGGTAATGTAGCTTCAACCATCCTGTTTATTAAATATGTATAACTTGCCTATGTTGCCGGTGATGAAGGCAGGTTGCATACTAAATACTGGAGATGCGAGACTCGGACTGGGACTCGGTGTCAACAGTACCAGGAGGCAGCCCCATACTGCACGTACGGAGCACCACATCTGAAAACAAAAACACAATAAAATATTAATACAAAATTTTACCAGTTTTCCATCTTAACTGAGCATTGAAATCTCCATATGAAGATTCTGTCTTGACCACGCATCGAAGTCTACGAGATACACATAAAATGTATATTGCGAATTTTTACACAGTCCAGGGATTTGTAAATATTTAGTATGAGACGAAATTTTTTGTTGTAATCGGATAAAAATCAAACATTTGAAAGCCATTTTCCTTCGAAACCACACTTACGGACTTGGGACGTACACGAAACCATATCGCGTACGTCCGTCTTCAGTTGATAATAACCAACTGAAGGCGTTAAATGTATCAGAACCACGCACAACAATTCGAAACATTCGTAGAATAGTATATTGTGCAATTAGCGCGGAATGCCATATATTCCGCACGAGAATGAAGTTTGCAAACAAGCTGCAGGCGAGTGAAGCAAATCATTCGAGTTCGGAATATGCATTCTGCGCGTGTTGCTCACTATGCTTTTCCTCCGATTACCATTTTTCAATAAATAAATAATTAAAAAATACAATATAAATATGATTAACAACTATTAATGCGCACGCAGCCAGTACAGGAATGAAACTTCTCGGAAACTACACATGTGCATTGCTGCGAATTTATTCTTTCCCGCACAACGCACATGCGCATTGTGGCGCATTTATCATTCCCGCATCACCTGCGCGCGCATGAAGGTATCATGCGAAATTCATCAACTTATTTCCTGTCAACTGTCAACAGTATCGAAATGAGATAGTTCCATAGTAATCGTAGGAAAAAGAATATTTTAACATGCATAGAAGAAAAGAGAGTCAACTGGTACGTGGCCATGATAGGAGAGCAAATGAAGGAAGATGGATAAATAGGGTGACAGATTGGAGCCCAATAGGACTAAGAAAGAGAGGTAGACCAAGAAAATCGTAGCGGGATGAAGTATGTAAATGAGGCCATGGAAAAGAGAGACTTGAAAGATAGAGAATGGGAAGATAAAAATAACTGGAGAATCTGGCTGAGAGAGGGAACACGGCGTCAGCCCTAGAAAACCCTTATATATATATGTATATATTAGGTTTCTTGACGATTGGTATATAAATAAAACAATATTCTTTTGGTATTCGTCAGTATATTGTCAATAAAATAAAATAAAATGAAACGTTTCGTGTACATTCATTTACACATCATCAGTCTAAAAAATACATATAATTTTGCACAAGGGCAAGTAATCATATCCCGAATCTCACTTTAGAATTTTCATTCGAACTTCTGCATTTCACAGGTTGACTCAACTACAAGCAGACGCACACTTACGGGTGGATGGATCTCGGGCTTAAGCCCCCCCCCCCCAGCTCAAAAAACACGTGGTTTTTGTCAAAATACAGGTGATGACCTTTTTTTCTAGGTCATTACTGGTATTTTTGAAGTGTGAACCTCTTGATTTTAGGTAAACACTTGTAATTTGGAAGTGACGACTTTTTTTAGGTCATCGCTTGTATTTTGGAAATGAGGATCTTCTTTTTAAATCAACAATTGTTGCATTCTGAAAAATAAAGTGCTTTTGGCTTTTGCCAGCACTGTTGCCAAGTAATTTCTCGATTCCTACCCTCTTTTAAAACAATTTTGTCTTTTGAGACCCCCCACCTCCCCAGGGAAAATGCCTGGGTGCGTGCCTGACCTCAAGAGATAATAGAATCGATCAAAACGTCACCCTGACCACCAAATCATGATACCAAAGTTCTATGGTCTATTTCAAAGTAGAAAAAAGTAGATAGCGCTGCGAACCGAGTACGATTTACACTGGACAAATACAGTATAGCGGGAAATTTAAAATAAGTTACAACTAGGGCATGGGCGTAGTAACTGGGTTAGCAAGTGATTTTTTTTTAAATATGAAAATGGTTAATAGTATATTGAAATAAACAAGGCAGATGTTAAATACACTTATTTATACGACATAAATTCAGTTTAATGGGAAATTTGAAAAATTTTAAAAATGGTGTACTATATATAACAAGAGAGATTTGCTAAAAGAGTTTAAATAAAGCAATAAAACAAACAATAGATCTTCAGAGCTGAAGTTTCTTATTTAAATAATTATTGTAAATAAAAATTAAAAATATATGTATATATGAAGGTCTAAAAATTATATCAATAACTTCTTCTTTGGGCACAATCAGCTGGGCTGTCTTTTGGCCTCACATTAGTCCTCTATCTTGATCTCTTAATTGTCAAGTGTCAAAAAATATTTATATGTCATATAACCTAAAAAATATATAACTGCGTAAAAACAAATTACATGGAGAATGTTCTCCATAAAATCTACGCCAAGAATATAAATAAAAGTCTAAATATGTAAATAATAACAAAATATATGAAAAAAGTTAAATAATATAAATAATATATATTTCCAATGTACGACAATGTACATCTGTCAACTTGGACTAAAAATAATATTTTAACAGTGTAATAGGGATGACGATCTAAACCAATCCGAAGCAAGGACAAACAGCTCCTATCTTCTTACACACATTTTTCTACTTTGAAATAGACCATAGACTCTAAGAACATTTACATGTTTTGCTTTATGCGCTACGTCATCGTTGGATATATTAGTATTATTATTTATTCAAAACTTATACCAACTAACAGCCCAAAAAAAGAAGAACAAGATAGTGAAATGTTAATAAAGATTCCGCAAGCCAATTTAATTAAGAATCAAGTACCATAACAACATGTTAAATTTAAAAATTACCGTTAATTACATTTTTCGAAAAAAAGGTTCTTGGACTCATCACTTTTTAGTTTTTTATAAAGCCAATGATTGGATTACTGATAAGTATTAAATATGCAAATTGCCATAATATCAATTCACACTTCACAAAATTTATGTGTTTGCATCTTGACTGACCGTTGAAGTCTCCATGTTAATACCTTAAACGTCTCAAGAAAACAATTCAAATAACCTAAAATACTATCTTCATTCTGGCACGGATCTGACTGATACACATCGAACATTCCGCACTAGCTGGAGTACCCGTACTTCGTACGGTTTTTGTAAGGTAAATTTTTGCTGTAACGTAATTGATAAGTGAGATTTTTATTTATTTATTTATTTATTGAATTGGCGGCACAACAGGACAGTGTCCAAATAATAGTGCAACACTGATATACAAAAAAGAAAAATTTACAGTGTACATGTAAAATATTAATTCATTTATACAAAAACAAAAATAATATAGAATAGAACAAAAAAAAAGTAATAATAATAATAACAATTAAATTACGCAAAATACAATTTTATACAAAATTTACTATAAATAATAGTTTTAAAGATAATTTTTTATGACCCTTTTAAAAGTAAGAATATTTGAATTGAAAATATCTGGAAAAGATTCTAATGCGGAATATTTATTAAAAATTAAACATAATCTGTTAACAGGTGAATTATACGCCGAATTAGTGCGGTTACGTGATAAGGAAAAGAGATCATTAGTTCTAGTATTATAGGATGGTACGTGAAACATTAGAATGTTTAAGATTTCTGGACAATCAACTACATTATTAACAATTTTAAACAGAAATGATAAATCTAGAAATAATCGTCTTTTCTCAAGAGACATTATATTAATCTTTGAAGTAGGAAATTTCCGACTGTAATATTTAACAAATCTATCCTGAATATTCTCAATACGTTTTATATAGGTAATATAGTTAGGACACCAACAAATCGTAGAAAACTCAAGATGACTTCTCACTAGAGTGAAATATAATGATAGTATAGTCTTGCATTTCACAAAAGGTTTACTAACTCTTAATAAAAATCCTAACATTCTGTATGATTTTTGTATTATTGTATTGATATGAACATCAAATATCAATTTAGAATCTAAAATAACCCCGAGATCCCTAATTTGGCTAACATTAGATAATGGACTGCCATTAATTACATACTCATAATTCAGCACGTTTCTGTTCCTTGTGAAAGATATCTTATGACATTTATTTATATTTAATTTCAATCTATTCATTTTTGAATATTCAACAAATCTATCAATATCTTCTTGGATATTTTTGCAGTCATTAAAATTTTCTACCTTTCCAAAAATTTTCATTTCGGTTTCAAGTTATTTCGGTTTTAAGTTGAACAAAATAATTGTTTCTTTATTCTAAGCCACTCTTTTGTATATATTTGTGATGTTAATCGACGTATTTACGTCGATATTTTGCTTCTGAGGCGTAACTTTTTAATATCTAGCAGTAATCAGTAAGCAAATTTGGACTCCATTTGCCCTGATATCACTTTTCCATGGCGGAAATATCTTGGTGAAACCGTTTCCCATGTTCATCACTTACTGCACCCAGATCTTCTGGGAAGAAATGTAGATGAGAGTCCAGAAAGTGAATTTTTTAAGACATTCTACATCAAATTTTTTGCAGGCATCAAGTAGTTCATTCACGATATCTCTGTAATTTTCAGCTCTCATATTTCCAAGAAAATTTAAAACAACTGTTTTAAAAGCTCTCCAAGCTCTTATCTCAGCTTCATTTAGCATACTGTCAAATACATCATCTTTCATTTCTCTTATTTGTGGGCCCACAAATATCCCCTCTTTAATTTTTGCTTCACTAATTCTCGGAAATTTTTGTTTTAGATACAAAAACCATCTTCCGTTACGATCCATTACTTTCACGAAATTCTTCATTAAGCTCAATTTAATAAGTTGGAAAAAATACGTTTTTAGGATTGACCAGTGGTTTACTTCTAACATTTTTTAGTCCAAGAGTTAGTATTTGACGTAGTGGTCACTCCTTCTGTATAGTGAAATACTTAGAACTCAAAAAGTAACCAGTCTCGATTTACAACATAGAAAATGCAACAGATTCGGATACCTGTAGTTTACTAATGGACGCAATTTATTTTGAAGCATACTTTTGGACCTGACAAACAAGAATAAACTGATCTTAACCACTTGTGTACAGTCACCGCAGATACTGTTCGTGAATTGACGCAATATGAAAATGTTGCATATTGCAAAATATAAATTTGCCTGTTACAGAAAATCTATGAGTGATAGAATAATTCACTTTTCAGATTTGTTTTCAGCGTATCAAAATACATCAGAAATATTCAAAAATTAACATATTAGACCTGTTGCACGAAGATGGAAGGGGGGAGAGGTGGGCGAGGGAATTAGAGGGAAGAAGGATTGAGATTGGGGAAGGATAACAGGAAGGGGTAAAGGAAGGAATGAAGAGGCCCGGTGGGAAGCAGAAGGGGGAAAAGGAAGGAAGGAAGGAAGGGCTGAGGTTACCTGGGAATGGGGAGGAAGGAAGGGACATAGGAGGAGGGGTGAAGAAATGGTTGGAAGTGAAGAGAATGAAATAAAATAAAATAGTAATGTAATGTAATGTATGGTTAATATGACGTTGGGATGTTGATATGAGATATGTTTTGTAATTGTAGTGAATACCCTAAACACCGAAAGGTCGAGGGAAAATAAAGGATTATATTACCCAAAAATTGCTATGTCACAAATCGTTTGTTTATCAGTGTAATCGGTGTCATCATTTTGATATACCGCTATCAATCTCGTTGAAGTCAATACCGCTGACAGAAGGTTAAAAAACAAGACATTTATGCAAAAGTCAAAATACAGTTAAGAGACAATAAAAATTCTAATACTCCATCACGTACAATTCGGTTTATTTGCACTGTCATTGAACTGCTAAAATTTTTTAGACCCATCCCATTTAGTTTAAGTTTAAACAGATTTTTTATGTTATTTCTTGATTATTTTAATTGTTATCTGAATCGGAAATGTGCCTTGTCGTCGTAAGTGTTTTTGTTCAACGAAGTGAATAAGCATGTCACTTGATGCACCCTGTTGAACGCTTGTGCCACAAATGATACATCTTTTGCACGAATAATAATGAAAAGTGAAAAACTAGAATACAAGAATAAGTTGAGTTTACTGGGATGATTATTTAGAGCAAGTTCAACACGATTCTTAACGCAACACGAATATTTTCATTCAAAGAAGTGAGAAAGTTGGTTTGAGATATAATAATATTTGAGAAATATCACGAGGATAATACATTTTACAGTAATTAAAATTAAATCGTACAGAAAAAAGAGACATTTTTAACAAAAGTGTGCATTATTTTTACATTATTTTTACATTTTTTTTTTTTATTTTTTAACACCCAAATTTTAATTTATCAGCAATTAAATTAAACAGAAAAGTTTTACAAAAAGTACAATTAGTTTTATATTTATATTTTTAATACATTAACTTAAGCAATTAATATTACAGTATTCAGATTTGAATTAAGCAAAATAAACTATGATTAGCCGACGGAGTGGCCGAGCGCACTAAATCGCAGCAGTTTGGACTGGTAAGTCTGGATTGTGTGGTTGGCAGTTCGATTCTCCGTCGGTGATATTATTCGGGCGAGAATAATATGTTTACATTACTCTCATTTCACAATCATTCACCCCTCATCTAGGTGTAGGAGCTCGCCCCCTGGCATCGGCGATTAGCCTCGTTGCAGAAATAGGCCGATGTAAAATAAATAATTTAAAAAAAAAAACTATGATCGAATAATAGTAATTGTAAATATTACGTTTAAATTCTTTTAAATTATTGGACAATTTAACATCTTCTGGTAAGGAATTGTATTCTTTACAACCCTTGATAAATAATGAATTCGTCGATACATTAAGGTTTGTTTTTTTATATACATAAATATTACCACTATAGTGCGTTCGAAGGTGAGTTTGCAGTATTGCTCTTATGGCAAATGGGAGCGGTGTTGCCAAATGTTGTAAAAGTGTCAAATGTGTCAATTATAATAATATGAAAAACTCGTATGATTTACAAAAATCAACTCTTATAAAACTCAAAATAACACTCAACAAAAACAAATGGCCATTTGTAGAATACTGCGTCTTCACAGATCAGCGCGTTTTAGAGCTGGCAACGTCGACAAGCAAGAAAAGGATAGTTTCATTGTGTAAACCCATTAGAGAGTATGAAAAAGAACTACTCCATATGCCCTGTACTGCAAACTCACCTTCGAACGCACTATAGTTCGCGTGTTATAACTATGAATTTCATGATTATAAGTAATAAAATTAGTCAGATAGTTTTGCTCTCCATGAATAATTTTGAAAATAAAAATAAAAGTTAGAATTTTGATTTTGTTTTTAACATTTAACCAACCCAAAGTGTCGAGCATTAGGCGAATAGGAGTTAATCTACCACACCTCAAAATTACTCTCATGCCTCTATTTTGAAGTTTTTGGAGAGCCTGTATACTCGTATTGTCAAAAAGAAATGAAATAGTAGCACAATAATCAAAATGTGGTTGTATGATTGATTTATAAGTTATGGACTTAGCCCAACATGTAAGATGTTTTGAAACGCGAGAAAAGAAATACAATTTTTTTGAGATTTTTTTATGTATATATTGAAAATAACTCTTGAAAGTTAAGCAACAGTCTAACATGAGTCCTAAGTATTTAATTTCATTAACAAATTCTATAATTTCCCCATTCATTGTTAGTTTATAATTTTGTATATTTATATTAGACATTTTATATTTACTAGTAATTATCATTGCTTTTGTTTTGTTAGATTTTAAAAATGTATTTAAAAGCTTCCACAGCTATATGGTAAGACAGTTGCTTATGGAGCACAGAGACGTGGGTTCAAATCCCGGATACCACTCTTCATCTTCCAGTTCTGTATCCAGCACATAGGTCGAGTATTCTCTCATAATGGTTTAGTAGATATATATCAGAGAATCAGATCAGAGGTATACCTCTAAATTTTATTAAAAGTTATTTATCCAACACAGTGATTCTCAAAGTGGGCGATACCGCCCCCTGGGGGGCGCTGGAACGATCCAGGGGGGCAATAGCAGCCTCGGATGCATTTGGGGGGCATTGAAAATAATGAAGACTTGCTTACCTATTGTCAGCACTTAGATGCTCTCCATTCTGACTTCAACCAACGATTTGAAGATATCATTATTATTATTAATGTTCAATAAATGAATATATTTAAAATGTACATACCCGATTGGGTTTTGGATCCTTTTTCAAATGCAAACACTCCAAAATCACAAGAAGAACTGATGGAAGTAACAACAAATTACGAATTGAAATTTAAATTCAAAGACAGCTACCAACAGTTCTGGCTGCAAAAGCAGATTCCTACAGTTTATCCTGGATTATGGGCTATAATACAAAAGTTGTTAATTGTATTTTCTTCGTCATATTTAGTGAAACGTGGGTTCAGTGCGGTCACAAATCTATTAACAAAAAAAAGAAACCGACTGCAAATAGCTAATCCCGATGATTTAAGAATACTGCTGACAAAAATAGAGCCTAGGATTGATACATTGATAGCAGCGCACCAGGTTCATCCTTCTCATTAGATGAGAATATGATTTTAATAAATAATTTTTAATTTCAAGCTTCAAGGTGTCTTATTTACAACATCTTTCTTTATTATCTTTACTATATTTTAGAACATAGGTAGAAATATAGATACATATATCTTTCTGTTTGTTCGTTTAAAGAATGTAGATTTCCAGGGGGCGCTGTGTAATTTTTTTCTGAAAGGGGCCGGTAGGCTAAATAAGTTTGAAAACCACTGATCTAACAGAACGCAACAAACATCTATTTGTGGAATTCTGAGCGAAAAAAATTTAATCAACTGTGGTATACCGCAAGGTATAATCTTAGGTCCACTTTTGTTTATAATCTATGTAAATGATTTCTTAAAACTCAGACTCCACGCAAAAATTGTATCCTACGGTGATGATACGGTACTATTTATAGAAGCCTTATCCTGGCATTATGCCCTTAATAATGTGAATGACGATTTAAAATTGATAAAACAATGACTGGATTTTAATAAACTGTTTCTCAATGCAGATAAATCTCATTTTCTAACTTTTTCATGTAATAGGCACTCTCAGCCTGAATTTTATAAAATAATCCTCCATACGTGTAATGACTCCAGTAATTGTGATTGCTCTGTTGCTCTGTTCAAAAAGGACAGAATAAAGTATCTTAGCATTATAATAGATCAACATCTTAGATAGGATCACCATATTGAGAGATTGGCTAAAAATTTGCGCAAAACTCATTACATATGTAAAAAATTAAAGATAATAAGTTCATTAAAATTAAAAACGTTTTACTTCGGTCTTGTACAATCCTTAATGCAATATGCTCAGCCATTGCTTCATACTTAATTAAAAATCCTGCCATTGTTACATTCTTGGATCACTCATATGCTACCAGAAATATGTCATCTAGTCAAGCCGTAACCAGAAAATTCAACAAAACAAAATCCAAATATTACTATTCTTATTTTGTTAGCGAAATATACAATATTTTTAATAATTATTTAAAAAATAATAACATTCAGTTATCCGTTTTAAATTATAGGAGCAGTGTTAAAAAATGGCTTTCATCAATGGACTTTACCGACAGTATAGCATTACTCGAGACGTAACCTAAATTAATATTTAAAAAGTTCTTCCACGTTAATCAAATTTAATAAATTAAGTATTAATATTTCATTCTATGAATCATATTATTTGTATATATACAGTTCACTACATTTTTGTACTATTTATATTATAAATTATCGCCACGCACTGAACGAGATTCATTGTTACTTCTTTATTTTCAATATTGTAACAAAACAAAATAAAAATGTACATTAATTTATTGTATTATTTGTATATATTACTGAAAATAAAATTATTTATGATTTTATTTAACAAGAAATCCCTTATACGACCACTTATGAGTAAATATATTTGTTTATCTGTATAGAAGAAATTGTGACCAATTTGCTCGATCTAGGTAGTTGAAATTCGGTATACATTTACCAGTTAATGTACACATATACCACTTTGATTAGTTAATGTTAAAACAACTTACATTTACCCAACATTTTTAGAAAATGTGTACATTTACTTTACAAGAAATCGCCCATCTGCACCTGTTGGCAGCATGTACAAATCTTTATCTTTAGGGATTATGTTTAGCGACCAAATTGTAAATGTTTACACTAAATTTTACCTATTTATTCATAATTTTGAAATACATCCCCCAACTTTTCGCTTTTATTCAAATAACTCATTTAATAAAAATCCTACATGGTCAAGACTTTTTGTATTTGTTGTTATCTAACTAGCTATTGATATAACTAAACAATAATTAGTAAAAATTTAATTATTTTTATTCAACTGCAAATTATTTACAGAAAACATATTATAATAAGGTCTATTTTTACCAATATTTGACCAAGAAATGTTTGTATGAGTTTAACGTATTATAATTTGTAACTTTTTTAATTCTTTTTACTACTATTTTTAGTCATTTTATGTTTTTAGGGTTTTGTAGGTATGACCAAAAAACCCTTATACCGTCATTTTGTCGTCTGTCTGTCTGTCTGTCTGTCTGTCTGTCTGTCTGTTGGGTAAAAATTGTAGCCAAACGGCTAAACCTAGAGAGTTGAAATTTGGCATGCTTGTACAACTCTTTGACCCGCACATAGGAAAAATACTAAAACATCTAAAAAACATATCCCCCTAAAAATATAAACAAATATGTGCTCATCGAAAAAAAAATATTTTTTTAAAATTCTGAGTAGGGTATCAAATGAAAGCCCTTAGTACGTGGATTAACGATCAAAATTTAATTTTTGCAAAATAAATTATTTTGAGGCGATTTTTGCCAAAATTGTGCAAAAAAATTTTTGTCCCACACCCTGTAGCCCAGATGGTTTAAACTAAAAATCTAAAAAAATTCTAAGTAATGTATATTGGTGTGAACCGAAATAGTACAACAGGAATTTTTGATCAGATTATGTTTTCGGAAAATAACGCATTTTTTGTGGTTTTTGGTTCACAAAGTACAAAAGTTATACCAATGTAAGACACTCACATGCATGGCGTGCGATGGCGACATGCGTTAGAGCACTCTTAAACTGGCTGGAAAACGAAGGGTTTTGAGTTCGAGTACGGAGTGAATTTTATTTTTTCTGTTTTTTTTTTGCATTTTTATTATGTTGAAATTATTTTGTCAAAATTCTAGTTATATTTTGACAAATGTTGTATTTAATTTTTAAGAGCGTAAATTTAATAACCAGTCTTATTATATGATTAACAGACGATAAATTATTTTAAAAATATCGTTCATTTTGCCGTGATTACTACAAAGTAAAATTTGTCCTACACACTCAGCATACCGCCTTCACTTATTATATACCTGCGAAACCCTGAAATGTGTGAATATTCACACTTCACATCAATTTTTTATTCTATGTGCTATTAAAAATATTCATCTCTATAAATGCGCAAGACCATTTATTAAAATATCCAGCGATACATTTTTACCAATATTTATTATAACGTAGTGCCTATGAGATTATTGAGCCAGAAATTAAGTCTCAAGAACGACGTAAAATGCCCAAGGTTGGGATGGGGTCCGCAAGAAAATGTTGTTCAAGAGGGGGTCCTCGGACTACATAAGTTTAAGAACCCCTGAGGTAGAAGATAAGTTTTTGTTTTATTATTATGCAACAGTCATCTTTAAGTTTCCTTTGAATATAAATAGCATTTGGGTAATTTACAAAAATTCATCTCCTGCAAATAACAATGGTAATAACCTTGTTAAAGGCAGTGTCAATGCTCAGGCCGGAAACTGTGTGAGGTTAAGACGCGCTCAGATCATATCTCGGTTCTTTGGAACCATGTCTCTCTTTCTCACACCGCAACAAACAACAATATATCGTCTTTATCTGGTTAAGACTATGAGACTGCATTTTTTTGGTCAAATTATGTATTGTGTAAAACATGACGAAATAGTAGTTTAAAAGATTTAAGAATTTTGTTACTTAAAATTTCGTACAATAGTGAAATAGTAACTTAGATCAGTGGCTCTGAAAATGTATTCAAATATCATAACTTGAACCTCCATTTTTAGGGTTTTGTAGGTATGACCAAAAAACCCTTATACCGTCATTTTGTCATCTGTCTGTCTATCTGTCTGTCTATCTGTCTGTCTGTCTGTCTATCTGTCTGTCTGTCTGTCTGTCTGTTCGGTAAAAATTGTAGCTAAACGGCTAAACCTAGAGAGTTGAAAGGCATGCTTCTACAACTCTTTGACCCGCACATAGGAAAAATACTAAAACATCTAAAAAACATATCCCGCTAAACCTATAAACAAATCTGCTCAAAAAAAAAATCTGCTCATCGAAAAAAAAAATATTTTTTTAAAATTCTGTGTAGGGCATTAAATGAAAGCCCTTAATACGTGGATTAACGATCAAAATTTTATTTTTGCAAAATAAATTATTTTGACGCGATCTTTGCCCAAGTTGTGCAAAAAATATTTTGTCCCACACCCTGTAGCCCAGATGGTTTAAACTAAAAATCTGAAAAAATTCTAAGTAATGTACATTTGTATGAACCGGAATAACACAACAGGAATTTTTGATCAGATTATGTTTTCGGAAAATAACACATTTTTTGTGTTTGTTGCTTGACCATGTAAAATATATAATAACTTATATAACACAGTAAACCAGCATGCTTTGAGAGTGTAATGGTTAACATTCTCGCGCTCTAATTTGCAAACTAGGGTTTGCAAATTAGAGCTAACTCTTTTTTTTGCATTTTTATTTAGTTTTTTCAAAATTCTAGTTATATTTGGGCAAATGTTGCATTTAATTTTTAAAAGCGTAAATTTAATAACCAGTGGAAATTGTTGAAATCGAATACATGAAATCAGAGGGGCGGAGTTATGAGTTAAAACAACCAATGGAAGTCATAAGCGCAATTTTCAAAATCTAAATGAACCTTGCTATATAAAAAAAAAAAAAATACTGTACATATTTGAAACCTAAATAATGATATTAGGCATTCGAATTAAAATTAACAAAAAAAAAATAACATAATTTGTTTTGGCATCTCAAATAATCATCATTCACTTACTAAATACCTGCGAAACCTTGAAATATGTGAAAATTCGCACTTCACATCAATTTTTTTCACTGTTACGTAAATGGTTTATCTGGTATTTGTAGCAATTACCACAATGCAAATTAAATTCAAATTTGTAAGTTCAAGAGTAAATTAAAAATTTCACTCTTGTGTTAGGTCGCATATAAATTTTTCTTTTAACACTTTCCATTAATATAAGAGAGTTGATATTGAACATGCTGGTACCTTCGTTCAAAAAACATTAACATTAGTTAAAAATAATAAACATGCCAAAGAATAAAATTTCTCTTGCATTTACGTCAAAAATTGCACTATACAAAAATTTATTACAAAAAAGAAAACAAGAACAGAAAAAAGTAATTCGGAAACATCTACGTATTTGGATCGTAATTTAAGTAAGTTAGTTAAAAATGATTTTAATAGAAAGAACACTTAGATCCATCCTGAGAATCATTACAACCTTACAACCAGCTAGTGAACCCGAAGAGTTCATGTCCGAAACCGCTCGTGGATTATTATGTATGTACTGTGTGGAAGACTTTGAATTTTAGGTATGCATAAAGTAAGTACAATCATGTAATATCAATATCAATATATTTACCAACTTAAGTTATAAGATAAATACACACATCGGAAAAATCTAAGGATATTAAAAAAAATATGAAAATATATTGCTTATTGTACATTTATTGTTGTATTTCAATTAAAGTAGGCAATTATGAGTAGTTGAATATGGAAAACAAGTAAAAACAATAACCAACAAGAGAAAACAAATACAAATTTGACAAATTTAATCAGTACATGATCCGTAGGTTGATCACATGTTTCATTTTAATTCGATTTAAAACATATATATTAATAAGTTCAGTGTTTTTAAGTAGTGGCATTCTTTTTAATAATGGAGCGACAGCATTTATCTATCCACTAGATCAGGGATCCGGGAACATTTTTACCCATTACCCAAAGATATATTTCTTTACACCGACGTTGCCCCATTGGCTTGTAAAATAAAAATTTAAGTGACAAGCAAAAAAAAAGGTCCTCACCTCCCAACAAAATCTAACTGATGAGCAAGAAAAAAAAAATCCTCACCTCCCAAAATCTAAATGATGAGCAAAAAAAAAGGTCCTCACCTTCGCAATGGCGCCCCTTATCAAACCCTTCAGCGTCCTTTTCCTTAGTGCGCCCATGGCCGTCACCCCCTTACTGCGGATCTGTCTATTAATATATAATTACCCCTAAGAATTTCGTTTTTACCCCGTTTGGGGTAATTTACCTGTTCCCCGACACCTGCACTAGATGAATCGTATGGTGGGACTTCTTCAAGCTGGCTTCAGGCAAGTTGATGTAGCCGAGCGGATAGAAGTTTCATAAAGTGCCATCAGTCGGTTTTGCAGGCCTCAAAACTTTTTGGCCCTCTTACACCACGATGTCATTGCGCAAATTTTAACTTGAGGAAAGCTGCGTTCAAATCGACTATAAGGTATGACTTGTGCACTGTTGATTGTCACTACAAGTTTGTCATATGGTAACTCGAGCAATGGTTCAGAGCTCTAAATTTAATACGTTATAAGTTGTCGATTGTCGATAGTTTTCTAAACTTATAGTTAGTGAGTTGTTTTAATGAGACAGACATACAAACACATTGCCTATCTCAGTCTACATCTTAGAGAACGTTTACATTGTATGCCTTTAAATAAACTCACAAAATGTCATCGCGCCGATTACAACAAATCTCGCCCCAAATTACAAAGACGAACAGTAAATATGATCAATTTAGATAATTAGGTTAGGTTTAGTTAGTAAAAATCTAGAACAGCAGAATTAGGAAAACGATAATAGATAATAAACATTTTACGAAGCTACTGTAATTGGTTCAAAGACACACAGATGTCGCTCTATTCGTAATGCACAAATTTCCTTAGCTGTAAACGCTGCCTTGAACGTTAAAACTATCTACTAAACTTATCCACAATGCACAGTGAACAGTCTACTAATTTAAAAAGCTCTGAACGCAGCTTTAGAGATTACTCGAGTTAAAACATTTAACTCGTTCTTTACCACGGAATTTACCATTTTTTCGCAACCAGCCATCAGTCATTTTAAATACACGAGCTCTTATTATTATTATTATTGTTATTATATTTTTCAAAATAACGGTAAATCAATGGCGTTAACCTTTTTGCTAAAAATTAAAAATTCTTATCTGAAACATTTCCTTTTTCCAATTTATTCATAAGAACCAGTTTTTTTAAAAATATGATGCACTCAGGAAGGTTTTAATTATGCTGTAGAAAAGGATAAAGTTATATAAAAACAAATAATGTAAACAAGGATGTTGTAAGTATTTAAACACAAGTCATTGACATATTAAATTGGTTTAAAGATTCTCATGATTTTGAATTACTAAACTGGTTATTGGCTATAAGTAATATGGCTTTAATCGTTAAATATTTACTCATTATTAATGCAAAAAAATAATTAAAATTTTTGTCGTTCCATTGACGAAACTAATAATAGATATTAAGGGCCGGTTTTTGAAAGCTTAGCCGAGTTTAAACTTTTGGTTAAACTACGGTCACAATATAACAATCCCATAAGTAACCATAGCAACAATTTTCTAACTATTTGGTTATAGTTAACTAAGCTTTCAAAAATCAGCTCTCAGAGTCTAAGTAACTCTTAGGTAGAGCCCTGCGCGGATAAGCTTTTCCGCATCCGACCCACATCCGCATATTCATGATCCGCATCTGCAGCTTTTGTAAATAATAAATCCGCATCCGCAAAAATATCCGCACAATCCGCACAACAGGTTTTGCTGTCAGTTTGGGAAGAATTAACATGTTTTGCCTTATTTGGTAATCGTTGCTCTAAAACACTACTGAAAATTTTTGGATTTAAACTAAAGTCCGTTCTACATTATACTTCTTTCAATACTCTTTTCAATACTATCCAACTCTGACGTAATTTCAACATTTGATACTACAGAATATAGTGGGGGGAAAAATAAGAGACAGCAATACCTTCCATCCTTTATTACTTTGTGACACTCTTCACTGCCAACTTAAAAAATTTTAGGTTCAGGTGACAGACAACAGTTTGGTTATAGAACCAATTCTAGTAACCAATTTATAAATATTGTTTAATTGTTTATATTTAATTATATGTTCTAAATAAACTTCTTATCAACTCAATAAACTTCTAAAAGTTAAGTTGTAAATAAAAACTAAAAATCAGCTGTGGCCACCACAGGACCGACCGCCATCATAATGGACTAGTATAAAATACATTCTAGCAGCAGAGTAGAAATAACTTGGCCTAATATTTTCGAACAGAGATGTATACATGTAAGTATGAAAAAATTATCAAAAAACGTCTCAAATAAAACTTATTAGTTATTGCATATATGGCAACTTTTGTTAAATAAATTTTTTCGAAATATTTTTCTGTTGCTAAATATTCGCAAAAATCTTAAAATCGATACGAGTAAACTCCCATTTCTAGTCAACCGATTTTTACCAAAAGTTGATAAACTCATGCCATTGATGCCAAAAGCTTAAATATACAGTTTCATAAAAATCCTTTTAGCCGAATTTGCTCTGCACGTGTACACAGACAGACGGACGGACGGACAGACGGACGGACAGACGGACGGACGGACAGACAGACCGACAGACATCATGCTAAAAATAGTCAAAACATTATGTAGGGAGCTCAATTCGTGGAGTTCCATCGAAATCGCGAAATGTCAAAATCGGTATGATCACTATACCTCCCTTATATTTGTTAGCGGTCGGTAAAAATTTGGTAGTTGGTACGACTGAAAAGTATACAACTGTCATCCAAAATTTTGACCGGAGTTAGTTTTGAAAATAGTGTAGTTTGTAGTGTAGCATCGAAAGTTGGAAGGAAGTATTGTGTTTCACATTATACTTTTTACGTCAGTACTACGCAAAAATGTATAATGTAGAACGAAGTTAAAACAAACCTAAAGGACGCCGAAAGTTTTGAGGCCTAGATGCGCTAATAATTTTGAAACCTAGAGAGAGACAAAAATTTTGGAAGGCCTAAGCGTCCTATTTCGTAGGGCGCAGGTGGCGTGTTGCTAATGAAATTCGGGTTGATAGTTTGATGTCAACTAACATCTCACATTAGTTTTACCTTTTTCAAGGTGAGGAAAAAGTAATGCAACGTGGCTATATATTTTTTTATTATAAATTAAAAAAAAATAGATATAAGTTACAAAATATACTCCTATTTCTAAAGTTACGTACTGAGGTTTCTAATTTTATTTCATTATCTGAATACTCACAAATGTTGACTGCAAGTACCCTTTAAAATCCCTAAAAAACGATTGCAGCCCCTTTCGAAGAAATTCTCGCGACGGGTGGATTGTGAAAGTTTGTCATTTGTCCGGGCGGACTAACCGATTCGTTACAATTTATTTGCTGCTAGTTTTGAAAATCGGTGTCATTTTATGCTGTTATTCACTTTCCTTTTATTTCCATTTATTTCCATTACAATATTACATAACAATATATTATTTTTATTCGACGGTGACCCAATCCGGATTGGTAGCGGTGATGAATTTATGATATGATGCTCTTTTTTAATTATTTAAATAAGAATGAGGTGATAAGGACATATACAATTATCCTTGCCTTAAACCGGGATTTAAACCCTGGACCTTTAGCACGAGAAGCAGGTTCGCTACCTCTGTGCTACCGAGGCATACACTAGGCTTTAAAATATTAAAAAAGTACTTTGCATTTACTATTTGCTGTGATGTAGAGGTTTCACGGTGAATTAGCGAAACACAAGAATGGTTCACAGGTGTTTCCCATACACATATACATATAGAGACAGACAGACGGACGTACATCATTCTAACGTGTGTAATGATAGTGAAAACTGCGGACCTGTTGTTTCAGGGACATCGCTCCTAACACCCGGTCAACGACTTCCGGTCTAAGTGCTTCTTAACTATACCACACACTAAGTACTAACTAAAATCATTTTGCTAAACCTCACGAACATTCTCAAGTACCTATATCACTTATTTGACATCACTTAAAAATCACTTTAAAAATTTAGGAGTAAAATTTACTATATCAACTTAAATTTTATGTCAAATTTTTGAAGACCAGAATTTGAACTAAATATTTTATTACCTATAAATAAAAATCGAAATTTGATACTGTAATGAATATAATTATTTGGGTCTGAACACCACCCAAGATGGAACTCTAGACAGAGTGTACCATGAAAGAGTGGCGGAGCTATATCTTAAAATTGGGGGAGGCAGGAAATTTTTGAGTAAAATTTGGGGGGAGAGCAGAAAATATCTGAAATCATTTTTTTTTATCGTTTTTACATGAAAGTACAACTGATGACCTAAAAAAACAAAGTACATTTTTCTCTAAGCAAATCTGGGGTGAACAGCTAAGATCCAAACTAATTACAAGATGACTGACCAGTTGGTTCCCAGCAAACATTCAACTAACGGCCGAATGCTGGCAAACTGCTTTTATGCTGGTAAATTACTGGCACCAAAAGTAAGTGCAACGCCAGTATTAATAATGTACTTCACATTTGTATTTCGCATTCCGCCTATACGAAGTACTTTACCAGCATTTTATAAGCACTCTTCTTCACTCATACTTTTTACTTAAAACCATCAGAAATAAATCTTGCAACTAATGCGATTATTTTGCACTTTACCGTTGCTGGGCCAGCAACTGATACATCAATGGGCCAGTAACGGCCCCGGGGACACCGGGGTACTGGCCCATTACTTTCAATGCCGGGGAGTATGTGCTTTACCAGTACTGGCCCGTATAAAAATGTTTGCTGGGTTGGTAAGTACTAATACATATCATTTAATACCCATATCGTAATGATGAACCCTGGATAACACTCACGCCTACTACCCGAACTCCTTTAGTCAGGAATCTCATTTCAGTTTGAGATCAGACTTCATATTATATCACAGGCTCGCTACCTAGTTGATAATAAATGGTACGATTGAAAGTAACGTATCAGGGCTCACTACAAAATCAATAGTTCCGCGAATTGTGTGTCCACTGTACACTGTACACCCATTTAATCACTTGAATATTTTTTTTTTAACTCGTATACGTTCATATTGTAACAGAAGTTTATAAAAGTTTGTAATTTGACAGTTACTTGTGACTGTGACAGTTGATAATGTCGAATAACTAAATTCAGGTACCTGAAAATTATTTGTTTTTATTTCCCCATGTTCGCACTTGCGATTTCCAATCTACTATTATATTGTACAAGTGTTGGTATGTATGTTCTATTCAACTTCTGGTGTATCTTCATTTTTCCGGTAACGCGGAGAGAGGAAAATGAACCGCCGTCTTATCCGGGTGATATTTTTTTAGTGCTTAGACTTAATTTTATTTCGACAGGGGGTACTGACTAATTTTTATTGATAAAAATAATGCATTTTTTCCTCGAAACCGTGTCGAATCAAAGTCACCATTGATCGGCACGGACAGGTTTTATCAGACGATAATTCAAAAATATTCTTAATACAAGACGGCCGGTCCAGAATATCTACGGCGAGAATCAAAGTGTTAAATGGTAATAATGAATCAGGATAGCTTTTTGGACATGCGAGATAATATTTTGAGGTATCAGAAAACATTTTTCAAAGAATCTGGGCCATTATTGAGCATTTTGAGGCAAAAATATGCTTACAAGATTTCTCGACAGCTGTCAAAATTTTTGCATTTTAAAATGGGACGAGATTTCACATTTTGAACGTGTTTCTTGACAGAAGAATACTAATTAAGGATTTAAGGTGAATTAACGATAAAGTTTAAGACATTTGCAGGGCGAATTTCCATAAAATAGTGTTAAAACAAGATTTATATATATTAAAAATTTCAGGGTTAATCAAAGTGTTAAGTGGTGATAATGGTTCAAGATAGCTTTTTTGACGTGCGAGATAATATTTTGAGGCATCAGAAAACATTTTTCAATGAATCTGGGCCATTATTGGATCATTTTGAGGCAAAAATATGCTTATAAGATTTCAAAGGGTGACAGCTGTAAAATTTTTTGCAATTTAAAATGTGACGAGATTTCACATTTTGAACGTATTTCTTGACAGAAGAAAACTAATTAAGTATTTAAGGTGAATTAACGATAAAACTTAAGACATTTGCAGGGCGAATTTCCATAAAATAGTTTTAAAAAATGATGAGCGACGAGTTTTAACAACGTAGGGGAGAAGACCGGCGTAGCCGGGCTGAGGCCCCTAGTCTGTATATATTTTATAAGGTGCCGCAGCAACCTTTGTGTTTTGACCCCCTAGTTACGGACTCTAAGATGTTCTATAAGGTACATAAATTAGTAACATAGTATAAAATTGCGCAATTCAAAATCATTGATGAAGAATTATATAAAATTACCGTATTCCTATCACCGATTATGCAAACCATCACATAATCACCGATAATTTTCCCAACAATGCATAAGTACAGTTGCATCTCATCCTTTTGTATCTTTTTGCAAATTTGTGGATGTATTCACAACAGTACCGATATAATAATGATGCCCTATGTTGTCTACGGTACCGTTGTATCTCTGGTGATCTCGTAAAAACAACGACATTTCTCAAAGACCCTCGCTTACACTGTGACTTCGCTCGGGTTATGTTATGCGGAAACCACGAGAAATTAGCATTAAATACCTGATCACACATTGGCGTAGATTCTAATCAAAATACAGATTAACAAAATTGATTTCAATACCTACCTAACTTAACAGCATCTTGTCTAACGTTAATTAATTTTAAGATTAAATATATAAATTAGCAGATTTCGTGGGATGCTGGAGATTCTTACGGTTTTATTCAAATATCAGCGGTTCTTAAACTTATTTTGTCGCGGAACACTTGTCTTAATTTTAATTTATGGAGAACCAACCTTGCAATTTTATTTATTTATTTATTTATATTACATCGGCCTATTTCTACAACGAGGCTAATCGCCGATGCCTGGGGGTGAACTCCTACACCTAGATGATGGGTGAATGATTGTGAAATGAGAGTAATGTCACCTTGCAATTTTAGGAAGACATTAAATGAACCAAAAATAGTTCTCACCATTTATAATCCTAGATAGATAATGGCTTCCTGCACTTCTTCAATTCTTTCCTATTTACCGTTTTGGGTCACCAGCCTACTACCTTTTTCCTTTTCAATTCATACTCCACGCCGTCTATTCAACGCCTTTTGGTTTATTTCCAGTAAGTTTGCACTGAAAAATCTTCTTAACCATATTGTTGTGGATTAAGTGATAATGACTTGGTACGAAGTTGGGGCTGTATGATGGATGAGAAAAAATGGTCCAGTGAAATTCGTCAAGTGTATGTATATTATATTATTGGACATGCAATATATATGTCCCAACGACCTGAATAGTTGGGTTTTAACCACAGTTAACATATTCGCATCACCACATTCTCTAGATTTCGTGGTTCATACGTATTCGCCATTTATTTGGTTCTTCTTGAATTGGCCCGTATATGCGTCAAAGTATTTTTCATTCGAAAATAAAGCGCAGATTTTCCTAGGCCTTTGTTAAAGCCCAGGCTTCCAAACCATATATTACTAGTTAGTTTTTTTTTTTTACTGTAAGAATAGTTATTTTCGCCTAACGCCCATCTAAATGATTACACTACATATTAAAAACAATAAATAAATAAATAAAATCTTATGCGCAGACTCAATAAAAGAAATCTTAAATGAGAAATACAAATAAATAAGATAAAAGGTCTGTTGATAAAAATTGAACCCTGCGTCTGAGGTGATGGTAAGAGACTGTGCAGGTGCCAATTACCATCGAATATCATAGTCTATAAATAGAACACATTAAAATAAGATGCAAGACTTTTATTTGTGAAGTCTTGCACCTTATTTTAACAGTAATTTAGATTCTCTCAGGAAGATTAACTGTCTGTCCATGAGTACTCTGTCGTTACCTAAACCAACTGACAGATCATAGCACAGGCCTAACCTCTTCCATATAGGAGACTTTTCACCTCGAAGGAGTTGTACATGGGTCCACCAACAGTGCCCTATATGAAGGCGTGTGATGGTGGTTACCTCCCTGCGGTTAATCCTGCAGGAAGATCCCCATGGGCCTCCCTGCATTTGTGTCAACATCCTGTATGCTGCTCCACTCATACTGCCACCTGCATCACATATTGTCACTGGCCTGATGAGCGTTTTATAAATTCGTCCTTTGGTGGTTCTACTGAGCAGTCTGGGTTTGAGTAATTCTGCAAAGCTGTAGTACTTATTTCCGAGAATAATCCTTCTTTTAATCTCTTCACTGATTTTGTTGCGATAATTGACAAGTGAACCAAAATAAGTGAATTCCTTAATGTTTTGGATTTTAGTTTTATAAACGGCTCAAATACAGTGTTATTTCTTGTTACTGACATAAATTTAGATTTCGATTCGTTTATCTTGTGACCAAAATAGCAAGCTGATTTTTCGATGTTGATGACTTCTTATTCCATACGTCTTCTCTTTTCACTCGATCGAAAGCTTTCTCCAAGTCTATGAAATCATTTGTGAACTATCCTATTTTGCTACGAAAAAGATCTTTCTCAAGGAAGGGCAAACGAGAGCTAAGAATTTAGGCATGTAGAGCTTTGGATATGCGCTTATAGACCGGGAGCTCATGACATTTTTGGTCTCCGATTTCATACAGCATGCCTTTTGGAGGAGAGAATATTTACCCTGTGACAACAAAAAAGGGATGGTACTAAACCCCTGCACGCTTTCCGGTCATAGGGAAATTTCCACTTGCACAAAATTTTTGTGTTTTTCTCTGATTTAATATTGCTTGCCCTTTTGTCAAAAGAAAGTTATAACAAATTTAAAGTCTTTTAATTATAGGCATGCTGTATGAAAACGCGGAAAATCATATTTTTTTATTACAAGATCACATGACCGTTTGAGCCCTTTGGGACCCTCCGAATCGCATGCATATATTTAAAAGACTTTAAATTTGTTATAACTTTCTTTTGACAAAAGGACAAGCAATATTAAATCAGAGAAAAGCACAAAAATTTTGTGTTTAAGTGGAAATGCCATTTTCCCTATGACCGGAAAGCGTGCAGGGGTTTAGTACCATCCCTTTTTTGTTGTCACAGGGTAAATATTCTCTCCTCCAAAAGGCATGCTGTATGAAATCGGAGACCAAAAACTGTCATGAGCTCCCGGTCTATTATTATAAAATTAAATTCATGGTCTTAATAGAGAAATCGATCATACTGTTTGCTCACTTATAATCAAGTATCATGTATCATTTTATATATTTTTTTTAAATAATAATATTCACTTAACATTAATACACATCAAGATGAAAAATTATGTGTGGCTAAAATTAATTTTTGGATTTCTTTTTTTTTTTGACATCTAGCTGAGTGTGGTTCAAGAAAAAAGAGAAGCGTCAATACATAGTGGAAATATGTTATATTAAATATTTCTACGTTTCTTGTGCTGCATTTATTTTTTAGATCTGAGTTTTTACTCAAAAATTTTTGACTTAAAATTTAGATATTCCCGGACCATGTGAGAATTAAGTTAAATACTAAACGTTAATATTTAGGAAATGGATTTGTGGCGAAGGAGTTGTAGAAAATCAAAACTGGACAGAGTAAGAAATTACACGAAAGGACACGATTAGAAAAACAGCAAAAATACGAAAAAATATAATTGAAACGATCGAAACAAAACAGCTTATTTGGTTTTGTCACGCAAATTTAATGACGGAAAATAGATGGCCGAGAAGGATACTAACCAGGATACCAGAGAGAAGAAAACAAGGAAGACCTAGGTGAAGTTATAGAGTTGGAATATAGGAAGCAATGTCGACAAGAGGAATAACAGAAGACTTTTGACAGAAGTTCTTGGAAATTGAGAACAGAGAAGCGGTGTCAGTCGCATTAAATCCGAAATATATATAATATTTCGGAACACAGGTAAAAATTTGATCTCAAATTAATGACATTATTTGTCATCCGCCTGAAATTTTCCAGTAAAGATTCATAGGCTAGCAATAGTCCGTGGACCATTCTTTTAAAAAAAATGTTTTAGGTTACAAATAAAAAACTATGGTAAATACTCAGCTCTCCACTGATCGGATACGTTCGTCCGACAGACAGGAAATAATCCGCTCTATCTTTTCCAGGATAGAGTTCAGTCCAGCTTTACGCTCAGACGGAAGATTTTCTGGTAGTTTAATAACTTGAATGCTAACATTTATTCTTTTTGTATTTAATGTTTTATAAAATAGAGTTACCCTCACAAGTGACTAATTGACGTTATATTTCATAAAGAGCGCGATTTACTCGAGAAAGAAAACCGTCAGTTTTGCTGGATGAAGATGTTCACAATCCGAATTTTTGTGGTAACCTAATGATTTCAAATATTTTCAGCCTTCTGATTGATTAGTCGGATGAACGGACCGTCGATCGGAATGCTGAGTACTTATTATACATTAAAAATTCGTCCGCAGATTAATTTGTTTGTATTATAATTAAATTGTAGTGTCTGAGTACCCTGTTGCACGCCTCTGAGTGGAAGTGAGTGAAGAGTGAGAGAATGACGAAAATAAACGACAGAGTTAACGGGCCTCGTAATGAACGACAAACCACTGGCAGGCCGTTCGCCAACCGACCTCCGGTCTCGGTCTAGCTCTTAGCGACTCACTCTTGACATTGCCGGAACACACGTAGCCGACACACTGACAATCTCAATGATGACGAACTCATTCTCATTACTATGTCAAAATTTGACGTCATTTAAACATTTGCAATGTTAATTGTACACTCATAATTATTTTAATAAAATTTGGTTTACTTTTAGCTTTGATACCTTCTGAAATTATTTGCCTCTTATTCCTTTGTAAATCTTATTTTACATTAGAAAACTCGAATATGTTCATATTTATGACTACTTCCTTTTAATTTGGACGGAACTAAAGATTCAATGAGCCAAATATTCTAAAAACTACTTTAATATTATTTATACTCTCAGTTTCCTCTCTACGATTTCAAAGTCTTCCGATATCCAGTGTCGACAATTGCTTTTCGCCCACTCCTATTTCATCTATTTCTTTTCGAATTCCATCTAGCTTTTTCTACGTATTTTCCTTTTTCTCCTCCCTCTTGTTGCCTGTGTTAAAACTTATTTCGGCAACCTTTCATTTATACAAGGTGTCTCAAAAGAAATTTTATATTTAGTGGATCGATTAAAAAAAAAGTAAGCCGTATATAGAAAAAATGTTTATTAATTATTAAAATACACTTTTTGGGGATTTATTTCTTAAAAATAATATCGTCTAAATGTAGACCCTCGCGTTCTCGGCACTCATTTAATCGAACAGTAAAATTACTTATGACGTCTCGGCAGGTGGACTCAGGGATGGCTGCCATTTCGTGACGGATATTTTCTTTCAAATGCGCCAGTGAAGTCGGTTTATTGGCGTAAACTTTAGATTTAAGATAACCCCATAGGAAAAAGTCCATAGGGGTTAAATCTGGACTGCGTGGAGGCCAATTTATGTCACCTCTCCGGGAGATCAATTTGCTTGAGAAAATTTACGAAATTAAGCCTCTGACTGGCATCTTGGGGCTTTAACTCTTGCACCAATTGAATTTTGTAGGGGTGCAGCTTTAGGTCTTTGTGCATAATGCGATGTAATGATGATCTATGCACATTTAAAGCACTTGCGCGCTTCCGAATTGAAAGGTTCGGGTCGTCACGAACAGACTGATTAACATTCTCCACGTTTTCTACCGTTCTTGATGACCTAGGTCGCCCGGATTTTGATTTATCCAGCGTTGTACCAGTCTCTTCAAACTTTTTAACCCAATGTCGAATGAGAGGAATGCTTGGCGCATCATTTAAGTGGCGAAAACCTCGAATACTGCAGAATTTTCTACGCGCTACAGTCGCCGAATCACCGTTATTATAAAACTCTCGAACGCATAACGCGCGGTCTGCTCCCGAGAAACGCTCCATAGCGAGTGAATTCCCAAGAGCCAGGCTACCGATTGACATAACCCCCGCGCCCCTCGGATACGTTGCGTTCACGCAGTAAGCTAAATAAATATAAAATTTCTTTTGAGACACCTTGTATATGATCGTACCAAGCTGATTTGTTTTTATGTCTTCAATTTTTATAATAGCAGCTGTCGTACCGAATAAGTGCACGAGAAACCTCACCAGGCCCGGACAACGGAAGGATTGACAGATTGAGAGCTTTCTTGATTCGGTGGGTGGTGGTGCATGGCAGTTTTTAGTTGGTGGAGTGATTAATCTGGTTAACTTCGATAACGAACGAGACTCTAGCCTGCTAAATAAGCGTTACATCCCGGCATCTCGAAAGCCCACACCACCCGTTCGCCGGTGCATGCGAGTGTTGCGTTGCGGTGTTTTGGTGCTAGCGCGCGCCTCGATGTCCGATCTG
Organism: Liopterus haemorrhoidalis; assembly: GCA_963971575.1. Classification (NCBI taxonomy): domain Eukaryota; kingdom Metazoa; phylum Arthropoda; class Insecta; order Coleoptera; family Dytiscidae; genus Liopterus; species Liopterus haemorrhoidalis. Next base: position 7,425,149 of record OZ020617.1, read on the forward strand.
TGCTCGCGGTTTTTACTGCCAGCGTACAAAATAATCTTCTTAGAGGGACAGGCGGCTCCTAGCCGCACGAGATTGAGCAATAACAGGTCTGTGTTTCCCTTAAATGTTCTGGGCCGCACGCACGCTACACTGAAGGAATCAGCGTGTCCTCCCTGGCCGAGCGGTCCGGGTAACCCGCTGAACCTCCTTCGTGCTAGGGCAGTGGTTCCCAACCTTATCTAAGGTACGGAACACTTACGCAATAATTTTTTTTTGACGGAACACTTAAATTAAAATGAAATGTTTGTAAGCTGTGTTTTTATAAAATTGGAAAATTACAATTTCAAACAAATATTTATAATTATACCTTAATATTTATTTTAAAAAATCCATTCATATAATTATAATATATAATTAAAAAAAAAAAAAAAAACATTTAATGTAGAACTTGTGATTGTGTTTTTTACATATTTCTTGTATGTTGGGACATAATCAAGAGAATGCCACCCTCATTTCTTCCCCCAAATTTTTTAATCTTTCTCTTTTTTTAGTTTTTATGTTAATTAATGTGAAAAACCCTACTTCAGATAAATATGAAGTTGAAAAACACAGTAAAATTTTTATGGCTTTTTTTGATATTTGTGGGTATTCTTATTGGACAGATATTCAGAATTCGTCAAGACTCGTTTCAGCGTGTTTAATTTTCAAAGTGCGGTCACATGACAAGGATATATGCTCTTCTCCCTCTGACACATTCAAAATTAAATAAAAATTAAATTAAATCTTAAATTCAAAATTATTAGGTAATTCTTTTGAAAAAGGATTTCTAACCCAGTCGTATTTCTCTGTGTCCAAAGAAGGAAAATATTTTCGTATGTTGCTGTCCAGTATTGATAAATGTTGTGATATCAAGGAAACACAATCGCTGATATTGCTGGACACACATGCTAAGATTATTTTCGTCTACTCTTGTTTTCCAAAGAATGATCTTCTTGTGGAAAGCTGATAGTTTGTCTGTTGATGTTAATTTGTACCCTGCATACTCGTATTAACAGTGTTCAAATAATTAAAATATCTGTTAAATAGCCCAATTTAGCGCACCACATATTATTCTTAAGGTCTTGCGCGAAGTACATATTTTCCTATTCACAGAACACAAGCAATCTTTTTTAGTTGTAGTATACGAGAAAACACCTTTCCTCGAGCAAGCCACCTTATTATAAAGTAAGCCTTCATATTTTGCTCCCATTGCTAAACACTTTCCGGGGAACGCCAACAACAGTAGTACATAATTATCGAGGAACACTTTTGAAATGCTTGCGGAACACCAGTGTTCCGCGGAACACTGGTTGGGAACCACTGTGCTAGGGATTGGGGCTTGCAATTGTTTCCCATTAACGAGGAATTCCCAGAAAGCGCGAGTCATAAGCTCGCGTTGATTACTTCCCTACCCTTTGTACATACCACCCGTCGCTACTACCGATTGAATGATTTAGTGAGGTCTTAGGACCGGTACGCAGTACCCATTGCTCTCCAAATTTCAAAATTTTGGTTTTCAGGCTGCCCCTAAAACTTCCAAAATAATCCAAGTGAAAAAATGCATTGAACAAAAAAGATGTGTTTTCTTATTATATATTTTTTTTTGTTATATACATACAACCTGTATAATAGACTGTTTAAATATATGATTCTACCAAATTTATTTATTTCGTCTGATTATACTTCTGTTATAAAATTGACCTTGTCTTTATCCTGTGGTCTTCCTTAATGAATATTAATTAATTATCTAAAATAGTTTTAGATAATTCTATCTGTACGATATATAATAGTTATACGTCAGATTATGTTACTACCAAATTTACAACATTGTAAACAAATACAGTAATTATACGAATCTATAAACCGTGATAAAATATGCGGTCACTAATGCATAACTTCCTAATGTTTACTAATATTATACCACGTTTAATCAAAAAATACAGGGAACTTTATGAACAAAAGGTTAAGTTTATAAACTAAAATGGTCTCCTTAGAAATATTTTCCAGCAGCAGCAACTCACTGCAACCAATTCCTTTTCCACTTCCGGAAACACTTCTGGTAGGCAGTTTTCTAGTAATCGCTCTAAGATCGAATTCTAAGTTTTATTTATCTCTACAATTATTCGAAAATCGTTGTCTTATTAAAAAATTCTTTAGTTTCTAAACTATTTAATAAATAAAACCGTCGAATAAGTGAGGTAGCTGTCGAATACTGAGATATAGTTAATTTAACACGGTCGTAAGAACGAAACAGCTCGAAGTAAGGTATTCCGATGCTGTATCGAGAATTTTATCTATTGGCGTAACAAAGAAACGACCCCGTTTAACGCTTTCCATATAATGCTCTAGACAAACAGAGCTCTGGAAGCATATCCTGGGGGGGCGTCTATCTCTAAGCTTTTCGACTCTTGTCCTGTCGAAAGTTCGGATTTTTAATACCTCCTATTGATATTGTGTATCAATAATGCACTGTTAACAGTATCGTGTCGTTCTTAAGAGACTTCCAAACTTTTCCTCTTTGAAAAGTGATATTGTTTTTTTTTTTTGACATTTGTGATTGTAGTATACAACCAGGATGAGTTCCTAGATGGTGACACCCTATGGTTTGTTGTTTGGACTTGGGATCAAAGTGATGAATCCAAGTTTCATAAACCGTAACAAAGGATTGAGATTAAACAAGGCTATATTGGCCATGGAAGAAGTGACTTCCCAAATCTTTGCAGAACCACTACTTAAAACTTGTATAACTTTTAAGTAATTAAAGTTAGATTAACCAATGTACTGAATAGTTGACAGTTTAACTTGAAACTCGTAATAAGTAATAATATGGTATTCGTAATATTTTTTTAAAGAACCTTTTACCTAGACCAGGGGTGGGAAAATCTTTTGGCTGTCAGACCACATTGCGGATGAAAATTTGACCGCGAGCCAAAAAAATGTTTTTCTAATTTTAAATAATGATTTTGTTACGAAGGATATTTTATAAATTTTAAAAGCAATATTTTTAAAGCAAAACGTGTATTTATTATGCAATTTAAAGAAAAAAAATGAAAAGAAACTTGGAAAGAATGAAAATTTTAAAGAATATTGGACAGACAGTAATATTTTTGCAGGACACAATAATTTATAAAATGTTTCGCGGCCAGCCATTTGCCCAGGCCTGACCTAGACTAACCAAAATTGGCAGTTCGAATTGCAATAAAATAACAAAACAAATGCTGTTTTCTAAAGGCAATATATTCTAGCGCCATTTATGCTAAAGGAAATAAATTCTGTGCATCCCGCGCAAGTTATTTATAGAGGTGTTCCGAAAAAATATAATTAAAGGTGTTCCGCGGCCTTAAAAAGGTTAAGAACCACTGGTTTATATGTTTGTCTCATTAAAACAATGTACTCACTACAATCGACAAAGTATATTGCATTAAATTTAGAGCTGTGAACACTCGCGTTACCATATGACAAACTTGTTAATTATAATCATCTGTGCACAAGTCATAGCGTATAGTCGACTAATTTAGGAGCTGTGAACGCAGCTTTACATGTGTAGACAGGGTAAAACGACCGGAGAGATCCCTCGTTGCGCCCGCGCACCCGAACGAATCTGTCGGACGAACACGCTAGAAATCAACGATGATGATGATGAAGGTGAAGACGATGATGTTCGACAGCATAAATACTCGAACGCAAAAAATAGTACACGCGAAGATCGATCACATTCTCGTGTCGACGGCCGGTGGTGTCTTCGCATTACATGGTCCTTGAGGAATTCGCCCCATCCTGCCAGCCGTCGTCTGCCTCTAAGATGACGGCGAACAAAACACTCTGGAAGTGTTTTTTTTTTAATTTATTTTAATTTTTGGTCTTAGCCACTGATGGCCATTAACCAGTATATCTTTTTATTTTTATTTTGGACACTTTCGTAACTTTATGACAAATACAAACATCCATCATCACCGGGATTCGAACCCGATCCCCCATGGTTAGCAGTCAAATGAGCTAACCACTACGCCATAACGACCGGCCTCTGAAATTGTTGAGTGCTATACTACAATTTTTAAATTCCCTCTTCCAAGAGTTACATTTCATTAATTTAGTTAGAGAATCGCAAACTAAACTGGATAAATATTCAAATGTAGGTTACTAAATGAAGAGTAACAATATTTAAAACTTTACAAAACAGTTACGCAAACAGTTAATGAAATAAACGGTGAATATTTTTTGAAATAAACTAAGTTAATAAAATAATCTTTCTCTGAACATAAACCATTATCTGGATCAACAGTTAAGAAAATAATAGATTATAGATAATTATAATATAAAGCCAATATTGTTGGTGATTTTATAGATGGCCAGCTATAATTTTATACAATGTTTAAAAATAATAACAGTTTTGCAAAATTGAAAATTATAAGTATTCGCCGAAGTAATAATTTAAAAAATTATAAGTCACTATGTTGATTCTAAAACCACACGACGAAAATAATAATGTGGTCTTATAACAAATTTATGTTTAAAAATCGTATTATGGGATATTATTTTAGGATATTTTGACGTAGAATACGTCCGTAATTTCGTTCTAGTAAAAGATTCTTCTATCTATTTTTCTTTCCTCGGTAAAAATCCGTATGTCCCAAAATGTGTAAGACTTCCTTCAATAATTTCAAAAATATAAAAGGTAGCAAAAATATAGGGGAAAAATTTTAAGATCGTAGCGCCACGCGGATTTTTTTGAAACCATTCTAAATCAGATACCACTTGACATTTACTAGTAAATAATAGCGAAAAGTGTATCAAAAAACGACAAAAAATAAATCATTGTTTGGGATTTTCTGATTTTGTGAAGTGACATTACTTGTAAACAACTAAAATACTACATTTTGTGATCTGGTTTTAAGTTATGGCGGTTTTCCATTGTCGATTATTTTAACTATATTGGGGGAAATAATAATTCCCGTGTTGTTTACCAAGGGGTAGAAATCTACAATGCTGGGCATATAATATTGTGTGGAGTCACTGAAAAAAACAGAGAGTTCATAAAGATTTATGCATTATGCCTACACTTGTGCATTACAAACCCACACACAATAACAGGAATTTTCAAGATATGCGATAATAAATACAAAATTGAAAATATTTTTTGTAGTCACCATCATTAAAATGTAATGAGCAAACTTTGATACAAGGGCTCACTTTTTTTCCAATTTTTAAATTGTTTATCTAAACATCGCGTCGATTCCTAACCTCTTGCTTTTCCAATTTTGTTTCGAACCATACGGTGTCTGATATTAGTGGAAACAAATGAAACGATATTTCCGGGTTTCTTCTTTTCAATGAATTGCACATAGGCACACAACAATATGTATTATACATTTTTCAATGATTATAATAAAACTTTAAAAACAAACTTCATACAAAACCAATACACAAAACGAAATGTTATATGATGTACACAAGTTCATGAAACGCTCACCAGATGGTAGGGTGCTTAGCTGCAAATCCCTATAGTAACTGAGATAAAGAGAAGAAGGTCCAAAGAGTCTACCGAAATACCGGTCAAGGTTAGAAGATGCAAGAGTATAAGACACGCGTCCGCCATTTTGTGGTGAAATCGGCGCTCGGCGTCGTTTCAAAAACGACCAGACAATCTCGAGTCATCCTGTTCTTACGTCCATGTCGACTCTGTATGTGTTTGGAATGGACTTTCATTTCTTAATATTTTTTTAAAATTATTGTCTACGTACTCTAGACTGCGGATGACTGGACTTACCAGTCGAAACGTCTCTTGATATGTTATTTATAGACGAAATTTATAGACGAGTATACAAGAACTTTTATTTTCTTCCTGATTATTATTATATATATAAAAATGTTTAAAATAACAAAACACAAAATAACTACAAACCAACAACTTGTACTTGCTTTCAATAAATCCAACTAAATATTAATATTTGTCAATAATAATAATCTTTGTAACGTGTAGCAGCCAAAAGACGAGATGATACTTAAACGTCTTAAAAACATTTATACTCGTGTCAAAAATGTTGGGAAAGGATTCGGAAGTTGAAAGTTTGTTGATCGTAAAATATATTCTATTAATGGGAGAATTAAAAGCATAATTAGTCCTATTAAATGGTAAACAAAATAGATCATTACTTCTGGTCGGATAAGGAGGATCACGAAAACTTAGCAAAGCAAATAGCTCAGGACAATCAATTTTGTTATTAAGATTTTTTTTTTTTATTCATTTATTTTACATCGGCCTGTTTCTGCAACGAGGCTAATCGCCGATGCCAGGGGTCGAGCTCCTACAGCTGGATGAGGGATGAATGATTGTGAAATGAGAGTAATGTAAACATATTATTCTCGCCCGAATAATATCAACGGAGAATCGAACCACCAACCTCACAATCCAGATTGTTTTCACCAGTCCAAACTGCACGATTTAATGCGCTCGGCCACTTCGTTGGTATTAAGAATTTTATAAAGAAAATTTTATAAATGCAAGTGATTTTCTGAAAAACCAAAGCTCATTAACTCTAAAATTCAAGTGAAGGAGTAAAAACTCAAGTGTGTTCGTAAAATCACTTGTATTTTGAGTGCCCGGGAGCGCGTCTTCTCTATATTAATACTTTATCTATAAAGCCAATAGGGAAACAGAAAATCACATAGATATGCTAAATCTCTATAGATACCAAGTCAATTCAGCACCCTGTATAGACTTGGCTCTTGACAAAGCATTTACACAGGAAACAACCCCACTTCGCTTGCTCAACTCAATCGAATTAACAGAATTTTCTCAAGGACCACTTGTTCTGATCTTCATTTTAAACCAAGATCAAGATCACAGTCTGATTAAGTAAATGGTTAAAAGAAATAACCTTGATTCAGTTGATGCTGTACTACTAAAGACTTGTTACATGGATAAAATGCCAGCGGGCAGGGATGCCACACTAATAATTACAATTCACTGATGCGCATTCAAGGTCCACATTGTCTCACTATGAAAAAGATCTCAGGATGATTTATCTTACAAAAAAATTACAATGAATCTAAATTGATTTAGAAGTAGATAGACACAGTAAGATTTATATATTTTTTGCGCGTAAAATAAAGATGCGATCTATTGGCAAATTTCTGAATTAAGGAACAAGTAACTAACTAATAGTATGTATCGTAAATACAAGGTGTCTCAAAAGAAATTTTATATTTAGTGGATCGATTAAAAAAAAAGTAAGCCGTATATAGAAAAAATGTTTATTAATTATTAAAATACACTTTTTGGGGATTTATTTCTTAAAAATAATATCGTCTAAATGTAGACCCTCGCGTTCTCGGCACTCATTTAATCGAACAGTAAAATTACTTATGACGTCTCGGCAGGTGGACTCAGGGATGGCTGCCATTTCGTGACGGATATTTTCTTTCAAATGCGCCAGTGAAGTCGGTTTATTGGCGTAAACTTTAGATTTAAGATAACCCCGTAGGAAAAAGTCCATAGGGGTTAAATCTGGACTGCGTGGAGGCCAATTTATGTCACCTCTCCGGGAGATCAATTTGCCTGAGAAATTTGCCTCTGACTGGCATCTTGGGGCTTTAATTCTTGCACCAATTGAATTTTGTAGGGGTGCAGCTTTAGGTCTTTGTGCATCATGCGATGTAATGATGATCTATGCACATTTAAAGCACTTGCGCGCTTCCGAATTGAAAGGTTCGGGTCGTCACGAACAGACTGATTAACATTCTCCACGTTTTCTACCGTTCTTGAAGACCTAGGTTGCCCGAATTTTGATTTATCCAGCGTTGTACCAGTCTCTTCAAACTTTTTAACCCAATGTCGAATGAGAGGAATGCTTGGCGCATCATTTCAGTGGCGAAAACCTCGAATACTGCAGAATTTTCTACGCGCTACAGTCGCCGAATCACCGTTTTTGTAAAACTCTCGCACGCATAACGCGCGGTCTGCTCCCGAGAAACGCTCCATAGCGACTGAATTCCCAAGAGCCAGGCTACCGATTGACATAACCCCCGCGCCCCTCGGATACGTTGCGTTCACGCAGTAAGCTAAATAAATATAAAATTTCTTTTGAGACACCTTGTATATAAGAGGATAACCAAATAGTTGGTTGCGATCAGTAATGATTTTTATTGTTAGTTGATTATTTAAGGCATACGAATGTCGCCCGTGCGTAAACTTTCATAAGATCGCCCTTTACTACTAGGGTTCAATAGAATCGACCCCAAATTCAGCCCATTTATTGCGTCGCCCGTGTGCAGCGCACACGCTGTGTCCTGTATATATGATATATTAAACAATATATATATTCATTATTAAACAATAGTCTAACCATGGTAATTATTTATTTCCCTTATTTCAATGCCGTGAACCCAACAAATGTTGACAGTTTCTATCTATCTACATACGATATATTGAGTATGTTTTGTCATTTTCTATCATTATTTCCTATTGGCCGGACGTAAAAACGTAGACGTGAAATATAAAAATATGAATATTCCACGTGAACGTTTCTACGTCTACGTCCATCTACGTCTGATTGGAAACCGTAGCATGCATTTTCCTATTACTTAAATTTTCACGTTGACGTGGAATTCTACGTCTACGTCAATTAGAAACCATCCTTTAAGGTAGGCGCTAAAATTATATATGCTAACGCGAGGTGTTAACTTTCCTTGTGAGTAGACCATAAATATTTTATATGTACGCCCATGCACTACTACGTTTTACGAGTTTTAATGTTTTTGAGAAGTGTCAAATGTAAGAAAAACATATTAATAAAAAAAATATTCTGGGATAAATTAATATATCCACAGTAGCGATATTTATTTTAAAAATCAGCTGTGGCCACCACAGGTCCTGTGATATTAACTTGAGATATTAACAGAGATCTTATTTGTTTTATCAAAAAACGTCTCAAATAAAAGTTATTAGTTATTGCATTTATAGCAACTTTTGTTAAATAAATTTTTTTCGAAATATTTTTCTGTTGCTAAATATTCGCAAAAATCTTAAAATCGACACGAGTAAACTCCCATTTCTAGCCAACCGATTTTTACCAAAAGTTGATCAACTCGTGCCATTGATGTCAAAAGCTTAAATATGCAGTTTCATAAAAATCCTTTTATCCGAATTTGCTCTGCACGTGTACACAGACAAACAGACGGACGGACGGACAGAAAGACCGACAGACATCATGCTAAAAATAGTCAAAACGTTATATAGGGACCTCAATTCGTGGAGATCCATCGAAATCTCTAAATGTCAAAATCGGTATGATGACAATACCTCCCTTATATATGTTGGCGGTCGGTAAAAATGGAACAAAAATGTTTGGTCCTGTGATGATCATTATAACTGGTTTACACTGTTTATTTAATAGAACTTATTGGGGGACCAGAAAAAATCCATTATTTCAGAGTAAAAAATATATTTTTTTGTTTTTCAGAAATTTTCGTCTTATAATTACAAAATATAATTTCCATCATTATTTATTACCACTTACTACCGTTGTAATAATTTTTCGATACTCTATAGAAGTTTTCTGGTTTTGACATAAAATAACTGATCAGGTGATTTACTACATCGGTGATATTTCGAAAATTTTTATCTCTATATGTATTTACGATATATACTGGGTATTACTTTGGCATGAATTGTATACAACTTTCGGAGATTTTGACTAATTTAATAAATCTCATATAAAAAAATCAGCTGTGTCCACCACAGGACCGATCGCCATCATAAAGTACTTATATAAATTACATTCTAGCAGCAGAGTAGAAATAACTTGACCTAATATTTTCTAACAGAGATATTATTTATCATGACCATGGAAACGTTATATATAAATATGAAAAAATTGAGACTTGGAAAAAATTTCGAAAAATTTTACAGATATTATTCGAAATTTTTCGTTTTATCAAAAAACGTCTCAAATAAAAGTTATTAGTTATTGCTTTTATAGCAACTTTTATTTAATAATTTTTTTCGAGATATTTTTCTGTTGTGAAATATTCGCAAAAATCTTAAAATCGACACGAGTAAACTCCCATTTTTAATCAACCGATTTTTACCAAAAGTTGATCAACTCGTGCGATTGATGGCAGAAGCTTAAATATGAAGTTTCATAAAAATCCTTTCAGCCGAATTTGCTCTGCACGTGTACACAGACGGACAGACGGACAGACAGACAGACGGACAGACGGACAGACATACGGACAGACAGACAGACGGACAGACAGACCGACTGTCTCAATTTTTTCATATTTATAAGTAACGTTTCCATGGTCATGATAAATATCTCTGTTAAAAAATATTAGGCCAAGTTATTTCTACTCTGCTGCTAGAATGTAATTTATAAAAGTACTTTATGATGGCGGTCGGTCCTGTGGTGGCCACAGCTGATTTCAAAATAGTCAAAACGTTATGTAGGGACCTCAATTCGTGGAGATCCATCGAAATCTCGAAATGTCAAAATCGGTATGATCACAATACCTCCCTTGTATATGTTGGCGGTCGGTAAAAAGTATATTCTTACAAAAAATATCAACATGAAGTTGCCTTTATATTTTATATAAAATTTTATTTTAGTTATTTTTATAAGCAAACCATTTTGATATAAATTTATCTTAATTCTATTCTTGCGCCTTCATTTATAAAATGATAAATATAAATTGTTTTTCTATTTTTATAAATCTTTTCCAGAATTTACTTATCACAGTAGATACATATAAGGTACAAGATGAAAGTCTTCCAGTTTAAACTAACATTTAGGATAGTTAAACTAATTTGTGATAGAGTAATCAAAAATAGACAAAGTGCCAAATCATTCAAAAATATATTTTTAACGACTACCGATTATTTTAATAACTTTCTGATAATTTAACAATATCTTAATTTATTTTCTAGAATATTTTGGTTCATCTGAGGATATCAGTCAAGGTCATGACCATAACAGAATTTTGAAATTTAACTCTAAAGCTGCGTTCACACCTCTAAAATTAGTTGACTATACGCTGTGCGTTGTGGATAAATTTAATACACAGATTTAACATTTAGTAACAGCGTTCACAGCTATGAAAATTAATGTGTAACGAATGATGTGACATCTATGTTTTTTCAAATCAACTACGAAGAAATAAATGCATTTATGTGACTTTTTATGAACCCTCCATCAGCGAAATTGTGATTTCTTACTAAATTTTAATAACAAAGTTATAACCGCAACTACAGCAATTTTTTTTCGTTTCACGATTTCCGAAATTTGTTGAAATTTGTGCGACAGTATTTTTAGGTTATGTAAAGTGAAATACTGTGTGTTTATATGTTTGTCTCACTAAAACATTGCACTAACTATAAAGTTTGGAAAATTGTCTATTGTCCAGGTCTATAAAAATTAGAACTGTAAACGGTCGCTACCATATGAGAAACTTATTAGTGACAATCTACAGTGAACAACTCATAACATATATATAGTCTACTAATTTTAGAGTTGTGAATGCACCTTAAGAATTACTTCATTTCTTAGACCTTATGTAGATAAGAATGTAGATGTTCGAAAACTGTCAAATCCGAAAATACCACCCTTTGGCGAGCCGCCCGTGTGCGGTGCACACCTTGAACACCAGCACATTACAGTCCTGAAGATAATATTTAATTGTTTACCTTAGGACGCGATCTAGTCTATCGACGACCCTTCAAATAAATAAATTAAATTGATACATTATATTTTAAAAGAAACTATGTTGCACACAAATATCCGAAATATCATGATAAAATTTTATGTTACAAAACATTATATTAATTAAACAAATGCTTGTTAATTTTCATTAATTTAATTTGAGGGTCTCAGAAAAAAAGTAGTACATTTCTACCAAAAATGAAATACGAGTATAATTGTGTTAACAAAAGTAGTAATTTAACTTTAAGCACTTGTTGTGCAAAAGTATGAAAATGTCATTTGTACTACTATTCCTCTGAGCCTCTTATTTCACATCACTCGATATCAATATATCGACAGTTATGTCGTTTGTTTTCGGGAAACGTTTATATTTTCAAAAAAATCGCACAATTTGGGATTTTAAGATGGTCGCTTTTATATTTCGGGATTGCGCTAAACTAGTGCTGCCATCTGGCAACTGACGCTTCTATCATAAAGTTTGGCATTTTTGATGGTATACGTACACAGAAAGTTTTGACGTACGAGCGCTATTTGTGTTGTTTACGGTAACTTGAAAAATTTCATCTCGGCTAAAAATGGAATTAAATCGTGAACATTCTCGAGCTATTATTTTTACAACTTTCGACGTGGATTAACCCAACAACAGTACATCGATGAACTTAATTCGACTTTTGGCGATGAAGCACCATCAAGGACTACTGTTTACCAATGGTTTGCGGACTTCAATCGTGGCCGTAGTTCGCTTAAGGACGAATTTTGTGAAGGTAAACCAAAATCGGTTGTTGTTCCGGAAAACATTTACGCTGTGCGTGAACTGATACTGCAAGATCGTCATGTGACTTATCGTGATATTGAGGTATCCTTGGGCATTAATGGGATCAGCATATATTCACTATTGCATGAACATTTGGCCGTCAAAAAGATATGTTGGCGTTGGAGCCTACGTAATTTGACAATCGCAGTAGTAAAAGCCTCAATCGGAATGGAAAAAGTGCTTCGAAAATTGGTTCAAACGCATGCAAAAGTGTATTGATCTCAGAGAATATTTTGAAAAACAATAAAGCACTTTTGTTGATAAATAATTGTTTTTGATCTCAAATCCTGAAATATAAAAGGCAACTCTCGTACCATTATTTGAAGAAACATTTATATTTCCAAAAAAAAAAAAAATCGCACTTATTCGCACTTCGATTATTGTGACTGCTGGATTTCAAATAAAATATGTCAGTGCTGCAAGTTTTTAAATGATTTTGAATTTAAAGAGATATAAGATATTGACTCCACTGCCCTCACACTATACTTCCAAAATTAAAATTAATAAATGTAACACTTATTTTTATTTTAAATAAAAGGTTAATTGCTAATCAATTTTGTATTTAAATGACACTATTATTATTATTTTATCTCTGAAGAAGATTTAAAATTAAACCAAAATGTATCTTAGTTAAATACACTTGTTCCATTTTTGACTGGTGTGAATCTGATTAATTCGTTAATTTTATTATTATTAATTTAATATACTTATTTTAAAAGAATAAAATAGTATGAAATTGTAACTTACCTTAAAGACTAGAAAATAAAATAAATAAATAAAAACAACAAATTATACACTAAAACACAAATCCATCTCAAGTCCTTTTAATATAAATCTGAACGAGCATACCGGGCGATACGTTTCTTACGAGACGGTCTAGTTTGTCACTTACACGGTGCAATGCGTCTCTTGTTGGTGACCGTGTGATGTTGACGGTCGCGTAAGAACTGAACCCGAGGTACCATTGCTGAGGTGAACCAAGAGATGCTACACAGGTCAATGAACGTTGTAATTGCGGGATAAACACCGTTAGATGACACCCGCAACTCAGAAGACTGTAATAACACCGGTGTGAAGACAGTTGCATAACTAGACCAATTAAGGGGCAACTACATAAAAATTGTACACATTTGTGACTAGGTACCAGAGCTCTGTCAAATACTCAGTAAAAGTATTTCAAATACCAATTACCGATCACAGTATTTGTAATAACAAATACAATTAGTCATCTGATAAAAATACTACAATAGAAGTGCTTGAAATACTAGGGAACTATTTAAAATATGTACTAGGGAAATATTTGATATAATAGGGACAGGCGAACAAAAAATTGTTCTATTTCGAAAACGTATCCGTAAAATAATACAAGTTTATTATAGATCTCTTACGGAGAGGCGTGGGCTGTGCGACTAATTTAATATTGATTATAATTTAATTTTTGTTTATGAAGAACGTGATTTTTATTGTCAATTGCTTGGTTTTTATTAAATAAGTATTTGAGTTTTTAGTTTCTGGGGATTGTCCGGACCCGAAGAACCACCCCTCTTGCCCTCTTGTGTGCGCGCCTGAATAGGGAAATATTATTATAATATTTGAAATAATAAGGAAATACTTTTTATGCTAGGAAAATATTGAAAATACTAGGAAATATTTTAAATATATGCTAAGGAAATATTTGAAATCATAGAGAAAAGTTTTAAATACAGTAATACCCCGCCACTCGATGTTAATTCGTTCTGAAAAAGCGTCGAATAGGGATTTCGTCGAGTGGCGAATCTAATTTCCCCATAAGAAATAAAGGGAATCATATGAACATATATACATATACATATAAGGAAATAGTTTAAAATTTTGAGTAAACACAATATAAGCATACATAAAACAATAATGTACAGTAGTCATACACTATACTGTACAATACTGTATTGTAATAGAAAAAATAGAAAAAAAAAACAGAAAAAAAAGAAGAATAATAAACAGTATTGTATACAAATTTAAAAAAAAAATGTTAAAAACCTTAACACATACATTTTAGTCCCTTTCCAATAAAACGTCAGGTACGGTACGCTCAGAGAATTTTGCTGTTGTTTTTTTTGTCTTTTAACCCCACTTTAACCAGGTTGTGGATCACTGGGGTCCCGCCTCACTAAAAACTTATATATGTATCACGTGATCGGTACTCGATCACGCGTCGAATAGCGATGCTTCCGTCGACTCTCACTCTCGACATTTACGTCGAGTGGCGAAAACGTCGAGCTAAAAGGCAGTCGAGTGGCGGGGTATTACTGTACTATAGAAATATTTGAAATATTTACTAAGGAAATATTTTAAATCCTAGGAAATATTCAAATACTGACATTTTCAGCCAGCAAATATCAAATACAATATCAGGGAGAAAATATTTGCAAATCCAAATACCAAGAGTATTTTTTTGAAATACAATATTTCAAATACCAGAAAGTAGTATTTTTCAAATACTTTATTTTAAATATTTAAAATTTTCTTTTGATACCACACAATTTTTTTTTTTCAACGACACTTAAAAATCGATATTTTTCGAAAATCTAATCTAATCAAAAATTGCTGTTGAACTATTTCGATACCTATTAAAGTCCATTGCTGAAATTTATTTTCAGTTTTTTAGGCCAACCCTTCTGGTAAATACAGTGTAGGACAAAAGTTTTTAAATATTTTTGTGAAAATCGTATAAAAATATTTGTTTTAAGAGGTTTTATTTGATACTCTATTCATTTTTTTATGTATATATTTATTTCTTCGCTAAATACAAATTTGTTTAAGTCTTAGTATTTTTTCTACATGCGGGTCAAAAAACTGTACATGTATGCCAAATTTCTGTACAGACAGATAGACAGACACATGAGAGGCGGTATAAGGGTTAATTTTTGGTTATACCTACAAAACCTTAAAAATACATAATACAAAAATATGTTTTATTTTAAACAATTTTTGTTAATAACATTTTTGCTGTCAAGTGCATAACAAGTGAAATGGTCTCTAGTAGTAAAACAGAAAACACTGAAAACGATCAGTGAGAGTACCGAGCTGTATGTTAATGAGAATCTGTGTATCCAAGGATAATATAGCCAGATAGATGAAAATACTTAACTTTCTTGCCCTATGAACAGCTTTGGAGTTCGGAAACTATTATTTAAGAAATTACATTACTGAAGGATTGGCTGCATACACGCAAAAAATAAGGCGTAGCGACATAATTAATTTTAATTGAATTTGACGAAAGGTGTTAAAAAATTAGTAATAAGTGCTGTACTACAGTTGGGGAGATGAATGATTAAACATGAAACAAGTTGTATAATGGAAGAAAAAGCAATGATAAGATTTTATGTAGATTTAATTTAGGGTGTTATAAATTGACAGTAATATAAAAGTACACACCTAGCAGAGACTTGAGCCCCCATCTCCCAAAACTAAAATAAACACGTTTTTAAGGGACACATTTTAACAACCAACAAATTTTTCTAGCCCCTCTGACCGATCTGGACCAAAATTTTCACAGTTACTCCTTAAAATCGTATTCTTGATGTTTTTTTTTTTTAAATTTGTCTTTATAATTATATTGGCGCATCTAAATAGTTCTGAAAATACAGCAAGAACATAAGAATTTCATTTGAACAGTTGACTGAACGGGTGTATTAACACCGTATACCTTTATTCAATATCGAAATTGTTCGTTCCTTGGAAAGCGGCAAACCTGAAAACCCCCACCCCCCTTGAGTACTTGCCCGGTCTTCCATTCTAAATAGCGACAACATATCACATCAAAAATACCCGTGGAATGTCGGGCATACCATCTAGTGTTAAAATAAAATTACAAATGCTCTGTAGAGTGTACGTAAGCTCTGTTAAGCAGTTAATTCTATAAACCATCACATGACTGTAGGAACAGTTGTATAACTAAAGAAAGTAAGGCGTAGTGATATAATTAAAATTAACTGAGTTTTAGGTACTTTCAGCACGATTCGCACTCTTGAGACATAAAAAAACATTTATAGTCCAGGGCGGATCTGTTTTGAGATGGATGTTGAGAGGGGGCACGCTAATTTTTGCAGAAATTGCTTCGAAATAACTCACATAACAATAATTGAGTTATCCTCCCCGCCAAAAAGTTCGGGAACATTGTTTAAAAATTGAAAATATTAAAAAATTAAGAAAAAAATAATTTTTTTTTCTTCTTTTTGAGCCCATAGCTGTGAAATTATTCATTTCTGAGAAAAGTTATGAGGAAAAAAAAGTTTCGTAATTAAATTTCCTACAAGATAGGATTATTTAGAAATTTCAAAAATTGTTAAACTTTCTGCAAAATAGCAATAACTGCTGAAAAAAACACTAAAAAACATGTGTTTGCATTTTACTTTTTTTAATGACTTGTATTGTACTTAGGACCTCCAAATTTCACCCTGTAAAACTTTATGATATGATAAAACAACACTGTAAATTTCATTAGGATCGGTTCGATAGGTTTTGCAAAATAATTTTGCAATCCAGGATTTGCAAAAAAAAATTGATATTTTGCAAAATATTGCAGGACGCAAAGTAAAGCAGATAGAAGGTTGAAAATATTTTTACATATAGAAGAACACTTCACCTTTCATCTGCAATTTGCAGAATTGAAATCGGTTAATTAGGACAGTGTTGGGAATTTTTTAAAACAATGTTAAAAATTTTTCGTTATAAATAAATTGAATATCTTTGCAACTACACAACCAAAATTAACTTATAAAAGCTCATTGGAAAGGTCTTTGAAAGACGCTTTTTAAAAAAAAAAAAGTTAGGTTATCTCAATTAGTTTCCGAGATACCCCTCTTCAAAGTTGAGCGTCATTTGCAATAAAGTTATAAACAATAGGCGAGTTTTTCTTGATAAAACCTCACTTTTTTTTTTTTTTTTAATCGTCTTTCAAAGACCTTTCCAATGAGCTTTTATAAGTTAATTTTGGTTGTGTAGTTGCAAAGATATTCAATTTGTTTATAACAAAATATTTTTTTTAACATAGTTTTAAAAAATTCCCAACGCCGTCCTAATTAACCGATTTCAAAATTGCAAATGAAAGGTGAAGTGTTCTTCTATATGTAAAAAAAATTTCAACTTTCTATCTGCTTTACTTTGCGTCCTGCAATATTTTGCAAAATATCAATTTTTTTTTGCAAATCCTGGATTGCAAAATTATTTTGCAAAACCTATCGAACCGATCCTAATGAAATTTACAGTGTTGTTTTATCATATCATAAAGTTTTACAGGGTGAAATTTGGAGGTCCTAAGTACAATACAAGTCATTAAAAAAAGTAAAATGCAAACACATGTTTTTTAGTGTTTTTTTCAGCAGTTATTGCTATTTTGCAGAAAGTTTAACAATTTTTGAAATTTCTAAATAATCCTATCTTGTATGAAATTTAATTACGAAACTTTTTTTTCCTCATAACTTTTCTCAGAAATGAATAATTTCACAGCTATGGGCTCAAAAAGAAGAAAAAAAATGATTTTTTTCTTAATTTTTTAATATTTTCAATTTTTAAACAATGTTCCCGAACTTTTTGGCGGGGAGGATAACTCAATTATTGTTATGTGAGTTATTTCGAAGCAATTTCTGCAAAAATTAGCGTGCCCCCCCCCTCTCAACATCCACATGACGTAGTATTTTTACAGATCCGCCCTGGACTATTATGTCACATCGTCAGCACAGTCACACATGCCCTAAAATATAACCAAGCCATTAAATGCAAGAATATTTAAAAGTTAATATAGTTACCATAGACAATTGTCTAGTGCCTATGACTGGCACATAGAGGAACTATCAATAAAATACAATGTTCTTCTGATAACTAGTAAATATATCGGAGAATATATGAACCATTTTCAAAAGAATATTTTTCGGCCAACATTAGAATCGTATTCATCGCGTAGTTGTATATATTATTTTGTCAGAACTGTTATATAATACTCTTTTGGATGTAGAGACACTTAACAACCTCACTATTATATAAAGAATACATGTTTTTTTTTTTCGGGCATAATACAATCTTAAATGCATCAAATCTTTAGATTAACACCATGTTCGAAATCTACGACTTCTAACTACCCGAAATTGTATATCAATTTCGGGCATATTTCTGCAAAATTCCATTTTCGAGCACTATTTCGAAAACTACTTCATTTGAGACCAGGTACTGCTTACAAAGCTAAGTAAATAGATGCCTTTCAAATATGGATAGAGCTTCTTACTTAAATGTTACAATTTACAGCCAATCCGACCGGATATATCATATTTTTTATTTTATTTAATAAATCATGCCTTTTTTACTTCATTTTTGTGTTCTACAGGTCCAATTCGGTCTAGAGCAGTGGTACTCAACCTGGTCCCTACCGCCCACTAGTGGGTGGGCGGTAGGGACCAGGTTGAGGAAATCCATCGGTAGAGGAAAAGTAAACTCAATATTTATATGAACCCGATATTTCGGTTTGAATTTTCAGACCTTTTTCAAGGGAAGTAAAATTTAAGAGTTGCCTCTGTTGTACCACATTAAAAGAATAAATAGATTACAGTTAAAATAGAACATTACCATTAAAATCACAATAAAATTACACTTTAAAATCTTTATCACAGAACTTTATAATCTAAATTCACTAGATTTTTAAATAGCTCATATACTTTATAATCTAGAATTTAGATTATAAAGTTCTGTGATAAAGATTTTAAAGTATATACTTTAAAATCCATAATAAATAAAATACATAAAAGAGCAAAAAAATAATAATAAAATAAAATATATAACTAAACAAAACTAAAAACAGTAATGGTAAATAATAACGAGAATTTAGAGTAAAATGTGTTTTGTTATTTTATGCTTATATTTTTTAAACGGAAGTTCGTGAAATTTATGTTTTCCAATATCTTGAATAAGAGGACTATCATTAAAGGGAAACTTAGCAAAGAATTTCTCTGTTAGCTTGAAAATAAAGTCTTTTGTTAATTGAATATTTAACTCTTCATGAATATCTACTATTTTTTTATATCTAGGATAATTTCCAACCACTCTAAGACTTTTATTTTGGATCACCTGAATTTTTTATAATTAGAACACAATGTTATTACTCCAGACAGGACAGGCATAAGTTAAAGTCGGTCGAATGCAGGTTTTATATAGAAAATTTTTGTTTTTTAGTGAAAGTCTTGAATTTCGATTGAGTAGCGGGAATAAATTGTGCATAGCAGTTGTTGCAGTTCTGCAAATAATATTTGTATGTTTAGTAAAATTTAATTTCTGGTCCACGTTAACTCCCAAATATTTAATGTTTGATTTCCATTCTAAATCAGAATTTTGAATTGAAATGTTTCTACTAAGATTTGGTCTACGCCTCGTGAATAAAATAGCCTCAGTTTTAGATTCATTAATTTTGATTTTCCATTTAATCATATATTTAATAAATTTCACAGCAGCTTCTTCCAAACGTTTAATAATTGTATCCGTTCTATGAGATTGCACAAAAATTGCTGTGTCATCTGCGTATAACGAATAAGAAACATGTCACTCTTGGAAAGTCGTTAATAAATGTATTAAAGAAAAGGGGGCCTAGGATAGTTCCCTGTGGTACTCCTGCCGAGATGAACCTTTGACTTTTCGTAACCTACTACCAGACTACAAATTACAACAAACAACATAAATTTATTATTATTTGTATAGTTACGAGCAAAGCAGTCTTGCCAATTTTCAAATGTGTTGCTGATTTTCGTAACGTCAAAAAACCAAGATCAGGATGCATGTTTAGAGAATGCCATTTTATCTACTTTTTTTACAAACTTGAGATAAAAGTTAAGTCAACGAAAAACGTTATTTTAAAGAATCATTAAGATTTTAATTTCAGAATATTTAATTTGGCTCTCGATTTCCACTTTCAGGTAAACATCGAGGTAACTATCTGACAGATAAGGTTATCTGGAACTTCATCTACTGAATAAATGTCAATACCAATCAGTGAATTCAATACGTCAGTCTCGTTATCCGTTAGATAACTATACGATAGATAAATTTGTATTGAAAGACGGGATGACATTTATTCAGCACAGAAAATATCACGTAACCTTATCTGTCAGATAGTTACCTAGAGGTTTACATGAAGGTGGAAAGACTGGGCCTTAGTCACCTATTGCCAAAACAACCTCATTTTAAAAAAAATACATGGTTAAAAAACTGTAAGATGCTTACATGTCAATTCAGTTTAAAAAAAACTATTTCTTAGTTTAAGTAGTTTCAAATAAAACAAATCAAACAAGAGTCTAATAATTATTTATTTTTTATTTTACAACTTACATATAATTTTCGTAAATTTATTATATAAAAATATAAGTATTTTATAAAAAAACTTAAAGGATATAATTAACAATTTGAAGGTATATCCCAGCCGTATTAGTGGTAAACCATAAAAACTCCAGCGTAACAAGTAATGTATAGTAAAAAGAACGAAGTAACCATTTTAATTAATATTTAGTTCGTTTTACTATAACTTTATGCACAGTGCAAATTTTATTAAAAAAAGAATATGAAATTTGTTTGTGCTACAGAAACATCTACTTAAAATCCCTAAAACTATAATTTCAAAAACACTTTTTGTGATTTTGAAAATCTAATTCAATTGCAAAATTCCCGCCTTTTATGTTGTCTAAATTATATAGCACATTTCCTTACTGGCAAATTACCAAATTAGAAAAACTTAATAGTATTTTAAACTGTGATAATTTATGAAAAAAAAAAATAAATAAATTATAAAAAGTAAACCCAGTTTATCTAATTAATATACACCTATCCCCCGATTTACACGGAAGATAGGTTCCTCAGAAAACCATGTAAATCGAAATCGTGGATATTGATACGTAAAACCATGTAAATCGAAAAGAACGAAAATGTGCATAATTCAGTCATTTATTTCAATATAAGATCCTTAAAAAATTAACAAAAAATTAAATTACTGTCATCATTTTCATTATTAATCTTTTCTTCCTGATTTGACAGAAAGATTTATTGTGCATATAAAATGGGGAATCCCCATTTTAGATTTGAAACCAGTGTTACGATAAGAATAGAATTAAAAAATGTAGAAATTAGTATGCAGCCAAAATATTCACTTTTACCAATTATTTTAAAAACCGTGTAAAAGCGAAATCGTGTAAAACAAAGTACCGTCTAAATCGGGGGATAGGTGTATTTAGAAGATATATTAGGGAAATTTGTATACTGTTTGCCATCTGAGATGGAACTTACTACGTGAGTATGTTATGAAATTAGAACTTTTATGTATGTATTTGTAGCATGTAAAAATTATATTTTAATATTTTTCTTATGCCTCCATGGAATTATGTTTAGAGGGCACCGAATTATATCTTGCCTAGGGGCGCTGAAATAGACTTGCCTAGGGGCGCCAACGACCCTCACGCTGCCCTCTCAGGTACGTTTTCGTTCGTAGGATTGCAAATAATTTGGTTTCATAATGACATTGTATAGTTTGGATAAATTCTATTTCTCCACGATAATCGCATAACAGAAATCGTTTATATATTAATACCCATAAGAAGTATATTTGAATATGTAATAAATAATAAATAATAGGTTCCGATATCTTAGGTGGCGTATAAGGGCAGAGAAGATAAGTTCTTCGTTACTGGACCTCCGATATTGTAAAGTATTTCCAAAATGAAATGGTCATTCTTGATAAGAAACTTAACAATGCGGTAATGGGATAGAGAACAGAATATAAGAGGTATTAAGGGAAAAAATTTAAATTAGTTCAAACAACATTTGTGGTTGACGAAATGGCAAATAAGAACGTTGCAGTATTTTAAGGCTACCGCCATATTATTGTGTTTTAAACCCTATTGAACTAATATGGAACCAATTAAAAGGTAATGTGCGCCGGAAAAATACAACACCGACAGAAAGTGACACTGCAGTACAATTAATTAAAGACGAAAAAAGAGCAATAAGTAGTGATTTGTGGAAAAGATGTGTAGAACTTAATTTAAATGACAGTGATAGTGACACAAACTCTGATAGTGATATAAACAATGATAATAGTGATAATGATTAATATTTTAATAATTTTAAATTACCATAAATTGACAAGTTCATAAAAAAATTGATGTGAAGTGTGAATTTTCACACATTTCAGGGTTTCGCAGGTATTTATTAACTGTGTGATGATTATTTGTGATGCCAAAACAAATTTTATGTCAAAATATTTTTTTATGAATTTTAATTCGAATGCCTAATACCATTATTTAAATTTCTAAATATATGCAGTATTTTTTTTATACAGCAAAGTTCATTAAGATTTTGAAAATTGCGTCTATGGCTTCCATTGGTTGCTTAAATCATAAGCCTTGCCCTCTGATACCTTCAAATATAGAATTAAATTATAATTTCAACACTTCCCACTGGTTATTAAATTTACGCTTTTAAAAATTAATTCAACATTTACCAAAATATAACTAGAATTTTGATAAAATAATTTAAACAAAATAAAAATGCAAAAAAAAAACTGAAAAAATAAAAATTGACGGGATTCGAACACAGTTTCTTACAGTAGTTTCAACTCACTAAGCGACAACGTTACCACTGTGCTATACAGGATCACTCGTTTACCATGTTAAATAGCGGATTAACTATATTACTTATTTTACTTAAAAACACAAAAAATGCGTTATTTTTCGAAATCATAATCTGATCAAAAATTCCTGTTGTACTATTCCGGTTCACACCAATGTACATTACTGAGAATTTTTTCAGATTTTTAGTTTAAACCATCTGGGCTACAGGGTGTGGGACAAAAATTTTTTTGCACAATTTTGGCAAAAATCGCCTCAAAATAATTTATTTTGCAAAAATAAAATTTTGATCCTTAATCCACGTACCAAAGGCTTTCATTTGATACCCTACACAGAATTGTAAAAAAATATATTTTTTTTCGATGAGCATATATTTGTTTATATTTTTAGGGGGATATGTTTTTTAGATGTTTTAGTATTTTTCCTATGTGCGGGTCAAAGAGTTGTATAAGCATGCCAAATTTCAACTCTCTAGGTTTAGCCGTTTGGCTACAATTTTTACCGAACAGACAGACAGACAGACAGACAGACAGACAGACAGATAGACAGACAGACAGATAGACGACAAAATGACGGTATAAGGGTTTTTTGGTCATACCTACAAAACCCTAAAAAAATGGGTTTAGTTTGTGCAAATTTGAAGTATTTACTATAAAGACTTTAAAACAAAACGATTTTTAAACATGCCTATATTTATAATTCAAATATAGCCAGTCCTAAGCCTGATAAAAGTGTGAAGGAATATAATGTGAGTATATACAGTTCATTCTAAACAGCATATAAGAAAACACGTTTATTTTAAATAATTATTACGGCTCTGGCAACTATTATTAACAGAACCATAATATATTGGAATCAGTAAGGAGAGTGGCCATTTTATTTTGGAAACACTATACCGTAAAATCCATAAAGTAAAGAACATTTGCTCATAGCATCTAAGAATATCAACCCTCGGCACCATTTCGTATCTAATCGGTATTTATGTGTAATTTTGGAAATCTCTAAAAAAAGTCACGTCCAGGAAGGAATCTAGAACTTCCAGGAATCAGTATTAATCCCATTTATTGTCTTTTCCTTGTCATTACGGAAACTTGTCAATCTACTCTCGTATGATTAGTACACAATCTGCCACGAGAGGCGTTGTTCTGGGCGCGTACTTCAAGCAACTTATATTTATTTATATTTTTATTAAAACTGTATTTAACATTTTTTTTTCATAAATTATCTAAATGAAGGTATGATATTTACATAAATACAATAATTAATCTATAATAAATAATTAAATAATCACTGGTACTCAGATCATTAGCTATAGATCTCATAATTCGTTATAGTTTATCAATGTATCGAAATACTTCAAAATATAAATCAATTTACATCCTTAAGCATCCTGTACATTGAAGTCAATTAGTTATAATTTATTATTATTTTTTAATTCTAAAATACACTACAAAGTTATTCAAATTTAGAATTGTTTCTTTTTCTGTATATGTAAATAATACGATTTTTTACACAAAACAATATGTTTAATAAATAATATCTATGTTATTTTTTTAAACGTAAAACATTTCGTCTTTCGTAAAATATTTGTAATGCTTCAGTGTTTTCTTTCTTCAGAAAATTGTTAGCATTTACGTTTTTCACAGTGGAAAATATAAATGTAATCCATGAATTTTTTTGTCTGTTATCATCCCATAACTGTGTCTATCCAAGGTACGAATTTTTGTATATTTGTGTATACTCCAGGTAGATGTTCTCTTCCACAACCAATGCCCCATGACACGAGGCCTATGAGGGTTCTTCTGCCTTCTATTGCTAAGGTTAATGGTCCACCGGAGTCACCTTGGCATGAATCTCTTCCACCCTGAAATCATTAAAATTAATGTTAAGAAAAATTTATATTAGGTGCACCGGAAAGTTTTTTCGTTTTTATTATTAGTGCAGTATGCAAATTAGTCACGACTTATTCGCTGAATTAAACAGACGTCTTTTGCGTTTTGATTAAACTTTTTAATCTTGAGTACCTAATTATTGTTTTCATTTCATTTTAAACCCTTGCATTTTAAAATGGCGGAAGAATTTTCATCAAAACATTTTTTATGCTGTTTAATGTTGTATGAGTACCGTAAAAAAAATCTGCTACAGTTGCTACATAAAACATTTGCACTGTTTATGGTG
Organism: Liopterus haemorrhoidalis; assembly: GCA_963971575.1. Taxonomy (NCBI): domain Eukaryota; kingdom Metazoa; phylum Arthropoda; class Insecta; order Coleoptera; family Dytiscidae; genus Liopterus; species Liopterus haemorrhoidalis. The sequence goes on from OZ020617.1 coordinate 7,450,489, forward strand.
ATAAACTAAGTGTACACACATGTCAACAGTGTTTTAAAAGATTTAAATCAGAAAATTTATGTTTGGATGATGAACTTCGATCTGGAAGGCCCTATAAAGGAATAATTTATTATGAGATGTTAAAACCGGGGCAAAGTGTCTGTCTTTAGTGTGAACAATTGGATCGACTGAATCAAAACTTGACCAGAAATCGGCCAGAAATTGTGAATAGAAGAGGAGTTATTCTTCAAGGCGACAATGCCTGACCTCATTCATAAAAAAAAAACAAGTGAAAAAATTTCCGAGCTTGATTGGGAGGTTCTAACACACCCACCCTACTCACCAGATATTTCACCCTCCGACTATCACTTATATCGGTCATTGGAACGCTTTTTAAGAAACAAAACACTTAGAGATATGAACCATGTTAAAATGAGCCTTGAACAATTTTTTCTTCAAAAAATCATGAATTTTATAAATCGGGAATATTTTCTCTTCCTGATAAATGGCAGAGTGTCATAGATCACAATGGTAACTATTTTACTCAATAAAGTACATTTTTTCTTTCGATTTGTTTCTACTTTAATAATACAAAATAAACGAAAAAACATTCCGGTACACCTAATATTAAAGGAATATGCAAAACTATACAAGGTATGTCAATTAGAAGATGTAAATCATTTTCATCAAACAACGATTCAAGCTGAGATGAGAGCAATAACTTACCCACAAATTCGACAAAAGTGCTACAGTAATGGAAAGTATATTTTGAAAACTTACTTAACTATGATTCTGATTCAGACCTGAAGAGAAAATCCCAAGATACACATCCGAAGCATACATTCATGAACCAACACTATCTGAGGTCAAAGCAGTAATAAACAGATTAAAGAATAACAAAGCTGTAGGAGTAGATGACAATCCCAGCGAGTTTCTTAAGTTTGGCGGTGAAGGACTACATAAAAGACTACATGATCTTATTTTGATGGAGCAAAAAAGAGCTTCCCGAAGAATGGAACATAGCTGTGATATGACAGATTCATAAGAAAATAGATAAACTGGATTGTGGAAATTATTGTGGGATCTCACTTCTTTGTACTTCATATAAAATCCTCTCAAATATTGTTCTGCATTGACTTACACCAAGGGTGTCAAACTCATTTCAGCCTCGGGCCATTTTTCTAACAAGTAAAATTTATGCGGGCCGCACGTTATGTACAGGCTATTCCAAACGTTTAGGCGGAACTAAATGGGAATTTCGTTCTTTAAGGTTGTCACGGGAAGGAACCTTGCTTGGATAATTTCAAGTTTAACGTTGGTATGTGAAAATTAAAAATTAACAGTGAAGCCATAGAGACGATGACATTTATTAAAAATACATTTTCACATATTTTGAAGACAAAATAATAATAATAATAATAATAAATGGGAAATTTTTATTAAGAATGACAAAAAATTAAAATTAAATGAAACGGACATTTTATAATAACAATCAATTTAATCTAGAATTTTCAATGTGAGTATGATTTACAAAGCTTAAACAAAATGACCAAAAGTCCAAATTAATAGATAAAAATTACTAGATTTCAAAATCTAGTTCCATCTCAACGTTTGGAGTAGCCTATATTTATATTGTTATTTATTCCGTTTTTTATTTTCCTACATTTTTCTGAATATTTATTTGAAGGAAGTAAGGAAATAACATTTAAATAATAACAATTAAATTTTGCCAAAATATTTGCTTTATCGAACAACAAAACAAAAACGGGTCGAAATCAGCGTAGTGGCACTGTACACAGTAGTTGCACCTATAAAAAAGTTGTATTTGAAAGCTCTACTTACGAGAGTATTATTTGGAATCACGGAGAATCGCTGATCTACCGACTATCGCACGGCTAACTGCAACAGTTATTGCCTGACTATTGGTTTTCCGCCCTTGCCGAAGTCTTGACGCCGCAGCCCGGGCAGCTTCTGTCACGAGGTATTTTCGTTCAAATAAATGTTTATACTATATGTAGTATAAAAAATTATTATAGTATAAGAAGTCTTTACGGGCCGCTAGAATGTAAGTATTGGGCCGCATGCGGCCCGTGGGCCGCCAGTTTGACACCCTTGACTTACACCATACGCAGAAGAACTTTTTGGAGACTACCAGGCGGGTTTTCGAACTAGCAGATCGATAACAGCTCAAATCTTCTCATTGAGACAAACTTGGACAATGTTGGAAACAACACCGACGTTCATAATGTTTTTATTGATTTCAGGAAAGCCAATGACAGCATTATGCGTGACAAACTCTGGGACATCATTGTATTTGGCACCCTTAGTAAACTAAGATAACAAAGATGTGTGTCGGGATCTTTGAAGCAGAGTGAAAGTAGGAAATCTTGTCACAGCCTTTTGAAATTCATCCTGGAGTCAAACAAGGAGATCCACCTCACCTTTGCTGTTTAACCTCGTGCTGAAGACGATGTTACGAGCAGCCCAAGACACCAACTACCGTGGTTTACAGCTCAATGGGTACCACAAGATTTTAGGGTATGCAGATAACTTGGATGTTATTTCAATTAAAAATGAAATAAGAAACTTAACATCTTTCAATGAAATTTAAATATATTAAGATTAAAAAATATAAAAAGATTATTATTTCTGGTGGGAGGGGCATTGCCTATTTGCCTTTACAGCAAAGCCACCCTTGTAAGTCCTGATTTTTCAACAATGAAGATAAAAGACATGAGAGATAAATGACTTATATTACCTCTTTGTAACCTGCACAAAGAAAGACATCATGAATGGTTTCTCTGCGACCTGCAGCTCTGAACCACCTCTGACACCGCTCGTTGGGGATGACTTCTACATCTACTTCTTGCAGCACTGCTGGTACAGTGCTTTGTCCATGTCTCGTTCTTCCCCATCCTGCTACAGTCGCCATCTTACCAGCTAATTTCATCTAAAATCACAGAAAACCAAACCATCGTAGAATCTGCGTATACGGTGCTGACAACGCTGTTAACTTCCAATAGTGTTTCGAATAACACCATAAAAGATGTATACTAACACTGCTACAGCCAAAACAAACTGCTACAGCCAATAGTCAATAAAGAAAAGCCAACATTAGCAGATATAACAACATCCAGACAATAAGGTACGTATCTGAATATTTACTTACATTAAGCTTACCTACTGGACCATCAGCTTAAGACTTCTTACTGTTTAAAATATATATTCTTACCGTTAAAGGTGGTAGACATACTGGTACAATATGTTGCTTGAACCGAACATTTCTGTCCAATTTTACCAAAGCTACATCATTTCTGAAATCTGTTGGTGAATATGAAGGATGAACTTCTTTTCTCTCAATCGAATATTCTTCATGAGATAATCTTTCATCCTGGTCTCGTACATCCCATTCACCCAATCGAACTTTTAAGTTATTATTGGCAGTCCTAAAAACATGAATATTGCATTAAACCGAAAACTATGGAACGAGGATTGACAGATAGTTTAAAAGGAAGAAATAGCAAGAATTTTGCTTTTTGCAGAGGTGTGGGAGCTCCTAAGCAACGCTATAAAGACAAGCTAAAAAATAACCTCAAGTCATGTCGGTTGCTCAGCCCAGACTGGGAAAAAAAAAAACTCCTCTGTCGAAGTACATGGCGCAACCTAGTGACAAACGGTATACAGCAGTACGATTCATCATTAATCATTATTAATCATCATTAATGTATAATAATAACAACAGAGGCCCCAGAATTGAGCCTTGCGGAACTCCTAATTTTATAATGCATTGAGCGAGTTTGGTAGCAGCGAGTAAATACGCCAATAGGTAGCTAGTAAAGTCTACCAGTGTAATTGAGCCATAAGGATTTATTCAACTTAGGTCTGGTTAAGATAGATTTTAATAAATAATTAACAGAGAGTAGAGTTAACTACAGGTTGGGATTCATCGGGTCAATATAAGGATAGGGTAACTGCAGCGAATTTCGACTACCAAATTTATTTATTTTTTAATTTACGTACTATTCAATATTTTGGTAGGAAAGTGGTCCCAATCGATACCTCATTCACTTATCTTTAGGTGCTAAATATTTTCACGATGAAACAAGCTGTTATTACAACTTAAGTTCGACATAAAAAAAATATGAAAAAAACGTTGATTTCAAAAAAGTGATGTTAATATCGACTACCCTAAAATTTTAAGATAATCAACGTTTCTTGTCTCTTTTACATTTTATTTAGGTAAAAGAATATAATAATAGAGACTTTTAGTAAGACGTGATTTTAATTGTCGCCAAATTAGGTAAGTGAAACATGCATGCATGTAATATCGACTAGTCCGTAGTAGCTTCATTCCTCTAGTCGATATTACCTGCAATCAAATCTGTTTTATTTAGCCTGTGATATTGTAACAAAATATTATGAAAATCAAATTTTACCAGCTAATATATATGTATTTTGATCAGTTCTTATCAGTTTATTCAATGCAAAATATTTTGTTCAACTTTCCTTTGATAAACAACTGCTGATCAAAACCAATAAAAAAATATTTTAACACTTAAAAAATATAAATATCTACACTGTTCGTCTAACGACATTCACACGTGGCTTAAAATAAAGTGAGGTTAGTTTTTCACATAAACATAGTCTTACGTTATACTACCGCTATATGGCAGCAAGTATTTAGAGAAATAATGGGATAGTCGAAATTACCTGCGTAGTCGAAATTCGCTGCAGTTACCCTATAACAGTAGTAAATTAAAAAATTCTTACGTAGCAACACAATGAGCTGCTGTAACCACCCATCTCTCGTTCAGTAATGCGCCACCACAAGCCAATTTTTTGCTCAAAAATCCAGTCTTTATCAATGCTGCTTGCCAGGGATGTGATCCGAAACCTGTACTATGACCACCAACTATCCTGTTACTTCTTGTATATAACTCGCCACAACCTAAAAAGAAAAATAATTAGAACTAAAGAAATTAGGATTTGCCGATAGAACCAAATGGTGCACTACGAAATTTGAAGAATACGGTGTCTTCTACTAGAAACTGGTGCTCCTTAAAGGGTGCTGCCCTACAGAAAGTGCTAGTAGAATATGTGCAAACAAAAAGATAACCACTTGCAAAAACTGAAATAAATGTATACAAAAACACTTAGTTTTTTAAACTGCTGGAGTAAAACCATGGTCGAAAATTTGTATGGAAATTTTAATAAAAACTTTATTTTTATAGCCAAGACGCCAAAGCAACTGTAGCTTAAAAGTTGTAAAACTTCTAATTTATTATCTAACACATAACTAAATATGATTTTAGTTAGATATGTTTTACGAAAATAAAATATTGAAGAGCAATGGTAGTCTACAATTGGGATAGACTATAGTTTGTTAGTATAGAAATCTAAATTGAAATGGCTTTTGGCAAATTTGTTTAAGCTATTGTAAATCTTACTTGCATTTTTCAAAAATACAAATGTCATTTTTATTACATTTAGAGCACAAATAGTCATTGTTGCTGTGTGCCAAAAATTTTAAGTAACTAATCATTACATTTTTATCTTTTGTTTAATTCTTAATACAATTATTAATAATTTTTTTTTTTTTTTTTCTTAAATTTTGTTTTCCAAAATTTTTAATATATATCATCTATTCAATTTTTATAATAAATGGGAATTTATAATATGATGTATATAGGTGACAATGTATATTAGAATAGCAAGTTGTTGGAACGTCACTAGTAATATGTAACGATAACAACTATAAGTAAGTGATAGCATGTGACAGATTGTAAATAAACGTCGTTTTAGAAATGTGTAATTTGTCTTGAATTTGTGTGTTTTAATTGATATTATTACAAGCACTAAAAAGCGCTAACATCAGAAGTGGGATAAACCCTAATTCTAACTGGTTTTTATTTTTCTATACATAAAATATTTTTAAAATGATTGAAAAATGACAGAAATATTGTCTGCTGCAAAAAGAAAAGTTTTGTGGCACTGAAATGTCTAAATTGGCCCAGATTTATACAAAAATAATGCAATATGATCGAGAAAAAAAATCGTCTAGGAATCGAATAGGATAAAAAATGGAATTAACTTATTTCTAGATACAGTTGGTAATATCACATATATTACACAGATATTACAAATTTTAAGATAAATATGGCAAATATGGTTATCGAGCGTCAAATATCAATTATTGATCTTTTTTATAAGATTAAAACCCTGACACTTAACAGATCAAATTGAAGAGGTAAAATATCATGTTAATTAAATTCTTAATATGTTTGCAACGAGAAATATCAAGACACAACTTAAACAAGATCTTTATAAGATTTATATATTTTCTTTTTAAACATGGTTTTTGCTTCAGCAAATTATTTTTGCTACTGGTTATCTCATCTACAAAAGTCTTCAAATATATTAGTCCATAGAACAAGTCCATATCCTGTCCATACACTCTCTATGGTAAAAAGTTTCCTTTTTCTGTTTACCCCTGAAGTTGACGTGTTCCGGCCTATCTAAGGCTGGAGATGTCGGAGGCGGCGGAGGTGGCGCTGGTCTATAAGGCCTGTAAGTAGGCCGGTCCACAGCATTTGTCTCCAGATCATGCAGTGGGTAATAACCCACCAAATGGACAGTGTCAGAATCTAAATCATTATTACAAATTACAAATATAAAAAATAAATAAAAGAAAATATTACAGACAATTTATAATTAACCCATTAGTGCCCAACACCGTAAAAATACATGTAAAAATATAATACGTGCAAATTTCATCGAAATGCCCGTGGTCGCCTACAGACGACTGCACAATGAAACATTTACAAACGCCGATTGAGCAAAAATTACATGTGTGTTTGCTGAAAACAATCAGTTGTGTGCAAGAGTTGAGTTATTACGGATGTTCGCCTTACATTAAGGGCCGATCTTTCCACCTTCTGATAAACTTCTGGGTAACTGTCTGATAGATAAAGTTATCTGATACTTTGTCTGTTGGATAAATGTCACCCCGTCTTTCAATTCAAATTTATCTGTTAGATAGTTATCTGACGGATAATGAGACTGACATATTGAATCCTCTTAGTTAGATATTAACAATTATTAATGTCGTAAGCATGTAATAAAATTAGGCTAGTGAAAAATAGATAGTAGATATTAATAGTAATTGTTCTACGTTTATTTAATTTTTTAATTTTATTATGATTGATGTAAATACAAAATAAGTTATAATAAATTAAATCACGGAGTATTCTTTCATTTTCATTTTTTCTGAGTAATCAGTTTCTTCAGGTACGTCACCGACACAGTACTGAACATTTGTGGGTGGTTCTTCATATCCACTCTTGTAACGATAAAGTTGCGTAATACTGCAATACCTATTATAATCTTATTGCTCAAATTCGAAGCCAATATTAGAATTATTAAACATTGTATTGTGAGGCGTGGATCCCGGCTAACGTTTAATATAAAATATCCTTCTCGACACCGTTTACTTCAGCCTTTTTTTCACAGAAGAAAGCAGTTTCACTAACATTTCATCCCAGGTTGCAACCACTCGTTGATAGCGGGCAATTTCGTAAAATACTCGTTGAAATTTGTGTATTCAATTTTCCGTACAAAGCATACAAATGAAATCATACATAAGCTGGATATTGCACGAGATACTTTTTTCATATTTTTTCTCACCGTGGACTGGTGTACTGTTATTTTGGAGTTAAGGCATTATTTCTAAAAATAATAAAATTCAAACAAATTATATTTTTTCTAGTTCATTTTGCAATTTATTGTTCCAAGAAATCATTTAATTTCTAACTTTTTGACAGTGACAAATCTTATTTGTTACTTATTCGCTACTTTGACTACCGAATAATTTATCTGCCAGATAGCATAGTTTATTCGTAGGAATAACTTTATCTGAAGGTGGAAAGACGCTTTATTGTTTTTATCCGTCAGATAACGTTACCAGCCACTTTATCTGAAGGTGAAAAGACCGGCCCTTAATATTAAAAAAAAAAAAATAATAATAATAAAATAAATAATTTACAGAACTAAAGGGATTGTAGTTCTTGAATAATAAATACACCAGCAAAATAAAAGGATTTTTGTTCTAATTTTACTCATATCCTTTTTGCATATATAAACCCTTTTGGCACTACCTGCTCAGATCAGTTTATAGGTCTACAGGTAATAAGTTACAATTTAGGTTAAATTTGAATGCAAATTTAGCATAAGTGGTCCTCTATTAGTGTAATTTTTTGGCCAAGAAAAAAATTGGGACAATTGAGAGTTAAATGGAATGATAACAAGAAATTCTGGATAAAAATATAAACAATTTTATAGACCTTATTCTCAGACGGGTCAAAATTGTATTTGAAATTTCTTAGATTAATATCAAATATATTATCCGTAAATAAAAGTCTGTCGCTTTAGAGTGTAAGTGTTTGTGTGAAACCTCCTGCTAATCTCGTTAACTTTACCTGAGCTAGCGGCCTTGTGTTTGACTTATATAATACAAGTATATAACAGGTAGTAGTTGAATTCTATCTCACATATTATCATATTTGTCGATTTTTCTAACCTGTTTGTGAATTAAACTTCTCGTTTAGACCCAACCTAAAGCTGCGTTCAGAGCTCTTTAAATTAGTTGACTGTTCACTGTGCACCGTGGATAAGTTTAGTAGATATTTTAACGTTCAAGGCAGCGTTTAAAACTAAAGAAATTAGTACGTTACGAATAGTGCGACATCTGTGTGTGTCTTTAAACCAACTATAATGGCTTCGTAAAATGTCAATTATCTATTATCGTTTTCCTAATTCTGCTGTCCTAGATTTTTACTTACTAAACCAAACCTAATTACCAAAATCGATCATATTTACTGTTCTTCTTTGTAATTTAGGGCGAGATTTGTTGTAATCGGCGCGATGACATTTTGTTAGGTTATGTAAAGGCATACAATGTAAACATTCTCACCGATGTAGACTGAGATAGCTAGTCTTTAGAATTTTTAGAACTACTAAGATCTTCTTTTGTATGGGTCATTTGAAATTTTCTTATAGGTCACTATGTAACCCGCGGGTCATAGGTTCACCATCACTGTATAAACCAGTGTATCTCAACCGGTGGTCCGTGGACCACTGGTGGTCCTTAGCTAAAGCCTTATAAATGATTATTTTTTTGTTAATTGTATGATATTTTATTCATTTTCTGTGATTTTTGTTCATTTTCAGTAATTTTTTATTACTGAGGTATTATATGTAGAGTCTACATATACAATAATTTGTTTAATAGTACATTTATTTTTTGTGGTCCGCGGTAGGAAATTAAATATTTTACTGGTCCGTTGTACGTGAGAAACACTGGCATAGACTATTCTAAACACTTTCATGAACCACAGTTTAAAGTTTATTTATTATAAATCTATTAAGTTGTTATAACCATCATTAATTAAATATATAAACAAATTGCAATATCATTATTGATGATTTTTATCCTTGTATTAAAAAAATTGTAACCTGACCATGTCACTATCTTAAAGGCTTTCGTGTCCTTATAACAAAAGTGATATACTTGAAAATTGAAAAGCAATATAACAATTAATCCTAATATAAATATTTTAACCATTTCCATAACATCTAAATGTACTTAAATCACATTATTATCTTAAGTAAATTCAGCAAATTAACAACAATTAAAAAATAACAAATTATCCCAAAATTTCATAATTCAAGTTGCGAAATTATAAAATTTGTTAAAAATTATGATTTATTTGTAACGAGGATGTTTTAAAATCATTTTTCCGTCAAATTAACTTTAGCAAAATTTCAAAAGATGTCGTGTTTGAATTACTAAATTTCATTTATTGTTAAGTAATAGAAAAATATTGTATATTGTTAAGTGTTGCTTACTGCTTATTTTTAAATGCTTATTTGCACGCGTATTATTTTACAGGAATGGACTTCTGGTTATTATTTACTATTTATTATTTACAACAACGGTTTTCTGTTACAGAACGCGAAGTCAAAATAGTCGAATTTATGCTACACTTTGACGCGTACCCTTTTTCATTTTTAGGGTTCTGTAGGTATGACCGTCTGTCTGTATGTCTGTCGTCTGTCTGTCATCTCTCTATCCGTCCGTCTGTCTGTGTGTCTGTCTGTCTGTCTGTCTGTCTGTCTCTTTGTCTGCCTGTCTATCGAACTGGCTATTTGAGTATCTATCGGTCTGTCTGTCTGCCTATTTGTCTCTCTGTTTATCTTTCTATCGGTCTGTCTGTCTGTCTGGCTGTCTATCTATTGGTCTATATATCTGTCGGTCTGTCTAAGTCTGTCTTCGTATTCGTCTGCCTGTACGGTAGATTTTTTTTTATTATTTTGAGTAGGGTATCAAATAAATCCACGTAAAGCATAGATCAGGGAACGGCAACTTCTTTTAGGATAGACCAGGATACGCCTTCTAGTATATTGTGTTACATAACTATATTTTTTGTACATCGTCAACTAAAAAACACAAAAAATGCGTTATTTTCCGAAAACATAATCTGATCAAAAATTCTTGTTGTACTATTCCGGTTCACACCAATGTACATTAATTAGATTTTTTCAGATTTTTAGTTTAAACCATCTGGGCTACAGAGTATAGGACAATTTTTTTTTTTGCACTATTTTGGCAAAAATCGCATCAAAATAATTTATTTTGCAAAAATTTTGATCGTTAATTCACGTACTAAGGGCTTTCATTTGATACCCTACTCATAATTTAATTATTTTTTTCTATGAGCACATATTTATTTATATTTTTAGGGTTTTTATTGATATATGTTTTTTAGATGTTTTAGTATTTTTTCTATGTGCATATCAAAGAGTTATATAAGCATGCCAAATTTCAACTCTCTAGGTTTAGCCGTTTGGCTACAATTTTTACCGAACAGACAGACAGACAGATAGACGGCAAAATGACGGTATAAGGGTTTTTTAGTCATACCTACAAAACCCTAAAAATTAAATAAATTTGTTGTCTGATATCTATTATTATGTAATCTACAATTAACAACATCTTATTACATTGAAAAATGTTATTAATTTTATAGAGTTAAAAAAAAAAGATTAGTGCAACTTCAGTCAAAAATGTACCAAAAAAATAATCCAGGTGTTACACTTTATTTCAAACAATAATTCATTTTGTAAGAAAATATGAGCTTTAACCTTGCTTCTGATTGGTCATTACATTTCCAAAGTAAAAAAATAGTTTTTAGTCTACGTTGACAGTTATTCATCGTCGTACATTTGAATTAATTAATATCGTTGCCATCGTGAATAAATTAATATTGTATATCGAAATATATAGGATATATTTTCTTATTTTTAGTTATTGATTTCCATATTTAAACGTTTATTTATATTATTGGCATTTAACCAAATTTCTTTACCACATAATTTTTAAAAATTATTATACTCGACTCGTTCAATTTTCCTGAGTGGGGGGGGGGAGTCTCATAAGCCCATAAGGATACTGAATAATTATATTTTTAATTGGTCATTGCATATATTATGCTGAACCTCATCCAGGATAATTGACTTTTAATCCGTAGAATTTAACCTGAACCCGACCCTGTAAAATAATGTACCGTGTGAATTAAATAAATACTGAATTTTTATGACGTCGATTTTGCATTTGTTATTTGGAAAGTCAGTGAAAATTTGCCAAAATTTCCCTCATAACTGACCTGGTTTATAAAATTCCACATTGCTAATTTGTGCAAATTTCCAACATAAATACATTTTTAATATGTTTATAACAATATAATTGCTAAATTGTTTTCTTACTAAAATAGGTTTTTTTTCTGAGCCTATTTTTGTTTTTTACTTATACAAATGTTCTGCGATATATTAAAAGGAATAATTTATTGCAAATTTGGTAGACAAGCATCTAAACAAATAAATAATAAATTATATAATGTTGGTAAGAGGCGTTCATAATTATAATTACAAAATAAAATACTTTAGAAAGTAAATTTTTCGATAGTTGCAATTATACAATTGTTTGTTAATTTGTATTTTGTATCTTAAGCAAATTAATGACTATAATCATTTGTAACATTATTTTTATCTTAGACATAGACAAATTGCACAAATACCAAATTATTATTATTTTTTTTTTTTTGTGCTCTGGGAAGCCAAAATATTTAAAGAGACATATTTCAAAAGATAAATAGGTTTTAGATGAGTTTTGGGCAGTGGTGCTTTGTGGAAACTTCTAATAGAGGTGCTGCAACAAGAATTATAATGGAGATTTTCTTATATGTGTGAATTAATTCGGTCCATCTGGCGGTCAATTGCTGTACTATGTAATTTTCTAACATCTAATGTCTGCAACCGGCTTGTTAGTGTTAATGTTTCAGTGTTGACATATGGCAATAATATTCAGTTGATAAACGTTTTTGTAATAAAAGGGTTTGAATTAATAACATCGTGTTTATCTGATTCGAAAATGTCGAAATTCGAGCCAAAAAAGCGTCATTTCCGGCAAGTTCTCATTTTCTGTTTTCATTTGAAGAAATTAGCCGCTGAAACTCATCGAATGCTCGTAGAAGCTTATGGTGAAAGTGCTCCCACCGATAAATCATGCAGAGAATGGTTTCGACGTTTCAGAAGTGATGATATCAGTGTAGATGACAAACCTCCAGGTCAGCCGAAGAAGTTCGAGGACGAGGAATTGCAGTCGCTAATCGATGAAGATCCGTGTCAATCGCAACATGAGCTCGCGCATTTGTTGAATGTTGATCGATCAACAATTTCTGTGCGTTTGGCAGCCATGGGAAAGATTTACAAAGAAGGAAGATGGGAGCCGTACGAACTGAAAGAAAGAGACATCGAGAAAATCATGTCTGAAATCCTGCTTGCCAGGCAATGTTTGCATCGTATTGTGACTGGAGACGAATAGTAGATATATTTCGATAATCTCAAACGAAGGAATCCATTTGCGACCCAGGAAAACCATCCGCATCGAGACCAAAGCGGAATATTCACGGAAGAAAGTAATGCTCTGTATATGATGGGACCAGAAGGGTGTAGTATATCATGAGCTATTAAAGCAGAGCCAAACCATCACTGTCGAACTTTACCAACAACAATTACTCCGTTTAACCAACACATTGAAGAATAAGCGGCCGGAATATGCAAAGAGACGCGACAAAGTGATCCTTCAGCATGATAACGCTAGACCACATGTTGGAAAGATTTTGAAGACCACCTTGGAAGCACTTGGCTGGGCCATTTTACCTCACCCGCCGTATTCACCAGACATTGCTCCATCAGATTATCACTTGTTCAAATCGATGGCACACTGGCTTTCGGGTCAGCACTTGAACAATTATGAAGAAATAGAGAAATGGCTCAATGAATGGATCGCTTCGAAGGACCAGTAGTTTTTTCGTCACGGAATACAAAAACTGCCCGACAGATGGGAAAAAATAACAGCAAGCGATGGCAAATACTTTATATAGTGTATTTTTTCATATTTTTTCACAAATAAGTCTTTTCTGGAAGAAAAAAATGGACCGAAGTTATGCACACACCTAATATTAACATAACAAATTAACCATTTTCAAATACGTCAAAAAAGCAATTTAAAATTTCTCTTAATAAGTTTTGAACCAAATATCGATAAGATATAAAATCTTAGAAAACTCAAAGAACACATTTGCTTTTAGTAATTACCTTTTAATCGTTAATTAAATTTTGTATCATTGTTATATTTAATTGCTTTAGAATTTTATATATTTTATTTTGTACCAATAACCAGGGCTGATTTGGAATGGGAATTTATTTTTGAATATCGATATATGCGCGATTCGATATATCGTAAGTGTGATATCGATATTCGATATATATCGAAGTAAAAATATCGATATTTTCGATATATCGAAATAACTAACACGTAACATGTAAGATATATAAATTAGATTTTTTTTTGGTTGGCTTGGCGGGAAAAGAAGTCGCCACTTGACAGACAATCACTTTACAGTTGGTACTCACACAGCTACCAACCGACTTTCTAATATTTTCCTAGCTAACTGGTCTCTTAATTAAATATATATATGCTGTTCACTTTTTTAAGGACAAACCAGATCTTTTTGGTTACTTTTATAGTGTAATACGGACATTAAATGTCAATTAAAAATATTTCTTACGCTGTAAAACCGACTTTAGATTTATTGGTTATGATCATTATTAAGAAAGTGACATTTTTTATAATTTTTTAATAATAACATGTCATACAATTTCAAAGGTCCAAATTATTGAAATCAAAATTTAGTCTTACAGGCTATTCCAAACGATTAGGCGGAACTAAATGGAAATTTCGTTATTTGAGGTTGTCACGCAAAGGGACCTTGCTTGGGTTATTTCATGTTTTAGGTTTGTATGTGAAAATTTAAAATTCCAACAGTGAAACCATGGAATCAAATGACATATATCAAGTATTTTAATACAGTTTTCCATTTTTTTAAGACAAAAAAATAAATAAATGGGAAATTTTTATTAAGAATGACAAAAAATTAAAATGCAATGAAAATGACATTTTATAATGACAATCAATTTAATCTTGAATTTGCAATATGAGTATGATTTACAAAGCTTAAACAAAATGACCAAAAGTCCGAATTAATAGATAAAAATTACTAGATTTCAAAATCTAGTTCCACCTAAACGTTTGGAATAGCCTATAATTTGTTTTTACAAAAGTGAACAACATATATTTAAATGTAAAAAATATACAAGAATACCGATATTTTGTGCGAATATCGATATTTTGCGCGATATATCGCATTTCAAATATCGATATAAAAATATCGATATATATTTTTAAAGTATCGATATTTTCGAAATATCGATATATAGTTCCCATCCCTAGGGCTGATACTTAACCGGTACGCAATGGTACGCACTTATCGATTGTTATAATATTGAAATACTTCCATACGGGTTATTGAAATGAATAATAGAATCAGCAGCAAAAATATGAGAATCGTGATTTAGTTTTTACTTTGGAAATCAACCATTTATAAAAACCAACGAATAATATGAAAATTATTAGAATGATTTGTTCCACTATACCAGGGTTTCCCAAATGGTGGGTCGGGACCCAGTACCGGGTCGCATAAAAACTCGCGAAACCTAGGTGTTTTTTTCAAGAAACACTAGAATACGATTAAATATCATTGAATCCGGACTACTGAATGATACTTGCGTAGCGGCAAGCGGACCGAGAAACATCGATTACGCTTTTGCGCCACCCGAAAATGGTTCTCATAAATAATTTTTGTTTAATTTCTACAAATTTTTGTAACGGTTAATGCTTTTTTATTATAATTATGATGTGAATAAATGAAAACTATGGGCATCCATATGTTTTAGCTTACCTATGGGCTATTATAGGCGGAAAAATTTTAGTGGGTCACGAAGAAAAAGTGTGAAAATTACCGGGTCAAGGAAAAAAAGTTTTGGAAACGCTGCACTATACTATTTGATAAGTTTTTTTTGCTCATCAAATTTTTCAGTCTTTTTCATTTTTAACATAATATATCAGCCCTGCCAATAACTACCAGGACTTCAAAAAGAAATTACATAAGGATTGGCTATGTAAAAATAAAATAATGTAGACTGCAAGCTTTATATAACAATATAAACTTATAACAAGAACAACAGTGATGATAGTTAATTAATTCTAAAGCTTTATGTTGACATTACTTTTATTTTCCATAACCAACCCATATAATTTCTTATTGAACTCATGGTACTTAAAATGTAGATGGTTTCTTTATTACTCACTGGCGTTACTGAGTGCTCCCTGGTCTGGGATATGATGGGACGGATGGGAATCTCTATCCACACAACAGGCCCATATCATCCCCCCAGAACACAAATCCATGGGTCTTCCTCCACCCAGTACGCAAGATATACTTAGTCCACATTCGAACTTGGCACCTTTATACCTACAGGTCTGAGGTATCACTGAAACAAATAAAAAATAAATTAATCATATAATATATTATAGTAGAAAACATTTTAACGTCCAGTTGATATAATAGTAGAAATAGGGAAAATTTCACTCAGCTTTTTTGGACAGAATGTTTATTTAAGTAACACAACGTTTCGCCAACTATTTGTTGGCTTCTTCAGGTGCTACAAAGAACATTTCAACTATAGTAACAATCTTATACTTAATAAAAAATTTATTTACCTACACTAATTTTAACGTTATACACATCGTCCATCACGAGTGGTGAAGTTGTGGAACTGACAATGACAAAATATTTTAGACTTGAAAATCCAGAAGGATAGGAAAACAGGAAAAATAATTTAATATAACAATAATAGATGTGAAACTATGAGTTAAATTAGACAAACTACCTTATTAATTTACGTTATATAATAATAACAATATTCAAAAAACATTTATGAATAATTCGCAAAAAAACCATTACATCAATATGACAGCTAGTAACGCTCCCCCCCCCCCCTACAATCTGGTACGTACAAACCGCAGATTGCAGTGTCACAATGAAATTGAAAATCAAAAATATGGGATTTTATGATTTTCAATTTAATTGTTACATTACGTTGTACAGTGGGTGACACTGCAATCTCTGCGATTTATACGTACCAGATTGTAGGGGGGGGGGGATAGTGTTACTGGCTGTCATACTGATGTAATGGTTTTTTTTTGGCGAATTATTCATAAATGTTTTTTGAATATTTGTTATTATTTTATAACGTAAATTAATAAGGTAGTTTGTCAAATTTAACTCATAGTTTCACATCTATTATTGTTATATTAAATTATTTTTCCTGTTTTCCTTTCCTTCTGGATTTTCAAGTCTAAAATATTTTGTCAATGTCAGTTCCGCAACTTCACCACTCCTGGTGATGGACGATGTGTATAACGTTAAAATTAGTATAGGTAAATAAATTTTGTATTAAGTATAAGATTGTTACTATAGTTGAAATGTTCTTTGTAGCACCTGAGGAAGCCAACAAATAGTTGGCGAAACGTTGTGTTACTTAAATAAACGTTCTGTCCAAAAAAGCTGAGTGAAATTTTTCCTACTTCTACTATAATATATTATAAAATATCAAAAAATTTAATAGATTTTTTAGACATGCAAATTTCTTCATAGCGTGTTCTGTGCGTAATGAAATTTTTTATAAATATTTAAATTTTCATTCATTTTTTTGCGTAACAAATTTATATGCATTTTGCATGTTTCCCTATAAATATGTAAGTGTTGTTTAAATATTTAATTAAATAAGGAAATCTACAATTTTTAGTTCCATGCGAATTATATCATAGATTCAAATATGTTATTAGGAATTCTTCCTTACAGATAACATCTATTGAGGAAAAATCTTTGAAATATTATAAATATTACAAAATAATTTAATAAATATATTTGATATTATAGTACACATGAAGAAGAGGAAAAATTACAGAATTGTAAAAAAGGTTACCCCTTAATATCCATTTTTACCCATTCACTAGGAAGAGGAGTTTCCAAACTACGGCCCGCAGAGGCGAATTAAGCGGTGGGCGGATTGGGCGGCCGCCCGGGGCCTACGAAGCCGGAGGGCCCACCGAAGCCTATATACAAATATTTCCATTCTATTTAAAATAGTAGAGGACCCATTTTAATTTTACCGCCCAGGGCCCCCAAGCAACTTAATTCGCCACTGACGGCCCGCAAGAACTACTAGGGTTACCTTTTATGTTTTTACAAACGACCACTAGATGGCAATATTGAAATGTGTCATTACTAAATTCGTAAAATTTGACATTTGTTATTGTGAAATCAGTGGCAGCTTATAAATTGACCGAGCAGTTCATTGACAGGGAGCGTTTAAAAAAAGTTTGTGAAAAAATGGATATTACTCGTGAAGGTTTTCGTTGGATGATTTTTTACGATTTTAGTAAAGGCCTAACTCAACAACAATGCATAGATTCGCTTCGTTCAACTTTTGGTAATGAAGCACCATCAGAAAAGACTGCTTACAATTGGTTTGCAGAATTTCGTCGTGGTTGTGTGTCCGTCTGTGATGAATCTCGTGAAGGTCGACCAAAATCGGTTGTGATTCAAAAAAAAACATTGATACTGTGCGCAAAATGATTGAAGAAGATCGGCATGTGACTTACCGTGAGATAGAGGCATCCTTTAGTATATCGCAAACTGCAATAAATTCGATTTTGCATGAACATTTAGCTGTAAAAAGATCTGTTCCCGATGGATTCCGCATAATTTGACCAAAGCTCAAAAAAGAGCTCGTGTTGATAGGTGTAAGGGAATGCTAAAAAGATTCAACCTAGGCACTGCAAAATTCGTATACAACATCGTTACAGGTGACGAAACTTGGATTTATTCATATGAACCGGAAACTAAGCAACAATCCACTGTTTGGGTCTTCCAAGATGAACCGAAACCCACAAAAGTTTTTCGTTCACGAAGTACTTGAACGCCAAGAAAATGAACGCTTGTTTCTCTGGTTGTCCTGAACATGTCGCAACCATTCCTTTAGAGGATCGGAGAATAGTTAATACTGAATGGTATACAACAATTAGTTTGCCAGAAGTCATCAAATTCAGAGAAAACAACCCAAAACGTCGCATCATTCTTCATCATGACAATGCAAGCTCCCACACAGCACGTTAAATGATTGATTATTTGAAGGAGAAAAACATCGAATAAATGTCTCATTGCCCGTATTCACTTGATTTATCCCCTAACGACTTTTTTTGTTTCCCATTGTCAAACAAAAAATGCGTGTACAGCGAGTTTCATCACCTCAAGAAGCTGTTGAAGCCTTTGAAAACCATGTTTTTGAGGTAACTTCAAAGTGAAAAAAATGTTTCGAGAATTAGTTTGATCGCATGCAAAAGTGTATTAATCTTAAAAGCAAATATTTTGAAAAACAATTAAACAGTTATTTCCAAAAAAAAATTTCTTTCTTAGTTTAAGTAAAAACTTAAAAGGGCTAGCGTAAAAGAACCGCCATCGTTCGTGGTAAATTTTCTTCGCGGTCCTGCGTTTAAAAAACACTAAGGACCGGTTTCTGAAAGCTTAGCTGAGTTTAATCTTTTAGTTAAACTCGGTTACAATATAACAATCTCATAAGTAACCATAGCAATAATTTTATTTTTATTTTATTTTTTTTATTTTACTGTATAGGATACACAACAGAATATCCCCACGAATGGGTTATTCCAATTACAGTGCAACACAAATTATATATAAAGTGTACACATCTTATGTGTACAAAAATTAATGAATTGTCACTGATACAGTTTCCATAATATACTATTATTGTTATTATTATTGTATATTTATATTGTTAAATTTTCTGACCTTTTGGTTATAGTTAACTAAGTTTTCAGAAACCGGCTCTAAGTTGCATGATCTTGTTAATCTTTAAAATTGTATTATTTGTTATTATTAATGTATTACATAGTTACTTTGCTCCAATTATAACAATATTTAAAAGATAGAGATCTTTAAAAATGTAAACCAAACTCGTGTTGATCGTTTAAAGAATTATTAACATAGTAACACAAATTATATAACAAAAATTTGAAATCTTCCTAGTTTAGACAATGCAAAAATGTTATTACCGGACCATGACAGTTGTGTGGTGTTTATAACGTATCTGTAAACCCGGATATAGTGAATACAATACCTCCTTAACAAAGGGTGTCTCGGTTTTGCTCTACTAACCGTCAAAATTTAAAGATGGTAATCTTAAGTTCAAACGTGCGTCGGAAACAAAAGAATTGTATTAAAAGTGAAATTTAGATTTAAATTTAGGACCAGGTGTAAAAACGATTTAAATCCAGTTTTATACGAGTTTTAACATTCATATTTCAAACATTTATAGAACAGAATTTAACTAATTCATTTTAGTTTAGATAGAGTAATTTGTACCATTTTATATTGTGTAAGCAGTTCCGTGCTGATAATATGCACCTGAGTGCGAATACTCTTTGCCTATTATATCAAGCCATGGCTAGCGGCACTTCTATCGCTTACTTCTGTTTTTATTCAGTCTGTGTTATACAGATGACTAGAGAGCGGATTCTAGGGAAAATGTCTTTTTTATTCCTGGGTAAATATTTCAGGGAAATTAAAATAGAAATCCATATGGCAATACAACATGACTTTTAATGTGTGTTTTATAGTGCCTAAAATGCCTATTTTAGCTCATGTTGCCTAAATTGAATGCCTATTGTAGCCTATATTCTAACTAAACGCCTTAAAAATGCCTATTTTTATATAAATAACATTTGAGAATAACTAAATACCTATTTTAATTTGTCTTTTAACGAAATTTTCAAATATAGTTACGCACTAATCAGTTTAAATTATCTCCCTTGTCTTAAATGTAGAATATCGCGCATGCTCAATAGCAACAGTGTGCTGAACTGAATTTTCGTTTGAAGTTTAAGCAACAAAAACCATATGTCGCTGGGTAAATACCGCAGTAAATCTGTAAAATGTCAAAAGAAAAATATATTTATATGCGGATAATGCCGAATCAATAAAAATTGCACAGAAGTGTTTTAAAGATAAACAGGTTAAATCTGATCTGGTTTATATTAGAAATAATTTCAAAAAACTTGTTGAAAGTATAGCGATTTTTGAAAAATCAGATATTACACTTGTTAATGCAATAAATATTTTAAATATAGTCAATGATATATAGTGCATGAAAGCGACAGATAATGCCAAAGTTATTGAAAAATTGAATTCGGTTTTGAATAGATATCCAGGAATTCATGTTCTATCACGTTCAAGTAAAACATTCATTAACGAAAATGAAAAATTGCCTCTAGAAATACATACCGAAGATGCAAATTGTAACAAATATGCCCGTATTACATCTTGTGATGTAGAAAGATCATTTTTATCATATAAATATTTACTGTCTGATCGGCGAAAAAAATTAACAGAAACAAATATTGAACAAATTTTAATTACTTATTGTAATAGTAAATTTATAAAATAGGTTAAGTTAATTCTTAAAATAATAAAATATATTTATGTACTTAAATTTTCTTGTTACCTGAAATGACTGAATGAAAGTAGTTTATTGAACATATAATTTTATATTTGGTTCAAATATTGTTTGTTTATTTGATTTTGTGATGTTTTATTTGTGCAAAATATAAAGTTTTTTTTTTGTTAATAATAATTGTTATTTACTGTAATTATTTATTATATTATTTATAATTGGTACATATGTGTTGTACATTTTTGAAAGGAATAAAATTATACTAATTCTACCTAACACCAGTGGCGAAGGGAAACCTCCGCTAGACTTGCCCTCCCATAAAAAATAATAAAAAAAATTTAATTAAAAAACAATTTTTTTAAATATTTAGATAAATCTTCAAAAATACATCAAATTATGTTCTATACAAATTTTTGTCCAAGCCAAGGTTTACTAGTTACGAATTAATTATCATGACCATGGAAACGTTACATATAAGTATGAAAAAATTGAGACTTGGAAAAATTTTAAATAATTTTACAAAAAAATTTCAAAATTTTTCGTTTTATCAAAAAACGTCTCAAATAAAAGTTATTAGTAATTGCATTTATAGTAACTTTTGTTCAATAAATTTTTTCGAAATATTTTTCTGTTGCTAAATATTCGCAAAAATCTTAAAATCGACATGAGTAAACTCCCATTTCTAGTCAACCGATCTTCATAAAAAACAATAGGGTTCTTCCCATTTAATAGGAAAATTTTTTAGTATCAGAATGAATTCTCTAAGTTGAACCGTTATTGAGTTATCTGGAGCCCTGGACTATGAAACGTGGTCATCAGTCAAAATCTCGACATCGAAAATTTTCGCGATTACAATACTTGCCCCTTATATATTAAGGTCGGGCAAGTAAAAAATGTGTGTTTGCTTTAACTGCCTATTTTTATAATACCGACTATTTAACTGCTCTTTTTTTACGTTATTGCCTATTTAACTACTTATTTCTTTGGTTTTTGCTGCCTATTTGCCTACCTAAAATACAACTTTAAAATGCTTAAAAATCCGCTTTCTACAAATGACCTACGAGTGTTCAGCGTTCAGAGACCTACGGTCCTATATAACTGCTGTTAATCAACAGAACAACAGAGCAACAGTTCTATGTATGTACATTACAAAAAGAAGATTTTAATTCTAAAGGTGCCTGTCTACTTGAGAGTACTCTCGAGAGTAACTCTCGAGAGCAACTCTCACGGGCTTGTCCACTAGAGAGCTGATTTCGACCGGGTGTACTCTCGAGAGTATCCTGCGAGTTGCTCTCGAGAGTTACTCTCGAGAGAACTCTCAAGCCTGTGTCCACTTGATCAGTTGTGGAGAGTGGTCAAGATGGCGTCGTACTATAGAAAGGTCGCAGAAGCTGTAATAATTCTAACTATTTATAAAAAAAGAAAAAAGTTGAATAAAAAAAATCTGCTGGATTAAATCATGGATTGATAGAAGACGTGTTTTAGGTGCCTTTTATTATAATAAATATTAATAATTTCTGGAAATCAAAAATGAAATGGTGCTGCATCTATTTTTAATAATAAAGTTGAATTGATTAATATTATTAAAAATGTATGTGTTTTTAATAATTCTCTTATAAAATTTATTTTAAATATTATTAATAAAATTGCAAATAAAAATAGCTGAAGCTATAGCTTGTACTAAAAAATATTGAATAGAAGATTTAAAGGAATATGATTTTTCTTTTTTCTTAATAAAGGAATGTAAAGTAAAAGAAAGGAAAGTAAATTAATTTCTAATCCTATCATGCCCCTATTCATGAAATTGAAGAAATAGAGATTATTGTTCCTGTAAATAAAGTTGATAAAAAAAAAAAAATAGATATTAAAAAGAAAAGGGTTATTACCTTTATATTTGGGGTATGTACCTATAGCTTAATTAGCATCTTTTGTTGTTAATTACAGTTTAGTAGATGATGTACAAATTTTTTTGATACTTTAAAAAATAGTTTAATTCAATTAAATGTAATTACTAAAATAATTTAATAATTTTATTTTAGGCTCTACTTATTTATTTGGGGTAATTAGTTATTAACAAAGGTAAAAATTTACATAATTTATTCTATCAAAACAATTCTTTTAATCAGGCACATAATGTTTTAAACTTTATTTTAATAAAAAAAACATTATTTTTAAATTGAATTAAATTTAAACTAATTAATTATTTTTAATAAAATTTTTAAAAAAATGGTTAATAGGTTGGTAATTTTCTAAATTTGGGGGTATAAAATTTCCTACAAAACATTATGTTTTTTCATTCTGTCACGGTAATCGACACATTTCACGATCGACAGAATTTCTCGGAGTTCGTACAAGCCGATTAATTTATTTATTTCCTCCGGTGACGAATTTTTGAACATCTTGTAAGCAGACAGCTCTCGAGAGTACTCTCAGGAATTCGAAAACAGTTCGTATTTGGCGAGCTACTCTCGGAGAGTGTAGGGAGCACGTGTCCACTTGCGAGTACGTTGAGAGTAGTTAGCTCTCGGAGAGTAGCTCGCCACTTTCTGCGAGTTACTCTCAGATGCCTGTCCACTTGAGAGTAACTGCTATCGAGAGCTTCTCGCCACTATTTACTCTCAAGTGGACAGGCACCATAAGGTAATAGATGAATTTAGCAAAAAAAAAAAGAAAACTAGGAGTTACGTTTAACTAATTTTTTATATTAATAGAATTTTGTTTTCTTGGTAAATTATAAATCATATAAAAAGAAAAAAAAAAAAATTCAGAAACTTCTTCAAAATACTTAACTTCTAGATTAAAGCTTTCTTCATTAAGTGAAAAATTATGAATCATTCAATAAAAGACCACAATTTTGTTTTGAAAACAATGATCCGAGTAAAATGTAATATTTTTTTTGTGCGACCATATCAAAAACAGACCTTTTTTATCATCTAGTACTAGCCAAAAAGTAAATCTTTTTCGGTTTAGGTCGATTCGCGTATTTTTATGGCCGCTGGATGATCCACGGTTACACGGAAACAACTGACAACCAAAGAACATCACCGTCATTATTAGTTGATGCCGGAACAGATATATTAACATTAGAACGTCACGGGGTTGGAAATCTTTGGCGGAAGGCTATGTTGAAGACTCAAATTCAAATAAAATACCAATAAGATTCTAAAAGATAACAGCAACTCGTCAGACAATAACGGAGCTGGTACAAGTACAATTACTCGCACCAGCTCTACCAATGCACAGTTTGTTTCAAACTGTCAAAATAAAGATAATACACAAGAATAATGGAGCTACAAACATTTAAAATTGTAATATTTGTTCAATAAACATAAATTATCCAATGTAAATAAATAAATTTAATTTTTCTAATAAATATTACTTTTGGTCGTCTGAAAAATATAATGTGCACCTTTGCCAAAAAGATCGTTTTCGTCCTCAACTGTTTGAAGGCCTTGGCTGAGCCTCGGCCTTCAAATTCAGATGCGGCTTCAGCCAGATTGCCAAAAAGATCTACTTTTTGGCAATGGTACGCAAATAACTATTTTATTGCTAGTTTCATTACGATTAACTTCAAATACTAATTTGTTATTATTTCTTATTATTATAGAGCACATTTTTTTCAATTTCATGCGTGAATTTAATGATGTCAAAAACGGAATTAATTTCATACAAAAAGCTATTAATATTTTATTATTAAAAGAATCAAAAATGCCCAAAATAATTTACAAAAATGTTTAAAATTATAGTATAAAATAATAGGCAATAATTGTCTACGCCATGCCTTCACAATACACTGAACCGCAATATTGATATTAATATTCAGTTCGGGGGGCCAATCAAATTTCTTGGGATTTATATCGATAGTACACTTAGCTGGCACGATCACATTAACTATTTGGCAAACGTTCCTAAAAGGGTTATATATGCGTTCATCAGGCTGAAAACGTCTGTGTCATTCGATATGCTGCGCATGTTTTATTTTGCTGCTTTTCAGTCGCGCTTAACTTACGGCATAATTCACTGGGGTTTAAGTTCATCTGTCAACAGAATTTTCTTACTCCAAAAACGTGCTGTAAGAATCCTGAATAATGTTCCTAACAGGCACCACTGCCGAGAGCTCTTTAAGAAATGCAGCATTTTGTCTTTCTATTGTTTATTTGTTTATATGTGTCTGGTAAACGTTAAAGAAAACCCGAACAAATTAGTAACCGTATCCTCTAGACATGTTTACAATGTTCGCTCTGCTGGCAACATCAGACTACCAAGACTTAGATTGTCTAAATCTAGGAATGGTATTTTTTTGGCAGCCACTTTCTTTAACTACCTACCAGTCTCTTTAAAAAATTTGTCAATTAGATTATTTAAGTTCAAGATTAAAAAAATTCTTATTGAGAATTGTCTCTACAATTCGGACGAATTTTTCAAAATTAATTTCAATAAGTACATCTAACATGTAAGCTGTTTTTCTACCTTTGTTAATTTTATATATACATATTTTTTTTTTTTTTCTTATCTATCATAATTATTTTCATTTTTCAATGTTTTCAAATGTTTTTCTACTTTTGTTTAATTAAATTATCATATAAGTACTGACAAATGTAAACGTCATAAGATGTCTAGCATGAAATAAATATTATTATTATTATATTATTATTATTATTATTATTACAACGCTGCTGCCATAAATAAATAAATAAATTTTGGAATGGAATCCTAAAGAAATTAAACTAAAATTGGTTTAAAAAATTGGCCGAAAACTATAGAGAAATTAAAATGTAATATATACAAAAAAAATAAATATTTGTGAATAAGTTTGGTTAAGTGCCCATCTTTTATCTTACACTCTAAAAAATAGTGTTAAATGGACTTCATGGTACACTAAAAAATTTAATTTTGTAGAATGTAGTAAAGTGTACACCCTCGCTTTTCGTGTTAATTATTTACACTTCTTTTTTGGTTAAATTTAGTGTAAAGTTTACATTTACTTACTGATTAAATAAATAGTGTTAAAGTAGTGTTAATTTCAACACTGAAAAAGAAATATTTCATAAAAATGACACTATGAAGATTTACACGGTGATTTGGTTACAAATACTGAACTTTTTACTTTTTTTTGAATGAAAATTTTAATCCTAAAATTTTCACCAAACTGAGAATAAAAATTTATACTTATGAATTTTTTTCTGTGTACTATTGCAATTTCTTGAGTAGAAGCTATATTTTTATTATTTTTTTTTATATTTTATTTCTAGTTAAATCGCGTTTTAAATCTTTCGTGTTTGTTTATAACAAATGAAAGTCAGTAATAGTAGCACATAACAAATGCAATTCAGTTCACCCAAGCTAAAAACTACGGGAAAGTTACATGGAAACGACTCGTTCAACAATCGAACAAACTGGCCAGAACCAGCAGCAAACACAAGAGCGATATTTGGACGAACAAACTCTCGTAAAACAAAAAATTTAGCAACTTAGTCACCTATATTATAGGCAGTATTCTTTATTTTCATCAATTTTTAAGTGTTGATATGTACGCCACTGAATATATTCTTTGCGATGAAATTAATTCAACATTTCTATAACTGGTGAAAAACTTATAAATCACTACTGCTCTGGTATTTCTAGGGAAATTTCAATTTCTAAATATGAATATGGAATAAGCTATATTTTACGATTTTACTTTCTTAATTATTTATATAAATCAATCAGATATAAGCAGATTTAATATTTGTCAAAAGATTAAGGTTATAAAATGTTACAAATAAAGTTGTAGCTAAAAAA
Organism: Liopterus haemorrhoidalis; assembly: GCA_963971575.1. Taxonomy (NCBI): domain Eukaryota; kingdom Metazoa; phylum Arthropoda; class Insecta; order Coleoptera; family Dytiscidae; genus Liopterus; species Liopterus haemorrhoidalis. Next base: position 7,477,300 of record OZ020617.1, read on the forward strand.
AAGTAAGAGCATAAAATAACTATAATTGTAACCATATCAATAATCAGCTGTAGTCATAAAATCAGTATAGGAGGGCTACCTTTTAAGTTTTTACAAAAACTAAGAAAGATTTTTTTTTTGAACAAACTGTTTTATTGCTTTTTAAAATATTCGTCTTTAAGATTTATACACTTTTGCTTGTTCAAACCAATTCTCGAAACATTTTTTCCGCTCTGAAGTTGGTATCTCAAAAACATGGTTTTCGAAGGCTTCACCAGCTTCTTGAGGTGATGAAAATCGCTGTCCACGCATTTTTTGTTTAATATTGGGGAACAAAAAAAAGTCGGGGATAAATCAGGTGAATACGGGCAATGAGATATTAATTCGATGTTTTTCTCCTTCAAATAATCAATTGTTTGACGTGCTGTGTGGGAACTTGCATTGTCATGATGAAGAATGATGCGACGTTTTTGGTTGTTTTTCATGATTTTGTCGATGACTTCTGACAAACAAATTGTAGTATACCATTCAGCATTAACTGTTCTTCGGTCCTGTAAAGGAATGGTTGCGACATGTCCAGTACAACCGAAGAAACAAGCGATCATTTTCTTGGAAGTGCTTCGTGAACAAACAACTTTTGTGGGTTTCGGTTTACCTTGGAAAATCCAAACTGTGGATTGTTGCTTAGTTTCCGGTTCATATGAATAAATCCAAGTTTCACCTATAACGATGTTGTATACGGATTTTGCAGTGCTTAGGTGGATTATTTTTAGCATTACACCAATAAACACGATCCTTTTTTTGAGCTTCGGACAAATTATGCGGAATCCATCGGGAACAGATCTTCTTCACAGCTAAATGTTCATGCAAAATCGAATGTATTGTAGTCTGCGATATGCCAAAGGATGCCTCTATCTCGCGGTAAGTTACATGCCGATCTTCCTTAATCATTTTGCGCACAGCATCGATGTTTTTTTGAATCACAACCAATTTTGGTCGACCTTCACGAGATTCAATACTAAGGGACGCACGACCACGACGAAATTCTGCAAACCAATTGTAAGTCTTTTCTGATGGTGCTTTATTACCAAAAGTAAAACGAAGTGAATCTACGCATTATTGTTGAGTTAGGCCTTTACTAAAATCGTAAAAAATCATCCAACGAAAACCTTCAGGATTAAAATCCATTTTTTCACATTTTTTTTAAAGCTCACTGTCAACAAATTACTCGGTCAATGTATAAGCTGCCACTGATTTCTCAATAACAAATGTCAAATTTTACGAATATAGTAATGACACATTTCAATATTGCCATCTAGTGGTCGTTTGTAAAAACATAAAAGGTAACCCTCGTAGACGATATCCAAAGTGACGTCAGCAACACTAGCGCCAATATTCTGACGTGTTGACTGTTAGACTAGGGTGTCTCGGGTTCGAATCTCGGTGATAGTATTTATGTTTGTAGTATTAAGGTTTAAAAATATGTAATTAAATAAAAATTACATGTATCCTACTTAATGGCCAAAGTTGCTAAGACAAATAAATTTAAATAATTATAATAATAATAATAAAATATCTATGAAATTTTAATAATAAATATAAATTTGTTTACGCAGTTTACGAAATTAATAGTAAACAATATCAGGGAAACAAGTTTATAAAGCCCGATTTATTCATTTAAAACAATCGTTAATTCAATCATTAAAAGTCACTAGATCTCAAAATCTAGTTCCGTACGACGCCAAGTGTTTTTAGTGATAATTTATCTAAAGCAAAAGACTGGTTTTTATCAAATAAATTATCATTAAATGAGGAGAAAACACAAAATTTACTGATAACAACAAAAAATCGTAACTATAATAATCCGGATTGCATTCCATTTTTAGGAGTCCACATTGATCCTCATTCGATATGGGACTATCACGTTGCCCATATATGTGAGAAACTGTGCAATAATATCTATCTTCTAAGAAACCTACAAAAATCTGTTACAAGGGATGTTTTATTAATTACGTATTTTGTGTTATTTCAGTCGCACATAGCACACGCTCTTTTAGCATGGGGACATTCTGCCTCTGCTGAAAGAGTTTTTAGACTACAGAGGCGTGCAATAAGAGTGATGGGGAGTACATCTTATAGAGCCGATTGTAGGTTACTCTTTAAAGAATTTAGAATCATGACACTACCATCACTTTTTATCACTGTTTAGTATATGCCCATCAAAGCTTAAATTCTTTTATTTCTTATGAAAACGTTCAGAACTACAACACACGTAATAAATCAAATATTTACCCCAATTTTACACGAATAAATAAATCAAGATATAGTATTAACTATTATTCTATAAAGTTTATGAATTTGTTACCAGTTTCTACCAAAGAATTAAGTTCAGTACAATTTAAAAAAACAATCAAAAACTTATTGACTGAAAACCCTATGTATTTTTTTTTTTTTTTTTTTATTTAAATAATTATTGGTTGCCTCAGCTACTAGGGCTATTGGCCACCAGGTTACATAATGATTTAGATGCATATATTTGTACAAATGAGTTATTTTAAGTTAAATTTTTGATTTGATGTTGATGTCCTTAAGGTATTGAATGACTCTGTCTTCTATTTCGGTGTTATTGGCTAGCAGGTCCTTTAGAGTTGCTGGTAGGGAATTATTTGCTCTCTGTAGTTGGCACTCTTGGCAATCTAGAAGGATGTGTTCTACGATTAGGCGAGTGTTACATGTACTGCATTGTGGCGGGTCGGTTCTTTGGAATATATGTACGTGAGGGTACATAATGTGCCCAAGTCTCAGTTTTGTTAGTATCACTTGCTCTCTTCTGTTAGTGCGGGAGGACCATTTACCTACACTATCTTTTATTTGGTGTAAGTGGTTATTTTGGTTATTTTGCCATGCTACTTTCCACTTTTCTTCAAGTTTTCTTCGGATGTAGTTCTTTATGTCATAGCTTGGTATGGGTATGTCCATGATTTCTTCACTTATGGCTTCTTTAGCTAGACGGTCAGCTTACTCATTGCCTTCGATTCCTATATGGAAGGTATCCACATAAGGATGAGTTTCTTGCCATCGTGAATAGCTTCATGCATCGTCTCTTTGATTTTCACAGCCACTGGATTGGCGGTACGTTCTTGTTGGACGAAACCCTATGTATAGTTTTGAGGAATTTTTGGAATTTAATTTTTAACTTCTATGTATTGATTATCATTTGTCATGTTATTGTAATTTATCTGATTGACTGTCTATTAATGATTTTGTATTGTATGTGGACAATAAATAGATATTATTATTATTATTATTATTATTAAGAAATGAATACAAGTAATATTAGAGATCAGTGAAAAATACTATCTTCGAATGTAATTTATTTCTCTCAGTTTTAAAGTGTCTAAATTATCAAAAAACAGAATCATTAATTTCTTTTTCATCCTAATTATGTATTCTTTTCCACAAAAACAAAAATTTCAAATCCAAACCACAGCATTCCAAGTTCTTGTAGAACTGAAAGCGTTCTAATTTAAGTAACTAATTAGATAACAATTATAAAGTAGGCCTCGACTAAAAAAAATATAAAAAAACAACTGACAATGTCAAAGTGTCTAAATAAACAAATGAAACGAAAATTTTCACTCACTGTTTACTGTTAATCTAATAGGTAACTCTAAAGTAGGTCTTCACTTTTAAAATACACTGTCAATAACAATATAAAACATGCAATGCATACTTAAAAAGTGCCCGGCGCATAACTTTCCAAACAGCATTAATTTTATAGTCCATTAATTTTATTGTTGGTCTGAGAGAGATTTGATCAAAAATATCCAACCTAGTCTTATAAATAGTGGCGGATTTAACGGCTGCCGAACCTGGCGCCTGCCAGAGTCCTAGAGTTAAAAAGAGGCCTAGAGTTAAAAAGAAGCCTGATCAATTTCTACTTCCTCACTTGAAATTCTGAAATATTTACATTAGTGCTAAAATTTGCATTTAAAAAAAAAGCCAACGGAGTGGCCGAGCGCATTAAGTAGTGCGATTTTAGACTGGTAGAAACAGTCTAAGGTCTGGGCGGTCGGTGGTTCGAGCCTCCTTCGTTGGTGATATTATTCGGGCGAGAATAATATGTTTACATTACTCTCATTTTCACAACCATTCACCCCTCAACCAGGTGTAGGAGCTCGCCCCCTAGCATCGGCGATTAGCCTCGTTACAGAAATATGCCAATGTAAAATAAATAAAAAAAAAATCATTTAAAAAAAAAAAGAAAAAAGTTCACTATTTTTAACAAAATCACCTTATAAATCTTCATTTTTTCATATAGTGTTCTTTTGATGAAATATTACTTTTTCAGTGTTAAAATTAACACTATTTTAACACTATTTCTCGTCTAAAACTATAATTTAATCAGTATGTACAGGTTATTCCAAACGTTTAGGCGGAACTAAATGGGAATTTCGTTCTTTTAGGTTGACACGACTAGGGACTTGGCTTGGGTTAAAGTCTGTTCCTTTGGTTTAGGCGGAACTAGATTTTCAATTATAGTTACTTTTACCGATTGATTGAAGCTTTTGATCATTTTGTTCAGGAAAAGCCAACTTTAATATATTAAAAAATAGCTAATGACAACTTACAAAAATGAAAATTCCGGTTAGTTCCGCCTAATCGTTTGGAATAGACTGTATTTTATGTTTGACGTTGATATATGCTGTTCACTTTTGTAAGGACAAACTAGATCTAGTTATTTTGGTTAATTTTATAGTGTAATACGGACTTTAAATGTCAATTAAAAATATCCCTTACGCTGTAAAACCAACTTTAGATTTATTGGTTCTGATAATTATTAAGAAAGTGACATTTTTTTATAAGTTTTTAATATCAACATGACATACAGTTTCAAAGGTGCAAACTATTGAAAACAAAATTTCCTTTTAGTTTGTTCTTACAAAAGTGAACAGCTTATATGCAATAATTTCAAATTACAACAATTAAACCATGGAAACGAATGACAAAATTTTAAACTTTAAAAATATTTAAAAGACAAAAAAAAAAAAATAAATGGGAAATTTTTATTGAGAACGACAAAAAATTAAAATGCAATAAAAAGGACATTTTATAATGACAATCAATTTAATCTAGAATTTGCAATGTGAGTATGATTTACAAAGCTTAAACAAAATGACCAATAGTCCGAATTAATAGATAAAAATTACTAGATTTCAAAATCTAGTTCCGCCTAAAAGTTTGAATAGCCTATAAGTGTAAACTTTACACTAAATTTAACCAAAAAAGAATTGTAAATAATTAACACGAAAAGCGAGGAACTTGGTACACTAAAAGTTCATTTTTTAGTGTACCATTAACACTATTTTTTTTAGAGTGTACTAACAGGTGACATTTAGTGCGAGTATGATCAGGTTAAAAACCACTAAAATATATTTAAGTTAATTATGAAATGACGTGACACGTAGTTAATTTAGTTGTCAATGTTAGAATGTAATGTAGCTAACATGTAAGCATTACTCAGTTGTTACATTTGTCTTCCACAGGTTGGTAGCCCTTTCCTACGTTGCCACATCTTCTTAAACAGCATTTCCCGCCGTATTCGTACACGTGGTCGAGTGAGCTTAAGTTTACGTTCTATTTTGAATTGTATCAATATTATTATAATAAAAATGCCGAAAGCTCTTAGTAGCCGCGCCCAAAGGATGGTTTTTATGCACTGAAATTTTATTATTATTATTTTTTTTTTTATTTCGAACCTTATTAAACATTATATTATATACATAGTATCATTTAAACCATAAATTTCTCGACACCCCTACTACTGGGTCACGACACACAGGTTGGAAAGCACTGTTCTATATCATAATTTACATCAGCCCCTTTAATCCCTAGAAAATGTAGATTTCCAATATCTTTTTAGAAGTTGTTGGATATAACCTAACTTATTTAATATTTGTAAACAAATAACAACAGACAACAGAGCATATTTCTCGTGACGTCATTTCATAGTTATCTCGAACAGACTTTATAATATATGTACACTACGAATAAATGCTCGAATACATTGAGCGAGTTTACTAGCTCCTCGCTAGTAAATAAATTCGCTTACTCGCACAGTAGAGGTTCCGAGGCAGGATACATTTTTATATTTCAATCGTGTTGTTTTCAAAATGTTATTACCGACCGCCAACATATATAAGGAAGGTATTGTGATCATACCGATTTTGACATTTCGAGATTTCGATGGATCTGCACGAATTGAGGTCCTTATATAACGTTTTGACTATTTTTAGCATAATGTCGGTCTGTCTGTCTTTCTGTCTGTCTGTCTGTCTGTCTGTCTGTCTGTCTATCGGTCTATCTGTCGGTCCGTGTACACGTGCAGAGCAAATTCGGCTAAAAGGATTTTTATGAAACTTCATATTTGAGCTTCTGACATCAATGGCACAAATTGATCAACTTTTGGTAAAAATCGGTTCACTAAAAATGGAAGTTTACTCGTGTCGATTTTAAGAATTTTGCGAATATTTAGCAACAGAAATATATTTCGAAAAAATTTATTTAACAAAAGTTGCTATAAAAGCAATAACTAATAACTTTTATTTGAGACATTTTTTGATAAAACGAAAAAAATTTGAAAAATTTGTCGTAATTTTTTCTACTTCTATTTTTAGGGTTTTGTAGGTATGACCAAAAAACCCTTATACCGTCATTTTGTCGTCTGTCTGTCTGTCTGTCTGTCTGTCTGTCTGTCTGTCTGTCTGTCTGTCTGTCTGTCTGTTCGGTAAAAATTGTAGCCAAACGGCTAAACCTAGAGAGTTGAAAATTGGCATGCTTGTACAACTTTTTGACCCGCACATAGGAAAAATACTAAAACATCTAAAAAACATATCCCCCTAAAAATATAAACAAATATGTGCTCATCGAAAAAAAAAATATTTTTTTAAAATTCTGAGTAGGGTATCAAATGAAAGCCCTTAGTATGTGGATTAACGATCAAAATTTAATTTTTGCAAAATAAATTATTTTGAGGCGATTTTTGCCAAAATTGTGCAAAAAAATGTTTGTCCCACACCCTGTAGCCCAGATGGTTTAAACTAAAAATGTGAAAAAATTCTAAGTAATGTATAATGGTGTGAACCGGAATAGTACAACAGGAATTTTTGATCAGATTATGTTTTCGGAAAATAACGCATTTTTTGTGTTTTTTGGTTGACGATGCATACATGATATACTCTTATAACACACTAAGTTGATAAGCGTTTGGTGGTCCAGTTAATGTGTTCTGTGGTCTAGTGGCTCAGTTGCTCGACAACCACACAGGATCGTTATTCACTACACAGGTTCGTTCCTGGCTTGTGGAGTCAATTTTATTTTTTGTTTTTTTTTTCATATTTATTATGTTTAAATTAATTTGTTAAAATTCTAGTTATATTTTAGCACATTTTGAATTTAATTTTCAAGAGCGTAAATTTAATAACCAATTGGAATTATATTTTCATTCTGTGTCATTTATACGAAGCCAGAGGGGCGGAGCGTATGATTTAAGACAACCAATGAAAGCCATAGGCCCAATTTTCAAAATCTTAATGAACCTTGTTATATAAAAAAAATACTGCACTTATTTAGAAACCTAAATAATGATATTAGGTATTCGAATTAAAATTAACAAAAAAATATTTTAACATAAAATTTGTTTTTAAAGCTCTGAGATTAACAGACGATAAATTATTTTAAAAAGATCGTTCATTTTGCCGTGGTTACTACAAAGCAAAATTTGTCCTACACACTCAGCATGCCGCCTTCACTTATTATATACCTGCGAAACCCTGCAATGTGTGAAAATTCACACTTCACATCAATTTTTTTTAATACTTATATGTAACGTTTCCATGGTCATGATAAATAATATCTCTGTTAGAAAATATTAGGCCAAGTTATTTATACTCTGCTGCTAGAATGTATTTTATGCAAGTACTTTGTGATGGCGGTCGGTCCTGTGGTGGCCACAGCTGATTTTTTAGCTAAACATTATCAGCAATATTCAATTTATGTGTACTTAAAAGAGTTGTAAATAACAATTCTATTAGTGCGCCAAGAATTCTAAATAAATAAATAACTGCCCTAGGTTTTTTTTTTTTTTTTTGGTGTTTCTATTTTCTGTTGTAGTATATTGGGTTGTAGGTTCGTGGGAATTTTAATGCTAACTAGCTGGTGAGTCCACATTTATAAATATTTTACCTAAATAATAAGGGAGATATTTTGTCATATACTTTTTATTGTTTATACTAAGGGGCGCGCTGGTTCTGCGACCTAAAGTGAGGGTGTTCGACCAAAAAAAGTTTGGAGACTGCTGGTCTAGGGGGTAATATCATTGTAAACATATAGGTTTTGGGGCAATACCTAAAAAAGAACGCTAACCACTGATGTAATCCAAATGTTCTTTTAATTTGTTTTTCTTATTTAATTTCGTTTAATTTCATTTTAATCTAAATAAATGGTTTGTGATTGAGGCGTTAATAGCCATATATGCTGTACATAAATAATTTAACTATCACTAATCCAAATAATATAATCCTATCCTTACTTCGCCCTAGCATATCCATAAAAGTTTCATAATCCTGATTAGCAGCACTCCTTCTCCCTAAAGAATCTAAGAGAAGTAATTCTTGTCTTTGCCTGTCACTAGGTACACAATCAACACACACCACCAACAACACTAATATGGAGATGATCCCCAGGTCTCTCGTGCACTTAGAGACAGGCATGTTACCGTCTCAACACTAACATGCACTACTGTCAAGATGAGACTGCATCAAGAAGTTGAAGCCAAGTGAAAGCCGGTGAAGACATGCTAACATAGACGGAGGTATAGTACTTTTATTGGGGACAGACAAACGTTTTGACTTCAAGGAAAAATATATAATACAGTGGTAGAGTTGAAGGTATTTATCTTGGGAGTTATTATTGGGTACGATTTAATTAATATATAATAACAATAACAATAATACAGTTTATTGCACAGTAAGTTCTTGTATAAATGGAACAGTTTCACTTAAGTGATTTACAACCAGTCCGAAATCTATATATATATATTTTTATTATCTTTTTATTTTATTTATTTTACATCGGCCTATATCTGCAACGAGGCTAATCGCCGATGCCAGGGGGCGAGCTCCTACACCTGGATGAGGGGTGAATGATTGTGAAATGAGAGTAATGTAAACATATTATAAATAAAATAAAGCTTTATTGATATACTTTGTATGTCTACAATAAAAGAGAAAAACACATAAGTACAATACAGAGTTCCGTGTAACCTCACAAAATTCGGTTTTGTCTCTATTAACAAATAGAAATTTGAATTTAGAGTTAGACAATTATGACTTAAAGGTAAAAATTTAAAAAAAACTTTAACATTATTGTAAACATATTATTCTCGCCCGAATAATTTCACCAACGGAGGAGAATCGAACCACCAACCTTACAATCCAGACTGTTTTCAACAGTCCTGCATGATTTAACGAGCTCGGCCATTCCGTTGGCCGAAATCTATATTAATAAAATTGGAGTTATATCTGTTTTTTTATTTTTTCGGTCTCATATTTGATTTCTACACGTTTCAGATGATTATAAGACAGTATCTGCAAAAAAAAAACATTTTTTGTCTGTCTATATCTGTCTGTCTGTCTACCTGTCCGTCCGAGATTCACGCAAAAACGGATGGACACATTTTCCCGTAAGTAGGTATAATAATAGAGTGAAACCATAATTCAAACATATAAAGTTATTATTATTATTATTATTATTTAATCACCTTAGATTATTTTTAGGGTTTTGTAGGTATGACCACCAAAAAACCCTTATAACATCACTCATGTGTCTGTCTGCCTGTCTGTCTGTCTGTCTGTACGGTAGAAATTGTAGCCAAACAGCTGAACATAGAAAGTTGAAATTTGGCATACTTGTACAAATTTTTCACCCACATATAGGAAAACTATAGAAAGTTAAAATACCACGCGGAATAAATATAAACAAATTTGTATTAAATGGAAAAATAAATATTTTTTTAAATTTTGAGTAGGGTATCAAATGAAACTTCTTAATGCGTAGATGTACAAACAATATTTTATTTTTATGTGTACATTGATAGGAACCGGAATAGTTCAACAGGAAATTTTGATCAAATTGGTTTTTCGCAAAATATAGTTTATTTTTTGTCACCGAAAAAAAAATATTTTTTTAAAATTTATTGTGTGGTATAAAAAAAAATCTCTTAAGACGTAGATAAAGGAACGAGAAGTAGTTTTTTTTTAATTTCAATACGATTGTTTCCAAAAGGTACTAGAAAATCAGTGTTCCGCACCTTTTAACCCTAAGGGGTGAAATTAAAAATCTGAAAAAATTATAAGCAATGAATATTGCTATGAACCGGAAACGTACGAGAGGAATTTTTTATACGATTTCGTTTTTAGAAAATATTACAGTTTTTGTGTCATAGAAAAAAAAGCTCTTTAAGTGCAGATTCAGGAACGGTAATTGATTTTTGAAATACATTTCATTTTGACTAAATTTTGCCAAGTATTAAGACATTCGTTTAATATCTTAACTAAAATTAAATAAACATATTTGTATATACATGGACACTTTTGGATATGAGTAGAGAAGAGGTACGTAAATATATTTGGAAAATATCGACTAGGAAAATAAATAAATAACTGGCCGGTTGCTGGGATTCCATTTCTAGTAGAGCATCTGTTAGTTTTTCATATAATCGCAATATAAACAATGTCTCTGTAGGCGTTATGCTGTTGCGGGCAAAATATCGCCCGCAGTGTTACTAGCTCTGGATTGGAATGATATTTTTACAATTATACAAAAAAAAAAAAAATGCGTTAAAATATATATTATGGTATTATTAGAGATATATAATACGCGGTAGAAAAAATCTAACTGCAACCTTCTTGTCACGCCTATTGATTTAAAGGATTTAAAACCAACACTGCGTTTAATAATCCAAATAGTAATACAAAGATGGTATTCTGGTGTCTGCTAAATTTCTGGCAAAATTGTTAGTTTATTAGCCTGAAATGTCCTGAAAAGTAGGAAGTTAGATATTTTTTAAAATTTCCAAGTATTGTACTCAAAATCAAGAATCACATAAGGCAGCGATGGTGAACCTTTTTTTCGCAAAAGAGTCAAAATTAAATTTGAAATGTTATAGATTCAAATTGCCGATCAAATATATAATGCGTAAATAAAAATCTGCCGCTTTACGGTGTAAGTATTTGTGTGGAACCTCCTGTTAATCTCGTTAACTCTACCTGAGCTAGCGGCCTTGTGTTTAACGTGTTTAATACAGTTATATAACAGGTATAGCCGAGTTTCATCTCGCTATTATTATCATATTTGTCGATTTCCATACCCTGTTTCGTGAATGAGCTCTCTTAGACCCAACCTTAGTTATCTTAGAATCTCTCTTTAGAATCTACAAAGATCTTCTTTTGTATGGGTCATTTAAACTCGCCATACGGGTCACTGCGTGACCCGCGGATCATAGGTTTGTCATTACTGACATAAGGCAAGAGAAGCATGCGATTATAATGGATAAAAGTGGACAAGATAAAATTGTATTAAAAGAGTTCAAAAATTAATCCAACTAACAGTACCAACAATTACCTAAATGTTTATAGACATTTAAATGTTTGTAGACAATCCTATTTATATTATAGGTATTGTGGTTTAAGCAGTGCCAACCTTGGCATGATGACAGTTGTTAAATCTAGGTTATAATTATTTTATAACGTTGGTAGAGTTGAAAAGTCAAGTACACATATAGTTTATTTAGAGTTTACGTGTGTTCCAGTGAAAGCTGATTGTTTAAAGTCTTCTTTCACTTTTCGCTATGAGCTAGTTGCTACCGAAAGCGTAAAGACATACGAACATATCGACAAAACGTTACATTTTAGCAAATTTATCCAACTTTCTTTTTTTGACAATATTTTTGGCAGGTTAACAACTTCACTCTCAAAACCATTGTATCATTTTTTTATTGCTAATTTTGCACTTTCTTTTGTTATTTGCAATTTTGATTGTTAATTTTTTATTATACTTTCTTAAGTATACAATTGACAATTCATTTTTTGTTAGCTTATTTTGGTAACACCTACAACTCATTTTTAGGATTTTATAGGTATGACTAAGTAAGCCTTATACTTAGAATTTTACATGCATGCCAACAAATCGCCAACAATTGAGCAGTTAAAGGAGAATATTTATAACGTCATGTTGACATGTGCGAGAAAGTCATCTATCTTAATAAATTGAATAAAATGGGTTGTTGACCGTATTTTGTAGATAGAATTAGTATTTTATTGGGTATCAGTCGATATAAGAAAAGCACAGAGTTTGTCAGATATTTAACATTCATTTTAATTCTCGTCTGTTTTATTCTTCTCCTCCGACTGTAGCTGTGAATTTTTGGCTAATGCTTCTAGAGTTTCCGAAACTTCTGTTATACAGTGTGGTGAATTGACTTGTCGGCCTTAGATATTGGGTTGTTACATAAATCCGTTCTTTTTTTTTTCACCTTCTATTCATTAAAATATACATTCTAAAAAAAACTTTTATTATCAAATGTACTGTCCATTATTTTCTATCACTTTGGACAAACGCTCAGGCAATTTCATAATGCCATCTCTCCAGAAGGTTCCGTCTTTGCTCTCGAAAAATCTTTCCAGGTGAATTTTGATATCGTACACAGATGCGAAATTTTTTCCGTTAAGGGAATTTTGTAGAAAGCAGAACAAATAGTAGTCGGATGGTGCGATGTCTGGACCATATGCTCCGACTATCATTAAACGATAATTTTCACCATGTAAACAAAACAAAAAATTGAAGTGCAGGTATTTAATAGGTGTAAGAAGTCAACATAATACTGTATGTCTAGGTATATTTAATACATCAAAATCAACAGTTTTTTTGATAATCACTTTTATTCGTTATTTGAGAACTAAGAGCTTCCATTTAATTTTTTTAAACAAAATTTAAATAATTAGCCAAATATCCCAGCGTTTTTTTCTGCCTTTGCTTCGTTTTCAAGTCTTCATTAGATTAACAAGAAACATTTTACAGTGTAGAGTGTAGTGTGGTATGGCGTGAGTAACTCAGTTTGCAACTGTTAAAAATATATATTATATTTTAATATTATTATTTCCAAAAAAATACACGCACTATCTTAGCTATAAATACCAAAAATCCATAACATTATTAGCCATAATTTAACCATGAATTAAAAAAATAATTAATTTGTTCAAAAACACAAAAACTGCCATATTTTCCAAACACAATCTGATAAAATATTCCTCTCGTACGTTTCCGTCTGAGATCATTATACATTACCCATAATTTTTTCACACTTTTGGTTTAACCCTCTTTGCTAAAAGGGTACGGGACAAGAACTTTTGCACATTTTTGGCTAAAATCATAATAAAAGAAACGAATTTCAAAAAACTATCTATCGTTCCGTAATCTACATCTTAAGAGCTTTCTTTTGATACCACACAATAAATATTTAAAAAATATTTTTTTGTATCAACGACACAAAAAATGCGACATTTTTCGAAAAATGTATCTGATCAAAAATTCCTGTTGAACTATTTCGGTTCCCATCAATGTTCATTACGGAGATTTTTTTTAGATTTTTAGATCAATCCCTTTGAGACATAGGGTGGGGAACAAAAGTTTTTTGACATATTTTTGGCAAAAATCCAATTAAAAAAAAAAAAAAAAAATCAAAAAATAAAAGTTTGTTTCTTGATCCACACATTAAGAAGTTTCATTTGGTATGCCAAAATTTAAAAAAATATTTATTTTTATTTATTAAATACATATTTGTTTATATTTATCTTGCGCTATATTTTTTTGAACTCTCTATAGTTTTCCTATATGTGGGTCAAAAAGTTGTACAAGTATGCCAAATTTCAATTTCCTATGTTCAGCTGTTTGGCTACAATTTCTACCTTACAGACAGACAGACACATGAGTGACGCTATAAGGGTTTTTTTGGTGGTCATACCTACAAACCCTAACAAGGGACAATTTAATGTCACTCTTGAGTGTTCCAGCTTTTGCCGCATATAGCGCTACGATCTTAAAAAGTTTGCCCTATCCCAACTACTAGTGCGAATAGGTAACCCCTTTTAAGATTGCAGCGCTAAAGTGGCAAAAAACGAAACTAACCAAATAGACAATAACAACTTTTTGACATATGGACAATACGTTGTAATTTGACATTTAGAAAGAATTTATTAATATTTTTGTCTTGATTTGTGTTTTCTTAATAAATATTACACTTATGCCAAATAGATACAAAATCTAAAAATCCAAACAAATGTAACACGTGCATCAAAACAATAACAAACTTGGTTCAAATTTTGTCTATTTGGTTAGTTCAACATAATTCCGCCAGATAGAGTCTCTCTTATGACAATTTGCCTATACTAGCGCTAGTTGAATCTTAAGCATTTACGTTATAGTAACTATTTTTGTCATTAGCAAGCTAGTCACTAGTTCATTTACTAACTTAATGTAACGTGACATTTGTGAATCTACATAAATGGAACCGTCGTAAGTCGAAGCATACTTGTGTCTCATTTTACTTAGATTCTATAAAATAACACCATATAACGGGTGTTTTTTTTAGAGGTATAGAACTTTAAGTTGGCATTACTGTTCAAGATGGCGACCGATTTAACAGCTGTCAAGTGATTTATTCTCAGTTTGGTTTGGCAATTCATCATGAATAGACTCACGCCTGAACAACGCTTGCAAATAGTGCAATTTTATTTCGAAAATAATGGTTCTGTGCGGAATACGTATCGCGCACTACGTCCATTTTATCGTCGACAAAATCGTCCATCAGAGCAGTTAATTCGATTAACCATGGAACGTTTTTGCACCACGTTTACTCTTATTGATAACTCGCATCCCCAGAGACGCCGTACGGTGCGTACAGAAGAAGCTATTGGTACTGATGGCCAGAACGTTACAGTCAATGGTGATCGGTATAGAGCCATGATTACTAACTTTTTCATTCCTGAATTGAACAGCCATGATGTCCAGGAGCTGTGGTTCCAACAAGACGGCGCAACATGTCACACAGCTCGTGCCACAATCGATTTATTGAAAGACACGTTTGGTGACCGCCTAATTTCACGTTTTGGACCTGTGAATTGGCCTCCAAGATCTTGTGATTTAACACCGCTGGACTACTTTCTGTGGGGCTATGTAATGTCATTGGTCTATGCGGATAAGCCACAAACGCTTGACCATTTGGAAGACAACATTCGCCGTGTTATTGCCGATATACGGCCACAAATGTTGGAAAAAGTCATCGAAAATTGGACGTCCAGATTGGACTACATCCGAGCCAGTCGTGGCGGTCATATGCCAGAAATCATATTTAAAATGTAATGCCACAAGATTATCTTTCGAATAAAAAAAAATTCATGTCAATCGAATAATCCATTGTTGTTTTATTGCAATTTAAAGTTCTATACCTCTAAAAAAAACACCCATTACTTTAATTTGACCCACCTTTAAGAATCGACACATTAACTTGTCAAATTTCTTATTTGTCAACATTCTTGCAACATTTTTGCCACCAAAACTCATGAAATATGTTATTAATTCACACAATTCTTGTTATTTGAGCCTAAGAAGTATTTTACAATACATTTTACACAATTTTTGTAAACATATAGTTTACTATTATTGTGAAATAACTTTATCTCACGAATCTAAAACAACTAAATATTAAGATACGAAATCTTGTTTTGTCATTTATTTAATTATACATTTTTACAATTTATACAGCATTAAAATATTTTATTTGCAAAAAAAGTTGTAAAAATTTTGTAATCGAGTTTTTAAATATTTTTATTCTTATTTCTTAATGGTACTTACATCCTAATTCATCGAAAAATCTTGTTTTTGGACGATTGTACAAAGGATCGTAATCTGAAAAAAAAATAAGGTATTACTAAATTTATTAAAATAAATCCTGCAACAAGTGGACAACTCTAGCAATACTTAAAAAAACTGGGTGGTAAAAAAAATCATCTGTGGCCACAACAGGACCGACCGCCATCACAAAGTACTTGTATAAAATACATTCTAGCAGCAACGTAGAAATAACTTGGCCTATTATTTTCTAACAGAGATGTTATTTATCATGACTATGGAAACGTTACATATAAGTATGAAAAAATAGATACAAAGAAAAAATGTCGAAAAAATTTTCATAATGTTTTCGTTATATCAAAAAATGTCTCAAATAAAAGTTGTTAGTTATTGCTTTTATAGCAACTTTTGTTAATTTTTTTTTCGTAATATTTTTCTGTTGTTAAATATTCGCAAAAATCTTAAAATCGACACGAGTAAACTCCCATTTCTAGTCAACCAATTTTTACTAAAAGTTTAACAACTTGTGCCATTGATGTCAGAAGCTTAAATATGCAGTTTGATAAAAATCTTTTTATTCGAATTTGCTCTGCACGTGTACACACACAGACAGACGGACGGACGGACGGACGGACGGACAGACGGACGGACAGACAGACCGACAGAAATCATGCTAAAAATAGTCAGAACGTTAAGTAGGGACCTCAATTCGTGGAGATCCATCGAAATCTCGAAATGTCAAAATCGGTATGATCACAATACCTCCCTTATATATGTTGGCGGTCGGTAATAAAAAAATATATACATAATTGTTTATATTTATCTCGGGATGTGTTTTTTTGAACTCTGAATATTTTTCCTATATGTGCGTCAAAGAGTTGTATAAGCATGCCAAATTTCAACATTCTATGTTAAGCCGTTTGGCTACAATTTCTCCCGTACAGACAAACAGACAGACTGACAGACACTTGAGTGACGTTATAAGGGTTTTTTTGTGGTCATACCTACAAAACCCTAAAAAAGGTCAAATGGAACTTTTTTTTTTTTTTAATTTATTTATTTATAGACACGTCAGCTACTTGGCTATTGGTGTCTTTGTTACTATCTTACAATTGTTTTAGTATTTACATGTATTTACATTCTAACTATATTAGCTTAAAAATATCAATGGATTGTAAGAATTGCAAAACATTGTTGGTCATTGCTGGGTCGGGTTTTAGTATGTCTTTAATGTTCTGTGGGAGGTTATAGTTAGAACGTGTGTTAGTGTATAGTTGACACGGGTCTATTCTCTAAGCATGATGTTAAAATGTTAGCGTCAGAAACTGACGTTAATTTTTTTAACACCATTTTTAACGTAAATGCTATTCGCTAAGCGTATTTGTGTTAATATATTAACGCGTCGGCGTTAAAATAGCTAGTTAACGTTCTACAATAAGCGCCTACCGAAACGGTGGCTTTAAAAGTTAACGCTGGTGTTTAGTTCGCAAAAATGGCTGATATGGTTCTAGTTAATGTCATGTTAATAGAAGAAATAGAAGAAAATGAAAGGAGGTAAGAATATTAATTGTTATAATACAAAATACAGATTACTATTTAAAGTGAATACTTTAGACAAGAGCTAAGAATGATCCATCGTCAACTTCGGGACTCAAGTAACCCATTTGAGTTACCAAACGTGAGTTTTAAGAAATTGTTTCGTCAAACCAAAACTGCAACTTTACATATATTACAAATACTGGAACCACATATGAACGAAGGGATGAGAAGTACAATTATTCCAAATTTTATAAAAGTAAGTTTCAGCTATATGTATTAATTATATTAAAACTTGTACTTATACAAATAGTTATTGGTTTGTCGTAGGTGTTAACTGCAATGCATTTTTATGGCCATGGTAATTACCAACAAACAATTGGAAAAAATCATCTATTTGGTTTAAGTCAGCCATCTGTAAGTCGTTGTATAAAAATTGCGACCCAAAAAATTTATGACCATTTGACAAGAGAATGGATAAAATTTCCTTCTACAGATCAAGAAAAGACCAGAAAAAAACTGCGGTAAATTAATATTATTGAATTAAATTTTAATTAATAAATTAATATTTAAATTTATTTTTTTATTTTTATTTTTTTAGTTTCATGGAGTTATTTAATTTTCCTGGCGTAGTTGGAGCTGTAGATTGCACCCATATAGCCATCATAGCACCACCTGCATTTCATCCTACCTATCCAGGAAGGGCATACTATAATAGAAAAGGATATACTAGCATTAATACTCAAATTGTAACAGAAATGTGATGTAAAGTAATGCATGATTTTTTTTTTTTTTACTTTCATTTTCAGATCTGTGATGCAGACTTAAAGATATTAAATATTAATGCAAGATATCCTGGAGCCACACATGATTCTGCCATATGGCAATTATGTACAATAAAAAGACACATGGAGAACAATTACCTGAATGGTGATGAAAACTCTTATTTACTAGGTAAATAACTGACAATAATGTAATATATGGTGGTCTTTAAAGTGGGGTGTGCGAGACTATTCTGCGCTAACTTGTTACCGATTTATAATTATTATTCTACTTTTATTTAACAAACAACAATTACGAACAAAATATTTCAGCGGTGTATGCTATTTTTGTTGACAGAGCTAAGCAATCCAAATTTTGGAGATCACTGATATAATGTATTTTCCCGTAACACATCCAACTCCATTATTCACATGTTAGAAATGAAATTAAAAGTATAATAATTTTTCTAGGAGATTCAGGCTACCCACTTGAACCGTGGCTGTTAACTCCTGTAACCGATGCAAATGAAGGTTCACCAGAAGATATTTATAATAGAAGGCACATATTAACAAGAAATTGCATAGAAAGGTTAAACGGGGTATTGAAAAGCAGATTTCGTTGTTTGTTAAGGCACAGGACTTTAAATTATGATCCCGTGAAAGCTGCCAAAATCATTTATGCATGTGCCACGCTTCATAATATTGCCCTACATTTTAATGATGTTTTTGAAGATATAATTGATGAAGATGTAATTGATAACATCATTATCCCAAATAATCCAGGTTGTAATAATTATCCTCCGTGTTGAATATCTTAAGATTAAAAAAAGTTTTCTTTCAGGTATTCAAAATAATAACTGGTTACAAGAAGGAAGACGAATTAGAAATAGAGTAATTAATCAATTATTTAATTATTAGCATTACAAAAATATAATTCTAATACAAAATGTATTCGTATAAATAAATAATTATTACAAAATAAATTAATTTTTTTAATGTTCACACCAATTGAGATCACTTATTTGTACGTATATGTAATTATTACACAATGAATTAATTTTTTTATTGTTCATAACAATTGAGATCACTTATTTGTACATATATATAATTATTACACAATGAATTAATTTTTTTATTGTTCATAACAATTAATATCACTTATTATTAGAAAGATCCAGCATTGTTACATAAGGAAATCACTGTACTTGTAAATTAATCAGAGAGTAATGAATTTAAAAAAATAGAACAGAATCAATGAACAATATATAGTCCTATTACTATATCTTTTAAATTCTTTGATCTTTAAGAATTATTTACAGATACAGTGACTTTATTGCGTATAAAGTGCAGAATCCTCTTAAATTATAATTAAATTTTTATTTTTTCAATAGCTGCTGCTAATATTTTCATAGAGTCGCTTAAACTTGATATTGACGTAGCCAAATGTTCCGTAGCCACTACCTGTTTTTCTATTGTTAATTCTAATTTGTTTTTGATTACTTTTTTACTACCCCTTCGTTTACGTCTTACAGGCCCGTGAACTCTAACGGTAGGATCGTGAATTTCCTCCTCCAGAAAGTGCTGAATGGAATCAGAATCATCCTGCAATTCAAAACAAATAAATAATTGCGATATATATTAGAAGTAATATGGTTTTACCAGAACAGACTCGATCTCTATTTCCATTGGTAATTCTTGAACCTAAAAAAAAAATTAAAAATTTGAAAAACGCATATTGAATTGTAAAAATGTATAAATACCTCAATTATATTTAAATTCGTCGTAGTTTCCAGGCCCAGTTCTTTTACATTGGCACCTTCTATGCTTACATGTGCCACTAAACTCAGGACCTTCTCTTCCATTTCTGATAATGGTTTCAGCTTTGTACTTCCTCCTCCAGTTTTCTCCCTTTCAACAACCAATTCCCTGGCATGACGCTTTGTGTTGGTTTTCAATTCCTTAAAAACCTGTATAAATGTAAGACATATTTTAAATAAGTCACAACAGTACAACTGAATCTTAATTTCTCAGCTTCGTGCAGAACCAAATGAAATTTTTATTTTCCTAAGTTGTCTTGATTCACTTTTTAACAATTGAATTGAGCTTTTGCCAAACGAAATACTCATTCAATCGTTCTGTTATTAAATTTTACTGGCACGAGCTAAGGAATGAATAATAGAAACAATACATACCTTTTTCCATTCCTTCTGACTTTTTTGAGGTCCACATCCACAACCATTTAAAATGTTTGTCAATTCAGTCCACTTCTTACAATCATCTTGAAGCATTGACTGATTTTGATAAACAAAATCAGTCATAAGTTCTAATTGTTTCCTAGTTGTTCTAGAACTTCGCACACCTTTTTTCTTTTCAATTTCATTTGCTATAAGATCAAATATGCGTTAAAATATAGACAGGTGCAATTATTTGATGAAATACATACTTTTTTCTTCCATTTTTAAAATATTATATAACGTTTGGCGGTTAATTACGTTTGACAAATTTATATTTAATTACGTATATAAATGAAGGTTAGTAAACACACCGTAGTGCACATGCGTGTGCAAAACTAAGATCTGTTCACAAGGATTATTAGCGCCTAGCGTTAAGAATATAATTTTAAAGCCTACCTTAACAAATGCTCTTACAGAATAGCATTTTTTGACAGAGCCGTTAGACATGGTGTTAAAATAGTTATTTTAACATGACGTTAATATTAACGCATTCCTTAGAGAATACACCCGATTGTCAGTTAATATGTGGTAAACAGTCAGTTGTTCGTCACATGTCTCGCAAATTTTGTTTTCTAGTCTGCTCATGAGGTGTTCGTGAGTAAGTCTGGTGTGTCCGATTCTAAGTCTTGTCATGATTATTTGTTCACATCTATTGGTACCTGAGGTCCAGTTGTGTATGTCTTCTTTGACTGTTCTAAGTTTATTGTTCATAGTCTCGCGCCACTTGTTCAGTCTGGTCGAGTAGAGTCTTGTCTTGATGGTCTGTCTTAAGTACGTCTTGTTTGGGGCGATATGGCATATTTCATCCTGGCTGCTGTTGGGTTCTCGGGCTGCAGAATTCGCACGTTCGTTTCCCTCGATGCCAGCATGGGCAGGCACCCAGATGAGTTGTACTGATTTTCTTTGTTCAATCATCTGTTGTATCTGGTCCTGGATTCGTTGGATCCTCGTGTCCTTTGAGTAGCTATTGTCGAGAGCTTGCAGTACGCTTAGAGAGTCGGTGCATACGGCTATGTTGCTGTAGGTGGTTACTGATGCCATTTCGAGCGCCTTCTGAATTGCTAACGCTTCTGCTTGGAATACGCTTGTGGTTGTTGGTAGACTGTGCGTTATCACCTCTTCGCCTTGAACAACAGCTATAGAGCAGTTATTGTCCGTTTTTGATGCGTCAGTGAAATAGAATTGGTACTGCTGTAGTTCGTGTTTAAGTTGATTGAATTTGGTTTTTAAACGTTCTGGTTCAGTCTTTTTATATGCGGTTAGGTCCGTGTTTTTAATTATTTTTCCAAACAGCCAAGGCGGAGTATGGTGGAAGGTGGTTGACTGGATTTCAGGAATTACGATGTTTGTGTCAGGAAACTTTTTCTGTTTGCTAAGTAAAGGATAAACATTATAAAGCTATGATCAGAGCCGCAGTAAGGAAACTTTGCGCTAGGGACAGAGCCGTGTTTTGGCGCCATTGGCAAATAAAAACAAGGTTCTCACCTCTCAAAATTTAGATGATGAGCAAAAAAAAAAGGTCCTCGCCTCCAAAAATCCAAGTGACGAGCAAAAATTAAAAAAATGGTCCTCGTCTTCGCAATGCGCCTCTTGATCAAGCCCATAAGCGCCCTATTCCTTAGTGCGCTCAGGGCCGTCGATCCCTCCGCCCCCCCTTACTGCGGCTCTGGCTATGATAACATATCAGTACTTATGCCTCGGAGCTACCTGTTATTTGCACCAATCGATGCAGAATTTCAAAACGATTAGACCCATTGAAAAAAAAAATCGCCAAAAATTGGAGCTGCTCGGTTATTGCACCGATCCCTTCAATTACAGATAGAGACACGATTCTATGCTACATAGATGCAATTAAAGTAATTCAAATCACAAGATGAAGTACACTTAGGATTGCAATGCTAACAATATTTGGTATTTACTTACATTGGTTTGAATTCCGAATGAATGCACTCTTACAAATTACATCTCACAGTACATACTTCTGCGTTAAGAGGCTGATAACCATTGATTTTATAAACATTTTGCGGAGCACTGTATTGAAATGTTGCGAACTCATCTCGCGATAATGTTATAAAAATACTATTGCTAGTTTTTGTGTGTGAATGTGTTATAATTGGCGGTGTTATGTTGATGTTATGTGCAGTGTAGCTGAGCACAGCTGATTTGACCTACATTGTAACGAGAAATGAAACAACAAGATCACAGCATTCAACATTCCTTTATTGCTTTTTATACGGCCTTGCCCTTGCAAATACATTATATTCATTCAATAAATACATTCTGCCCTAAATTATTAACAAAACACAATTTTAAAATTTCAAACATGACACATGATGTATGTCTTGCAATACTAAGGCACTGTTAAAGGCCTTAATATTAGGAACACCATAATCAGAAGAACTAGCAAGCCAACAAGATGAGACTTCAATATAATTTATCAAGTCTCATCTTATCAAGTCATATTAGAAGAATGAAGACAGACGGACGAACGGACAGACGGACGGACGGAGGGACAGACAGACCGACAGACATCATGCTAAAAATAGTCAAAACGTTATGTAGGGACCTTAATTCGTGGAGATCCATCGAAATCTCAAAATGTCAAAATCGGTATGATCACAATACCTCCCTTATATATGTTGGCGGTCGTAATTGGCAGTCAACGTGTTAAACAAATAAATTCTAAAGACTCAAAATTGGTGATAGTGTCATCCATGTTGCCTGCTACCACTGCAGTTTTGGCCCCTCCCATTGCCATTGTCAAATATGATTAGATCAGTGAGAGTGAATTATGGAAATGTAGGTTTGTGATTGGCCGTAAACAGTGAAATATGAAACCATAATTCACTGTAGTTATTTATAAGTACTATTTTTCATGAAAAAGTGCTAATAATTGCAGTATAATTAATTTGCAGTATATTCGCGGAATTCGATAATATATGCATTTTCTTAGGACTGCACAGTATCTATGTCTTCAACTGCATACCTAAAAGTATCCGAAATTAGGCAACATGTTTGATTTCAGTTAGAACTTTTTAAAATTTTGTTATTAAAAATATATCATAATTTCTTCAAATGAAAACAATTCATCGTATTATGTACTTATAATAAAACACGGGGCAAATTTTAATTCAAAATGTTTAATTTAGAAAAACTACTTTTTGAAAGTTTTAGTAAATTTTACTCTAGCCATCTATAAGGGAGTTTTAAACGTTTCAAGTATAACTAATAGTAAGGGTTTGGGCAGAGCCGCAGTAAGACGGGGAGGGGGGCGACGGCCCCTAGCGCAATAAGGAAAAGGGCGCCGACGAGCTTGACTAAGGGGCGCTACATTGCGAAGGTGAGGACCTTTTTTTTTAGCTCATCATTTGGATTTTGGTAGGTGAGGACCTTTTTTTTTTTGCTCATCACTTGGATTTTGGGAGGTGAGGACCTTTTTTTGCTCATCACTTGGATTTTAGGAGGTGAGGACCTTTTTTTTTGCCCATCATTTAGATTTTGGGAGGTGGGAACCTTGTTTTTGCTTATCACTTACATTTATTTGCCAAAACACAGTTGTGCCCCTAGCGCAAGTTTTCCTTACTGCGGCTCTGGGTTAGAGTCCTAGGTCTTGTAGAGTGCAACTGTGTTCGCAAAATAAAAGTACTTAATTAGATACACTACTATCCGAAATCGGGCAACTATTCGAAATACGGTTACTCTCCCTTATTGTTAATCATTTGGATTTAAGTATTATGTAGGAGTAATTACTAGCATTTAGCTAAATAAATATATTATTATTATTATTATTATTATAATGTCCTATTAGACAATCCCAAAAAATCACAGGATTAGAAGTTTGAAATCTTGACATTTTCGGGACCAAAACCGGTTAGGATCCCGGGATTTTATTTCCTAATTAGGCTCCTTGAACCTCAGTCCAAAGCTATAATTGAATGAACACGTCCATAACATCGTTATCCATAATCCATAACGTCAAATAAACATTTTATAATAATTTGAAATAATATGCAATCTTATTGTCTATTATTTAAATGTTTTGTTCAGTGCACTCATCTTCTGCACTTCAAAACTTGCAAAACTCATTAAAATTTATTTCAAAATGTGTCTGTTATATGGTAGTATTTCGTAAGTGTAAATGAAAATCCCAATGAGTCGAGTTGATTTGTTTCGATGGACGATTCAGGCCAGTTATGAAATGCTCAGGCAGTGAAAGTTTTAACTTGATCCGGGTCTAAATCCGGTGAAGATTACCGATCAGTGACTTATTAACGTTAATAGTGCATAGCATTCATACACGCATTCGTCTACACTCAGCTTCAGTCTTGGAATTTATATTAATTTTTTATTAATAGGGTAATTTAATCAATAGAAGATTTTCCAATATTAGTTTAATTTTTAAATATATTTGTCCCAGGACAGTATGATGAATATTTGGGTTTTGGAGGACACCCTAAAACTAAAATCTACACATGCATATCTCTATTATTGACTTAGCAGCAAAAATGTGTGACAAGAATTGTTCATAATAAGAAACCAAATCTTTTTTGGGAAGCTATGGAGGGACACCCTAAAACTAAAATCGTGAAATATCTCACTTATTATTTACTTTACAACCAACATTTTTACCGACCGCCAACATACCGGGTGAATTATTTAAGGAGCAACATACATGTTTCACATATAATGTTAATGAAGTGAGTTATTTCAAAAGCAACATAGCCATAAAACAAATGCTTATCGTATCCATATAAAAGACAAAATATTATTTTTTTAAATATTTTTTGAACTTAGCTACTAAACATTATTATTTTTGTTTGGATGTAAATATAAATAAGCTAATAAAAATTCATTTATTGTTTCTAATTTACTATTTTTTAGCCGGCTAGGAACTTAATCATGCCAAACACTATTATATCTAATCACCATTGCATATCTGTTGCCATGGATATGAGCTTGCTTTCATAATTTGCTATGTTGCAAATGAACTAACTCACTTCATTAACATTATATGTGAAACATGTATGTTACTCCTTAAATAATTCACCCGATATATAAGGGAGGTATTGTGATCATACCGATTTTGACATTTCGAGATTTCGATGAATCTTCACGAAGTGAGGTCCCTACATAACGTTTTGACTATTTTTAACATGGTCTGTCGGTTTGTCTGTCTGTCTGTCTGTCTGTCTGTCTGTCTGTCTGTCTGTCTGTCTGTCTGTCTGTCTGTCTGTCTGTCTGTCTGTCTGTCTGTCTGTCTATCTCTCTGTTGGTCCGTGTACACGTGCAGAGTAAATTCCGCTAAAAGGATTTTTATGAGACTTCATATTTAAGCTTTTGACATCAATGGCACACAATTAATCAACTTTTGGTAAAAATAGGTTAACCAAAAATGGGAGTTTTACGTGTCGGTTTTAAGATTTTTGCGAATATTTCACAACAGAGAAATATTTCTAAAAAATCTATTTAATAAAAGTTGCTATAAAAGCAATGACTAACCACTTTTATTTGAGACATTTTTTGATAAAACAGCATAAATTAAACAAGTACTTTGTGATGGCGGTCGGTCCTGTGGTGGACACAACTGATTTTTTCTTTAAGAATATTTAGGGGGTAAGGGAAGTGTTACCTAAAAGGTTGAAATACATGTAACAATAATAAATCTTACACGTCTCACAAATAGCAAGTTCTTCACCTCAAAGCGGACAGACAAACATACATACTATGAGTGACGGTATAATGGTTTCTTAGTCATATGTACGAAACCCTAAAAATGATGCAAAAAGAACAATATTGAAGTTCTATAAAACTATGTCTCTACATTACCAATTTTCCTGCCCTATACATAAGAAAGCCAAAATTAGATATCAAAAGTGGAAAAGTTTAAATTTCAAGCCGTATAAAATTTCTAAAATTTGTTTCCGTAAGAACAAAGATATCCGAGAACTGTACTCAAGGCCGAGTATCGTACAAGAACTGAGAGGTAGACGATTACAGTGGGTAGGATACGTGATGTAGATAAGGGACGACAGAATGGTTAGGAAGATATGGGAAAAAATTGAATACTCGTCGACCAGTGGGAAGACCTTGCAAGAGATGGAGAGATCAGCTAACCGAAGATCTAACAAATATTGGTACACTGGACATATCGGACCTGACAATAATCAGATCAAGATGGAGGACTTATGTGAGCCAAAAGACAACACGACTGATAGTGTCCAAAGAAGAAGAAGAAGTTTCCAGATTTTAAAACTATACAAGAAGAACTACAAAGATAACATATGCATTAGAAATTAGGAAATGCTGCCGGAAATCAAATATGCGTTTGAACCATCAATAAAGTGAATCCAAATTTAACGATATTGAGATTTTTTGACCAAATCAATGCAAATTACTGCAACTATAATAATAAAAAAAAGTAGACCTTTAAAAATTTAACAGGTAGACCTTTAAATAATAATATACCTACAAAATCAACAAATTTAAATACAGGCCTCTTGCCCATTTCTGAAAAGAAACTAGTTGCGAAGGGAGGCCTCCACTAGACTAGACTTCCCATAAAAAAAAAAAATAATAAAATTTATATAAGTGACAAGATTCAACTTGTTTTAGACACATTAAAAGCAATATTTCTGATTAAAGTAAATTATGAAGAAAATTGTGGGGATTTTTATAAAATGCTTCAAAGCAAAAAAGGCCTACTTAAAAAGATCCATAGTTCGGAAAAATATAAAATATTTTCTACTGAGTAATTTTAATGAATAAATTTTGAATTCATTCAAAAATCTGAATTTTTAACCCCAAAATTTAAATTACACCCTTATTATTGACTTACCAGCAAAAATTTATGTAACAAATATTGTTAAGAATAAGAAGACAGCTCTTTTATCTAAATGAATTTTTTTGATTGGAATATTTGGAGAGATATGGCGGAAAACCCCAAAAATTAAAAATTTAAATGACTCCCTTATTATTGACTTAACAGCAAAAACTTATATTACTAATATTGTTAAAAATAAGAAGACAAATCTTTTACCTAAATTCATTTTATTCATTGGATAAATATTTGGAGAGTTATGGCGGAAAAACCCCAAAAATTAAAAACAAAAAATTAATATCTCTTTCATTATAAAACTTTTAATAAAATATTTGAAGGTTTTTCGCCTTCTTTTGACCTGTAGTATCACCCATTAAAAAATAAATAAGATGACCGTAAAAACCCTGTATATATATATTTTGAATAATCAGGAAAACGTAAGATAAGATGGAAGGATAAATTTGGAGACGTAACAGATAAAAAGGTTCAATAATGATGACAATATGTACACAATAAAAATGAATTGTTATGTGACATAATCTCCAAATTATCATACCAAATTTAATAAAACTCTTTTGTCAAAATCATGACTATAAAATGGGTTTGTAGAATACAATTAACCTATTGTTCTTTAATTAGAATTTTCACTCACCTTTTATGTCATTATCCACAGAAACAGTAGTCCTAAAACTAATAAGAAAAATCACGGCACACAAAAACATTTTCACATACACTCAATTCACCTAAATTTTGAGTTTCTTAGCAAGCGCCTAACAGAACATTTGGGCGCTTGACAGAAGACTGAGCGAGAGTAAAAACGTTCCGGCAGAGAAATCTCTTGTGTACTGCTTGTTTATTTGGTATAACAGTGCTTTCAAACCGGTGGAAACATAAGATTATACTCTATTGAGGAAGAATTGCATTAGTTTCGATTTGAAATTATATGTAATTGATACATTTTTACCGTTCGATGAAAACTACGATGAATAAATTCATAGCGACTTCTGAGTTCTGTAATTGTTGACTTTAGTGGCCTCTAGATGTAATTTTAAAGACTGTTTATTTACAAAATGTGATAGATACGTCAATTATGCACAAAACAATAAGATATAGACAACAGAAAAAATACAGAATTTATATAATAATGTAGTGAATCTTGACCTCTTTATTCTAGCGAATTGGAGGTCTAGGTCTTAAAATTTCCACGATGATCCAATGCGGCTTGGGATCGGTAATAAAGGTATTATCGTTACCCTAATTTGCATTTTTCAAAAAATATTTACTTTTTTATTTTTTGTTTTTCACAACTCACCAACTCACCAATTGATTCAACGCATATACTGGCTAACTCGCAATCTCCAGAAAAATTTAAAAGTGGTCAAATTGAACCCGGGAATACAACAGGCAATGGAAAAAGGAATGTAGGATAATTAATAAATAATAAGTTGAACATTCTTAGAAAATTATTTTATTCTCTTTTTAAGCGCCTTGTTCAAGTTTAAGTTAAGAACTCGCCGTACTAAGCTATGCAACACAGAACAGCGCAAAACTTGTTTAATTATTGGCGCAGAACGATCAGTGTGCGAAGTGTTCCGTTGTGTTTTACTGTGCGCGCGATAATGGCGGATGAATTTTTTTTTTTTGTGTACCGTCAGTAAAATTAGTTTTATACATACGACTTTTAAACTCGGGCTCGTTTTTAGGATTTTGAAGGTATGACCACCAAAAAACCTTTATTACGCCACTCATGTGTCTGTCCATCTGTCTGTTTGTATACAGAGCCGCAGTAAGGGGGGGGCGGAGGGGGCGACGGCCCCTAGCGCACTAAGGAAAAGGGCGCCACATTGCGAAGGTGAGGACCTTTTTTTTTTTACTCATCACTTGGATTTTGGGAGGTGAGAACCATTTTTTTTGCTCATCACTTGAATTTTGGGAGGTGAGGACCATTTTTTTTTTGCTCATCACTTGAATTTTGGGAAGTGAGGACCTCCTTTTTTTTGCCAAGGGCGCCAAAACTCAGTTTTGCCCCTAGCGCAAGTTTTCCTTACTGTGGCTCTGTTTGTATGTATGTATGTATGTATGTATGTATGTCTCTCTGTCTGTCTATATGTCTGTTTGTCTGTCTGTCTGTCTTTCTGTATGTCTGTCTCTCTGTCTGTCTGTATGTATGCATGTCTGTCTGTCTATCTGTATGTACGGTAGAAACTGTAGCGAAACGGCTGATCATAGAAATTTGAAATTTGGCATGCTTATACAACTCTTTGACCCACATGTAGGAAAAATACTGACAGTTAAAAAAACACATAACGAGATATACAAATATGTATAAAATGAAAAAATAAATATTTTTATTTTTATTTTCAGTAGGGTATCAAATGAAACCTCTTAATGCGTGATTAAACAAACAAAATTATATTTAAAAAAAATCTTTTTTTATGGAACCTTTGCTAAAACTATAACAAAAAACTTTTGTTCCCCAACCAATTTCTTAGAGGGGTTGATCCAAAAATCTGAAAAATCTCACTGATGTACATTGATGTGAACCGGAATAGTTCAACAGGAATTTTGATTCGGTTAGTTTTCCAAAAAATAAAGAATTTTTTGTATCGTTAAAAAAATTATTATTTTTTTGAAAACTTATAGTGCGATATCAAAAGAAAGCTCTTAAGACGTAGATTAAGTAATGAAAAATAGTTTTTTAGGATTTTTTAATTTTAAAACGATTTTTTGCAAAAATATATTACTGCCTGTATTACTGTATTATTATTAATTACTGCCCCGCACTTTTTAACGCAAAGGGCTTAAACTAAAAACCGGAATCGTAGGAGAGAAGTTTTTGATCAGATTTCGTTTTAGGAAAATACAGTTTTTGTGTTTTTGACAAAATTTATTATTTATTTAATTCATGAGTAAAATATAACTAATAATCTTATGAATTTTTTGTATTTTTGGCTAAGGTAGTGTATGTTTTTTTTTTTAATTAAAAATTTAATAAAAAAAATTAACAACTGAGGACCGAGTTCATGTGTGTAGAGTGAAGTTTGTAGTGTGTAGTGTTAAGTAGGCTCTGCCCATTATTATACGTCGTGATTCAACCTATTGTTTCAATTACTTTAGCCCCCCCCAAGCACTCAAAAACACATGTTCTTAAGGAACACAGTTAAGTTTCCACATCGTCACTTGAGTTTTAGAGCTCATAAGCAGGGGCGCACACAGATTTTTGGCTTCGGGGGGGGTCCAATTATACATATTTTTTCGACTCAGGGCAAAATTTCAATTTCAAGGGAAGAGGTTCTCACTTCTAAATTTTAATTGAAGAGGACCCTCCCCCTTGTGTGCGCGCCTGCTCATAAGTGTCTTTTTTTGTCATTACTTGCATTTTGGAAGAGAGGACTTTTTTTGTCATCACTTGCATTTTGAAGGTAGCTCCTTTTTGATTTTTGTTCAGCACTTGTGTTTAGAGATATGCGTGGGCCATGTTATAATGAACCGGTTGAGTCCATAATTTCCCGATAAAAATGTAGGTCCTGGTGTACCTGTAAAACAATTTTGATTTCTAAGCCCCCCCTCAGCACAAAAAATCCTGGTTACGTGCCTGATCAAAAGTGTTCCGCGACTTCGAAAAGGTTAAGAACCAGTACATTAAGCATTCGAAGAAGGGTTTCTACATCTGCGATCCAAAGTTTATAACCACCGATCTACAAATTAGTTATAGACCGGGAGCTCATGACATTTTTGGTCTCCGATTTCATACAGCATGCCTTTTGGAGGAGAGAATATTTACCCTGTGACAACAAGAAAGGGATGATACTAAACCCCTGCACGCTTTCCGGTCATAGGGAAAATTGCATTTCCACTTGCACAAAATTTTTGTGTTTTTCTCTGATTTAATATTGCTTGCCCTTTTGTCAAAAGAAAGTTATAACAAATTTAAAGTCTTTTAATTATAGGCATGCTGTATGAAAACGCGGAAAATCATATTTTTTTATTACAAGATCACATGACCGTTTGAGCCCTTTGGGACCCTCCGAATCGCATGCATATATTTAAAAGACTTTAAAGTTATAACTTTCTTTTGACAAAAGGGCAAGCAATATTAAATCAGAGAAAAGCACAAAAATTTTGTGTTTAAGTGGAAATGCAATTTTCCCTATGACCGGAAAGCGTGCAGGGGTTTAGTACCATCCCTTTTTTGTTGTCACAGGGTAAATATTCTCTCCTCCAAAAGGCATGCTGTATGAAATCGGAGACCAAAAACTGTCATGAGCTCGCGGTCTATTAGATCCGTTTAATAGTATAGTGAACAATATTAAGATTATGAGGGCTATAACCTATAAACTTGTTTCGTTGTTCGAATATATTTTTAAATTTAAATAGTTTTAAAACAATTAAAATTAATAAAACAATGAAACTGTAACATGTGTACCTTTTAATAATATGAATAACTTTTTAATTAATTAAATAACTCAGTCATGTTTAATTTATAAAATTTGCATAATGAAATGCAATTAAGGTAAATAATTACCATAATAATTGTACATCATTGTTACTGCATATTTTTTATATAAAAATATATGTACTGTTAATTATTGACATGAATTAATATAAAATAAATTAAAATAAATACAGTTTTAGATTAAAAATGATTTGATATAAAAGTCATGTAACTGCAAGTGATCATGAGACAGAGAGATACAATTTCTCCCAAACTGTTTACTGCAGTTAGAGTACCTGTTCAAAAGTTTATCCTTAAATATCACAAATATCTCCTATTCTGCAACATATCAAATAAAATATCATAGTACTCCACCTTGGCTATACCACCCCCCTGAAATAAATCTTAGTCTGTCAAAATTCATAAAACAAGAAACCCCACATACACTCTATCATGCTAAATTTCAAGAAATAAAAGAAAAATATAAAAATTATCAATTTATTTATACCGATGGGTCAAAGTTAGATGATAAAACCGGAGCTGCAGTCATATGGGACAACCACTACCAAGAAAAACATAAATACCATTTACCTAACGAAATGAGCATATTTTCGGCAGAGGCCTACAGCATCTTACAAAGTTTGAAACAGATTAAATCCAAGTAAGAAAGAAACTTTTTCATTTGCACAGATTCCCTAAGTACCTCGCAGAGCATAAGGAATATATATAGCAAAAAAGAAATAATAAAGGAAATACAACAAGAAATATTTTCTCTACAGAAAAATATAAATAAATCCATTCGTTTCATATGGATACCATCCCACGTCGGAATTAAAGGAAATGAAGAGGCCGATAATGCAGCTAAAGAAGCAATAAAAGAAGAAATAATTAAAACACGTATTCCTACTGAAGATCTTAAAACCACTGCAAGAAATAAACAAAGGATGAAAAAAACCGAAGAATGGATAGAGGTGTCTAACAACCATTTGAGGAACATAAAGGAAGATACAAGAAGATGGGCAACAAGCGAAAACAGAAGAGACCAAGTAGCACTCACACGGCTTAGGATAGGACATACAAACACGACACACAAATACATATTACAAAAAACACCACCCGAAATATGTGACACATGCCAGAAACAAGTAACAGTACAACACTTAATATTAGAATGTATAAAATACAATACACAGCGCACAAAATGCAATATACCACAAAACATAAAAGACGCCCTATCAGACAACAGCACACATAGCATCATAAAATACTTACACGAAACACAAATTATAAAAAAATTATAACACAAAACCGGCAAAGAAAATTAGAAATAATACCATGTATAATAAAATGTAAATATGCTATATAAAAATGTAAATGCTTATTAGCACAAATGACCAGTTGGTCGAAGTGCTTTATTTAAAAAAAAAAAAAGTTTATCCTGGAAAACACAGAAATATGGCCTGGGGTTGTCCATTTCGAAAAAATATCAGTCAGAGCATATAAATTATTATGGGTTTTATGTAGGTACAAGACAGCGGGGTTTTATTCAGTTATGTATATTATTTCATATTAATGTAATTTTTAATGAATTTATTTGTAAATATAATAGTGATTTTTTATTTCAAAGTCTTAGTTACTGTACATAATTTAGATTGCCATGTTTGAGGTATATGACCTGGGCCCAGTTATTTCATTTTCTTCTAACTTGAAAAACAACAACGATGCTTGATTGAAAATTTCACTAAAAGATGCTTCAGCATTTTCCCTGAAATCAATTAACGTTTGTAATACGAAGGCGTATGTGATTGCTTTTTTTAAATCTGTATTAATCGTTTGTAAATATTCACTTAACATTTTAGTGATAGCAAAAATTGTTAATCAAGATATCATAAATCATCATTTGATATGGCGACATTTAAAATTGAAGCCTGCAAAGATGTATCCCTGTCCTTCCACTGTTTCAGTTTCCAACAATTTCTTCTAGTGAAGCCTGAATTGCTTCAAAAAGCTTCACCAGAATAATTACCGAATCATGTCTGTCTATCCACCTTGTAGAACACATTAGAATTAATTTTTGTTTCTTTTCTTTTTTGAATCACCACAGTATTTTTTAACATTCTTAATATAATCGTTAAGTATGCAACATTTCACTTCAAACTACATATTTATTTATTTACTTACTTATTTATTGTTAGATTGGAATATTACAAAATCTTTATTTTTGTCTTCCGACTTCGTACTGAATTTTTATTACTATTTTGTTGCTAGGGGGTGTTCGGATACCAGAAACCAGGCTAAATCACCTGAGATTCACCGATGCTATTGTTTTCGTGTCAGACTGCGTTCAGAACTCAAGATAAACAAACAAAAAGCCAAAATGTTGACAAACCTTGTATTGAGCGAGATGATGAAAATCGACGATGCCAATATTGAGTAGGTTGATACTTCCAAGTATCCTGGGCACGGAATACGAATTGGCAGAGACAATCAAACGTGCGAAATCTTTAGGAAAATACCACAAGGATGCGCAGAATTTAGTAAACTACGAAACTTTTAAAAATTATATCCCAATGTGCTTTTAAAATAAAGATTTCGAACTATGTGTAATGTCTGTCTTAAACTGCGAGATGGAAATCTTAACACTGATTAAAACTTCTGCTAGAAAGCTGCCAGTAACCCAGAGGGCCATGGATCGTGCTACGCTTGGTACAACGCTGAGGGATAAAATACCAACTGTTGAATTTCGTCAACAGACGAAACTAGCAGACATTCTTGTAAAAGTAGCTGGAATGAAATGGAAATAGGCAGGCCATCTAGATAGAACAATATACGATATATGATAGATATTTTTATTATTAAATATTATATACTACATTTTATCTTACAACAATCAACTTATACTTAATAATAATTGTAATTTTCGCCTTTCGGCTTAAAATCTACTCTCCTTCTCCTCTAGTTAATATCTTCGTTGACTCCTTTCCTTAATTTCCTCCCTTCTGTTTTTCACTTCTTTCATCCATTCATACCCCTTTCCTGTTTCATCCAAAATTTCCTTTCTCGTTTCCGTTCTGTGTCGTATTTCTTCACATTCTTCCAACAAATGTTCCATTGTCTCCTTACCTTCCCTGCACATTCTACATGTTCTTTCTTCCTCTTTCATCCAAAAATTATTGTCCCTCTCCTCATTTCCACATCTAAATCTCGCTATCACTTTTTTCTTCTCTCTACTGCATTTTTCTGTCAGATACTGTGGTTTTCTCACCGTCCAGGTCTTTTCATATTTGTTGTTATACCTTGACTCTCTTATTTTTGTATCTTGCTCCGTTTGTTGTATGTCGGTCATTCGCTCTGTTACTTCGTGCACCAATTCTTCTCCATTCATTCTTTTTAGTCTTACTGCTGTTGTTGAGTAGCCACAATATTCGTACATTTCCTTCCCTTCCTTTTCCCATCTTGATAGTGGCTTTCCTTGTTGATTCCGTTTTTCCATTTCCCTCCAGCATTCATAAAGAATTTCTTTTTCCGGGTGTTTAATTATATTCTCTTCATATTTTATGGCTTTTTTGACTGCCTCTATTTTCATTTTCTTCATTTTCGTCTCTTCCAGTATAATGTATGTTGGTGTATTCGTGTCTACTCCCAACATCCATTTTAAGTATTTTATTTGTACTTTTTCTATATGTTCTCGTTCCGAACATACGTTCCAATATACGATATATGGATCAAACGGATTCTCGAGTGGAGAACATGGGCAGATAAATGTAACTAAGAAAGACCGCCCACTCGTTAAACTGATGACCCAAAGCGTATATCAACTGGCTACGAGAAGCTCAATACAGATTATATTGGAAAATTTTAAGAGAAACCTATACCCTGTGGGGTCGTACTGCTGATGATAATAATGATGTGCATGTCCATCCATGCAGCGAAACCACTTAAGAACCAAATATAACGACTTTAAAAATATAATTTACGTCAAAAAACTTCTTTTGAGGCACTTAAATCTTAAAATATGCTGCATATATGAATCTAAAATGTAGTTATGGGAGTAATTAAAAATTTCAAGTCTACTGTAAGCAAAAAAACAACCAAATATGCGTCATTAAATGAAACAAAGAAGGTACAGTTGGATCCAAAATAGTTAAAATATAATTACTAGGAACTAGTTTTGGCCAGTTCGTTTTAATTCAAATCACTATTTTCTTATTACTTATAGGTTTTTTCTGATTAATTCCTTTGAGGATTTCATTACTGTATATAACTCCTAGAATACTAAAACGTAGAAAGATTGTTGTCGGCACCTACCAGCGAGAATAAATATCCTTTTATTTTCAAATGTACTGAGACACTTAGAAAGATTGTTGGTACTTGTAGGCGCATACACCATGTGCCCAGGAGTGGACTTTGGCCTAGGCAGACTAGGCAGCTGCCTAGGGCCTTCGCTATATCAAAGAAATTTTATTAAATCTATGAAATAAAAGTGGTTCGCTACAAATTAAATTAAAAAAAATCAACAAAATATCAAGAAAAGTGACTCGATAAATAATGTTTCATAGATTCCTGTTTATTAATAGGCGTACGGTGCATGCGCCTACGTTTTCGTTTTCGTCTAAAAACAAGGTAAGCCGGTAAAAATTATCGGGCCCGGGCAGCCTGCAAAACCAGGAACTGGATTAATTTTTTACAGATCATTATCCAATTTTATTTGTGATTTTGTTTGTCATTATCGGAATTTGTAATACGTAATAATAAATGAAATAATAGTGTTTAGAAGTTCGGGACCCAGACACGATTTGACTGCACATTTTGTTTATATATTTAGATGTTATCAGTTTGGGCCCCTTTTGGTGTTTCTGTCGGTAGCATCCTCGTGGACAATGGGCACATCACTTAAATATATCTTATACATTATATTATATAAAAAAATAATGAACAATTGTTATCTACGCCCAGTTTTTTATCTGTCATCTGGCCCGTAATTATCGTTTTTTGGAGGGTTGGGCAGAATTATTATTGCCCGTGGCTGGGTCCGGAATTATTGTTTTACCGGGGCCCGGAGCCTCTATGCGCCCCTGCTTTTAAAAAATGTCTTACATTTTCTTTACTTTGCAAATAGCTTGTAAATATTTTTGAAAAGATAAGTTTATTATTATTATTCGTTGACATTATCCAAACCTATTGATT
The DNA here is from genome assembly GCA_963971575.1 of Liopterus haemorrhoidalis. Classification (NCBI taxonomy): domain Eukaryota; kingdom Metazoa; phylum Arthropoda; class Insecta; order Coleoptera; family Dytiscidae; genus Liopterus; species Liopterus haemorrhoidalis. The sequence goes on from OZ020617.1 coordinate 7,514,215, forward strand.
GATCCACCTGGATAATTTTATTTCTAATCTCTAAATGGGGTTTGAAGTTACAGATTTCGTTTCTGGACGCTAAGCAAACCACAATATTTGACAGAAAAAAGAAGTAAAGAGAAGAAAAAAGTGATAGCAAGATTTAGATGTGGATATGAGGAGAGAGAGACAACAATTTTTGGATGAAAGAGGAAGAAAGAACTTGTAGATATGTAAGGAAAGCCAGAGCCGTAGCAACGCCCTGGGGCACGTGTCAGGGGAGCGATGCCTGAGGGGCACCACCGTGCGTTTTTTTTTTTTTTGTCATCACTTGTATTTTACAAATGAGGATGTTTTTGTTTTTCGTCTTCACTTGTATTTTGGAAGTGATGACCTTTTTTTTGTCATCACTTGTATTTTAGAATTGAGTGCTTTTTTTAGGTCATCACTTGTATTTTGTTGTCTATTAAAATAAAAATGATGCCCTCCTTAAATAAAATGAAAAAAAAATAAAACGGACGCTAAGGTTAGGTTAAATTAATTTACAAGTGTTTACTTTAAGTACTTCCGGAGGGCGCTATTTTAAGTATTTGCCAAGGGCACCAAAAACATTGCTACGGCTCTGGGGAAGGCAAAGAAGCAATCGAACATTTGTTGGAAGAATATGGAGAAATAAGAAGTAGACCGGAAACGACAAAGGAAATTTTGGGGGAAACAGGAAGAAGGTATGAATGGATGAAAGAAGTGATAAACAGAAGAGGGGAAATTAAGGAAAGGAGTCAGAGACAGCAATAAAAAGAGAAGGAAAGCAGATTTTAAGCCGAAAGGCGAAAATTTCATAATTATTATTAAGTTATTACAAATTAGTTCCTAACATAATATAAATATAAAATATTTAGGCCCGGTCTTTCCACCTTCAGTTAAAGTACCAGGTAACTATCTGACAGATAAGGTTATTTGTAACTTCATCTGCTGAATAAATGTCAATACCAGTCAGTGAATCCAATACGTCAGTCTCATTATCCGTTAGATAACTATCCGATAGATACATTTGTATAGAAAGAAGGGATGACATTTACTCAGCAGATGAAATTACAAATAACCTTATCTGTCAGATAGTTACCTGGGACTTTATCTGAAGTTGGAAAGACCGGGCCTAAATAATAAAAAATATCTATCTATCTATCTAAGTTGCAGATTTCGTTATATCGATGCTTCGTTACAAGAGGTAACGTTAATCGAGGTATGTTTGTACATACTTATCAAATGTTTTAGAACCTTTATTATTGAATACTTATAAAGATTATTTAACAAGTAGCCCATCGTATTAAACAATAGGTCTATTCATATATCTACTTTCAATTTTAAAACTGTTATTTAAAACATGTTAAGATTGTTAATGAAATGCTATTGTTGAGGTTCACTGTTTCTGTCAACGTGTGCGTGTGATAGTGTGTGTATCTATGAATACCCCAAGTTAAAAGGCTTTCTCTTTTTATCGAAGGAAATCAAAGGAAAGAACATTATAATACGACTAAAATCAGTGAAATTCAAACAAGTTAAAATTCAACCAAAACAACAGAAATTAGATCAATGACTTTTAAACTTGTCAATAGGCTCAAAATGATAACCTATGATCTTCAGTTTGAGGGTTGACAATTTTATGTCTAATCGATGGATGCAGTAAAATGACTATGAAGCATATTGCAATTTTCCCCTTTCGATACTGTGAAAATTAGCTAATAGATGGACTCATGATAATTAATACTTAAAAGTGAGTGATTTTATACAGGGTGTTATATTTTAGTGGACCCAGCAAATATCTCGCTTATTTGTTAAGTTAGTAATTTATTTCATATAACATGATTTATACAGCAACATGTAAGCTACTTGATGGCAGATGTACATTCATGATACCACTTCCGGTTTGTTAGTAATTAATCAACTTATAAATTTCAAATGGAACATACTAAATTTTTTATCAAATTTGCTTTACAATCATGTAAAATAATCCATATGTTACATTATTCAAAAGTAAAATGGTAAAATGTAAATATGAACATTGTATCGCATTTAGTTATTTTACAGTTTAATTTTCGTTTATAGTCAAAATACAAAGTGTATAATATGTGGTATAATACTTTAAAAAAGAAAATACTCATATAAATGATTGAAATACTTTAATAAAATAATGAACCATAAAATCATTAAAGTACTAATTATTCCAAATAGTTGCGGGCGCCGTCATAATTTCATTAAGTCGCGAGCTCAATTTTGGCAGCGAAAGTTCACAAACGGATACAATCTCTCTTATAATTACACAAACACACACACACGCATGCATACACACACAAACACACATACACACTCGAACACGATATATTTTATAATACGGACATAAACTTCCAAATTCACAAGAGTTTGCACTGAAAAATTTTCCATAAATAAAATATAAAAAAGAAATATTTTCTAAGAAAATTTGAATCTCATATTTTCAATTAGATAAATCATTCCCCAATGATTTATCTAATTGAAGTTAAGGGGGGCGGGGGCTAAAACTAAAATATACATATGTCTCCCTTATTATTTGAGAAGTCAATAACAAAAATAGTTTGTAAGAAGAAAACAAATCTTTTATTTTTGCATTTTTAGGGTTTTGTAGATATGACCACCAAAAAACCCTTATAACGTCACTCATGTGTCTGTTTGTCTGTTTGTCTGTCTATGGTAGAAATTGTAGCCGAACGGCTTAACATAGAAAGTTGCCGACCGGCGTAGCGTAGTGGTAACACATGTACTCTGCGTTGCTAAGGTCTCTGGTTCAAATCCCGTTCAGCCATAGAATTTTCTCAAAAATAAAAATCGTCCTGGCTAATTGCCGAAGCAGCAAAGACCAAAAATTAAAAAAAATAAATAAAAAAAAACATAGAAAGTTGAAATTTGGCATGCTTATACAGCTCCTTGAACCACATATAGGAAAAATACCGATATTTCAAAAAACACATCCCGATATAAATATGTTAATAAAAAAAATATATATATATATTTTTAAAAAATTTTAGTGGCATACCAAATGAAACCTCTTAATGCGTTGATCAACAAACAAATTTTTATTTTTGAAAAATCTTTTTTTAATGGGATTTTTGCCAAAAATGTGTCAAAACACTTTTGTCCCCCACTCTATTTCCCAGAGGGGTTGATCTAAAAATCTGAAAAAAATCTCCGTAATGATCATTGATGAGAACCGGAATAGTTCAACAGGAGTTTTTGATCAGATAAATTTTTCAAAAAATGTCGATTTTTTGGTGTCGGCGATAAAAATAAATATTTTTTTTTAAATGTATTGTGTGGTATTAAAAGAAAGCTCTTAAGACGTAGATTAAGGAACGATAGATAGTTTTTTAATATTCGTTTCTTTTAATACGATTTTAGCCAAAAATGTGGTAAAAAAATCCTTGTCCCACGCCCTTTTACCAAAAAGGGTTAAACTAAAAACCCGAAAAAATGTAGGTAACATACAGGAGGAAAAATATGACAGTTTTTGTGTTTTTGACAAATTTAATTATTTTTTTAATAATTATGGGTAATAATGTTATGGAATTTTTGTATTTATAGCTAAGATAGTTAATAAGTTTTTCGAAAAATATAGATTTTTTTGCTAACAAAAAAATAATTATTTTTAAAATTTTTATTGTTTAGCATCAAAAGAAAGCTCTTAAAACGTAGATTAGGGTACAAAAGGTTTTTTTAAATTCATTTTTAACCCCATTTTAACCCCCAGAAATAGGCTTCTGGGCAAAAGGCTTACTAAAATGCTTTTTCTCAGTGCTTGCAATGAAGAAGAGTGGTGCGTTATTATATATAATTCTTTATTTCCCCTAGGCCTTGCGGCGTATAGGGTTTTAACTATTACATTGAGAAAAAAAATAATCATAATAATAATAAAATAAAATAATATAATATACATTTTATGATTTTCTTTCTTCTTCTTCTTCTTCTTCTACTTTCTACCTCCGGTGTTCCTCTCTTTCTTCGTAATCTCTTTTCGGCTTCCGTCTCCGGTCTCCTTGCTTCTTGACTCCAGTTCTTCTTCCACTCTTTCTTCGCTTCTCTTCCCTCTTTTCTTTCCTCCTCCATTGCCTCTTTCTTCCTTCCTGTACTCAGTTCTGTCTTACCTCTCCGCATTCCTTCCTTCTTTCCTCGAGTACTCTCGCCCACCTTTCTCCCTTTCCTTCTTCACTCAACAGCTCCTTTATCTCTCCCTCCCATTTTGTCATCTTTCCACATCTTTTTGTAAGATGTTCCAAGGATTCTTCCTCCTCTCTACACATTCTGCATACCTTATCCTCCGGTTTTGCCCAATACCTACTACTCCGTTCTTCATTTCCGCATCTTAATCTGGCAATCCTTCTAACTCTGCCCCCTGCCTTTCCTCTCCTCCCTTTCTATTGTCTATTCTTACTGTTCTTTCCTGCTCCTGTACCTCCTTGTCTCTCCTTCTCAATTCTTCTACTATGTTTCTTCCTCCATTTCTCTTTCGCTCAGCTTCCCTTATGTCCATCCCACATCTCCAACAGTACTCTTTCCTTGTTTCTCCCCGTTGGTGCGTTATTATATTTTAAACAATCACTCAGACCTATAGGTGCCTTACCATTTTTTACTATTTTTTGCTACTGAAATCAAAATTTCCTCTTTGTTTTTACAAAAGTGAACACCATATATAGGCTATTCCAAACGTTTAGGCGAAACTAGATTTTGAAATCTAGCAATTTTTATCTATTAAATCGCACTTTTGATAATTTTGTTTAAGCTTTGTAAATCATACTCACATTACAAATTCTAGATTAAATTGATTGTCATTATAAAATGTCCTTTTCATTGCATTTTAATTTTTTGTCATTCTTAATAAAAATTTCACATTTATTTATTTGTTTTGTCTTCAAAATATGTAAAAAAGTATTAAATTTTATAATAAATTTTCATTTTCTTGGTTTCACTCACAGAACAGTTTCACTGTTGGAATTTTAAATTTTCACATACCAACCTGAAAAATGAAATAACCCAAGCAAGGTCCGTTCTCGTGACTCGTGAAAACCTAAAAGAACGAAATTCCCATTTAGTTCCGCCTAAACGTTTGGAATAGCCTTTATACTTTAATCCAGCGGTTCTTAAACTGTGGTCGCGCACAATTTTGACATTAACTATACATCCCCCAACTTTTCGGTTTTATTCAAATAACTCATTTAATAAAAATCCTACATGGTCTAGACTTTTTGTATTTGTTGTTATCTAACTAGTTATTGACATAACTAAACAATAATTAGTAAAAATTTAATTATTTTTATTCAACTGCAAATTATTTACAGAAAATATATTATAATAAGATCTATTTTGACCAATATTTGACCAAAAATGTTTGCATGAGTTTAACGTATTATAATGTAACTTTTTTTATTCTATTTACTACTATTTTTATTAATTTTATGTTTTTTATTCAATATGCTAATAAAAATGTTCCTCTATAAATGCACAAAACCATTTATTAAAATAATCAGAGAGACATTTTTACCAATATTTATTACAACGTAGTGCCTGAGATTATTGAGCCAAAAATTAAGTCTCAAGAACGACGTAAAATGCATAGGGTTGGGATGGGGTCCGCAAAAAAAAATGTTGTTCAAGAGAGGGTCCTGGGACTACATAAGTTTAAGAACCCCTGTTTTAATCTATTTATTATTGTAAAACAATTAAATTGTTGTTATAAAAACAAGATGTTTTTAGGGTTTTGTACGTATGACCAAAAAACCCTTATACCGTCATTTTGTCGTCTGTCTGTCTGTCTGTCTGTCTGTCTGTCTGTCTGTCTGTCTGTCTGTCTGTCTGTCTGTCTGTCTGTCTGTCTGTCTGTCTGTCTGTCTGTCTGTCTGTCTGTCTGTTCGGTAAAAATTGTAGCCAAACGGCTAAACCTAGAGAGTTGAAATTTGGCATGCTTATACAACTCTTTGACCCGCACATAGGAAAAATACTAAAACATCTAAAAAACATACCCCCCTAAAAATATAAACAAATATGTGCTCATCGAAAACAAAACTATTTTTTTTAAATTCTGAGTAGGGTATCAAATGAAAGCCCTTAGTACGTGGATTAACGATCAAATTTTTATTTTTGCAAAATAAATTATTTTGATGCGATTTTTGCCAAAAATGTGCAAAAAAAATTTTGTCCCACACCCTGTAGCCCAGATGGTTTAAACTAAAAATCTAAAAAAATTCTAAGTAATGTATATTGGTGTGAACCGAAATAGTACAACAGGAATTTTTGATCATATTATGTTTTTGGAAAATAACGCATTTTTTGTGGTTTTTGGTTCACAAAGTACAAAAGTTATACCAATGTAAGACACTCACATGCATGGCGTGCGATGGCGACATGCGTTAGGGCACTCTTAAACTGGCTGGAAAACGAAGGGTTTCGAGTTCGAGTTCGGAGTGAATTTTATTTTTTCTGTTTTTTTTTGCATTTTTATTATGTTGAAATTATTTTGTCAAAATTCTAGTTATATTTTGACAAATGTTGTATTTAATTTTTAAGAGCGTAAATTTAATAACCAGTCTTATTATATGATTAACAGACGATAAATTATTTTAAAAATATCGTTCATTTTGCCGTGATTACTACAAAGTAAAATTTGTCCTACACACTCAGCATACCGCCTTCACTTATTATATACCTGCGAAACCCTGAAATGTGTGAATATTCACACTTCACATCAATTTTTTACGTTTTATAGAAAATATATTAATTTTTCTTTTCGATACCATATTTGAAAATATCGAAATATTAAATTGTAAAAATATATTTTGAAAGATTAAATTGATGAGTAACATTGTAAAAAAAATTAATTTTATGAAATGGCAAATCGTAAATGTTTAATACTACTTTTCATTTACCTATTTACTATAATTATTTCTTTATTTCTTTATTGTTGAATCAAGAGACAAATAGTTTATTAGTTTTACATCTGTGATACTTTCAAGACAATGAAAATTCCATTCCAACATTAAATGCCAAAGAAAGTAATTTCTATTCTAAGATTGTGATGGTCAGTTATTGTGATTTTTCTTATTTTTTTCCTTCTGTGCCTTCTCTCTTTCTTTCCGAGTGAAACTGCACTTTTACCAACTAATAAAAATTCTGCGATTCTTACTTAAATCATAATTTGCAATTTAAAACAGTTGGTCGCTTAATGTACGGTTGAAATCACTTAAGTAATGTGTATGCAGATTTTAGCAACTTTCAGATATTTGGAGGGGTTACTGACTTTATTGTTTAAAATTCAGAATAGAAAAATGAAAGTAAATTTTACTTTCTTTCTCATGGGTAAATAAAAAATTCCTTGTGACTAGCACATAAAACATAGATTTTTCCCATGGCTTACTAAACTTTGACAAGACGAAATATCAGGTGGGCTAAAGAGAGGTGAATGATGGGTTTAAATTACAATTTTGGCTACCTTTTAAGTTTTTAGAAAAACTAAGAAAGATTTTTTTTTGGAAAAAGCTGTCTTATTGCTTTTCAAAATATTCGCCTTTAAGATTTATACACTTTTGCATGCGTTCAAACCAATTCTCGAAACATTTTTTCCACTCTGAACTTGGTATCTCAAAAACATGTGTTTTGAATGCTGTCCACGCATTTTTTGTTTGACATTGGGGAACAAAATAGTCGTTAGGGGATAATAATTAATTCGATGTTTTTCTCCTTCAAATAATCAATTGTTTGAGGTGCTGTGTGGGAGTTTGCATTGTCATAATGAAGAATGATGTGACGTTTTTAGTTGTTTTTTCTGATTTTGTCGATGACTTCTGGCAAACAAATTGTTGTATACCATTCAGCAGTAACTGTTCTCCGATCCTCTAAAGGAATGGCTGCAACATGTCCAGTACAACCGAAAAAACAAGCCATTTTCATCATTTTCTTTTGCGTGCTTCGTGAACGAACAGCTTTTGTGGGTTTCATCTTAGAAGACCCAAACATTGGAATGTTGCTTAGATTCCGGTTCATATTAATAAATCCAAGTTGCGTCACTTGTAATGATGTTGTATACGGTTTTTGCAGTACCTCGGTTGAATTATTTTAGCATTCCCTTACACCAATCAACACGAGTCTTTTTTGAGTTTGTCAAATTATTTCAGTCAAATAATTTTCACAGCTAAATGTTCATGCAAAATCGATTGTATTGCAGTCTGCGATATGCCAAAGGATGCCTCTATCTCATGGTAAGTCACATGCCAATCTTCTTCAATCATTTTGCGCACAGCATCAATGTTTTTTTGAATCACAACCGATTTTGTTCGAGCTTCACGAGATTCATCACTGACGGACGCACAACCACGATGAAATTCTGCTAACCAATTGCAAACAGTCGTTTCTGATGGTCTTCATTACCAAAAGTTGAACGAAACGAATCTATGCATTGTTGTTGAGTTAGGCCTTTACTAAAATCGTAAAAAATCATCCAACGAAAACCTTCACGAGTAATATCCATTTTTTCACAAACTTGTTTTTTTTTTACACTCACTTTCAACAAACTACTTGGTCAATTTATAAGCGGCCACTGATTTCACAATAACAAATGTCAAATTTTACGAACATAGTAATGACACATTTCAATATTGTTATCTAGTGATCGTAAAAACATAAAAGGTAACCCTCGTAGAAGCTATTGTTAAACTGTTTTTGGTGACTTTTTATTTTGAGAGATTGGCAGTACTTCTCGTCTACGGCGTTTCATTGATAACCTCAAATATTTTAAAATGTATTTTGTTTTAAATTTAATTTAATGGCCTTTGCTACTGTGGCAATTAGCCAGGACAATTTTTATTTGTGAAAAATTCCATGTCTCAACGGGATTAGAACCCGAGACCTTAGCAACGCAGAGCACATGTGTTACCACTACGATACGCCAAAATGTATATTTAATACAATTTGTAAGTATTTCTATGTCAGATAATTATTTTATAATATTATTATTAAGAAAATTCAAATGAAAGTTTATTGTTTTGCATCTGTCAAATTACTGTTGTGTTGTGTTATCATAGAAATTGTTTTATTATACATTATTGCTATGGTGACCGCATTTCACAAAAATCCCTAGATTGTATTCCGATATTTTTTATAAATGACAGTGTAAAAATTCTATAAAATAAGTGATGCAAAGTATAAAAAATAGTATATTATGCTCGTTTTATACGACGTATTGTCACACTTGTTACTTTGGAGCACCACAAACAACTCGTGTGACAATACATCGTCTTATAAAACTCGTATAATAATATATATGCTGTTCACTTTTGTAAGGACAAACCAGATCTAGTTATTTTGGTTACTTTTATAGTGTATTACTGACTTTAAATGTCATTTAAAAAATTTCCTTGTGCTGTAAATCAGACTTCAGATTTTGTTGGTTATGATCATTATAATTAAGATATCATTTTTCATTATGATATATGTCATATTGACATTTTTTACCATTTTTTAATACCAACATGACATTTAATTTCAAACTATTGAAATCAAAATTTCCTCTTACTTTCCTCACAAAAGTGAACAGCATATAAAGTCTGTTTCTTTGGTTTAGGCGGAACTAGATTTTCAATTTTAGTCACTTTTACAGATTAATTGATGCTTTTGATAATTTTGTTTAGCAAAAGCCTACTTCAAAACATAAAAGAAGTGCTCATGACAACTTCAAACTTTCAGTTGGTTTGGCCTAATCGTTTGGAATAGACTGTACTGTTGTTATTCAACAAATATCTGCAAAAAAAATTCACTGTCAATAATTATATTTTAAAATAAATATTTATAAATAAATATAAAGGGCGGCAAAAATCATTTTTGTCCAGAGCGATGGAAGAGCTAGATCGGACCCTGGGCTACACCACCCTGGTCTGGTTGAAGATTACTGGATTGCGTGACGCAAATTACTAAATTTCAGGTTATTTGATTTAGCTAGTAAACAAGTGTAAACCCGGCATAATTCTAATTTTTAATAAGAAAGTAAAATATGTAGTATTTTGTGGTTGAGTTGAGTCGTTACTAAGTGAGTAGTTTGTTAGCTGCTTTCTCTAGATTCCGATGGTCGGTCGGATGGTCGGGCGGTCTGCTTGTACGTTCGTTGCTATGTATCGACGGTCCGCGATGGTACTCTCGGACCTTTCTTCATGAAAGTGTGCCACGGAGCTCGGCCATAACCTTAACCTAGAGCACTGTCACACCTGCACAACACCTAATGTCAGGTGATTTAGATTAACAGCAGATTTAAAGCGATTTAATAAACAAGTGCCTTAATACTCCTTCCGGTAAAGGTATATTAACACAAAGGTACTATTAATGTGTAATTTCTATGTGTTTTTCTTCGTTATCAATTCGTTGAAGAATATCCATTTTTAGTTCAAATATATGGGTTTTATGAAACCGTGTTTTGACACCAAAAACACAATTGTTTCTCTCCACTTTATAGTGATTTTATTCGGTCAAAAACGAAGGAATGGTACAAAAAAAACGGTGAGCTCGCAGAAAAAAAGAGAACCATAGATACCGATTAAATTAAAAAACAAAAGACACACAAACAACCCGATTTTGGCAGCACCATATGACGTATTGATAACAGAAAAATTACCGACTACCGAGTCGGTATTTTTGAAAACCGACTGCCGACTCCTGACTCCAACTCCGACTCCGACACCGACTACGACTCCAGACTCCGACTCCCGTCTCCTTTCAATCGTAATTTGTAAAGCATATTCCAAATGTTTGAGCAAACTACCAAAATGGAATTTTAATTTTCTTAATTTATCATGAGTTCACTTTTTAATGATCGAAGTGGGCGTTTGTTAAACAAAATGATAAAAAGCCTCATTTAAACGTTAAAATTTAGTGGATTTCAATATCTAGTTCCCTTTAACCAAATAAACATACTATACTTACATTAAATATCTTGGGTTGGGGTGAGCTGTTTTTATAAAATTTCATTTTCATTTCATCTTGACTTTTTGTGTCATTTTTAATTTAATTGTGTCTTTTTATAACAAATTTTCGAATATACGTTATTAGTTTTAATTATTTTTTTTTTTTAATTTTATTTTATATACTTTTACCGACCGTCAACATATGTTTTTTGATTTGATTTATTTTTAATTTACAATCTACTTCATTGCGAGTATTAAGTAAATGAGATGAAAGTAGTCGGCATGTAAGGGAGACATCCAGTGACGTTTCTCCTTATATATCACTGTCTTCAGTGTTGCGGTAGGTCGTTTGGCCAAAGTCTCTTTGACCTTCTGTTGTCGAGGTCATTTAATAAATTACCCACAAGTTCATTTTCATGTCCAATGAGTCGGTCATGGTATTTGTTGGCAACTTTATGAATTTCTTCCGTGATGAAAGGGATTTTGAGGTCTTCATGGATCATTCTATTTGAGACGTACCAAGGTGCATTCACTAAAGCTCGAAGCGTTTTTGATTGGAATCGCTGTATTATTTTTAATCTGGTCGGCTTGGCACATCCCCATAATTGAAGTCCATACGACCATATGGGTTTGAGTATGGTCTTATAAAGCAAAATTTTATTTGAAACTGATAATTTTGATTTCCTACCCAGAAGCCAGTACATTTGGCGAAATTTTAGGCCTAACTGCTTACGTTTGGCTTCTATGTGTTTACTCCAGGTCAATCGTTGGTCCAAATGCAATCCAAGGTATTTCACTTCAGTTTTTATGGGAACTGGAATGTCGTTGATTGTTACTTGTGGGCAAGTACTGAGTCTGGTTGTAAACGTGACTTGGACAGATTTAGACTGGTTTACTTTGGTTCTCCATTTATTGTACCAATCGTTTATCAGGTTTAAATGTCTTTGAAGATTTGCAGAAGCTTCGGTCAACATATGTAAAAGAGGTATTGTGATCATACCGATTTTGACATTTCGAGATTTCGATGGATCTCCACGAACTGAGATCCCTACATAACGTTTTGACTATTTTTAGCATGATGTCTGTCGGTCTGTCTGTCCGTCCGTCCGTCTGTCTGTGTACACGTGCAGAGCAAATTCGGCTAAAAGGATTTTTATGAAACTGCATATTTAAGCTTTTGACATCAATGGCACAAGTTAATCAACTTTTGGTAAAAATCGGTTGACTACTCGTGTCGATTTTAAGATTTTTGCAAATATTTCACAACAGAAAAATATTTCAATGACACGAGTTGATCAACTTTTGGTAAAAATCAGTTGACTAGAAATGGGAGTTTACTCGTGTCGATTTTAAGATTTTTGCGAATATTTAGCAACAGAAAAATATTTCGAAAAAATGTATTGAACAAAAGTTGCTATAAATGCAATAACTAATAACTTGACTTAAAAGAAACACCCTGTATACGCTGTATTTACCAGGAATGGGGAGTCGGAGTCGGATTCAGGAGTCAGGAGTCGAGGAGTCGAATCTTTTTGGAGGAGTCGGGAGTCGGAAAAAGTTATTGACTACTGACTCTTTAATTAAGTTTTTATCAAGAATGAGAACAAACCGAAAACAAAAGAAAAATAACCATATTACCAGAATTTTTTAAAGCACGAAAATAGGAAATACATTTTATTCTCTGTTCAAGAACGAAAATGAAATTAAAATTAGTCAATACCGGTTTTACCTTTACCGGTTTCACCCTGTATAGCTGCTTCTCGAAAGCCTGGTTTATAATAGCTCCATAACATAAGGCATTACCTGGGCATAAAGATGAGTACAAAATAGTATAATTGTTCTGAACATCTGTTTATAATAAACAAAACAAGGATAGTGTGATTCTTATGTTATGCTTGTGCTATGTATCTATTATAAATATGACTTAATACTCCCTTGTTACACCACTGGTGTGTAATATATTTGATCACTGATGTATGATGTATTAATATTTGCGTGGGTATGTGTGTATTTATACAAATGTAATTCGTTTTTCAATTACTCTCTGTGATATATTCGTTAGCAGTTTTCATATATCAAATATTAACTACAAATGTAATTGTGACACAATCATTTGTTTCCTGTTCAGAGCAAATGGAAACGCTATTTAAATATGACATTACATTTTGTGATAATGTCATAAAATAAATGCCTTTCCAATAAACCATATTAAAACAACTCGAACGTAAAACTAACACAAAATAAATTTGAGTAATTATAATAGATACATTTATTAATAATAGATATTGCATAATAAATGATAAGTTCCCAATTCCTAGATGGTGCATAAGTATGTTTTAAGTCGTTCTGACTTTTTAAAGATGATGATAGATCTAGTTGTTTATCAATTTCCCACAGATCTATGATTGTTGTGGGTTTCATATTTCCAGATGACGCAAAGAATCATCTGAAAGATTTGGTATTAGCCAAATGGCATTAACCAAACATGATTGGAAGAGCATACAAAATGTAAAGTTGATGCAGATGAAACCATAGGGTTGTTCCTGCAGGATTAACCGCGGGGAGGAAACCGCCATCACACCTTTGTACAGGCCACTGTTGGTGGACCCATGGACGCCACCTTCGAGATGAAAAGCCTCATATTTGTGAAACGTGTAACACAGATTTGTCTGTGTTACAGATTTTAACACAGTATGTACAGTTCGAGGATTTCAGGAAGAGGTTAGGCCTGTGCTATGACAAGTCAGTTGCTTTAGGTAACGACAGAGTGATCATGGACAGGCTGATACTCTTCCTGAGAGAATCGAACTAACTGTTTTAGGTTTGAAGTCTTACACCTTATTTTAATGTGCTTCAACAAAATAAGGACCAGGAAACATTATTAACAAGGTTTCCACAATTGTTTTCAATTTTGGATATTAATTTCGTATTTAAATTTTCTCTAAATGCTATATTTCCTTTAAGACTGAATATAGATTTGACTATAAATGTAACATTTCAATATTAGTTATTTATACTACCACAATTATTGAATACGAAAAATAATTATCGACCCCCAATCGACCCCTTTGCATAAATCGACCCCTAGCTTCAGTCCTAAAACTTGCGAGCGAACCGCAAATTTTCAACTCGATGATTTGTGAGCATAGTCGGGCAAGTTACAAATATTCTCGATACAAACTTGTTACCTCAGCCTTCTTTGGCCAGTTGGTGGTGATATTTCCAAATTTCAATCTTCCGGTAGACGACGTCTTAGAAAATTTTGGGGCCAGTCTCTATCGCACAGAATAGTTAGGGTAAGAAATCGGTTGTCTCAGGCGCTTGTAACTGGATAATTTGAACCACGTTTCTTTGTGTAGGGCCTAGTTTGCTGATGACGCTTTATGGTGAAACTACGAGGGTAATTCAGCAGTGAGCTATTTCCAAAAGTGTCATTAGGTGGCAGCACAATCCAGCTTGATAACACTTAAGTGACAGTTGCCGTGTGCGTGCGCAGACAGAATGAAGATGGCGGTCGTGCTCGAAGAGTATACTGTGGAAGAGCAACGTGCTGTTGTGCGTTTTTTGTAGGCAAAAGGACTTCCTGCAAAGGATATACATAAGGAAATGTATCCTGTTTACAGTGAAGAGTGTTTGTCGCGTAAATCAGTGTACAACTGGGTCGAGAAATTCTCTCAAGGGCGCTTAAAAGTTATTGACGAACACCGAACTGGGCGCCCCGTTCAGATGGCGAATGATGCAACGATTCGACGGGTGGGCAAGATGGTTCGAGCTAACAGGCAGGTTACAATAGACAGCATAGCAACTGCAATAGGATGTTCTCATGATTTGATCTACAAAGAAGCATCTTGACGTCAAACGTTTCGCGGGTGATAACGATGTTGAACGAGAGGTATGCATGTGGCTGATACTGCAGCCCAAAGACTTTTATACAGCAGGTATTGGGGCACTGATAAAGCGACGGGATAATTTTATAATGTTGGTGGCGACTTTGTTGAAAAATAAAACTTATTTTCGGCTAAGTATTTCTTTGAGTATTTTTTAATAGCCTTTTATTACTTAATTACTTACTTTGACTCGTAATAGCGTTTTTAGCTACATCCAAAACGCCAGCGATATTCACAGAATTGATTCACAGATATTTGTTTGCATTAATAACAAAACATGATGTTGCGCTTCTGATACTCAGTTATACACATATACAAACTCGTAATCCACCCTAACATACATACATACATTTGTAGATACATATATGCATGTACGTTTGTAGTCTTGCAACATGTGAGCCATGTTATTATAAAGCTGTCAGAGTTGCGATCACCCGGAAGGTATTTTGTTAATTAAACATCAGAGAGATATAGTTAATTAGTAAAACAAGCACCGTAGAAGCAAAGGTTCGCTGACAATGTTTATACGAGAAAAGTAATAAACAGTCAAACTACAAATGAAGAGCATTCATATAAAAAGAGCCATGTCCATATAAAACTGATTTCATAAAATGCAAAAAAATTCTATTTAAAAATCTTGCAAAACTTTTTATTTAAATATTGTATTTTAAAAACAAAAAATCATTAGTCAAAAATAAATATGTATTTAGTAAAAATAATAATAATAATAATAATAATAATAATAGGTTACCAACGGCTAGACCTTCAGCCATAGATATGAAAGCCAAGTGGTCAGTATGACGTTTCGACTGATCCTATTATCCCTGTACAAACAGGTACTCATTTTAAGTATTAAATACTTGAAACTGAGTCAACCCCAGAGCTGACTGCACAATATAATAATAATAGTTCAGCACTGTAGACCTAGAAGGCCCATGGCTTGTTGACTAATTGTTCTCCACTCTTGCCTATTTTTCGTTTTTTTCTCCCACTCACTAACGCCTATCTGTTTCAGGTCCTTTCGCATCGCATCCATCCACCTTCCTTTCGGCCGGCCCCTTCTCTTTTTTGCTGCTACTCTGCCACTTAACATTGTCGTTACCACTCTATCTTCAGAAAGGCTCGACACATGCCCTAACCATCTAAGTCTTTGCCCTTTAATTATACTCACTATATCTGGCTCCCCGTATAGTTCGATAACTTTTTTATTTGTTCTGCGAAAAAACAGATCTCCTATTTTCTTTCCACCATAGATTTTCTTAAAACGTTCCTTTCCCACACTCCCAATCGCTTTCGACTGCACAATATCGGTAGATAAAAATCCTAAAGAGGTGGGGGGGGGTCAAACTCGTGTCCCTGAGCTCCGTAGATAACCGTCTTACCACGGGGCCACGGCAACTCTGCTAAAAGAAAATCAAATATTACGAAAAGCCGAGAGAGATTTTGACAATAATATTTGGATATGTTTTTTAATACACGAATATTCTGAAAATTTATCAATTAAACTTTATATTTAAAAGAATACTTAAATCATTTCTTTTAGAACATTCGTTCTACAGCATGGATGAGTTCATTAGTAGTATTAAACAGCTAAAAATGTAAGATGATTGTTCTCTTATGTACGATTGTATCTTGACTTAAGTTCCTGTATTCTGGTAGAGTACGTTCAGGATAACTTCATGCCAGGGCATCATAAAATACGTCATCAATCCTGCGCGAGAAAACAGCTCATTACATTGACGTACATAAGGGTTTCTGCCTTATGAATTGTTGTGGATACCAAACAAACAAAATAATGTATTTCAAATTAATTTTTGTTCTTATAGTCTAAGAGCTAGCAACGTCACAAAAAAGTTTATTTTAGGTTGGCTGGTTTTTCGATATTTCTCTTTCTTATTGAAGTTAGGTAGGGATGCGGTACGTCTGGCACCTGGGAGCGGTTGCGTTTACCTGTGCGCAACTCGCCTGTACAGGTAAAAAGTGGATATTTTGAAATCATTTTAAGACATTTTTTTTTTTTATATAATTTTCTATGTCTTTTTAGCATTATAAATTTATAGTTGCCAGACAGTTTCGTTGTTGCTAACATTGCGCCAGATCTAATTTAAGTATTTAAAAAATAATATTTTTCAAACCATTTTAGTATAGCTGTAATTTTAATAGGATACAGTTCTGTAATCAGAGAATACAATATTAATTTGCCAGACGGAAATTCCGTTGTTTAACTAGGTACCAGACCCATTGAAGTCCCGGGGAGAATAGGTGAGTTAGAAGAGATAACAGTAAAACAATCACAGCTGCTATTTTTTAAGTTGGCGTCGCCCACATGAGTGTTTATGTTTGCTTGTTTTTATAAAATAAAATAAAGCAGAGTTTTATCGTGATGAGTGAGGAAAAAGAAAAATGTATTTTTTGTTCAAACAAAAGTGGTAAAATAATAAAATTTAAAAAATAATAATTTTATTAAATTTTTTACAGATACTCAGGTCCTAGAAAATGACGATACATCTGAATACAATAATAATAATGATATAAGGAGTGATAACGATGATAGCAGTGACGATGATATTGACGATGTAGCATTTTATTGTGACAGAATTATTCAATAAAAATACTGAATTACATTTTATGTTTAATTTCCTACATATTTAAAATAAATTATTTGTTTTATTTTGCTAATAATACTACTATTTTTTATCAGTTGTTCTCATCTCATTTTACTTTAATTATTATTCTGCTCTATTTTTTTATGAAATTCTAACCTATATAACCTGCCTCTCTCTAACGCCCTCTGTTGCAGCTATCTCTCTCACGCAACCAACGAATAAGCTGCCACACTCTTCTAACTTACCTATTATCCCCGGGACTTAAATTGGTCTGGTTCCTAGTTAAACAACGGATTTTCCGTCTGGCAAATTAATATTGTATTCTTCGATTACAGAACTATATCATATTAAAATTACAGCTATACTAAAATGGTTTGAAAATTATTATTTTTTAATTGCTTAAATTAGATCTGGCGCAATGTTAGCAACAACGAAACTGTCTGGCTACTATAAATTTATAATGCTAAAAAGACATAGAAAATTATATAAAATAAATAAAATGTCTTAAAATGATTTCAAAATATCCACTTTTTACCTGTACAGGCGAGATGCGCACAGGTAAACGCAACCGCTCCCAGGTGCCAGACGTACCGCATCCCTACCTAACTTCAATAAGAAAGGGAAATATCGAAAAACCAGCCGACCTAAAATTCTTTCTCGAAAACGTTGCTAGCTCTCGGACTATTATTTTAGTACACGGCATACCTGAAAACGTACGAGAAATAAATAATAAGATATTTTTGTGTATAAATCGAAATATACGCGTAGTCAAGAATAGATCAAAGTAAGTGACGCCACTGAAATGTATCATACTAACTGTTGGTAATGACATGGACGAAATTTGGTTTCCGCGCAGCCCAGTCGGTAATATAGACCTGGCATGAAGTTTTCCTGAACGTACTCTACGAACAACTTAAATAAATATATTATAGTAATCCGGCCCTCAACAACAGCGACCAAAAAATGTTTTTTCTCTTATAATGTTATATTGCAAATCGTAAATAAATGTACATTTGTTAATGTATACACATCTAAGAGGTCTAACAGCCAAATAATAAAAGCGGATACCGCCGCCACACACATGTAGAACTTATTATAATTAATTTAAACACTAGATTGAAATTTTAAATACATAATGTTTAAATTTTTTAATAAAAAATTATTTTGATTATCTAATTGCACTACTTATTAAATTTCCAGTATCCGTCCTGTAATCCGGCAAACTCGATAATCCTACAGTTTCCAGTCTCATATATGTTGGATTATCTAGAACAAGGGTGTCAAACTCATTTCAGCCTCGGGCCATTTTTCTAACAAGTAAAATTCACGCGGGCCGCACGTTATGTACAGGCTATTCCAAACGTTTAGGCGGGAACGTTTAGGCGACGTTTAAACTAAATGGGAATTTCGTTCTTTAAGGTTGTCACGGGAAAGAATCTCGCTTGGATAATTTTAAGTTTAACGTTGGTATGTGAAAATTAAAAATTCCAACAGTGAAACCATAGAAACGATGACTTTTTTTTAAAATCTGAATATAAGCAGTTCACTTTTGTAAGAACACACTAGATCTGGTTATTTTGGTTACTTTTATGGTGTGTTACTGACTTTAAATGTCAATTAAAAATATTCGTTACGCTGTAAAACCGACTTTAGGTTGATAAGGTTATGATCACTATAATTAAGATATCATTTTTCATTATGACATATGTCAAATGGATCGACGTTTTAAAAAAGTGACATTTTTTAATACCAACATGACATACAGCTTCAAAGGTGCAAACTATTGAAAACAAAATTCCCTCTTAGTTTGTTCTTACAAAAGTGAACAGCTTATATATTTTCACATATTTTGAAGACAAAAAAAAAAAAATAATATTAATAATAAATAGGAAATTTTTATTAAGAATGACAAAAAATTTAAATTAAATGAAACGGACATTTTATAATAACAATCAATTTAATCTAGAATTTGCAATGTGAGTATGATTTACAAAGCTTAAACAAAATGACCAAAAGTCCAAATTAATTGATAAAAATTACTAGATTTAAAAATCCAGTTCCATCTCAACGTTTGGAATAGCCTATATTTATATTGTTACTTATTCTGTTTTTTATTTTCCTCAATTTTTCTGAATATTTATTTGAAGAAAGTAAGGAAATAACATTTAAATAATAACAATTAAATTTTGCCAAAATATTTGCTTTATCGAACAACAAAACAAAAACGGGTTGAAATCAGCGTAGTGGTACTGTATACAGCAGTTGCAACTATAAAAAATGGTATTTGAAAGCTCTGCTTACGAGCGTATTATTTGGAATCACGGGGAATCGCTGATCTACCGACTATCGCACGGCTAACTGCAATAGTTATTGCCTGATTATTGGTTTTCCGCCGCAGCCCGGACAGCTTCTGTCACTAGGCATTTTCGTTCAAATAAATGTTTAGACGGTATATAGTATAAAAAATTATTATAGTATAAGAAGTCGTTCCGGGCCGCTAAAATGCAAGTATTGGGCCGCATGCGGCCCGTGGGCCGCCAGTTTGACACCCTTGATCTAGAGCATACTTCTTACATTACTTCTTATAACATCTTTCTAGCCGATTGCGAACAGCTATGATGAACCTGTAAGTTGTTTAAATATCTTTAACACAAATTTGATGTCATATACTCACATCCATACCCTTGCATAGCGGTCAAACAATAAATACAAACG
Source organism: Liopterus haemorrhoidalis (assembly GCA_963971575.1). NCBI lineage: Eukaryota > Metazoa > Arthropoda > Insecta > Coleoptera > Dytiscidae > Liopterus > Liopterus haemorrhoidalis. The sequence goes on from OZ020617.1 coordinate 7,534,363, forward strand.
ATTTAACGCTTACAGCCACCGGCTTGCTTTTATAAATTGCACTAGGATATGTCTTATTTTGTTCAGTTACTTGTTACATGGTTTGTGACTGAATCGTGTTTAGATAGCACATACGGCAGGATTTTTCGGATATTTCAAGTTTTAAAGCAGACTACGGATAGAAACCATACTAAAGAGGACAAATCCGTTAAAAATTAATATTTTGTTGAAAATTAACATGTCCCTAACAATTTTTGCATGAACTAATTATTCATGCCTAAACTGTTAAATTATTATTAATTGTATTAAACTAATAAATTCCTCAGGATAATAAAACTTATAACATTACCAACAATTTATTTATTTACATATAGTAACAATGAAAATAAATTACAATTAATTAAATAATTTTATAATACTGTGACAATAATGGCAAGTGAAAAAGTAATTTAATACATTTGTTAGAACAATTGAATGTCGTATAGGTATGTATCTTCTTTCCACTTCGTAACACTTCGTTTCTAAGAATACCATTTGAGAAAAACTTTTTTATTGCCATTAATATATAATGCTTCTTATCCAGTCTGCTGTGACTGCTACATTATGGTAGATTCCTGGTTGATGTGGTTCGCCACAACCAAAACCAGCGCTGGTTATTCCTATAAAAATGAAAACAAAGATTAGTTGTGAAGTATCATTCTACGAACTAAACACAGGGTTATTTAAGAAATCTGTATACACAATTTTAACAAATCGGTCTTTTTTAATGATTGGTAGGTATGACCAAAAAAACTCATAACGTCACTCATGTGTCAGCCTGTCTGTTAATCTGTCTGTCTGTCTGTACGTTAGAAATTGTGGCCAAAAGGCTCGACCTAGAAAGTTGAAACTTGGCATACTTATACAACTCTTTGACCCACGTATAGAAAAACTATTAAGTGTTAAAAATAAATCACATCGCACTAAAATTATTAACTAATATGTATTCAACGAAAAAATTAATATATATTTTTTTAAATTTTGAATGAGTTATCAAATTAAATCTCCTAAAGCAGGAATAAACCGAATTATTAAATTGTTTTTAAATTTTAATTTTCTATTGGATTTTCGCCAAAAATGTGTCCAAGAAACTTGTGTCTCTCTCCCTATTTCTCAGAGAAGCAAATCTAAAAATCTGAGCTTTTTTTAAATTTTAGTGGGGTTTTAAATTAACCCCCTTAATGAGGGGATAAATCGGGAAATCTTTATTTTTGAAAAATCAAATTTTTATACGGAATTTTCTCCAAAAAAAATGTCGAAAAAACTGATGTCCCCCACCCTATTTCCTAGAGGAGTTAATTTAAAAATCTGAAAAAAATTCTCAGTAATGGACATTGATGGGAACCAGAATAGCATAACAGGAATTTTCAATCAGATTAGTTTTTCGAAAAGTTATTTATATATAATTTTTTAAATTTCATACTTTTTTTCAAAAATTTGCTAAAAGAACTCTTGTCCCACACCTCATAACCCAAGATGGGGGGTTATTTAAAAGATCTGAAAAAAATCTGAGTAATCCATATCAATATGAACCGGAATAATAATACAGGAATTTTTAATTTGATAATAAATAGTTTAAGTTGGCATAGTTGATCTGCATAGGATAACTCAAACGTCAATAGTCTGATACCATAATATTTACATTTTTTTCATTCCTCCCGAACTCAAAGGCCGCAAAAATTAAATGTTTGGGCAGGGATAATAGGAACCAATATTCAAGGGTCTTTTTTTATTGACGGTAACCTTAATGCCGCAAAATATCTAGCCCTTTTGCAAATCCAAATATTACCTGCGTTGCGAAACCTGAATATTAATGGACAAGTATGGTTTCAACACAAGTCCATTATTTTAGAATAGTTAAAAAATATTTACATAGAACTTTCCCAAATAGCTGGATTGGAAGAGGAAGGTCGATGAATTGGCCAGCGAGATCTCCGGATTTGTCACCCAATGATTTTTTTATTGGGGATATTTAAAGGCCAAAGAATATAATGGAAAACTTAGGGATGTTGCTGAACTGCAAGACAAAATTGTTCAAGTATACAACAATATACCTCAAGAGCAATTGCTGAATGTTTTGAATCATTTTTATGATCGCTTAACATTTTGTATGCAAGTCAACGGAGAAACTTTTGAACATTTATTATAAGTTTTTATTAGTTATTTATTTATTTATTTGTATTTTCAATAAAATATTTTGATTTTGCTAGTAAATATGGTTTTTTCAATGTTGCAAATGAAAATGAACACGATTTATATTGCTGTCAAAAACTGTATCCATGGTAATGACATAGTACATGTTGCATTAAAAAATTAATTCACTGTATAATTATTGAAAAATACACATTATGATCACTAGCAACGAAAGTAAATGATCAAAAACAATAAACGGTATAGATTTGCCAACTTAACATTTAAAAAAAGTAAATTCAATTCCTTCTCGACGCCTTTATTTTTTATCATATTGTGCAACATTTGCATAAAATAATTTATAGTACCTGCCAATGTCCATCGTCCTCCTAATTGGACAATCAAAGGTCCTCCAGAGTCTCCCAAACAAGCATCTTGACTCCCATCAGCGTGTCCAGCACACAGCATATCCTCTCCCAATTCCACAGTAATTTGTTTAGTATCATGCCAAGAAACACATTCGTCAGTATCTACAAAAAAACAACAATCTAAAAATCTTATCCGTAAAAAATCGTCCTAGTTTCACTGAAAATAATTTCAGAAATATCTTAAAATTCCATTACTTCATAATCCATAATAAATACGAGGCACTACAGTTGGCCAAATGTAATGAAATGCTCGTAAACGTATTTACACACAATGTGTAGGAAACAACACTTATTATTATTTCTTTCGTTAACACTCATATTTCTATTGTCTATTGACAAACATCATTACGACAGGTAAAGATGATTTCCTAAAATTTGAAACTAGAACACTAATTATGTCATCAGAAATAGATATAACATCATTAAGAATTACTTGCAGAAATATCTAAAAAGAGGTGTCAAAAGACATCTTTCGGATCAAAAATAGGAACCAATACTGGAGCAGCAGTAATAGTGGGAGAAGAAGAATACCAATACCATCTCCCATCAGCAACAAGTGTCTTTACTGCGGAAACCTACAGCATACTACAAGCCACCAGGAATATCTTGAATAACACAAATAGTAAATTTATAATCATAACAGACTCATTAAGTGCCGTTGAATCCATTAAACAAATGTATACCAAAAACAACCTGATCCAGAAAATTCAAGATAACATCCACGAAATCCTCAGCACAGGAAAAGACTTGACCATCCTATGGGTACCATCCCACTGTGAGATACAAGGAAATGAAAAAGCTGATAAAGCAGCAAAAACAGCTACAAATTTACATCTAACAAACATTAAAGTACCTCACAGTGACATTAAGAATGAAATAGGTAGAACGGTGCTAGAAGAATGGGACAAAGCATGGAAAGAAATAAATAACAACAAATTACGAGGAATAAAAGAGGACACAAAAAAATGGCACACATTCAATAAAAGGAAACAACAGATAACGATTACCAGATTGCGCATTGGCCATACTCTAGCAACCCACAAATACATACTGGATAAATCCGATCCCCCCAAATGCAACGTATGTAACACCCAATTAACCGTTGAACATCTCCTGATCGCATGCCCAAAATACTCAAGAGGACGACAGAAAAATAAAATACCACCAACATTGAAGGAAGCCCTCTCCAACAACATGGATATAATGGAACGGATAATACAGTTCACAGAAGAAACTGATCTCGCCCCACAAATATAAAAAGAATAAAATATCAAAATATATGTATATACCTATTAGATAAATTAATATGTATTATTTAATGTAACTATAATGTACAGGGACACTAATCACCATTGTAGTGGATGTGTCTTAAATTGTTTAAATAAAAGACATCTTTTAGCTCTCTAACCTCTTTAGAAGAAGTGGTACGAAGTTTCATCCACAGAATTATTTCGGATAGGAACAAGCATGATACGGATTTCTAGGATAATAGCCAGCATTCAGAATAGATAAAGCAAAAGAAAACGTATTTTAATCTTTGCATGTTCCATTTTCATAATGTATCCATTGTTCTGAGGTCTTCTTACGCTTTTTTTCAAGCAAAATAAAGAAAGAGTTTTCAAACCGATTTACAATATATAAGAAATTATCTAAAGGGAAAGAAAGAATATCATAATTATTTAAAAAATTCTTTATTTATTTCTTTAGCTAGAATTTCATTGTTTGAATCTAATTTTTATATTAAAACAATGAAATTATTACTAAATTGATTTCAAGTCACTTGAAATTTTTATAATAAATAGTTTACATATTATATTAAATAAAAATGATCGTCAGCTGCCGACATAACGGGGTAAAGATCGTCAGTTACATCATTGATTACATTATAAAATGCTCAGTCTAAATGCCCGCTCAGCGATTATAATCCCTCAGCTGACGGTCTGAGTTATATAATAAGTTCCAAGAATAAGTTTCATTGAATTTGAAATGTCTTTACATCCTTTTTTTACCGACCGCCAACATATATAAGAGAGGTATTGTGATCATACCGATTTTGACATTTCGAGATATCGATGGATCTCCACGTACTGAGGTCTCTACATAACGATTTGACTATTTTTAGCATGATGTCTGTCGGTCTGTCTGTCTGTCCGTCCGTCCGTCTCTCCGTCCGTCCGTCTGTCTACCTGTCTGTGTACACGTGCAGAGCAAATTCGGCTAATAGGATTTTTATGAAACTTCATATTTAAGCTTTTGACATCAATGGCACAAGTTAATCAACTTTTGGTAAAAATCGGTTGACTACTCGTGTCGATTTTAAGATTTTTGCGAATATTTCACAACAGAAAAATATTTCGAAAAAATTTATAAAACAAAAGTTGCTATAAAAGTAATAACTAACAACGTTTATTTGAAACATTTTTTGATAAAACGAAAAAAATTTGAAAAATTTTTCAAATTTTTTTCCAAGGTTCACTCATGGGATTGTCGCACTCGCCTATGGTTCGTGCAGTCGAACTTACCAGTCGTGAAAAAAGCACTACTTTATGCATTTGTTGCATAAATAACTATTGTTAGTACACAGCACCCGTTACAAAAGTACCTTGTTTAATTCTAGGAAAAATTTCAAAAACCTAACAAAAGGTGAGAAATATGTGATAATAGTGTGTGTGCGTGTGTGTTACGAGTTAAATTGTTGAAGTAAACGATGTTTCGGAAACCTCCCTTTGAGTCGTTTTGGTAATTCTTCTTGATTACATTGACGAATTGTATTTATTAATGGGTTCATATGAATGCTGCATTTTACATGGAACTTTTTTACATTTTTTCTTCATATGTATTATTTAATAGTTTTTAAATAGTTTTATAGGAAATATATGAAAAATTGTATCATTTCCCATCCTTGAACCGTTTATTATATTTCAAGTTAATTTTGTTTAATTCATTTGTATGTGTGTGTGTCGAAATGCAAGACACGTAAAGTTGTCTAATGGTTAATTACTTGTTAACAAATACTGAGAAATAGTTCGGAATTAGCTTTCACACACAAAACATTGTTTAATGTATGATCTTATTGCAAGAAACTCCCAACTAACATAGGAAATGTAATCGTGAAAAATTACTGGATTACAACTAAGTTATTCCATTTGGTTTACAGAGTAAATTTGGTCAAATACAATCGAAAGTAGGACAATAATACCAGATATCGATGTCGATATTCTATCATTAATTATATTCCCAGACCATTTTCCAACACCCCATACTTCTTTAGTTATTTTCACATGTTCTATTTCTCTCGTTAATATATTAGTTCGTCTACTGCTATATCTGTTTCTAATAGTCTTCTTTCTTCTTCTTAGCATTTACCCGTTGGTGCGGGGTCCACTTTTTGGATTTTTGAACACCACTTTTGCCGATCCAGCACTTCTTCCGGACGTAGATGGGCAACCCTAATGTCATGATCGACTGTATCTTGCTATCGCTGTTTTGGTCTACCGCGAGGGCGCTTACCATTTTTAGGGTTTTGTAGGTATGACCTAAAAACCCTTATACCGTTATTTTGTCGTCTGTCTGTCTGTCGGTCTGTCTGTCTGTCTGTCTGTCTGTCTGTCTGTCTGTCTGTCTGTTCGGTAAAAATTGTAGCCAAACGGCTAACCCTAGAGAGTTGAAATTTGGCATGCTTATACAACTCTTTGACCCGCACATAGGAAAAATACTAAAACATCTAAAAAACATATCCCCCAAAAAATATAAATAAATATGTGCTCATCGAAAATAAAAATATTTTTTTATAATTCTGAGTATGATATCAAATGAAAGCCCTTGGTACGTGGATTAACGATCAAATTTTTATTTTTGCAAAATAAATTATTTTGAAGCGATTTTTGCCAAAATTGTGCAAAAAAAAATTTGTCCCACACCCTGTAGCCCAGATGGTTTAAACTAAAAATCTGAAAAAAATCTAAGTAATGTACATTGGTGTGAACCGGAATAGTACAACAGGAATTTTTGATCAGATTATGTTTTTGGAAAAAAACGCATTTTTTGTGTTTTTTGGCTAATAATGTACACAAGTTATAGCTTTATAACACGCTCGAATGGAAGGCTTATCTTGGTGTAGTGGTATTTGCGCTAGCTTTTTCACCCAAGTAAGTCAGTTCAATCCCCACGAGAAGAGACAATATTTTTTTTTGCTTTTTTTTGCATTTTTATGTTTAAATTATTTTTTCAAAATTCTAGTTATATTTTGGCAAATATTAATTTTTAAAAGCGTAAATTTAATAACCAGTGGAAATTGTTGAAATTATGATTAAATTCTGTTTCAATGTACACGAAATCAGAGGGGCGGAGCTTATAACAACCAATGAAAGCCATAGGCGCAATTTTCAAAATCTTAAAGAACCTTGCTATATAAAAAAAAAAAAATACTGCACATATTTAAAAACCTAAATAATGGTATTAGGCGTTCTAATTAAAATTAACAAAAAAAAAATGTAATATAAAATTTGTTTTGGCATCCCAAATAATCATCATTCACTTACTAAATACCTGCAAAACCCTGAAATGTGTGAAAATTCACACTTCACATCAATTTTTTTTTTAACACACAGAACAGGACTAAATATCCCAATTACACTGTGGCTTACGAACATCCATGCCCTAACCAGGATTCGAACCCGAGACCTTTGGCTCGTGAAGCAGGAGCGCTACCTCTACGCTACCAAGGCCGACAAATCTTGCCATCGTTGTTTTGGTCTACCGCGGCGCTTACCATCTGTTGTAAAATTGTGCGCAACGAAAGGATCGGTACTAGGTGCTGGTCGTCTGACATGTCGTTCTGAAGGCGTTTTTCCCGCATTTTTCCTGAATTAGTGCCACACCAATCTGCTGCCGAATAACATCATTCGGTGTGTGCTCCAAGAGAGAAAAATTCCCATAAACCAGCGAAGTATGCGCATCTCCATGGAATGTAATGTACGTTAAGAGCTTTTTGTGGTCGGACACCAATCAGATCCGTACAATGCGATAGGATGGACTATTTTCTTTTATATTTTTGAGGTGGATGGGTATACGCTTGTCGCATTGAATGCCAGTGACTTCTCCCCATCTTAACCAAGTCGAGTTTACACGTACTCGCACTTCATCAGAGATATTACCTTAAAAAGCGGGCGGCCGGACGAGCGGTCCCGTCGCGTCGTACCGCGCTCGTTCCGGCGACCCCTTCGCGGGAGCCGTCGCCATAGCGGTACAACCGCGCCGTCTCGTAACCCGCCGTCCGAAGACACTTCCAGGCGGGAAGTTTGACTGGGGCGGTACATCTGTCAAAGCATAACGCAGGTGTCCTAAGGCCAGCTCAACGAGGACAGAAACCTCGCTGTGTATTCTGGAGCCTAAATACCGAAAACTGTTCGTCTTCGTAAGATCCTCTCCGTTGACTTTGATTGTTCCGGCAGTAGGGTTAGTTTCCATATACTCTGTTTTCCTGATGTTAAGTCGAAGACCAAACTGGCGTAGGCGGTCATTCCATTCTTGAACATGATGTTGTAGTTTTTTTCTGGTGGCAGCCGCGAGCGATGACATCGGCATAGTGCACTGGTTTTGAACCGGTGCTCCGCGGAGCACTGGTGCTCTGCGAGCTTGTTGCAAGTGCTCCGCGAAATTTTTAAATCCGAATTATAGTGTTGACTCCAATCATATCTTATTACCCAGATAGAGCATTGACTCTATATATATGTAAATTGATTATGTATAATGTATAATCAATGTTATATTTACCTGTTATGTAATAATTATGTTTAATTTTCAATAAAAATTATGTGTTTGTTTTGATGTATTTGTTTTTCTTTTTGCCTTTTTGATTTTGGTGCTCCGCGAATTTACCTTAGGGTCAAAAGTGCTCCGTGACTTCAAAAAGGTTAAGAACCACTGGCATAGAGTATAGTCCAGGTTACGCGGTTCTGTAGGTCAATAATCTAATGCAGTGGTTCTTAACCTTTTTGAAGTCACGGAGCACGTTTGACCATAAGGTAAATTCGCGGAGCACCAAAATCAATAAGGTAAAAAAACAAACAAATACATCAAAACAAACACATCATTTTTATTGAAAATTAAACATAATTATTACATAACAGGTAAAAATAACTTTATACATTCTACATAATCAATTTTACATATATATATATATATATATATATATATATATATATATATATATATATATATATATATATATATATATATATATATATATAAAATATATATATATAATAAATAATCATAAATGTGTGAAAATTCACACTTCACATAAATTTTTTAATTTTCAATTTTTGGTGCTTCTGATAGTTGGTGTTTTGGGTGGCATGAAAGCCTCCTATCGAAGGGAAATCGAGTCCATTCCCGCCTGTAGATCTTCTGCCAACTCTTTGATCTGCAGGATGCAGAAAGCAGTGCTGCTCAGTTCGCTCCGCATTGTGCGGGCACTGGATCTGGCGTAATTTCCGCGGCTGCATATCGCCAGGGTTTGGGATGCAGTCGTGTGTATTTAGCTCCACTAGTCTCTAGTATGACGCGTCTCAAAAGGTTGCTGAAGTTTGAGATTAGTGGACGCTTGTCAAGACCTGACAAACCCCATAATAATAATAATAATAGTTTATTTATTTAGCTAATGCTAGTAAGATCCATATTAACAAACATAAACATATAAACATTATAATAAACATTCATCTCAAATTTAATCCTTATGTTGTCAATTTAAACCATTATTTGTCCACTTATGTAGTTCATGTAAAACGTGATTTTTGTCAAATTTAAATATCGATTTTTCGTAATCTAGCGCTTTAAAATTTTAATAACATATTTGAATTAATTGTTTGGGACCTTAAAAATAAGTAGGTCGTAAAATTAGGTTCCAAACTTGTTGAAAATTAGTTTGTAATGTTTTCTACAATAATTTCAAAACTGTATTACTGTGATAAATCATATTTTGAATGTTATCTTCTCAAATATTTTTAATATCAGCCCTGGCTACGAAATCCTGTAAACTATGAAAATTCACAGTTTATATATTTTTTCAGATAAACAGGTTTCGTCGCATAAATGTTTACGTAATTCCTGCTAATGATATAATAATAAAATTTCCTTATCAACTTATTTAAGAGGATTAATTATTTTTTTAATCCCATACTAATTCATTTGTGGTTAACAAAACATCGAGATAACATAAAAATGTCTTTCTTATAAATTCTAAGTTATTTTTTATACGAATTTTAAATATATTGGGTCTCGTGAAAGTGTAGTTATTTTTGGAAATTTGGGTATTAAATCAAAAACTCTATCTCAAAAATGGTAAGAAATAGAGAGCTAAGGTTTAAATCTTTAATAAATTTAGTTTTACGATGTTTTTTCTGTTATATTTGGTCCGTAATGACCTAAAACTAATTGGTAAAATATTGATTTTATTTTGTAAATTTCAAAAATTCATATCTCAAAAATGGTAAGAGGTAGAAACTTGAAGTTTGAATTTTTGGAATTCTCACACCTTGTTATGTCTAGAAAAAAATAATGTTTGGTCCGTAATGACCTAAATCTATTGAAAATTTAGATTTTTTTGTAATTTTAAAAATTCATATCTCAAAAAAGGTAAGACAGAGATTTGAGGTTTGAATTTTTGGAATTCTCACACCTTGTTTTGTCTAGAAAAAAATAATATTTGGTCCATAATGACCTAAAACTATTGAAAATTTTGATTTTTTTGTAATTTTAAAAATTCATATCTCAAAAAATGTTTGAATTTTTAGAATTCTCACACCTGTGTTGTCTAGAAAAAATTAATGTTTGGTCCGTAATGACCTAAAACTATTGAAAATTTTGATTTTTTTGTAATTTTAAAAATTCATATCTCAAAAAAGGTAATAAATAGAGACTTGAGGTTTGAATTTTTGGAATTCTCACACCTTTTTTTGTCTAGAAAAATATAATGTTTGGTCCGTAATGACCTAAAACTATTAGGGAAAATTTTGATTTTTTTGTTATTTTAAAAATTCATATCTCAAAAAAGGTAAGAAATAGAGACTTGAGGTTTGAATTTTTGGAATTCTCACACCTTGTTTTGTCTAGAAAAATATAATGTTTGGCCGTAATGACCTAAAACTATTAGGGAAAATTTTGATTTTTTTTGGAATTTAAAAAAAATCATATCTCATAAAAGGTAAGAAATAGAGGCTTGAGGTTTGAATTTTTGGAATTCTCACACCTTGTTTTGTCTAGCAAAAATTAATGTTTTGTCCGTAATGACCTAAAACTATTAGGGAAAATTTTGATTTTTTTTGGAATTTAAAAAAATTCATATATCATAAAAGATAAGAAATAGAGGCTTGAGGTTTGAATTTTTGGAATTCTCACACCTTGTTTTGTCTAGCAAAAATTAATGTTTGGTCCATAATGATCTAAAACTATTAGGGAAAAATTTGGAAAAATTTTTCAATTTTTTTTTCGTTTTATCAAAAAATGTCTCAAATAAAAGTTGTTAGTTATTACTTTTATAGCAACTTTTGTTCAATAATTTTTTTCGAAATATTTTTCTGTTAAAAATCTTAAAATCGACACGAGTACACTCCCATTTTTAGTCAACCGATTTTTACCAAAAGTTGATCAACTTTAGATTATGTTTTTAAATAGATACCTAGTTCATAAAAAGTACTTTTACTTTACGTATTCTTTTGTTCGGTAAATTTAAATATATTGTCGCATTCAGTAACTTATTGACAACAGATACATTTTCATTTTAATTAATTACATATTTTAAAATTTGCCATCGGGGCCCCTCTTAGGCACTACTCCTATGCCACTGTAACGTACGCTACTGTGTGGTATTAATCACGTCTCGCTCTGGTTGAGCCAAGAAATAAGTTCTTACTGCAATTCTTTGCGATCATAAACCATGTCTCGAATGGACTTTTGTCCATCTTTAAGAAAATTTTGACACTTCCGTGTAAGTACACTTACCCAATATTGGTACGCTGGCACTACGTAGTACATTTGTTCCTGTGAGTTCGGTGGAAGGTTTTATTTTACCCCATCCAGCTACTACTCCGCTTTTTCCCTGGAATTTTAATCCAGGAGGTGGGAGACAAACAGGACTTATATGGAACATATGGCCAGCACTTGATGTCAGTTGCAGTAAGGCCAAATCAAACCTATAAAGAAATTAGTAAAATATAATTTCCATTTCCCATACAGGCAGTTTCCGATTTATGAACAAGTTGACCCCCTTAGGGGTCGAATTTCACAATAGCCCGTCTTAGTGGTTGCTTAAGTCATGGAAGGAATATACTTCCTGAATTTCATGTTTTTAAGTCTAGGGGATGTTCTATCGAATAAAAAATACCAATTGCTCCTTAAGTGGTAAAAAACCGGATTTTAAAAAGCCACCTATATGCCAAAAAGGAATGTTATAACTCAACAAACACAGGAGATACGTCTTCATTACAATTTTATTTACATTTCCCAATCAGGTAGTTTTCGATTCAATTAGTTAGTAAAAAATGTTGGCGCACAGCAACAAAGGCTATTTGCGCCTAACGAAGCCCATTTAAATGACTACACTACATATTAAAAACAATAAATTAAATAATTAATAAATAAATAAATAAGATAAAAAGTCTGTTCGAAAAATTGAACAGCCTCAGTGTGATGGTAAGGGTCTAGATGGTCTAGGAAAAATAGAACACATTAAATTAAGGTGCAATAAAAATAAAACAGTAAGTTAAATACTCTCAGGATGAGTATCAGTCTGTCCAGGAGAACTCTGTCGTCACCTAAACCAACTGACAGGTCATAGCACAGGCCCAACCTCTCCCTGACATCCTCGTAGTTTCCGATTAATATCTAACCCCTTTTTAAGTTTAGGTTAACCCCTTTTCCCTCCCATTAGGGGTCTTAGTGAGTGCTTACGTCATGGAAGGAACATACTTCCTGAATTTCTTGTTTCTATGGGATGTTCTATAGAATAAAAAGTACTAATTTCTCCTTTAGGAGTAAAAAACGTATTTTTATAAGCCACCTATATGCCAAACAGGAAAACACAGGAGATACGAAAAGTCCTATAATTACCTGAAATATAGATTTGCCTTTTAGGGGTTGAAAATAAAGGCAAAAAAAATATATTTTTTTCATACAAGTATAGCTTGTTTCTTTAATTTAAGCGGAACTAGATTTTGAATTCTAGTAACTTTTACCATTTAAGTGAATCTTTTGATCATTTTGTTTAGTAAAGGCCCTCTTCAAACCTTAACAAGAGAAGCTAATGACAACTTACAAAAAATAAAATACCAGTTAGTTCCGCTTAAACGTTTGGAATAGCCTATAATCAAGTAGTTTTCAAAGTAATCTTTGTAAGCAAAAATAATTTATCAGATCAAAGAGATATTGAGGAATTTGTAAAAAAAAACATTTTATCCCTTTTTACAACCTAGGGGCGAATTTCAAAAAATATCTTCATAGTAAGTGCTTCCATCATGGAATATACTCACCAAATTTCAAGTTTCATGGCCAGGGGTTTGGGCTGGGCGTTGATGAGTCTATGGGTCAGTCGGAACATTTGTGCATCAAATAAATGAGGTATTTCAAATATATATCTTGTTTGTTAATGGAACACCTGTACTTTTTTTGTCTTTCAAGTCTTGATTTCTAACATCTTAATAAAATATATGACTATAAAATATGTAGATTATAATGACGCTAATGATTTTACCTGGAATACAGTTGTTTAATTAAGTCTTAATAAGTTCTTTAATATTGAGTTTAGACCCATAATGCCTATATATACCCATATGCCCATAAGAAAAATAAATTTTCCACGCGATAGACTAAAAAGTTGTTCCATTAACAAAATGTTTGTTTTTTAATAACTCGTTTATTTGATATTCAATTATTTTTTCAATTTAATATTCTTATTTGTATCGTAAAATACTTGGTCCTTCCTATTATCCTTCTTCGTGTATCGTACAATGAAGAAGTTAGCAACACTTAAACATTTCAAATATTTATCCAGTCAAAAAAATGCATTTAGATAAAAGATTTGTCCTCTTATTCTTAACAATATTTGTTATATAAATTTTTGCTGTGAAGTCAATAAAAAGTAATTTAAATTTTTAACTTTTGGGGTTAAAAATTAAAAATTTAAATTACTCCATTATTATTGACTTAATAGCAAAAACTCGATTACAAATATTGTTAAAAATAAGAAGACAAATATTTTATCTAAATGCATTTTTTTTTGTTAAATAAATATTTGGAGAGTTATGGCGGAAAACCCCAAAAATTAAAAACTTAAAAAATAAACTCTTTTATTATAGAACTTTTACTAAAGTGTTTTAACCCTTTGTTGCCGGCAGTCAAAAATAATTTCAAATTAAAAATTATTTACACGTTTTATAAATGGTACTGTTAAAAGCTATATATGCAATTATTATTTTATTATTTCATCCCTCCTCTTAGTTACACCCCCGGTACTTGCAAGTACCGTTAGGCTGTGAAGAGGTAATTTTAGAAGAGAAAAGCGATTATATTGTCTTGTTATTTTACGTATTTATTTAATTTTCATTTACATTATGACAATCACAAAAACAATTTTTCTTATCATTACAACATAAATGAATTTTGCATGTTGAACAAATAGAATACGGTCTAGACTGCACTCCATTTATGCTGCAATTTTGTAACATATAAGAATAAAGCAGGGGATCTCCGAGACCATAACCCTGCTAGCTTTATTTTCTGACGTATCTTATAGTACACAATGGTACTTTGATATACCGTCTAGCAAAAACGATAATTCTTATTATACATAGAAAGTAACGGGCGAAAATCAACTGGGTACTTATAAGTACTGTCAGTCAACAAAGGGTTAATGCGCCTTCTTTTGACCTTTAGTATCAACCATTAAAAAATAAATAAGAAGACTGTAAACACTCTGTATAAATATAAAAAAAGTACAATAATTAGTCAATGTCCACGATACTTTAGTAAGATAGGATATTCTTGCAATAACTCTCTATTGGTCCTTATGGCCCTATTTTTGCTAATAAACTTTAACGTAATTTAAATTAAAAATAAAATCTCCTATTATGAAAATAATTGCGCCTTACATATGTTGGTTATGCAACTAACTTCACTTATCTGTATTGAGGTCTACATACCTGTCAGGTTGAGTTGTTCTAAATTGAAAGTCAGGATGTATAATTTTCTTGTAAATTCTGTGGTACTCAGCAGGAGCCAGCTCCAAAACTTGTCCTGTGTCTTGGGTATCCAACTCCCCTAAATAAACCGTTATGTCTGACAATCGAGCCCTTATTATGCAATGTGCAGCTGTTGCCACAAATAATCTAGAAACTAAAATATTAAATTACATCATTTAAATTGTGTGACAGTATTTTTTAGGTTATGGAAAGTGAGATAGCTAATGTGTGTCTCATTAAAACAACGCACTATGGTCTATTTCAAAGTAGAAAAAAGTAGATAGCGCTGCGAACCGAGTACGATTTACACTGATCAAATACAGTATAGCGGGAAATTTAAAATAAGTTACAACTAGGACATGGGCGTAGCAACTGGGTTAGCAAGTGACTTTTTTTTTTTTTAATATAAAAAAGGTTAATAAGATATTGAAATAAACAAGGCAGATATCAGCAGTTCACTTTTGTAAGAACAAACTAGAACTGGTTATTTTGGTTACTTTTATAGTGTGTTATTGACTTTAAATGTCAATTAAAAATATTCCTTACGCTGTAAAACCGACTTTAGGTTGATAAGGTTATGATCATTATAATTAAGATATATTTTTTCATTATGACATATGTCAAATGGATAGACATTTTAAAAAAGTGACATTTTTTAATACCAACATTACATACAGCTTCAAAGGTGCAAACTATTGAAAACGAATTTTCTTTTAGTATTCTTACTAGTGATTCTTCTCGAGAATTTCTCGAGAAAAAGTTTTAATCCTCATTTTTCATTTCTCGAGAAATGTAAAATTTGCTCGACACCTTTACTTTATCCTCTACAATATTTTGAACTTTAAAAAAAGATGTAAAGTCTGTTCCAAACGGTTAGGCGGAACTAGGTTTTGCAATCTAGTTACTTTCATCGTTTAAATCGTGCTTTTCGACCGTGTTGTTTAAGCTTTGTAAATCATACTTACATTAAATATTTTTTGGTTAAGGTTAATATAATTTTAAAATGTCATTTTCTTTATATTTTGATTTTTTGTGTCATTCTTAATACAAATTTTCCATTTTTTTTATTTTTTTGTCATTAAAATATGTAAAAAAAATAATTTAATTTTGACATATGTCATTCGTTTCCGTGGTTTCATTGTTTGAATTTTAAATTTTGACATTCCAACGTGAAAAATGAAATAACCCAAGCAAGATCCCTTCTCGTGACAACCTAAGGTAATATACTTACGTTATTTATACGACATAAATTCAGTTTAATGGGAAATTTGAAAAAGTTAAAAAAATATTAATTTTAAAAATTATGTTACTATATATAAAAAGAGAGATTTGGCTAAAAGAGTTTGAACAAATCAATAAAACAAACAATATATCTTCAGAGCTAAAGTTTCTTATTTAAATAATTATTGTAAATACAAATTAAAAATATATGTATATATGAAGGTCTAAAAATTATATCAATAACTTCTTCTTTGGTCACTATCAGCTGGGCTGTCTATTGGCCTCACATTAGTCCTCTCTCTTGATCTGTTAATTTTCAAGTGTCAAAAAATATTTATATGTCAGATAACCTAAAAAATATATAACTGCGTAAAAACAAATTACATGGAGAATGTTCTCCATAAAATCTACGCCAAGAATATAAATAAAAGTCTAAATATGTAAATAATAACAAAATATATGAGAAAAATTAAATAATATAAATAATATATATTTCCAATGTACGACACTGAACATCTGTCAACTTGGACTAAAAACAATATTTTTACAATGTAATAGGGATGACGATTTAAACCAATCCGAAGCAAGGGCAAACAGCTCCTATCTTCTTACACACATTTTTCTACTTTGAAATAGACCATAACTACAAGCGACAACTCATAATCTATTAAATTTAGTGCTCTAAACGGTCGCTCTCGTTACCATATGACAAACTTGTAGTGACAACCAACAGTGCACAAGTCATAGTCTATAGTCGACTAATTTAAGAGCTCTGAATTCAGCTTAAAGCAGACATAAACACACATTAGCAATCTCAATATACATAACCTAAAAAATACTGTCGAACAATTTTCAAAAAAATTCGTATTTCGTCAAACGGAAAAGAAGCTTATTTGCGAATTTAATAGACTAATTTAAGAGCTATAAATGCAGCTTTAATATTTTCCTAGTAATTGTTTTCTTACCTAAAACTCCCCCGCATTGATACTGCGATATTCGGATGTGCGCCTGCCATGGAAACTGGGCAAATCTAGCTTCTTTCCCCCCAATTATCCTACCATATCTATTCCTATCAGCTGATACTCCACATTCATCTTCTTCTCTAATTTCATCAGCTCTTCTCTGCAACACCGGTGCAACCGGTGGACTTTCCTTCGCTTGTATCTCTTCAAGTCCTACTATTTTTTCCACTCTATGGTCCTTGCTGACGATTTCTTGAATGTATTTTATGTTGTTCCTGATGTCTTTGTTACGGAGGTGTGGAGTTACACAGCAGGCTACTAGCCAAGGATTTGCTCCACATCCTGGTTGACTAGAACCTCCAACAAGCCAACATGCCAAGGAGAGTGTACAGGAATGTAAACTTGCTCCAAGGGAACAAGTTGAAGGATAACCCAACATAGTTACAAATAGCCGCCCTGAAAATTAATACATTAAGGCCCGGTCTTTCCACCTTCAGGTAAACCTCTAGGTAACTATCTGACAGATAAGGTTATCTGGAACTTCATCTGCGGAATAAATGTCAGTACCAATCAGTGAATTCAATACTTCAGTCTCATTATCCGTTAGATAACTTTCCGATAGATATTTTTGTATTAAAAGACGGTATGACATTTATTCAGCACAGAAAGTATCACATAACCTTATCTGTCAAATAGTTACCTGAAGGTGGAAAGACTGGGCCTTAGTCTTACGGTATAAATGCGTAGAAAGGTTGTTGCAGGCACCTTTAAGCGCTTATCACTAAGCACCGATCAGCGAGAATAAACATCACCTTACTTTTATATGTAGGGGAAGCCGGTGCTAACGGGCTCCCCTCTTTTTGGCTTTTAAAGCATGCCGCCATGTTTGGGTGCATTCCAATCACATTCAGTACTTCGCTAGTGTCTTCCGAGAGTGGTTGTATGAGTGAGAGCTGGCGTTTACATTTTTTTGGAGTGTTGATATATTTTTCACACATATCCAAACGTTGATTGCTCCAGTGCAGAGCATGTGGCAAGAGGGCACATTGTTCTTGCGCTGGAGAAGATGATAACGATGAGGAATGCACTCACCTGTGTTCATTCTGCGCCAGATTTTAGCTGATTGCCCATTATAGCGCACCGGGGCAAAATGAGCACAAGGAAAATGAGCATATCGTCATAACTTTTATTTTTGTATTTTTTACTGTCTGTAATAATTAAACAATAAATCATCTTACGAATAAAAGTATTTCGAAATTTTTTACGATATCCCTTAAGATATTATTAAAGATAATCCTTAAGGTGCCCGTTATGCCCCGGCTTCCCTTATCCGGACACGTTGAATGCTTGTCGGTACTTGACGGCGCTTGTCACATGCGCCGATAAGTAAACAAGAATCTTTGAATCATTATTTACCAACTTATTAGAAGCGGGCATTCAAATTTTTTAAATATATTTATTTAATTGCAATGAACTATTATGGTACTTAATCTATATTAATAAAATTGGAGGTTATATCTGTTATTTTATTTTTGCGGTCTTATATTTGGTTTTTACGTTTTAGATGATTATAAGACAATATCCGCAAAAAAATCAATTTTTATCTGTCTGTTTTTCTGTATCTGTTGGTCTAAACGTCTGTCTGTCTGTCTGCCCAAGAGTCGTAATTTGTTGTGATAATAGAGTAAAACTAGGATTCGAACATAGGCTAGAATTTTTATCTATATATTTTTAACCATTTTTCGAAATTTTTTCTAAGCATCTATTTTTTCATACTTATATGTAACGTTTCCATGGTCATGAATAATATCTCTGTTAGAAAATATCGGGGCAAGTTATTTCTACTCTACTGCTAGAATGTATTTTATGCAAGTACTTTCTGATGGCGGTCGGTCCTGTGGTGACCACAAGTGATTTTTTAATAAGATATGTATTTGGAGAATTTTTCCTTATACGTCAAAAATTTATATCAGGTTTTTTTTTTTCTCTTTAATGTAGTTTTTATTAAGAAGATTATTTATTTATCGGGACAAAAATATTACCCCGATATTCAGCTTTCAGGCCCTCTGTTGATCGTTTTCGCTTACTAAAGATTTGCAAAATTGTGAAATGAATAATAACTTATATCTCACAAAAAAATTTTGCGTTGTTCTTGTTAAAAATTCCACCTACCTGTAACACTTTTTTCAATTCAAGTGTTAATATTTGGCACAAATTAATAAGTAAATATATTCACGCCTGCCACACTTAACATATTAGTTGTGTGATTTGTTCGTTCGAATAACGGTTTGGTTCATTACTGCCAAATTGTCAGATTTGCAACGGGATTTTTTATCGCTGTAAAGATGTTTTTATTAGCAGCCTCCGAGTTGCACTCCAACTCTTATGTCGGTCAGAGAAAGAACAGAAATCTTACACGTAAAAACTTTAGTTTTGTTTTAATTTCTTTTCAACATTCATATTTTTTATTATCATCCGTTCGATGGATCCAAAAGTAATAGTGTAATTTATCAAAAAATGTGGCAAAATTATCATGGAAATATATTTAAAAGTTCCCAAAAATATCTGAGTAATACAAGTAATACCCAATATTAGCTCCGATATTTTTCTGGGTTTCTTTGCCAATTGTTCCTCGGATTGAACTATCGTGGGATCGAGGGAATCCTCTGTAGGCCGAATTGCCCTAAACTTTAGATGTCACATCATACAATAATATTATATTGGATTCTACATTATACTTTTCTCCTTAGTACTAAAGATTTTTTGCGTAAAATGCAGTATTGACGTAAAAAGTATAATATGAAACACAATACTTCCTTCAAATTTTCAATGCTATCCGACATAACGTTTAAAACTATCTCCAGTCAGATTTTGTTTGAAGTATGTTTTTTTTTTCAGGCGTGCCAACTCTTATTTTTGTGTTTTACTTTTTCTGATATTTTGAACAATCCTGACTGAGATTTGGTCTTTTCAATAAAAACTATACTTGCTCATGGTTACTATAATTATATATATAAACTAGCATAATTCAACAATATTTATAAATACGTTGTTATAACCAAACTTTTATCTGTCACATCTAATTGTTAAGTTGGAAGTGAGAAGCAAGAAAACAGAAAGGGTTAATTGCCTCTTTTTGAAGCTTTTTACTTAGGCTGACCAGATTTTTTTTACAGAAAAAGAGTATACTAAAAAAGGTCCTCATTCTCTACAAAAAGAGTATATTCAGGGTTTTTTTTTTTGTAAAAAGTAAGAGTATAGAGGATATTAATTTAAAAATAGTATAATACTCTAAAAAAGAGTACGTCTGGTCACTTTATTTTTACTTCAGTATTAAAAGTTTGAATGAAATCAGAAGTTTGAAAGTGTAGTAAGAAGTATAATGTAAAACAGCCTTTAGTCCTTGTGTCAGACGTTTTACTTTGTAACTGGCCAGCGGGTCCAGATTATAGATTCAGATGGTCATCAACGCGACTCGCAAAATGTTCACATGAGGCGCGAAATTAATGAAAAGGACTTGGCGGTCTAAAAAGAACTAGCGAAGAGACGCGGCACGTGTGAACGATACTATTTGAATACATAGTCTGTTATTATTATTTTTAACCATCATGTTTAAGCATTGTTATTTTTGCGATATGGTTTGAAATGGTTATTATTTACGGCTGCTCAAAGTGAAAAATGTAAAAATGTAAGCTTAAACATAGTTCAGATGACAGATGATATTGATGATGACAATGAAAAAATGTTTGCTTCGATGTGGAAATGGAAAAACAAATTGATAATAGTTTGGTACTGATCATATTTATTCATGCAAATAATGTATTTTTTGTTATGTTATTTAATTTTGGAAAAATATTTTGTATTCGGGTGCATATTTCACATTGTATACGTCTTACAAATAAACATTAACACTTCCGGTAACACAAGTAAGTTATGAGAGAAGTTTTTCTAAAATTAAATTTATTAAAAATAGATTAAGAAGATCCCTCTCATCACAAAATTTAGAATCTTTCATGTTGATGAATTACGAGAGAGAAATATGTAAAAATATTCTTATCGAGCAAATAATATATACTTTGTCAAATAGAAGGAACATCTATGTTAGTTATTTGAAATATACGTATAAAAAAACGCTTGCAACCAGCTAGCTTGCTCAGGTGTTTTCAAGTTTGATGCCGCTCGCGGGTTCCAAAACAAACTATGAGGGAAGACTTGAAAGTAAGTACCATAATGTAGAATGAAGAATGAAATATTTAAAATCAATTAGCCAACCGAAAATTTATATTTACATGGAAAGGACCTCACAGTACTTTAGGTCGTACTTTTATATCGTACTTTCAAGTCGTATTTTCAAGTATTATTTTAAAGTGAAATATTTTTAATTATTTGTTTTATTATGCTCCAAGCTACAAATAGTTCAAGAGTAAGGATCCGAAAGTGTTCAAATCAAAACGAAAGACGCTTTAAAAACTTAGCGAAATAAAAATAGAGTACTTTCAAGTAGATCTAGAAAATATTATACATATGAAATATGTATAAAACCATAAAAGATATTAAAAAATGTTTTTTTTTTTTTTTTTTTTAAAGTAGGTATTTTTTTATTATTATTTTTTTTATGGGAGGGCAAGTCTAGCGGAGGCCTTCCTTCACCACTGGTTAATTAAGGTGGACTACATATTATATTGTTTGGAAATTTTTATTGATAAAAATTCGTTGCAAATTTTATTGTATAGATTGTTAGTCATTTTACTGCATATTGCCAGTTTTGTATAAGACACTTGTAAAAACGATACTGTTGTGCCTCCCCTTAATACCATACATGCATTTAAAAAAAATTTAATTATTCAAAAAAAATCGATATCCGTCCTATAATTTTATTACAAATTACTCTTGTACTATTCTGAATCACAAATAAAATATCAGATTTTTAGTCCAACTGAGTCAAAGAACTGTTATATGCATGATAAATTTCAACTCTCTAGGTCTAACCATCTGACAGAGTTGGTAAACAGACAGACGCATGTATGACAGTATAAGGCATTTTTGATTTTACCTAGAAAACATCTCATCCACGTAAATAAAAAAGTCACAAAAATAATAGGCGATTATATTGCATAGAATGAATAGAATGAAAGAAAATAATATCGCATAAGAAAACGAGATGAGCTGACTAAAATCTAGCAAGTGGTGGCATATAAGATACTAGAAAAGACCTTACAGATAAGAGGATCCTGCACCCTTTACGCAAGGAAATCATTGTATTTGTAACTGATTAATAAAAAGTTACGAATTTAAAATAAAATAATACAATAACTAATTCAACAACTAATAAATGGTGTTAACATATATTTTTATCAATTAAATAGCATGAGTAAAATTACTCTCGCTGGCGTGTCCGTTGTGTCCCCAACCTTCATCTCTCTCCCTGCTTCCCGTGCCTATCAAAAGTCTACAGAGCGCCTGACTGGTTTATAAATTTTTGAAGTTTTAAGGCATAAAAAATAGGCATCAGCCTGCGAAATGATTTTGTGAACATGGTGCAAACCAGGCATTCGTACGAATATAAGGTACAAAATTCTTACCATTTATACTTTTAGGGAATTTATTTCCATGCAATTTTGAAGTCTATGTTTAAATAAAATTATTTAAAAAAAATCAGAAGCATTAAAAAACAGGCCTATTTTACCATAAACGATGCCATGAATAAGCTGATGTTTTTTTTTTTTTTGTATTGGTTGCAGTCGTTCTTTAGTTTTGAAGGTTACTCTTTTTAAATAATTTACAAAAACAATCCATTTCTTGCGTTATCAGTTCAGAATCCTCTTAACAGCGAATGACAAAACAATTGAGTGACAATGTCCAAAGAAATTTAAAAAAAATGGTTTGCAAATAATTTTACAGGATTTAAACATTTTCGGTTCGTTTGTAATTGATTTTAAGTTTGAAACATAATAACTATTATAGCGAAGATGCATGGATTAAAATAAAAATCCGAATAAAAACTGATTCAAAATTTGAATGACAGACTATAGAAAATTGGTTGACCAAAAATCACGTCAAGTATTACCGAAAAGTACTAAAACAGTTCTAAGAAACCATCTTCCTAACAAAAAACCCGCTTAAAATCTTCACCGCTCAACATCTTAAATGGCCTTGACCATGTACTCAAATCTAACCTTGAACTAATTACCTGAACTTGACTGTTGACACCAACATGTGTGAAGGTAAAAACACAATAGGAGGCAGCACCAGACCCTATACATGATCTCATGTTCACCTCATCACCACCAGAGCACTGGACATCACTACACAAAACACCGGCTGGAACTGAGCTCAAGAAAATATCACTCAGCTATCACTTACAGCAACTGTCACACTAACAACGATATCTATGAAACCTAGAGACCAGTGTCTACCCACTAGTAACTAGACTATATAGAATTACAACCCAGTGTCTGATGATTTCAGTTTTAGTGGTTAGACCCCATGAGAAGCTTGAAGAGATTGTATCTGAAGTTGACTCAATGCTCGCGCCAGGTACTGTTATTGTGATCCATAACGGAATACTGGGACCCACGCCGTCGTACTGGCATACATCCAAAGGCCCGGTTATTGGAGCAGCTCATTTCGATTCTTGTTTTTGTTTACTTTTTAAAGAATTTTAAGTGTTTAATTTTAACAATATTCAAAGTAGGACTCATCTCAATAACTCATTTTAAAACCACAAAAATAATTATTGAAATCCGTGTCCAAACCACATCGAAGTCTGATAATTATTACAATCAGGGCCGCATTATTGTTTTCGTAGGCTTTAGACCAGTATCTGCCAATCTTTTTACTTTGTGGCGCTCTAAGGGAGAGATTTTTTTCCACGGCACCAGCACTTAAAATTCCAAAATATTCTGAGATACTATAAATTTTATCACAAATTGAGTTTTTTATAGAAATATGGAGAAAAATATAGAGAAGAGGGAGAGTCCGCCCGGGACGAACCCTAAATTTGCCGCCCCTATCAAATACCCATCAAACATACTTAAGGCCGAGAGTTCCAGTTGCTAATAAACTGTCCAATAAATTTATTAGCAACATAATTTTTTTTCCGATAGTTCCACCCCGAAATAGTTATTAAGTTGCTAATAAATAGGGTTATTTGTCTAATAACTTATAGGCAACATGAAGTGCTTAATAAACTGAGTTAGTTAGTTAGTTATAATTTTTGGCGCACAGCAACAAAGACTATTTGCGCCCTTAATAAACTGACATATAACCTAAAACAAGTTCGCAAAATGTGTTAATATTTCAATTTTAAATGAACAGTATAATTTTAAAAGAATATACAAATGTGTAGTTTTTATACAGCCATATTTTTTTTATAATGGTGATTTTAGTGTTTTATATACATTTTAGTTGCATTTAGACGAAATCGACGATCTGTTTGGATGAATTTATAAATTATAGACAACCGTTTTTAGAATATTTTGGGCATTTATTGTAAATGTGATACATAAAGAACAATTTATAAATACATATTTTTAAATAAACATTGTCTTTTATTTTTACATATGTATTTCTTTCAATACGATTACAACACATTACAAAAAATACTTTAAGCATTACTTTTTATATAAAAACAGAACCGTAACTAGCTTTTTCTGGGCCCTGAGCAAAGTTGCTCAAAAAAGTTATCCACAGTCTGACTTGGCCTTCTATTGACGATTTTTCGGGCCCCCTTTCGAGTTGGGCCCTGAGCTTGTGCACTTGCCTAGTTACGGCGCTGATAGAAAATAAGAAGACACACGCAATTATTGGTAGAATAATAAAGATGTGTGGCTGAAAATTGCTGTCAAGTTTAATTCATATTGTTTAAGGAATGTAAAATAAAGCAAAATATTGCTGTCTTCTTGTTTTCAATCACTTTTGTATTATAAAATGTTATTTTTATTAAGTCCTGTTTTATCTATTAGGTCGTCAAGGATGAAATTTGTAGAAAAAAATGCAAAGTTGGTTGATAACTTATAAATATAAGGAATTATTTTATTCATCAAAGTATGCACCCATATTGTCTATACACTTTTGCCATTTAAACGGCAAGTTGTTCAGGCCGGTTGTATAAAACTCGAGCGGTCGAGAGTCAATGAATTCCTGACAGGCCAGTTTTAAAGCATTGTCGGAATTAAACTGTTTTCCTATTAAAAAGTTGTCCAAATTGCGGAAGAATTGGTAGTCAGTGGGAGCTAGGTCTGGTGAGTATGGAGGATGATGAAGAAGTTCCAACTCCAATTCCTGTAGTTTTGCTACAGTCATTTGTGCAGTGTATGGTCTAGCGTTATCATGCAATAAGATAGGAGTCGATCTGTTTACCAATCTAGGCTGTTTTTCTTTAAGTTTTTGCATCATTTCGTCCAGTTGGTTGCAGTATATTTCTGCTGTGATCGATGAGCCAGGTTTTTTTTTTGTTTGGTTTTTAAGTTACCTGTACGAAATTTGGCGAACCAATTTGATATTGCCTGCTGCGTAGTAACACTAGCGCCAAATACACTATTAATTTGCGCGGTCTGCGATGTCGTAGTTCCGCGTCAGAATTCATACTTCATAATAATGCGAATTTCCGACCGTTCCATTTTCAACAAAATTAATTTTTAAAAAAAGTTTTTGATATTTTTTACAGCATACAATGATTTCTATAAACAGGAGAGACGTGTAACTTTCCAACAAAAAAAAAAAAAACAGAACGGTAAAATATTAAGCCAATGTCAAATAATAAGCTGTTAAAGTTGGCAGTATTAACTACAAATTTCATCCTTGACGACCTGATATATTATCCTCTTTTTCTGTGGTAAAATTTGTTGAACGCCGTTTAATTGTTATTTAAGACCTAAAATATACGTAACGTTATTGAATGTAAAGTCAAACTATTTAATTAATGTCAAAATTTCATCTCACTTTAGCTCTACAAATTTACGTATAGCTCTATCCTTCTTGCACCGTACTATCTTCATAAGATATACCAATACAAAAACAAAATATTATCAGACCAATTCTGTAACTCAGTTACTATGATAATTGTAACTAAATTTGTCTCTATGAGCAAGGTCAGTTACTATCATGAATGAAAGTCATTATACTTTTTATAACATTTTATCTTGTAGTAACGTTACTTCACAGTAATTTTTTACAGAATTGATCTGTATGTCGCTAATAAACTATTAGAAGGATTTTGTAACTTAGAAATCACCAATAAATTTATTAGCTTGATAAATATATTATGTGTCTAATAACTATTAGGGAGTTTATTAGGAACTGGAACTCTCGGCCCTAACAAAAAAATATCATGGTCTACTCAGATGAGGAAATATGGTAAATTGATTATATATTAAAAATCTGTAATAAAATATCTAATCTAATGAATGTGAACAGCATTTTTTCTCCGAGTTTACAATGTAGTCTTCTGTAACAATCAAGTTTTTTTAGTTACATATGTATGAGTGCATGTTATGATTGTAATGAGCTCTGAAGGCTGCTTTCTTCACTGGAGCTCAGCTAGCATCTGCTACTGTGAGAGCTGAACCGCCTTTTCTAAACTCATTAAATATTCTCGAGGCATCGCAATTACCTTCTGTCGCAACCACAATCAACACTAATAACGCATTCAACAAATGTACCATTCAACTTAAAATTAGAACTTTATATAGCGTTACACTACATTTAAATAATTTGTATTCAAAATGTTATCGTAATTTAAAATCGACTGATAACATTGAATTTTCTTTGTCTTGTTAATGTGATTATCTACAGATCACAAAAATACAGATGCAGACAGACAGAAGTCTGCATCTGCATTTAAATATTTTGTACTTACTTGCTTACTTACTTACTTACTTACTTAATCGTTGAGCCCTTTTACCATCACTGGTGTCGGGCTTTGTATGTAGAGTTTGATTGCTACTTGTACTTGTTCTCTTCTTTCGTGGGAGAACGGCGCCACAGCTTTTTCCATTCACTCCTATTCTTCGTCCTACTTTTCGCTCCATTCCAGGTGATGTCTCTTCTCTCCATTGCACTTTTGATTTCGTCACTCCTTTCTCGGTCTTCCTCGGCGTCTTTCTTTAGTTACTTTGGTCTCGTATACTTTCTTCGTGTCTTTACTATCTTCCATCCTTTGAATATGACCGTACCACCTAAGTTGCCCTTCTTCTATTACTTCTTCTACTGGTTTGGTTCTCAGTTCTTCTCTATATTCTGTGTTCGTTATTCTGTCCAATTTTGTCTTTCCCATGATCTTTCGTAGGAACATCATTTCACTACTTCTTATTCTGCTTCTTAGCTTCTCTGTTGTTGTCCAAGCCTCTGACCCATATTTCAGCACTGGTATGGCCACTTTCTTATATATCTGGACTTTTGCTTCAGTCGGAATTTCCCGTTTTGTCAAGAAGCAGTTCTTAATGCTATTATATAGCCTGCCAGCAGATCCAACTCGTTCCGTTATTTCTCGGTCTATTTTTCCGTCTGCTGAAAAAACGGATCCGAGATATTTGAAATGCTTGACCTGTTCTATGGGTTTTCCTTCTAATTTAATGAGCTGTTTCACCGGTCTTGTACTTATGACCATACTTTTGGTTTTCTCGCAACTTATTTTCATATTGATCATGCCTAGCCAGTAATTATAAATATCAAGGTTACCTTGTAGACTTTCCTCATTGTAAATATTTTGTAAAAATTTAAATGTTAATAAATTCGTGCTAGTTAGGTGCTAGCAGGGCACATTCGGTGGAGAAATGGCAAGAGGAGTGGTCCAGGAATCAGGACAAAGGGCAGTGGACAAAAAGGCTCATCCCCAACATACCAGAGTGGCTGGCCTGCAAGTTCAGGAACATAGACTACTATGTCACGCAAGCCCTGACAGCCCATGGGTCTTTTAAGTCTTTCACCCTGAGGATTGGGAAGGACCAGGACTACGACTGTACCTACTGCGGCGCAGTCGACACAGCCGAACATACATTATTCATATGCGGGAGATGGACTGCAGAAAGATTGCGAGCATACAGGATAACAGGAGAAAATCTGACACCCGACAACATGGTCCAGGTTATGCGGCACTCCAGAGAAAACTGGGAAACTGTGCGACAGATGCTGTCAGCCATCATGAAGAGGAAGGAGACAGACGAGCGAGAAAGACAGAATAGGGGAATGTGAGGATAGGTTGAGCTAGCCTGTTCCCTCCAAGATGAAAATCACCACAGATAGTTCCTTGATGGGAAAAAAGAGGCACTACCAGATTGGTGTCTATAAAAGATTTTCCCTGAATAAAAAAAAAGGTGCTAGCCGGGCCGGAGGAACGCGGTTCAAGGTAAACAAGGCATTAGGGCGCTTGATGCCAGAGGGCGCACCAAGATTAAAGGACCTTTTTTTTAGGTCTTCACTTGGAATTTAGAAATGAAGACCTTTTTGTTTTTTTTAGGTCTTCACTTGAAATTTAGAAGTGAAGACCTTTTTTTTTCTTTTTAGGTCTTCAAAATTTTGCCCACTCTGGGGGCGCTTCATTAAAAGGGCGCCAAAGACCCTCACTCCGGCCCTGGGTGCTACTCATCCAACAGTTTTGGACTACATAATTTTGAATTTCATAAACCGCAGTTATTTTCCTAGCAATCTAATAGATTAGATTAAAAAAAAGTTATCGACCAATTTCGAAACTCAGCATTTTCGGCAAAATTTTCGAACAATTAATCTTAAATCAATTGTACGCTTCCGTAAAAGAGATAATTATTCCTCAACAACATGGATTTTACCGTGGAAGATCAGTAGATTCGAATTTGATGTCTTATACTAATTACATATTACATCATCTCGAAGAGAGAACTCAAGTAGACGGAGTCTACACCAATTTTAGCAAGGCTTTTGATAAAATCAACCATAACCACCTTATTAATAAATTATTTTCACTTGGAATCCACGGTAACCTTCTTCAGTGTCTGATCTCTTGTATTAGCAACAAGCAGTTAAAGTTAACCGATTCACATCTAATTTCGTCAACGTTAAATAGGGAGTCCCACAGGGCTCTCACCTGGGACCTCTTCTTTTCTTACTACTTATTAATGATGTTGGTAATATTTTTCAATATACTAAATTTCTCTTGTTTGCAGACGACATGAAAATTTATTTCCGTATTTCAAGTATCTCGGATGCAACTCTCATGCAGTCCGATATTTTATTAATTTTATTTATATTTAAAATTGTAAAACTGTATTTTTATCTTACTTAATCTGTTTATTTTTATAACAAGTGGGCACTTTTTTGGGGTAGTCCTGTTTGTGCTCTTATATGCAAATAAATAAATAAATAAATAAATAAATAAATAAATAAATAAATAAGTCTGGATAGGATACATTGTTACATGATTAGGAAGAAAGAGGACAAAATGGTAAAGATTTGAAATATCAAAATCCATATAATATGTACAATCGTATATTTAAACATTTGTTCACTGGTTCTTATAACTAACTTTGTAAAATTATTAACAATATAAATAAAATTAATTATACACTAACACATATCCACATGTTTTTCTATTTTGCATTCTATTAAAATAATGATGCTTGAGAGACTGTAATATAAATTCAGTAGCAAAGAAAATATCAAGAGTAAAAAATAATTTAATTTTATAAATAATATTTACGCTTATAAGCGTTAAAATTTCGTTTAACAAAACGAAATTAAATAAAAGATACAAAGAATAAAATATAAAAATCAAAAAATCTGAAAAGAATTTGACAATAAATTGTTGGTAGAATGGATCGTAGTAAAAAATAAAGAAATTGAAAATGAAAGAATAAGAAAATAAAAGAATGAAAGAATAAAAAAATGAACAAATGTAATATGGACATTACAGAATTGGCATTACAGAAAGGACTCCTTTTGTTTCTATATTAAGCATAGATCCTAAATAAACTTCCGCCATTTAGATGTCCTGAGCTAGGTGTAAGATCCTTCCATGATTTACCGCTTTTACTGGCTTCTTTCTTGGTTCTTCGCCATGTATCTGTTAGTCTGTCACATCTCCGGCGCCCTTACGGGTTCAAATTGAAAGCTACTATACTAATGGATGAATGTATGACCCATCGTCATTTCCATTGCTTTATCAGGAGCTTTGTTGGGTTTTCTCCATTATAATTGCTGATAACGTCAGGCCAGAATATATGTAATATTCTACGGAAGCAAGAGTTGATGAAAGCATGAAGTCGATGAATGACAGTTCGTTAAGGAAATAAAACATTAAACAAAAAAATTAGACATGAATGAACAAATGAAAAATGAATGGAAGAATGAGTGAGTTGACGAATGAATAGTAATGCAGATGTAACAAACGAATGAACGAATACACGAATGAAAAAATAATGAATGAAGAATGAAGAATGAAATAGTCAGAATAGAAGTCAACCATTAATTTACATAAAATATTAAATAAATGAAAGAATAAAAGTATTAAAATTATAGATTTGACAAATTGGTGTATTAATGAACAAATGAACGAATTAAAGATTGAAAAATGAAAGAGTAAATGAATGAAAGAATGAAAATTATAGAATACAGAATGAGTGAATGATTAAAGAAATTAATATTAAAACAATGAAAGAGTTACCAAATGAACTAATGAAGAAATAAAATATTAACCAAATGAAAAAATTAAAATTACAGAATAGAGAATAAGGTAAATGAGTGAAATAATAATGATTTAAAGAATGAATAAATGATCAAATAAATTAATGAAAGAATAAAATGTTGAACAAATGTAAAAATAAGACTAAAAGTATAAAGATAAAAAAAAAAACGAAACAGGTAACAAATGAACGAAAGATGTACAAAATATTGTAGAAATGAAAAAATTGAAAATTGAAAATTCAGAAATGAAAATTACGGAATAAGCAAACGAAAGAATAAAAAATAAAGTATGATAAAATTAATATTACAGAATAGAAATAGAAGTGATGGAATGAAGGAATAATGATTTATTGAATGAAAAAATGATAAAATTAATTAATGAAAGAATAAAATATTGAACAAATGAAAAATGTAGCTACAAAATATAAAATGGGTGAACGACTAAAAGAATAAAGATAGAAAAAATAAAAGAGTGATCAAATGAACGAAGGAAAAAATAAGATATTGTACAAATGAAAGAATGCAAGGTTGAAAATTCAGAAATGTAAATTATGGAATAAAAAAATTAAAGAATAGAAAAATTAAGTATGACAAAATTAAAATTACAGAATAAAAATATAAGTGATTGGATGAAAGAATAAAAAAATGAAAGCATGAATAAGTAATCAGTATTGAGCATAATGAGGGAACGAATGAACAAATGAAAGAATGACAGGGTGAATGATGGAATAAATGAAAGAAAGAACAAATGAAAGAATAAGGAATGAAATAATAGAATTATAGAAATAAAATAATAAAGGAATCAATCAATAAAAGAATGAATAAATAAACTGAGCATGAGAGAATGAGCATGAATGAGCATGCGAGAGTGAAAACACAACAAAACCAGTGGCGAAGGGAGACCTGCGCTAGACTTGCCCTCCCATAAAAAAAAAATAATAAAAAAATACATTTTTTTTTTTTAATTTAAAAAATATTTAGGTAAATCTTCCAAAATACATCAAATTATGTCCTATACAATTTTTTGTCCAAGGCTTGGTTTACTAGTTACGAATTTTTTTAAATTTTAAAGTTTAATAACTTCCGTTTCCGGTTTCGGATTTTAATAAAAAATAATAGGGTTCTTCCCAATTACTAGAAGATTTTTTTAGTACCAGAACGAACTCTTTAAGTTAAACCGTTTTTGAGTTATCGTGTATACACACAGACACACAGACACACACACATACGGACGGCACTTCGAAAATAGTTTTTTTGGATTCCCTGGACCATGAAACGTGGTCATCCGTCAAAATATCGACATCGAAAATTTTCGCGATTACAATACCTACTTGCCCCTTATATATTAAGATCGGGCAAGTAAAAATAAAAGAATAAAGTAATATAATGAACAAATCAAAGAAGGAATAAACAAGTAAAGTAATGAAAGGTAAAATAATGAAAAAATGAAAGAATGAAATAAAGACAAAATAAAATTACACAACGAAATAATAAATGAATGAAGAAATTAACGATTAAACATGCAAGAATAGAAATCACACAACGAAAAATTGAAAGGATAAATTAGCAATAGAATAAACTAACAAAAGAAAAAATAATAAGTAAAGTAATTGAGGATAAAACAATGTAAAAAAAGAACAGAAGAACAGAATGATTCAAAGATGGAAGAATGATCGTATGAAAAATTACAAGAACGAACAAATGAAAGAATGAGGTATGAAAAAAATTAAATTGCACAACGAAACAATAAACGAATCAAACAATAAAAGAATGAATAAATGAAAAAAATAAAGCATGCGAAAATGAAAATTACACAATAAAAAAGTAAAAAGATGAAAGAGTAATAGAATGAGTGAATAAAGTAAAAAATGAACAAGGGAAGTAATGAAAGATGAAAGAATGAAAATTAAAAAAATGAAAGAATCGAATGGTGACAAGATAAAATAAAAAATGACAAGATGACAAATGAACGAATGAAATATTACAAGAATGAACAAATGGAAGTATGAGGAATGAAACAATAAAAATACAAATAAAAATAATATAGTGAAGTAATAAAAGATAGAAGAAGGAAAATTAAAATTCATTAATAAAAAATGAAAAGATTGAAAGATGAAAAGAAAGAAGAATGGACGAATGAAAAATTACAACAATGAACAAATGAAAGAATGAGGAATGAAAAAATAAAATTGCACAGCAAGATAATAAACGAATCAAACAATAAAATAGTGCATAAATGATCGAATGAAACATGCAAGAATAAAAATTACACAATGAAAAAGTAAAAGTTGAATAAACAAATGAAAAAAACAATAAAGTGAAGTAATCAAAGATAAAATAATGAAAATTAAAAAATGAATGATGAAAAGATGAAAGAAGAATGAAAAAATGAAATATTACAACACTTAACAAATGAAATAATGATAAATGAAAAATTAAAATAATGAATAAATGAACTAAGGAAGCACGTGAAAATGAAAATGTGTAAGAATAAAAATAGAATTAACGCATGAAAGAAAAAAATAAAAACTGATGTAATGAAATATAAAAGAATGACTGAACAAAATAATTAAAATAAGAAAAAATGAATAAAAGAAAAATTAGAGATTTAAGGCGGAATTAAAAAGAATGAATAACAGAAATAAATTACACAACTAAATGAAAAAGGCCTTATTAAAAACATAATATAAGTGATAAAATGAGGGAAATGAAAAACAAAATATGATAATAATAATAGAAATATACCATGAATAAGAGAATGATAAAATGGAATATAAGAAGATACAAAAATGTAAATATAATACAAGAAGGAATTAAAGATTTAGTTGAAATGAAAAAGATAATAAAAAAAACAGTGAAATAGTAAGCTTATGTATTAGTAATGCCAGAAATTGACCTTAACGGAACCGGTTAAAAAAGCGTTCCCGGGTTTACCCGGTTCCAGATATCCGATCCTAAAACCGGGTATCCTGAACCGGCTTATTCGAAGATTAGATACCCGGTTTTCCCCGAAAAAATGGATTCCATTGCCAGCACTAGCACAATATGATCGAAAAAAAAGACGTCTAGTAGGACTAGAATTTAATTTCCTTAAAAGTTAAGTTAGAAATTCTGTGATAATTTAAAAACAAATAAATCTCATGGCTATCTAATAAAAACATAAATAAATAAAAAAATAATAATAAGTTCCCAACGCCTAGATACGCGTATAAGGGGCAGAGAACGTAAGTTCTCCGTTTCTAGACCACCGGTCATAGGTATGAAAGCCACGTGGTCAGTGTGACGTTTAGAGCGGTCCTATTATCCCGGAATGAACAGGTACTCATTTATTAAAGTATTAAATATTTGCGGCTGAGTCGACCCCAGAGTTGTCTGCACAATATCGGAAGATAAAAATCCGAAGGAGGTGGGAGGTAACGAACCCTGAGTCCCTGTGCTCCGTAGGCAACCGTCTTACCACGGAACCACGGCTATCTAGACGCCTTTTTATCTCGATCATATTGTATGTATCAATGGTAAAAATGGTGGTAAAGTACTGATAAGAAAACTAAATGAATGACTGATGACAATGAAAAAATGAAAAAATTGTAAGCAAAGACGAATAAACAAAATAAGTAAATATATACATATATGCAATTAAAGATATACAAATAACATAAGAAACAGATGATACGATGATTAGAAAAATTATGTGAATAAGTAAGGTGACCATTCGTACTGGTTTTACCAGTACTGTACTGTTTTTTTTGGTCATTGGTCCTGGTTAGTCGTGAAATATAACCAGTACAGTTTAGGGACACAAAATCAAAAATTATTAATTTTTCAAAAGATCGAGTAATCGTTCCATCTTTCAGTACGCGCGTAAATTTAAACACAAAATACGGCTCAGCAGTGTATCGGCCTTTTCAAATGTACCTTCTTAATCTACAATATAAATAAAAGTAGTACATTTTATTTTTTCACTTAAAGGCAAAAAAAGCTAAGTTTACTCAATATTTTTTTAATATATATTCTACGATAGCCACTTTTCTTCATGCTGACTGAACAGGCGTGCTCTTAGAAAAATTAATTGATAGGGGGATATTTCTAAAAAATATCCGATAAATAATATAAAATTTATTATTGCCTCTTTACGGGGAGGGGTGGTCTTATATGTTAATTACATTTTGACTATGATTTGTTTTTTATCAACAAAAGAGATGATTTTATTTTCAGTAGCTTAGTTTTTATTAAGTATATGATTTTTTAGTTCCTGGGGGGGGGGGTCAGGACCCAAGGACCCCTCTCCTATTGCATACGCTTGTACTTGAGATATTTTAAATGTCCTGGGTTTATATTTGACAAAAATGGTCACCTTAGAATAAGACAATGAAAAAAATAGAATAAAAAGATGATTAATGACAACGAGACAATGAGTCTGCTACATAATAAATTAAATATGAAACTAAATATAAGAATGATATGAGAGGAATAAAGAAGAAAAGTAATGATGATAGTACGAAAATGAAATGAAAAATGCCGTTGAAAAATTGTAGAATGAAGATTATAATTAGAATAAACGAACGAGCAGAGTGAAATGAATAAGTAAAGTAGCTAAGTATTAAATTAAAGACAGAAATGAAATGAAAATGGAAGATGAAAGTTTTAAAACAGTTACAAACAAATCACAAATTAAACACAAATTAAATACAAACTAAACACAAATTTTAATCCCTCAAGCATCAGCATTCTATAAAATTAGATTTTCTAAAATTTTATATTTTTTCTTCTATTATTTTCATTTTAAATAAATTATTTTTTTGAAAACAATAAACACCATTTAAAACCTTATCTTAAAAATAAGTTAGGTACAAATTCATAAAAAAATAAATACTCCACAATAATTTAAATCATCTACTGTACACTAGAAACAGTGGTGTAAGTATTTTTAAAGGGGAAGGGAGTGTTAAAAATCTCAAAAAAATACCACTGATATAAAAATTCCATAGAAAAATATTTTGACTGGCTTGTTTATAAATTACAATTAAAATGCCATTTCTATCATCTCTAACGACAGTTCCAAGATTATATGTTTGATGAATTATGTCCATAGGTAATATAATTAATGAGTTAATAGGAATTTTTAACTTCAATGCCTTTAACTAGCTCTGATTTTAATAGAATCTAAACGTTAGCTTAGTTAAATAAACTTCTTTTATTTATTTTTTCACTTGTCCGATTCCTATTAACTCATTCAAAGGTTATTTAAATGAAATTTTTATTAAATATCTTTTTTTCGGAAAGCAGAAATATACATTTAGTTTCAAAACTGGCATTTCAGACGTGTAATTTTTTTAATTACGTAGATCATTTGATAAATTTTTGAATGGGAATGTACATACTATAGTAGGACCTCGTTAATCCGGACCCCGATAATACGGACTTCCCTTAAAGGTATTATTTCGCTGGAACAGCCCACCGCGGTGGTTGGAAGTAAGGACTGGCTGTCTTCAACTGTTTTTGATATTTTAAATGAAAACTATTTCGCTGTAACTCTTTAGCAGTCAGCGGCTGTGGCGTCATGACGGTACGATTGCGACTGCCGCGTCTTGACTGCCCTAGAAGCAGTCCAGCAGCCAGCAATTGGCCAAG
Source organism: Liopterus haemorrhoidalis (assembly GCA_963971575.1). NCBI lineage: Eukaryota > Metazoa > Arthropoda > Insecta > Coleoptera > Dytiscidae > Liopterus > Liopterus haemorrhoidalis. The sequence continues at coordinate 7,570,645 of OZ020617.1, forward strand.
AGGAAGCCTTGAGTGATTTATCGTCTTCCTCCTCCAAAAAAAAAAAAAAAACGCTATAACAGTATCTAAACCCATCTTCCAAAATATCGCGGTGTTTTTCTCTCAAACCTAACAGCTAACTGACTTATTGCGCTTTCGTAGTGCAGTCTATACCATTCTAATAAAAGGTAGCAATTTTCTGGTCGTACCTCGAGCGCCAAAAAAGCTCGCATTGACTCACGTCGCAAACTGTTGTGCACAAAATTTATTATTAAGTCTACATTAGCAAACCGATACTATAAGTAATCGCGTTATGCTCGCTTGAAATCTACCTATAGCGAATGTATTGCAATCTTCCTGTAAACCATCCGATAGTGGAGCATGTTACGAGCATAAAAATTCTGTTAGGAGGTAGTCTAAATACACAGTCTAACGCATTTTATGCAAAATTGTAATTTTTTATACAAAAAATTACTCCAAAATTATTTGGTTAAGATATAACTGTACATCAGGTGAGGACCCAGGGGGACTCAGGAGCTTGACACCCCCTGGACTCAAAAGCATGTGTTTTAGTTAGAATTTTAGAACTCAGGAGCTTTTTTGTTTCAGTCATCACTTGTATTTTGAAAGTGAAGACATTTTTTTATGCATCAACATTTGCATTTTGGATGTGAGGATCTTTTTTTAAGTCAACAGATCAATTCTGTAAAAAAGTACTGTGTAGTAACGTTAATACAAGATAAAATATTATAAAAAGTATAATGACTTTCATTCATGATAGTAACTGACCTTGCTCATAGTGACAAATTTAGTTACAATGATCATAGTAACTGAGTTACAGAATTGGTCTGAATATCTGCTCTAAGTTATGTTAACTTTGTATCAAACGACCTTGCTCGCGTTCGTCAAAAGAACCAAGAATACGTCCAAACAACTACAATGAATTCCTTTGTGTTCGCGACAAAAACGGACATACAACCCGAACACAACTCGAACATTTTGCGGTCCGCTCGGCTTGTAATCGTGATTCCGCACAAACTGCAGCCCGTTCAAAGGTTACAGTACAGGGCAAATGGAGTTATCGTTCATACATTATAATAGGTTCTCCCAATGACTCTGTCCTTTCCTGTCTTGGCGACGTTATCACCTGTAAAACGCGCTGATCAGTGAAGACAGGGCCGGCGGAAGCGGACAAGCAGGGGGGCGCTGACGTGAGACTCAAAAGGGCGCCAAAAGAATGTAAAAGTAATTCAGTGAAATGTAATTTTAGAAGTGAGGAACTTTTTTTTTTTTTTGGTTTTCACTTGAAATTTAGAAGTCAGGATATTTTTTTTTTTTGGCTTCGTTTGAAATTTAGAAGGGAAGACCTTTTTCTTTTTAGGTTGACATGCTCGAAAAAGCTAATTACGCCCGGCCTAAGGGCGCTCAATTAAATCTTGCCTACCGGCGCCACAGACCCTCGCGCCGGCTCTGTTTGAAAACACGGTATTCTACAAATGGTTATTTATATTTTTATCGTGTTACCTAATTTTTGTAAGTTAAACCAGTTCCCTATACTTTTTCCAATTAATTTCAATGAATCAACAACAAAAGAACATAAAATTGGAAACTTTTACAACATTTGGCAACACCGCTCCCGTTCGCCATACGAGTAATAAACAAAAACGTTACACGGCTTCTCAGGCACGCATCCTGGGGGGGGGGCTCACGGGCTTGAGCCCCCTCCCAAGAGCTCCTAAACACGTGGTTGTTTTCTAGTCAAAATACAAGTGAAGGTTTTTTTTCGTCATCACTTAGAGGTGAAGACCTTTTTTATTTATCTGATCACTTATATCTTAAATTTTTTTAATAATTTAAATAATTTCGTCTTCTGAGCCCCTTCCAAGATAAATTCTTGGGTGCGAGCCTGCGGCGTGTTTCCTTACGCGTTATATTACAGGATTGGTTCGCCAATGTAGACCTAACTTAATATATTAAATGAGTTGATTTTTATTTAGCCAGTGTATTTAAAAGAAAACATTCACCATTCATAACTGCCTGTACGTAAAATTGAAGCCAGGAAATTCCTGATTATTTGGACAATCGGTAAAGTCTTACAGAACAAATATACATATACAGGAAAAATCTTTCTTGATTTTTTCTTCCTTCACTTCACTTGATATGTTATTTTATATTGTATCTCTATCCTTCTTAGTTCCTTGTTTATATTTCCTAATTCCTGCTTATTAATCACGCACTGATTGCCCTATTTATCCAGTCTACAGTATGAGCTACCCTATGATAAATCCCTGGTTGACCTGGTTGTGCACAGGAATACCCAGCAGAAACAATCCCAATCAAAAACCACCTTCCCCCTTTCTGTAACATCAAGGGTCCCCCACTGTCCCCTTGACATGAGTCTCTTCCCCCATTTTTATACCCTGCACACATCATTTCATCGTAGATTGTAACCCCAATTCCTTTTGCTCTGTGCCATCTTTCACAAACTCTGTTGTCTATAACTGGGACGTGGACAGCTTGAAGTGTTTGGGGGCGAAGTCTGGAGCCTGGGGATAATGCACCCCATCCTGCAGCTACACCTACTTCACCTAAGAAGTTGTCCCCTCGTGTTGGGAGACAGATTGGGGTTATATGGGGAAGTTGTAGTGCTGAACGGTCTAAACGAAGGACTGCTACATCGAAACGATCCGCTTGAGGGGTAAATTTGAAGTAGGGATGGACCTGAAAACAAAAATACATTAATCTTTGTTTATATTGGAAATAAGAAATATTTTTGTCAGATTCTATGATAAAATCACTCTTTTCTTTTCGGAACAAGGTTATTCAGTAGTAACACCAGGCTGTGGATCTATCAAACTAAATCATTTTCTATCAGCATGCCCTGTAAATTTGTAAGGCTTCGAAACATTAGCCTTAACGAAGAGTAATCGACCTCACAAACTCACAAAGTGCTACACCAAATACACAGTGCACCAAGATAGGATTGAAGAAATTATGGAAAGAGTAGGTGCAGCAGGAAGAATGTTCAATAGCATCAAAGCATCGTTCTTAACTAAAAAAGAAATATCAACTAAGATCAAGGTAGAGATCTATCGTGACAGTACCAATTTTGACATACGCCTCAGAATCCTGGACCACTATAGAGACGCATAGGTCCAAAATAAGAAGCTCCGAAATGAGATATTTAAGGAAAATCGATGGTAAAACAAAATTGGACAGAATAAGAAATGAAGTATTTAGAGAAAAACTAGGCACAAAACCAGAAGAGACTATAATAGAAGAAGGACAGCTAAGATGGCTGGGACATATACACAGAATGAGTGAAGATAAAATAGTAAAAAGAGTTTTTGAAGCAAGAACAGTGAAGAAAGTTAGACCAGGAAGACCGAGAAAAACCTGGCACCAAGAAACAAAAGAAGCTGCAACGAAGAGAGGCGTAAAGTGAGAGGAGATAAGAAAATATACAAAGCACAGAACACGATGGAAAGAAGTATAGAGAACAACACCAGAAAATAAGTAACTCGACTATAGCCTTACACCGCAAGGTAGAAAGGCTTCAGGATTAAGTAAGAAAGTGAAGAAATAGGATATTTTATTATTATTATTACTGTCAGCCTTTATTTAAATCATAATATAATTAGCCCCGGACGATAGAGTCCCCCAAACGTTGCCATTCTATTTAATTCGACAAGAAGAGAATTAAGTACCAGGACCTCTTGTCTGAGCTAAGAAAGATGTACCGAGGTATTTCTGTGAGGCCCGTAGTCTTTATTTTGGGTGTATTTGGTGTCCTTAAAGCTGTTTTCAAGAGAAAAATCGAGACCATTCCCGTCTGCAGACCATCTGTTACCTCTCTGGTCAGCAGGATACAAAAATCAATGCTGCTCGGATCGCTTCGCATTGTGGGAACGATAGATTTGGTGTGAATCCAGTGGTCGTATATTGCCAGGGTTTGGGATGCGGCCGATTGCTGAGATAAAGCTCCATCGATCTTCCCTGTCTGCGTGGGCAAACCTGAACTGTACTGACGGGCCAAAAAAAAACCCTTTTTAAATAAAATAATAACGACTGCAAATAGCTCCACTAGTCTCTAGTATGACATGGCTCAAAAGGTTACTGAAGTTTGCTAGTGGACGCTTGTCAAGACCTGACAAACCGAAATAATAATAAGAATAATAAATAAATAAAATATATTTTTATGATTATAAATCTAATTTAGTTATGAGTATGGATATCATGTATATCTTATAAAATTGAACCCATTTCTATTATATTTTCATGTTTCGATATTATATGAATTCGTGGCCCCCTGATGAAAGTTTCAAGACCCCCGGTCGAGAAACGCTGGTAAAGATGAACAGACCTCATACTTGATAGATCTACTGCCAAATTTTTATAATTAATATAAATTTCTTCTTCTTTTTATGTAAATAATAAAATCTATAAATTTACTGCCAACTTCCTACATCTTTTCATTGTACATATAGGTAGAAGTAGGAAATAATTTCACTCAGCTTTTTGGACAAGAAGCGTTTATTTTAACAAAACACAACGTTTCGCCAACAACATTGTTGGCTTCTTCAGGTGCTATAACAATAACATCATGATAGAAAACAATATTGTACAATTAATAACAAATTTTACCTATGTTAGTTAAACGTAGTCATAACAGACTGTACATCAATCATCTCCAAGGATGGTGAAATTGCAGAATACATAGACATTAATGTGTACTTGAAGAAAACAGACCATAGGAAAAAACAGGAGTAAATTTCAATTAAATATTGAAATATAGTGATCAAAAATTAGAAACTATTGTTTAAATTTAACAGTGCAAAATAAGACAAAATAAACTATATAACTGTCCAATATTAACTTATACATAAATACAATGATAACAAGTTTTATCGATGCATCAATATGACAGGCTGCGACACTATCCCCCCTAACTACCTGGTACGCACAAATCGACAGAGTTGACAGTGTCCCACCCTGTACAACATAATGCAACGATAACCCCCGGAATCATGAAATTTTCACCACTACCAACTCAGTGGAAAGAACCAGAATGAATTAATTGAGTTTCGGAGCAATCATACAATTCAACGTACCAATCCCTCAAAACAATGGTACGTACAAAGTAATGAGATAAAGGTACCTCAAACGGTATATCAAGTCCAAACCCCAAAAAACCCTTAAGGATCCATACATCCAATTTTAAATACAATATGCATTGCAAAAATAATAAATTTTAAACCGGTACAGACACCGGAAAACCCTAACAGTAACAGTTGGAAACCCAGAAAGATATAGAGTATTAGATCTTAATACAGTCCGACGTACTCAATCCCCAAAATCGATGGTACGCACAAAGATCTTGTGGAGAGAGTACCCCAAACTGTATATTGGACCCAAAAACTCTACTAATCCGGAGAATCCAAACCGAAAAGTTACTTTCTTCATTGTACATGTAATTTTAATAATCACTCATCCTAATTAAGAAACAGTATAGATATGTGAATCGAATCAATAAAAATCAATTTCGACTGACAGTGCCCAAAGAATAAGGACAGTGTCCAAGAAAAGAGAAAGAGAGAGAGAGAGAGAGAATTATTTTATAAAGTTTCCAGACAATTTAACAATAGAATAGTTAAGTAAGTTACTAATTCAGGTTAGTAATGCAATCTGAATAAAATAATTGAATGATTTCTGAATTACAATGTAATCGAAGTTACTTTAATTGTATCTATTATCTATGTCTCAATCCGTTTCCTGCAAATGCACAGTGCGAAGAATTATATGCCATTTACTTCGACACAAACAAGGAAATGCTTCGTTTGACAAATAATTCAATGAGAACAATACGAAATACGAAGAAAAGTTAGGTAACATCGGGAAAATAACATCGTTATTCAGATCGTTACTTATTAGGGTCTCATAGGTATTACCAAGAAACCCTTATACCGTTACTAATGTATCTGTCTGTACGGTAGAAAATGTAAAGGTTCTTTTTATATATCAACTGATGATTTAGGCAAATTTTGGGTGGGGTAAGTGCCTTTTTTCAGTTTTTTCTTGGACGTAAAAAATTAATTTCCATAAAATGCAACAATGCAAACGCGCATTCATGGGCTTGGATTTTTGCCCATTTTTGGTTTTTTGATCCATAGAGACCTACGATCCACTTTCTCTCTACCTCCAAATGACGTTTCAATTGATATTGTTTCCGATTTAGGGAAATGATGGAATGTTAAAGCGGGATTATTCTTTATCCACGATTTACATGGCAACACACAACATAATGATTTTTTTTTTCCATTGTAACAGTTGCACCACCAGAATTATTTTGATAATAAAGATATTATTCATAACAATACATACAGTGTTTATGCAATACATAATTTTGCTATGTTAACAGTTTTATTATGAAGGTTAGACAGAATATAAATAATAACATTAATAAATTATGTGTGGTACAAATAGGAATCAAAATTAATTGTAAGTGACTCGGTTCCTGGCTGTGGTCTGGTGTATATGTAATGCAGCAGATCCAGTCAAGAGCTGAGTCCGGTCGACCATGTAAGTTTTATATTTTATTTTTCATATTTATTCTGTTTTAAAATGATTTGTCTTCATTTGATAATTACGCAATTAATTTATAACTTTAAATTTTGTTTTTCATTTATTGATTTTTTTTTCTTTTTACATAATAAATTTATTATTATAAATAGGGGATAGGCATAATTTTTTAAATATTTTTTATTATATTCCTCTTGTTGCATATAACATAAAAAACAGTTTTGCATTTTTTTTTTTAATTTGAAGGCTTAAAAAAATCATAAATGTATGTAGCGCGCGAAAACCACGTGTGACGTCATACCCTACTTAAGTGTACTGCGTACAGCCTACCCAGTGTACAGCGTACAGCCTACACAGTCTGTCGTGAACTTATTTGCTTGTATAACTTTTATAGATTGTGTAAAGTTAGAGTGTTTTAATTAAAATAAAGTTTAATTCTATAAAAACAATTTATACATGTTTACCGAATTAAATTTTATATTAAAATATATAACCTATATTGCAGTATTTCAATTATGCCTCTAACGTTTTGTAACTTCATGTAATCAATGTAGTAAAATTTTGACATCTAAATTACATAAATATTTACATTTTACAGAGTTGCAGCGTTTATTGATTACATAAAGTTATAGAATACATAAATGGTTATTACAAGTCTGTTTTGACACCACGTATTTCTTCAGCACTGTAGCATTTATTATATTTCATATATTCCATGAGCATAAAAGCATCAATGTTGGGTAAATTATCACTCAGAGCCCAAACAAAATCTTTATCTGCCATTTTAATAATAGATACGTGAAAAATTGTTTAAAAACAAATACAAAACTCTCGAACAATACAATATACACACGTAAAGATTATGTTGTAGTCTGGGCTGCTTGCTGGGGTTTGACGTCATGCTCAGTCGTATTTACTCGGCAACCTTCGGGCTGTGGTCAGCTTATTTCAAATTTACAATATTTTAATTAAAAAATTTGGCTGTAATATTAATTAAAATGTGATTTTTGTTTTGTTAGGTGACATAACTAACATTAACATAACAAAAAAATGTAGTTTTAAGGAAATATAAATTTTATGCGTATCCCCTATTGTTCCCACTTGTTTGATTTTGAAATTCCCATCAACAAAGAAACAGGTAAAATCAGATTAAATTATTTTCCTAGTTTTATCTAAACTAGGTGGTGACAGCCTTCAAATGTTTTTACATTTTGCTAAATTCACCCCCCCCCCCCCCGGATGTTACACCATGATACGCAAAAATTAAACACGTATTGTTCCATTGAAGAAAACAATGTCATTCTCGTATCTTCCGGAAATCGCCACCAGCTGTCAGGACGCTTAGGAAGTTTCCCCTATTTTTACATGGATTTACTTATGATCCACCTCGAGGCGGTGTTGAGAATTAGATGGTTAAACGAATTTCAAATTTCAAAGGATTAAAAATGTTGGCCTGTGTTACAGTCTGTTTCAAACGCTTAGGCGGTACTAAATGGGTATTTCGTTCTTTTAGGTTGTCACGACAAGGGACCTTGCTTGGGTTATTTCATTTTTTACGTTGGAATGTCAAAATTTAAAATTACAACAATGAAACCATGGAAACGAATGACCTATGTCAAAATTAAATTATTTTTTTATATATTTTAATGACAAAAAAATATATAAATGGGAAATTTGTATTAAGAATGACACAAAAAATCAAAATATAAAGAAAATGACATTTTAAAATGATATTAACCTTAACCAAAAAATGTTGATTGTAAGTATGATTTACAAAGCTTAAACAAAACGGCCGAAAAGCACGATTTAAACGATGAAAGTAACTAAATTGCAAAATCTAGTTCCGCTTAAGCGTTTGGAACAGACTGTATTATTGAACCAGAAATTTTATTTTCATCAAATTACCAACCTAACAGTACTAAAATCCAAAATGACATCAATTTTTGACAGTAATATGACTTTGTCAATATACAAGACTTAAAATCTTTTGTTAATCGCCAATTTAATATATATAAGAAGATTAAGACTGGTCCTAATACTTTTAAAACTTTTTAAACGATATTAAGTTAATTATTCTGTGACGTGAAGTAAGTATTAAAATATTTCAAGCTCCATGAACCGGGAGAGATTGTGTTACTTCAAGCTGATTGGCTTTTACGGAATACTCGCTAATTGGATTATCTGCTGCTAAGAGCTTTTTTCCCATTCATTTAATACATTACTTCATTCATTTTTATAAAAATAAAAGCTAGTTTTTAATAGAAGGATGTAACAAAAGCTAAGCTAAATTTAACGTATGACGTTTTTATGTAGGGTCAGGAAAAAATACTTGATATTTATGTTTTTGCTTTGAACTACAAACCAGTGGTGTACATAAATAAATAGGTAGTGGTGAATTACCCAACAGGCAAATGAAGCAATAGGGGATACGCATAAAATTTGTATTTCCTTAAAACTACATTATTTTGATATGTTAATGTTAGTTATGTCACCTAACAAAACAAAAATTACATTTTAATTAATATTATAGCCAAATTTTTGAATTAAAATATTGTAAATTTGAAATAAGCCTACCACGGAGCGAAGGTTGCCGAGTAAAACGACTGAGTATGACGTCAAACGATAGGGGTTTCACATCACAGATACAGCTACAACATAATCTTTACACGTGTGTGTATTGTATTGTTCGAGAGTTTTGTATTTGTTTTTAAGCAATTTTTCACGCATTTATTATTAAAATGGCAGATAAAGATTTTGTTAGGGCTCAGAGTGATAATTTACCCAACATTGATGCATTTATGCTCATGGAATATATGAAAAATAATGAATGCTACAGTGCTGAGGAAATACGTGGTGTCAAAGTAATTTTTATTTTATATTCTATAACTTTATGTAAACAAACGCTGCAACTCTGTAAAATGTAAATATTTATGTAATTTAGATGTCAGAATTTTACTACATTGTTTACGTGAAGTTACAAAACGTTAGAGGCATACTGCAATATAAGTTATCTATTTTAATATAAAATTTAATTCGGTAAACATGTATAAATTGTTTTTATAGAATTAAACTTTATTTTAACTAAAATCACTCTAACTTTACATAACCTATGAAAGTTATACAAACAAATAAGTTCACAACAGACTATGTACGCCGGTAAGCTAGTAGTGTCATACGTCAGTTAGAAGGGGTATGACGTCACACGTCGTTTTCGCGCGCTACATACATTTATGATTTTTTTAAGCCTTCAAATTACAAAAAAAAAAAAAAAAACTGTTTTTTATGTTTATATGCAACAAGAGGAATATAATAAAAAAAAAAAAAATCATGCCTATCCCCTATTGCTACTGAGGGATTACCTCAAAATTATTCAGAAAGTATTCTTATAATAGATTCCAGTTATCGACTTAGGGCCGTATTCATATACGTTCATAATTGAATTTAGTGATGATAATAGTGCTTAATGATCATTAAATTTTTTTTTTTTTGTATTCATGAATGCCAATAATGTGTTATGATCATTAAATGTATTATTATATATAATGTTGATATTGAAGTCCATTATAACATTACGCTCATTATTTTATTGATTGACACATCTGTAATGTTACTGTCAAATATTATTCACATCAAACATAGTAAGAAGTCTGAACCAACAAAAAGTGTAATTAAGGATTCTTTTGAAATTTAGTATTATTATGGATTCGTCGTCTGATTCTGACACAGAATTTATAGAACAAGTTATTAATATTTTACCAAGATCTCGTTTATTTCGAGACCGAACAAATCCTTTTGCAATGTTCGATGATACTGAATTTAAATTAAGATTTCGTTTAAATAAAATGACCGTTGCAAATATATTACAAATTATTAGGGAAGATTTAGAAATGGCCACGGTGAGAAACATGCCTATAACCTCAATTAATCAGTTACTAATAAACCCTAAGATATTTTGCATCAGGTTTCACATTGATCTGATCAGTTTTTTACTCTGTATTGTACATATTTATTCTTCTAATATATGTAAGGGGGGGGCCGAAAGGATATTTAGAAAAAAATTATTATTTTTACTGGGCGGCAGTAGTAGATCCCCCATCTACTAGTGCTGGGGGGCGCCAAAAAGGAGTTTTAGAAAAAAATATATGTGGGGGTGGCTAACCTAATTTTACATCAGGACGCCAGGTATCCTTGAGCCGGCCCTGTCCAGAGATGTTAATTTAAAATTTGAAAAAATCTGAATAATGCACATTAGCCGACCGGCGTAGTGTAGTGGTTCAAATCCCGTTCAGGCATGGAAATTTTCTAAAAATAATAATTGTCCTGGCTAATTGCCGAAGCAGCAAAGGCCATAAAATAAAAAAAAATAATAATAATAATAATGCACATTATGCGAAGCGAAATAGCGCAACAGAAATATTCAGTTTGATAATTATTTCGATTTATCGAATACACGTTTAAACGCAGTTACTAGAAAATAATTAAACATTTACGGCAAATAATCAAACGCCTTTATTGTATTATCGACCATTCGACCTAACAAACTTCCTTCTCTCATCATGGTCTGGTCTGGATAAGGCAAAAGACTAGAAGAAGAAGAAATATTGCAAATGTGTGTGGTAGAGTACGTTCAGGATAACTTCATGCCAGGTCTATATTACCGACTGGGCTGCGCAGAAACCAAATTTCGTATAATGACGTTACCAACAGTTTGTTTGATATATTTCAGTGGCGGACTACGCGTATATTTCGATTTATGCACAAAAATATATTATTATTTATTTCTCGTACGTTTTCAGGTATGCCGTGTACTAAAACGAGAACATTAATTTGAAATACATTATTTTGTTTGTTTGGTATCCACAACAATTGATAAGGCAGAAACCCTTATGTATGTCTATGTAATCAGCTGTTTTCTCGCGCAGGATTGATGACGTAAGTTATGATGCCCTGGCATGAAGTTATCCTGAACGTACTCTAAGTCCATTAAATATTTAACCAAGTAGATGAAGGAATTTCAGGTAGGAACTAGGCTCTTAATGCAACATTGTGCTATAAATAATAAGCCAAATAAGTTTAAATAAAAAAATATACATATATTTAAAGAAACTCTTAACTAAATATTAATCGTCTTTTACTGTTAAATCTAGATATTTCCTTACTTGAATTTGTGAGACGCCAAAGGTGTAAGCTGGTAACGGCTCTACTGCTGAGTTGATAACATAGTCCCCCAGGGTAACATGAACTTGCCTAGGAGACGCTCTGGCCACACAATGACCTGCTGTCACAACGTGCCTTCTGCTAATCAAACTGCCACCGCATCTGCAACATCGAAGCACATATGTATTGTTGGTTGACTGCACATCAGGGACAAATTAAACTGCTACACAAAGACATTGGTTAAATTAAAAATTAATACATTTTCGATATAATAACATATTTAATAATATTATCCATAGTTTTGAGAAAACCTAATCACAAAAAATGCGGTAAACATCCCTTTGTTCCCAGAAAATATAGAGTTATAGAGAAATAAATTTAAGATCCCAGCGCTACGGTGTTCAATTTTTAACTAGGCTAGAGAATATTTTTTTGGAATTAAATATGCTATTTAAATATTTCTGGACACCTATTTGTTGATAAGACGGCTAAACAGATTCATAAAATATTGTAAAATGTATTTATTCCTACAATTTTAGCTTGACAGCTGTGTAATTTTGAATATCCTATAGCCAAGTTAAAAATTGACCACCGTAGCGCTGGGATATTAAATTTATTTCCCTATAGCTAGGGTCACCAGATTTCGCGATCATGAAATACGGTTGTTGTAAAAAAAAAAAAAACGCAGGGAAAATTATTAAAAATGACCGAACAAGACCTTCAAATTACGGACGTCTGGTAACCCTAGTTATAGCTAACCAGTGTTGCCATCTTTGCAATGTCGGTAACTCGGAAAATACGGACGGATTTATATTTGAAAATGCCTGAAGGCTGAAATAATAGTTTGGCAGATCTTACTTAAGTAAAATAGTAAAATAGTAGTAGTTCTGTGTTATTGCTTACACTCTTCTCATCACACCATTTTCTGAAATCTGTATATGCCTTTTCATATAATCTCTTTGATTTTGCAGTCAATAATTCGGCAGTTGCCTCCATTGCAACTGACGCAATATCTGGTGGTGTCCCGATAAAGTTTTTGTCGCCATAATCACTGTTTATTTCCATGTTTAAATCATTAACAGTGTTATTTGAATACATTTTAACAAAACTTCACAATATACACTGTTTAACTAACGTCGCTCCTAAAAGTACAACAATATTCGCTCTGCGTCATAGATTTTTTGAAGTTGCGTCGTTATTTTTTTTTTCATTTTAAAATGTTTTTCTTTTTTTTGTGTAAAATATTTTTACGTCCGGACCATTGCCAACAATATGAATTCACCATTTTCATGAGGTTTGTTCCATTAAATGTAGATGTAGTTGTTATTTTGTTTGTTTTGTTTTATTTGTAATTTCTGTTTAGGATATTTGTTATACCACGTAGCTTATTCAGCCGATGGATCAGGGAGTAATATCTTCTCTCAAAAGTTATTACCTACGGCGATCATGTAAGCTGCTTTTGATTAAACCCGATGGAGCAGTAAGCTATCCAAGAATTTTGGAAAAAATAATTAACATTATGAAAGTTATAGAAATTATCTCAGTTTCGTGGAATGAGATCAAACCATCTTGGATGGCTTTTGGCGCAAAATTTGGCCAGAATGTATTCACACAAAAAGAGATGATTGTGCCACTAAAGCAGACGACCATATATCACCTGTTCGGCTTGATATTGCAAATTTCGCTAGAGAGTCCAATTTTGAAGGAATGGAGGAGGAAGATATTGATAAATTGCCACACATAACGATGAAATTAATAACGAAGATTTGATGCACCTAGATTTGGAATATGCCTACGAAGAAAACTGCTCACTAGAAATTCCCGAGCAACCAGAATTGTCATCAAAACAGCTTTCCAAAGCAATGAGCTTGATTGACGACGCTATCGAGATTTTTTTAAAAAATGATCATGAGTTTGATTGAAGCTCTAAAGTAGTGAGGGCGATAGATAACGGAATTAATTGCTATAAGGAGCTTTACAGAGAATAAAGCTTTTTTTTGTATAATTGAATTTTCATGTTATATTTTGGATTTTTTTTTTTTAATGAATTAATAAAGTCTCTGTTATTTATGTTTCTTAAATTATTAATTTTATTATAAGCTGTTCACTTTTGTAAGGACAAACTAAATTTTGTTTTCAATAGTTTGCACCTTTGAAACTGTATATCATGTTGGTATTAAAAAATTATAAAAAATGTCATTTTCTTAATAATTATCAGAACCAATAAATCTAAAGTCGGTTTTACAGCGTAAGGAATATTTTTAATTAACATTTAAAGTCTGTATTACACTATAAAATAACTAGATCTGGTTTGTCTTTACAAAAGTAAATAGTTTATACTTTATTTTTTTATGGAATTTTTTTTTTGAACCTATCTTCAATAATCACATAGTTTCTCATACAAAATGTTAATTCACTTTACGTTGTTTCAGTCTGCGTCGCAAAATTTTGGAACATATTTACGACGCAAAATGGGGTCTAGGTCAGTGTTTCTCAACCAAAAACGTACCGCGGACCAGTAAAATATATAATTTTCTAACGCGGACCACTAATAATAATTGTTGGTTCATTTTTTGCAAGAAAACAAATATATTTAATGTGCTACTAAATACATTTATTTTATTTGTAGAAAATCACAGAAAGTTTACAGAAAATAAACAAAATATAAGTTATTTACATAAAAAATGTGCATAAAAAATAACAAACAACTGCAAAAAAAACACATACAAAAATTTCGCGGACCACTAAAATTTTTCTGCGGACCACCTGTTAAAAAACACTGGTCTAGGTGTATATTAAATTTAAAACAATTATTCAAAATTGGCACATTGAACGTGACAAAAACAAATTCTATTTTTCATAATATAAACAAGTTGTCTCCGTAGCAACATAACCTAGGTATATTAATTTCTGTTTGAAAATGATATGAAATAAAATTTTAAATTGACTAAATAAATCTTTACTGATCGTCCTGAGAAAATTTTGTGTGCATCTCGGGAGTAAACTGCGTTCCCTCAAATGAAAATCCCTCGACTCCCTTCGGTCATCTCGGATTACTTACATTCTCGGGATTAAACCATCACCTTACTCCCTAGAATCTAGGGCCTAGCTATATAAATAACTAATATTGAATTATTGGTGCAATAAAAGAGGACATATGCTGTCATCTAAATATGTCAACAATAATTAACTAAATAAATTTGCAACTTTTCACAATTCTTGTATGTATATTTTTATCTCGTCTGAGTTCATAATCTAAAAATAAGTCGTGCCATCTGTAGTAATTGTTAAAAAAGTCAAGTTTCACCTCTGGTCATGAGTAATAGTTCATAAGAGATGAAAGTGTGAGTGAAAGTATCGTCCAGAGAGCTGATGGCATGTGCTATGCAGCACCACCCAGCAAACATTTTTATCCGGACCAGTACTGGTAAAGCACATACTCGCCGGCATTGAAAGTAATGGGCCAGTGCTGGCATTTCGTACTGGGCCAGTACCCCGGTGTCCCGTGGCCCTTAGCTGGTCCATTGATGTATCAGTTGCTGGCCCAGCAACGGTAAAGTGCATTGAAAGTAATGGGCCAGTGCTGGCATTTCGCACTGGGCCAGTGCTGGCATTTCGCATTGGTCCAGTGCTGGCATTTTGCACTGGGCCAGTACCCCGGTGTCCCCGTGGACGTTAGCTGGCCCATTGATGTATCAGTTGCTGGCCCAGCAACGGTAAAGTGCAAAATAATCGCATTAGTTGCAAGATTTATTTCTGACAGACTAGTGCTTATATTATACCCACTCTCTAGTGTTTCAAATGTAATATATGTGTACTTACCCAGTATTAAAATAAATTAATGGTTAGGTGCAAAATAAATACTCATTTGGCCATTTTCACCATCGTTGAATAAATTTATTTAACAAGTAAAGTTGACAATATCGCATCGGTTTTAAACTATTAATGAAGAAATTAACATTGCTGTCAATAGAATGATGCGATATTGTTAGCTTAAGTTGTTAAATAAATTTATTCAACGATGGTAAAACTAGCCGATTGTAAATTGAATTAACAGTTATAATTTATTGATTTATTTATAAATATTAAATAAATATAATTTCAGGAATAACAGGAATTAGTTTCTTTAATTTATTAATTTAATGAAGAATTTTAAGAAAATGGTTTTCTGCCATTTCGGTCAAACCAATTTCATCCTAAAGATAAGGGGTGACTAATAATTTTCGCCAATATTCGTCTTGTATTATCTACCACATCTTTTCCCCCTGACTTGAAGAGTGCCAACCTAAAGAAATCATACTTGTTAAAATAAATTCAATAAACAAATTTTATAAGCATTAATGCTATAAGCTGTTCACTTTTGTAAGAACAAACTAGATCTGGTTATTTTGGTGATTTTTATAGTGTATTACTGACTTTTAGAAACTTGGTTATATTGTAAAAAAAGCTTTACAGTTTTGGATTAAGTTTGTATTATTTTAGGTTAGTATTATATTTACAAAATATTTAAGATGTCACTATTCAAAATGAAATATGACAAATTATATTTTTTAAATGACATATTTATAATCTTGTATCAGATTTATTAATAATTGAAAATTTTATTACATGAAAAAACTATGATTGAACTAAACTAAAAATTAAACAATTTAATATGAAATAGTTTGTGTAAACTACGTCCTTAAATCTAACAAAACACACACAAATCACAATAAAAAACTGTATAATGCTCACAATCAATAACTATTCAAATACACATCTTAGAGTTTACACATCAGTTTTTAAAAACTGTTCACCAACACGTACCAACTTGAACTCACAGAATATCACTTGTACCGACCCTCGAAGGCCACGCCATTAGGGTGTTTTATGACTAAGAACGGTCAGACTTTTCAAATTATTACATTCAAAAAAAGTTATAACCATAAGCACTGGCCCGCTAGAAATAACCTTGGATTAATACAAATAAGGAATGCTTATAAAATGCTGGTAAAGTACTTCGTATAGGCAGAGTGCGAAATACAAATGTGAAGTACATTATTAATACTGGCGTTGCACTTACTTCTGGTGCCAGCAATGTACCAGCGTAAAAGCAGTTTGCCGGCGTTCGGCCGTTAGTTCAATGTTTGCTGGGCAATGTTCCAACTCTATACCTCAACCTCACTCACTCTACACTGTACATCACTCATTAAATCGAAAATGAAAACTGTATCAATTAGGAGTTAATATAGCGAATATTATGTGCAGCTTATAAGTGAAGAAAGTTGATTGTTGGATTAGGTAAATGGATTTTTATTATTAGAACTATAAATAAATTTATAAATAATAAATTATTATTTAGAAGTAAAAGTGAATATATATAAACGAACGCTCTACAACTGTCGCTGTTTTTTCACCTTCTTCACTAGGGTTGCCTAGGAAATATTTGAAATAAGTATTTCAATTACTTTCTGCCGACCGGCGTAGCGTAGTGGTAACACATGTGTTCTGCATTGCAAACGTTTTGGGTTCGAATCCCGTTCAGGCATGGAAATTTTGAAAAATAAGAATTGTCCTGGCTAATTGCCACAGGCCATTAAAATAATTTTAAAAAAATACTTTCTGATGTAGTGTTTCCAAAATGAAATGGCCACTCTTGTTAAGAAGCCATTGAAATTCAATTACTTGATGTGTGTAAATTGTAAAAATTTCGTCAATTAATTGATCAATTAATAACAACAGTGCTCCGCGAGCGGCTACTAGTGCTCCGCGATCTACTAGTGTTGCTATGTATATATATCAGGTCGTCAAGGATGGAATTTGTAGTTGGCTTAATATTTTACTGTTCTGGTTTTTTTTTTTTTTTGAAAGATACACATCTCGCCTGTTTAAAAAAATCATTGTATGCTCTAAACAATATCAAAAACTTTTTTTAAAAATGAATTTTGTTGAAAATGGAACGGTCGGAAATTTGCACTATTATGAAGTATGAGAACTACGGCATCGCAGACCTCGCGAAACATTAATAGCGTATTTGGCTCTAAGTGTTACTAGGCAGCAAACAATATCAAATTTGTTCGCCAAATTTCGTACAGGTAACTTAAAAACCAAATAAAACAAAAAAAAACCTGGCTCATCGATCACGGCAGAAATATACTGCAACCAACTGGACGAAATGATGCAAAAATTTAAAGAAAAAAAGCCTAGATTGGTTAACAGATCGACAACTATCTTATTGCATGATAACACTAGACCACACACTGCACAAATGACTGTGGCAAAACTACAGGAATTGGAGTTGGAACTTCTTCATTATCCTCCATACTCACTAGACCTAGCCCCTACTGACTACCACATCTTCCGCAATTTGGAAAACTTTTTAATTCCAACAATGCTGTAAAACTGGCCTTCCATGAATTCATTGACTCGTCCGCCAGAGTTTTATACCACCGGCCTGTACAACCTGCCGCTTAAATGGCAAAAGTGTATAGACAATATGGGTGCATACTTTGATAAAATAATTTCTTATATTTGTAAGTTATCAACCAACTTTGCCTTTTTTTCTATAAATTTCATCTTTGACGACCTAATATATAGCATTCGTATGCTCCACGACGAATTATTCTCGTGAAAAGTGCTCGGCAGTTCAAAAAAATTGGGAAACACTGTGCTAGAGCAAAATTTGCGTGGGTCAATCAGCAGATAACATGATACCCAAGAAGAAGAAAAAAATGAGAGCAAATATTTCGTGACGATACCTTTTAAGTACAATTGGATTAAGTCTACAATTGAAAGTAGGATTTAACCCTAATTCCTTTGTCATCTGCAAGTACTCTTGACCAACTTGACAACATTAACATTAAACTTGAAAAACATATGGCGGTAAAAATTTGCATATTTCTTTTTTTATAATAATTCGCAAGTTTTTTATTAAAAATATATATTTTTATAGCAATTTAGCAAATGATATGACCTGTATTTTTGATATAAAACACTGCAATTGTCAGTAAATTACATGAATTACAGTCGAACAAGAACATATAGCTGCGACTTTCTATGTTTTTGTCAATTTCTGGTGAAATTTAATTTTCACATACGGCCTAGTGACATTTAGCGGCTCAATAAAATTTATTTTTACTTTTATTTTATAATTATTACAGACAAAATTTCAGATTTCAAACTTTTAAAAAAAATATTCTTAGTCGGTGTCTGTTTAATAAATTAAAATTCCAGACGTATCCGTAAGCGTGAAATACACCAACGTTTCTTAACAGATTTGCATCGCGGACCGGTAAAAATGATTTCGCGCGAACCGTCAAAATAAAAGTACATAGTACAATTAAATTAAAATTTATACGTGTGTAAAATTTATATCAATAAATTTAAAAAGTTGACCTTCAATTTATTGATGTGTGTAAAGTGTTCAATTAAATAAATTATTGACGAAAAAATTGATCAATTTATTTTGAAAATAGAACAAGTTCTAAACTAAACTAAATATACGCCAGATGTGTAGAAAGATACTTCTACGCGATGATACTGGAGCACCGTTCAATCCAGTTGTCGCGGTACTTTCCCGATCAGATCGGGAAATCCTAGGCGTACGATAGTTATTTCAGCGTACGCGTAAAAGTGAATCAGCGTATATCGAACCAACGTATATCGAGTTCTATCTGTATCAAAAAACTGGTCAGAAATTGACTGCATATGAAACAAGGCAGAGAGGAGTGGAGATGCAAAGAGGCTACCCAGCAAACATTTAACTAACGGCCGAATGCCGGCAAACTGCTTTTACTGCTGGCACCAAAAATAAGTGCAACGCCAGTATTAATAATGTACTTCACATTTGTATTTCGCATTCCGCCTATACGAAGTACTTTACCAGCATTTTATAAGCACTCCTTATTTGTATTAATCCAAGCAAACATTTTTATACTTTTTACTTAAAACTAAACTTTTTTTGAATGTAATAATTTGAAGGGTCTGATTGTTCTTAGTCATAAAACGCCCTAACGGCCAGTACAAGTTGATACGTGTTGGTGGACAGATGTGTATTTGTCAAGATGTGTATTTGAATAGTTATTGTTTTGTGAAAATTATACAGTTTGTTATTGTGATTTGTGTGTGTTTTGTTAGATTTAAGGACGTAGTTTACACAAACTATTTCATGTTAAATTGTTTAATTTTTAGTTTAGTTCAATCATAGTTTTTTTCATGTAATAAAATTTTCAATTATTAATAAATCTGTTACAAGATTATAAATATGTCATTTAAAAAATATAATTTGTCATATTTCATTTTGAATAGTGACATCTTAAATATTTTGTAAATATAATACCAACCTAAAATAATACAAACTTAATCCAAAACTGTAAAGCTTTTTTTACAATATAACCAAGTTTCTAAAAGTCAGTAATACACTATAAAAATCACCAAGATAACCAGATCTAGTTTGTTCTTACAAAAGTGAACAGCTTATAGCATTAATGCTTATAAAATTTGATTATTGAATTTATTTTAACAAGTATGATTTCTTTAGGTTGGCACTCTTCAAGTCAGGGGGGAAAGATGTGGTAGATAATACAAGACGAATATTGGCGAAAATTATTAGTCACCCCTTATCTTTAGGATGCAATTGGTTTGGCCGAAATGGCGGAAAACCATTTTCTTAAAATTCTTCATTAAATTAATAAATTAAATAAACTAATTCCTGTTATTCCTGAAATTATATTTATTTAATATTTATAAATAAATCAATAAATTATAACTGTTAATACAATTTACAATCGGTCAGTTTTACCATCGTTGAATAAATTTATTTAACAAATTAAGTTAACAATATCGCATCATTCTATTGACAGCAATGTTAATTTCTTCATTAATAGTTTAAAACCGATGCGATATTGTCAACTTTATTTGTTAAATAAATTTATTCAACGATAGTGAAAATGGCCAAAAGAGTATTTATTTTGCACCTAACCATTAATTTATTTTAATACTGGGTAAGTACACATATGTTACATTTGAAACACTAGAGAGTGGGTATAATATAAGCACTGGTCCGTCAGAAATAAATCTTGCAACTAATGCGATTATTTTTTAATGCAACTATGCCAGAAACTGATACATCAATACAGCTAACGGCCACGGGGACACCGGGGTACTGGCCCAGTGCAAAATGCCAGCACTGGCCTAGTGCGAAATGCCAGCACTGGCCCAGTGCAAAATGCCAGCACTGGCCCATTACTTTCAATGCACTTTACCGTTGCTGGGCCAGCAACTGATACATCAATGGGCTAGCTAAGGGCCACGGGACACCGGGGTACTGGCCCAGTACGAAATGCCAGCACTGGCCCATTACTTTCAATGCCGGGGAGTATGTGCTTTACCAGTACTGGCCCGTATAAAAATGTTTGCTGGGTAGGTCCAAGTAAAATATGAGAAAATTCACATTTCCCATCCATTTTCATATATGTCGAATGAGCGAAACTAGTCAGTAAAGAACATTAATAAAGACCATATTTCTAACAAATATCGTTATTTTATTCGGTGGAAATAAAAAAAAAACAACTTCTTATAGTTTAGAGTAGTTCTGGAAATGACATGAAGGGCGTTATAATTAACGCGAAATGCAAATCCCCTGTTAAATTATTTACATTAGTCTTATTAATTTTCTGTTATATATTTCTTGTTTTATTTAAAAATTTTAATATTGATTTTCATTTCTGTTTTATATCATGCTCTGCACATGTTCAGAATTAACAAAGCCAAAGAACTGTAATTCAATAGAAGTGCTTTAAACGAATGACTCTCTTTAACAGAATAACAGACCATTAAATTAATACTAACTTTTAAAATAAACACTCGCACATCAAATGAAAGTAACTTTTAGAATGACATGTACGTTATTACGTGGCTTTCTTATATTTTAAATAATAAGAAAAGAAAAGTGTTTAAATTTTTAATATTTAAATTTTTTGTGAAAGCATTAATTTTCGCATTTTCTGATTTATGTTAATTTTATTTGTCGTATTGAAATCGAAAAGTGTGAAACTATAATTTACATAAATATATAGTAAGAATTTTATATTTTAATCAATTACCTAGTTATACCATAAATATTGTCACAAAGTTTTCAATTAAATTCCCCAAGATGTTTTGCTCCAATGTTTTGATATTACTCGTGAAGGATTTCGTTGAATGATCTTTTACGATTTTAGTAAAGGCCTAACGCAACAACAATGCATAGATTTCGTTTCGTTCAACTTTTGGTAATGAAGCACCATCAGAAAAGACTGTTTACAATTGGTTTGCAGAATTTCGTCGTGGTCGAACGTCCGTCAGTGATGAGTCTCGTGAAGGTCGAACAAAATCTTCTTTCTTAGTTTTAGTAAAAACTTAAAAGGTAGCCCTCGAATAGTAGGACGAATAAGACATAGAGGCGTCGAAATTTAAAATGTTGATTATGATATCATATAAATATATTAGGATCATATTATTCTTACTGATAGAATTGTAGAGCATAATCAACCTGATATTACCCTATGGAATAAGACTAAGAAGTATGGTTTGCGAAGTATGGTAAAGACTTCGCACATATCAGAATAGGACAATGACGAGTGTATTAAGTAAGGATTGTCCCAATAATAATGGCAGCAACAAGAATAATACAACCATGCATTTAGAGCCATCTTTGGTTTGGAAAAGTATAGGTAACGCGAATGAAATGTTTGTAACGAAATCTTCATAGTTTGCGGGAAAGACCATGGACGACGAGCAACGAGCTTGTGCAATGCTGTGTAAGTTGCAATAAGACAATTTTCAATATCACGAAATTATTAAGTATTTATTAAAAAAAGAGTTGTCGGAGAAGGAAATCTATGGCGATATGGTTAATACATTGGGTAAAGATGCCCTTTCGTATGCAACCATTTGTCGCTGGGTGAATGAGTTCAAGAGAGGAAGATCCAGTGTTAATGATGATCGCCGTAGGGGACGTCCGAAAACAACCACCACACCCAAAATTGTTGACAGAGTCCATTATTTTGTTTAAACGTCAACTAAAGTTTTCAGAGGTAGCAGAAATAGTTAGAATATTGAAGTAACGTGAACGTTTTACAAGATGGATGCCAATTTACTCTTTCAAAGAACAAACTCAATCGATGTTGGGCTGGTTTGGATAGATTTAATAAAAATCCGATGGATCCTTTGCATCGTTTCGTGACCATAAATGTGACTTGGTACATTATTACACGTTAAAGACCAAGAAATAGTCCAGAAAGTGGATTTATCACGATTCCCCGACTCCAAAGAAAGCAAAAATGATCCCATCAGCCGGAAAGATCATGACTTCCATTTTTTTGAACGCGAAAGGGATATTATACATCGACTATCTTCCAAAAGGCTAAACAATTAAGTCAAGTACTAAGCTGAGTTCCTTGACTGTCAATAAAATTCTTCTCACCAATTTTTATCCCGCCTTCGTATTCTATTGTCTTAGCCCAGCAAACATTCAACTAACGGCCGAATGCTGGCAAACTGTTTTATGCTGGTAAATTACTGGCACCAAAAGTAAGTGCAACGCCAGTATTAATAATGTACTTCACATTTGTATTTCGCATTCCGCCTATACGAAGTACTTTACCAGCATTTTATAAGCACTCTTCTTCACTCATACTTTTTACTTAAAACCATCAGAAATAAATCTTGCAACTAATGCGATTATTTTGCACTTTACCGTTGCTGGGCCAGCAACTGATACATCAATGGGCCAGTAACGGCCCCGGGGACACCGGGGTACTGACCCATTACTTTCAATGCCGGGGAGTATGTGCTTTACCAGTACTGGCCCGTATAAAAATGTTTGCTGGGAGCTTACCTATAAATTTAATTTCTAATACGATAAAATTTATCTATAACGCTGATAGTGTCAAATTTTTCATACTGATCATCTTAATACTGCTTCATAAATGAAAATTTTTATATTTTTAAAACGCTTACCTTGATGATCCTATTCTAATATAGGCCTGCCAAGGAAAAGTACCAAATCCTGCTTCATCACCTCCAACTATCCTTCTTTGGGCAGTCTGTTTTGGGCTTGAAATACCACAACCTGCAAAAATAAATTGTGAAAACACTTTTCTACTACGTTGCATCTCAAGCGCAACACTGATGTTTCTAACATAATTAAAAATACATTTAATGCACATTTCTCCAGTGATTACCCGTGGAAAATGAAAACTTAGAAAACCTGCGCACATTTAAAATAATAGGATACCAATGCTTAAGTAATTCAGAGGGCAACTATTAAAAAATAAACTATTTGACAAAATATCTCTAAAATGTGTGGACAATAATGGTGGTTTGATCGAACATTTGTATTTTTTTTTTTTTTTTTTTTGTAAAATAATTGTAAAAAGTTTGTATTTTTTTTTTTTCTAGATAGTCAAATAGTTTATTTTAGAGATATTTTGTTTCTTTTTTTATTGTTTTCAAAGCTTGCTACGTTCAACTTTGTAAAACTTATGTTGATTATTATTTTGTAAATAAATGGTCGCCATTTTGAAATGGTTAACATAAAAATATGATTTTTTGGTGTCATTGTAAAGATAATTTAATGTACTTTTAGGAAAAAAATATAAAATTATCGATTCCCTATGCTAGATCAAAAGTTGACATCATTTCCGGTGAAACTGGAAGTGCCTCCGAATCCTTATAGTAACCTTTAGATGGGCCTTTTTGTCTAGTTTAACTTTTGTTCTGAAGATTTTTTGTAACTTTACAAATAAAGGAGATTTTCGGGGTGCCCCGTTTCAAACAAACACCCTGTATATATTTTGTTTTTCTGTATTTTTTAAATTAATTTATACTTTTAATGTTTTAGTTATTAATATAAATTTAAAATATATGAGTTTAACGAATAAATTGACACGCAACTGGCAAATCTAATTAGGAACTAATAGACAATTACAAACTTTTTTGTCCGGCCTCTAGTAATAACATTTCGTAAATAACATTTTCTAATCGCACACTGCGAGCCTGTGACATTTGATTAACAATTTATGCACTAACGTGTGTAAAGTAAATATTTTACATACTAGTGCTGTAAAGTGCTTACTTTACGTCTGGTGGTTGAAAAAAATACTTTACACAAAATATCACACAGATAAAACACATCATACCAAAATCTTTACCTCACAAGCGAAAAAAGGTTAATACTACTTCCATGCAGTTAATATCCATTCCCGTGCAGACATGCTGTAGGTACCCTAGAACCACCTAATCACCGTAGTAACCCCCATAGTACCTGGGGTACTTTCACTTACTGTCATCTGAATCAATATTGACTGCTTTTCCATGTTCTGGGGGCGCTTCTAGGGTACCAACAGCGTGTGCTGGAGCTCTGGAGGACTTGGAGGAACCACGATGACAGCAACCACGGAGGAGACCAGGGCAAGAACCATCCAGGAGCCCACCATTCAGCCAACAACCAAGAAAGAATTCACATTGGCTACCACTTGGACAATCCTCTATGGAATTTGTGTCCAATCCGGAGGCTATGGCGAGGATAACATTTAAGGATGAGTTTAAAATAACCATGTATACATTTGGACACAACAATCAGCGTCAAACATATTGATATATTTTCGATTCAAGAAGTGTTTGTTCCTTAAAAATTCCTTAAAAGGATAGTTGACAAATGTAGATCAAAATTTTATTTATACGATAAATAAGATTACCGTACGTTTTCGATTAGCAGGGACCATCCGAATTAGGCCGGGAGAGTCCCAATTTGACCAGATATTTGGTTGGTCAGGACTGTCCCGGTTTTGAAACCTTATACCCAGGGCATAAATACCGTCCGAACTGACCGGGCATGTCTCGGGGGCCCCAGAGTCATGGGGGCCAGTGTCAAAATATGTGAGTATACATGAGTGTTAAAATATTATATATATAAAAGCCCTAATTTCTGTGTGTTTGTAACGCTAAGTTCCTTGGTTCTAGCGGGGCTTGAGGTGTGTGGTCGGTCACTCCCCACCAGTGAGAACGACGTTCTCCGACAAACAACAGCTCACTTATACCCTTTTCACACTAGATCTTTAAGACGATTGAACTTAAACTTCATCGATGTTTAATATCGGTTTGCTTTCACACTTGATGTTTAATTTGAAGAAGAAATCTCCATGTAAAGCTAGTATGTATTGCCAACATAATTTCATATCATTTGAATTTATTCTGTCATTATTTTGTATATCGAGGTTAGGAGAAGTTTATTTTTTATATTTATTTAAATAATAACGCAAATAATCTTCTCATAACCTCGATATATAAAATGATAACAGCTGAACATAGATAAAAGAAGAGAAGCACAAATTCAAGGAGTATTTTTTTATAATGGGAATTAAGTTGGCAATGCGGGCGAAGTTTAAGACGCAGATCTCTGTCTTAAACATCGGTCGTGTTTAGACGAGGCCGTACGGTTTCACATTAGCGTTTAAAGATCCATTCACTTAAACATCCGATCTTAAAGATCTAGTGTGAAAAGGGTATTTGGCTAAGCACATAGTGAAGCATAGAGCAAAGCAGCGATGAAAGCGGAGAATAAAACAGCGAAAGAATGTCGCGCTTATAAAAGAGTGTCTACACATAGTGAGGCGTTTAAAATCGAGCAGAAAGTTCAAAAAATTATAATGGATTTCTTGCTAACATAAAACTCTTCCCTGAAAATTTGGTATTTACTAAAAAATAAAAATAAACACACTAGAAGGTGCAATGTTCACAGAATAAATAAAAGTACACATATACATGGTGAATTTCATCATTTCTATATGCAACTCCGCAAACATCCAGAAAAGTTTAATTCTTATTTTCGCATGAGTATTTCAACGTTTTATTATATTTTGGAAAAAATGGACAAATTTCAATCGAAACCTACACTAAATACGAACCTACTACTAAATGAGAACTACTTGTAAATGCCTCAATATCCATTTTAAACAACTATTTCAGCAACGATGATAGTAGAGAAATTAAAATTGTTTGAACGCGTCGCCTTGCTCGACTATAACAACGATAAAACCTCGCTGCAGTACGCTCCACTATGCGCGTGTTAACAGGAATTAATTTATTTAATTTCGCCACTTTGCTCTCTTTTTTATACCTTGGCTATAATCAGAAACAGATATACCATTGATGTCCAGTATATGGGCCGCGGGCCGTATCCAGCCCAATACTAATTTTTAAACGACACGCATTAAGCGGTTTTTAGGATTTCCTAGGTATAATCAGAAACAGCTATAACATTGATATCCAGCATATGGGCCGCGGGCCGTATCAAGCCCGATACTAATTTTTAAACGACACGCATTAAGCGGTTTTTAGGATTTCCTAGGTATAATCAAGAAAAGTTTTTGTTTTGTTAATATACGCAGAATCATGCAAATTTTAATAATTAATTCCTGCTTATATTGATTTTTATTCGATATCAGTTTGCCAACGTTGTTGGCAACGGGGTCTGCTAGTTTAATAAGAGTATGTAAAAACAAGGATTAAGTTTTAATATAAGATATTTCTGATAGTTTTCAATGCAAACGATTAAATTTGATCATAGTAAATTAATACATAAAACCTATGTTTATTTGAACTGTTCAATCTTATTATTTTCACATTAATATATCAAACAATTCATTTAATTAATTGTAAATATACAAGCATTTCGGCAAGAAGGTAAGACGGTTGTCAAACAATACAGTCATAAATTATAAGGCCACCACGCCACCAACTACCCTAAAACCTTCTAAACCATTCTGGTTCATCTAACAATCTGACAAAAATTTTAAGTAATGCACAGTGATTTGATCCGGTATAGTACTCTCGAAAATTTTGATGACATAAGTTTTTCTAAAAATATTGAATTACTTGTATTTTTGAAAATATTTATTTATTTTATTTATTGTAGGGCATTAAATGAAAGCTCTAGTACTTAACCAACAAATAATAATTTTCAGATATGGATTATTTTGATATGAATGTGGAAAAAAATTGTCTCAGAATGGCTGTTGGGTGCTTTTATTTACTAAATACCTACGATTCCTGAAATGTGTGAAAATTCACAATCAACATCAATTTTAATATACAGGCTGGTTGATATTTGATTACCCAATGTACAACTTTTTTACTTGCCTTAATATACCTTAATATATAAGGGGCAAGTATTGTAATCGCGAAAATTTTCGATGTCGAGATTTTGATTAATGACCACGTTTCGAAGTGCCGTCCGTAAAAATTCTCCTATTCATTGGGAAGAACCTTATTGTTTTTTATGAAGATCTAAAACCGAAAACGGAAGTTATAAAATTTTAAAATTAAAAAAAAACTAGTAAAGCAAGCCTTGAACAAAAAATTGTGTAGAACATAATTTAATGTATTTTTGAAGATTTGCCTAAATCTTTATTTTCATTTTTTTTTTTTTTTATTTATTTATTTTTTTTTTTTTATGGGAGGGCAAGTCTAGCGGATGTCTCCCTTCGCCACTGGTTGAAGATTAAATTTGAAAGTTATTAAATTTGATTATATACTCGCCAAGAATTCAGATGTCGATCGATAGACGGAGAACCAATAACCAAGTATAAATCTATATCACACAATTCTATGTAAACTATCAGTAACGTATTTGAACTATTCATTTTTAGGGTTTTGTAGGTATGACCGAAAAACCCTTATACCGTCATTTTGTCATCTGTCTCTCTGTCTGTTCGGTAAAAATTGTAGCCAAACGGCTAAACCTAGAAAGTTAAAATTTGGCATGCTTATACAACTCTTTAACCCGCACATAAAAGAAATACTAAAACATCTAAAAAACATATCCCCCTAAAAATATAAACAAATATGTGCACATCGAAAAAAAAAACATTTTTTTTTTATAATTCTGTGTATGGTCCTGTGTGAACTATCAAATGAAAACCCTTAGTACGTGGAGTAACGATCAAAATTTTATTTTTGCAAAATAAAATATTTTGATGCGATTTTTGACAAATTTGTGCAAAAACATTTTTGTCCCACATCCTGTAACGCAGATGGTTTAAACTAAAAATCTGTAAAAATTCTAGATAATGCACATTGGTATGAACCAGAATAGTACAACAGGAATTTTTGATCAGATTATGTTTTCGGAAAATAACGCATTTTTGCGTTTTTTGGTTGACAATGTACAAAAGTTATAGTTATGTAACACACTATACTAAAAGGCGTATCCTGGTCTAATGGTTAGCTTGCTCGTTTTCTACGCAGCAAACTAGGGTTCGTCCCGGGCAGAGGAGACAATTTTATTTTTTGTTTTTTTTTTCCATTTTTATTTTGTTTAAATTATTTTGTCAAAATTCTAGTTATATTTTGGCAAATGTTGCATTTAATTTTTAACAGCGTAAATTTAATAACCAGTTGGAATTGTTGGAATTATATTTTCATTCTATGTGTCATGTATACGAAACCAGAGGGGCGAAGCATATGACTTAAAACAACCAATGGAAACCATAGGCGCAATTTTAAAAATCTTAATGAACCTTGCTATATATATATATGTATATAAAAAAAATAAAAAAAATACTGCACATATTTACAAACCTAAATAATGGTATTAGGTATTCGAATTATTGTAACAAAATTTGTTTTTAAATCTCTTAGATTAACAGACGATAAATTATTTTAAAAATATCGTTCATTTTGTCGTGATTACTACAAAGTAAAATTCGTCCTACACACTCAGTATGCCGCCTTCACTTATTATATACCTGCGAAACCCTGCAATGTGTGAAAATTCACTCTTCACATCAATTTTTTCTATTCCATTTAGATAGATACGCAGTGCATCTAAGGAACAGAGCCGCAGTAAGGAAAACTTGCGCTAGGGGCAAAACTGCGTTTTGGCGCCCTTGGCAAATAATTCCAAGTGATGAGCAAAAAAAAAGGTCCTCACCTCGAAAATTCCAAGTGAAGAGCAAAAAAAAAGGTCCTCACTTTCGCAATGTGGCGCCTCTTTGTCAAGCTCATCGGCGCCCTTTTCCTTAGTGCGCTAGGGATCGTCGCCCCCTCCGCCCCTCCCCCCCTTACTGCGGCTCTGCTAAGGAAAATTCTTTTTTTTTCGGTATTTTACTGCACACCTACTTGATATGTTCCTTAAATTTTAAATTATAGTATATTAATATTCCTAAATATTTTATCAACAAATTCTGATCGCTTATAATGGATCAACTATTATCAACAAATCATACGATTTGGACTTATAATTTTGAGAGTATAAATAGCCGCCACTGTAATATACTTATTAGGTAATGTCTAATTATTTTATTTAAGTGTGAACTAAAAGTGAAATTGCCATAAAACAGAAATATCATAATATTCGATTTCAATAAAACCAGGTCAAGACAAACAATAAAAGTTCATTAATTGAAAAGAAAGAAACTAAACGACTTTCTCACTAACATCGCCCATTATCGACACTGAATTATTCTGACAGATTGTACTCAACACAATTCAACAACTGATTGTTGTAAGACATGAACAGAATTAGTTTGCTAATAGTTCCTTATCTTTTTTAATTGTTACTAATGAAACACTATTACCAAAGTCTCTAATAAATTATTTTACTAAACAATGTGCTACAAAATTACAACACAAAGCTATTTTTAATATAATGATAAATTTGCCCCTTATTTTTATTTATTTTTTTTTATTATTATTATTTCTGTTTCGCAGATAATAAAAAATCAGTTCACTTAAAAGCAGAGATGGGGAGTTGGAGTCTGAGTCGTGAGTCGGGATTCGAGGAGTCGAAGTTTTTTGGTCGAGAGTCGAGAGTCGAGAGTCGAAAAAATCAACTCCTGACTCTTTGATTCAATTTTTATCAAAGATGATACCAAACCAAAAACAAAAACGAAAGTTATATTTCACACAGGAATCACAAAGGGATATTTTTAATTGCATTTAAGAGGAGGCAGAACCAAAACCGGAAAACCGAACCGAAATCGAACCCCGAGAACTCCATTGAAATTACAGAATCTTAACCGAAACCCTAAAGCCCCATTCAGAGCTCTTAAATCAATAGACTTTGCAGGCACTATAGACTACAGCTTGTACTCTGTTGATTGTTACTAACAAGTTTGTCATATAGTAAGAAGTGCAACCGTTCATTCCTTTAAATTTAATACGTTGTTCTTTGTCGATTGTGGATAATTTTCTAAACTTATAGTTAGTGAGTTGTTTTAATGAGACAGACATATAAACACATTAGCTATATCAGTCTATTGGAGAGACCGTAGAAAACGATAATAGATAATAAACATTTTACGAAGCCATCGTAGTTGGTTTAAAGACACACAGATGTTGGACTATTCGTAACCCACTAATTTCCAAGAGCTGTAAACGCTACGTCGAACGTTAAAATAATGTATTAAAACATATGTACAACGACGTAGACTACAGTCTAGAGTCTATTAATTTAAAGAGTTCTGAATGCAGCTTAACCCTAAACCTAAAAGAGTAAGAACCGGAACCTGTGACAGAATCCTGCGAACAAAAAAAAATTCTGAGGGCTCCGTATGCTACTACGACAATGGTGATACTTTTTCTTGCACTTTGATGATTGTTAACAGATGAATAATTTATTAAACTGAGCATAAATAAAAAAAAAATTAAATAAAAATGATAAATCAATCTAAACAAATAATTAGTACCAAAGAATTCATTAATTGGACATTTTAGTCTAGTGTCATTCTATATAAAACCATAAAGGGTAATACATTATAAGTTAAAATTTTAATTCGCATTTCATAAATTAAGAAATAGAAATCATTGTCATAAGCTTACAACCATTTGGAATTACGTCGCTGTCTAGGAATACCCGTTACTCATTTACAGTCTCGGGCAAGGGCGTAGCTAGAATTTTCGAATTTCGAATTGAGAATAATGGAAGCGGGTCAAGGTTCGCTTACGGCCCGCTTTCATCTTTCAAAATTCAAAATCATCAAATTTTCTTTAATATTTATAACGATAAAAAAATTGTACCCTCTCAAATATTTCCTGCCCACCTCCCCCGGATTTTAAAGCTAGCGCCACCGCTGGTCGAAATTAAAAGTACTGGTATAATAAATAATTATTGAAATTAGATGGAGTAGAACAGAAAAATAAAAATTAACGTATTTTATTCCAGAAAATTATTTAGTGATTTCGTTTTATAAACATGTTATGAATTTATCAGCTTTTTTAAATTTTATTAAATAATACAAAGTTTGTCTAATTCTCGACTATAACAAAAGTAGGCAATAAAACAATATTTGACTACTAAATACAAGGTGTCTCAAAAGAAATTTTATATTTAGTGGATCGATTAAAAAAAAAGTAAGCCGTATATAGAAAAAATGTTTATTAATTATTAAAATACACTTTTTGGGGATTTATTTCTTAAAAATAATATCGTCTAAATGTAGACCCTCGCGTTCTCGGCACTCATTTAATCGAACAGTAAAATTACTTATGACGTCTCGGCAGGTGGACTCAGGGATGGCTGCCATTTCGTGACGGATATTTTCTTTCAAATGCGCCAGTGAAGTCGGTTTATTGGTGTAAACTTTAGATTTAAGATAACCCCATAGGAAAAAGTCCATAGGGGTTAAATATGGACTGCGTGGAGGCCAATTTATGTCACCTCTCCGGGAGATCAATTTGCTTGAGAATTAAGCCTCTGACTGGCATCTTGGGGCTTTAATTCTTGCACCAATTGAATTTTGTAGGGGTGCAGCTTTAGGTCTTTGTGCATAATGCGATGTAATGATGATCTATGCACATTTAAAGCACTTGCGCGCTTCCGAATTGAAAGGTTCGGGTCGTCACGAACAGACTGATTAACATTCTCCACGTTTTCTACCGTTCTTGATGACCTAGGTCGCCCGGATTTTGATTTATCTAGCGTTGTACCAGTCTCTTCAAACTTTTTAACCCAATGTCGAATGAGAGGAATGCTTGGCGCATCATTTAAGTGGCGAAAACCTCGAATACTGCAGAATTTTCTACGCGCTACAGTCGCCGAATCACCGTTTTTGTAAAACTCTCGCACGCATAACGCGCGGTCTGCTCCCGAGAAACGCTCCATAGCGACTGAATTCCCAAGAGCCAGGCTACCGATTGACATAACCCCCGCGCCCCTCGGATACGTTGCGTTCACGCAGTAAGCTAAATAAATATAAAATTTCTTTTGAGACACCTTGTATAAAGAAAAGAAAAATGTGTTTATTTACTTTGAAATGATTTTTATTTCCATCATTTTATCTACATAATAGGCAGTGACGAATTAAAGATAGTTGGGAACCCTAGGAAAATTATATTTGGGTCCCCCTTAATCTTTTCGCAGGTACAGACAAATTTCTAGGTTCTTTTCCAGACACTTATAGACATTTTGCTAAGATGTTAACTGAAAACATTAATCTATTTCAAGACTCTATATGGAAATGCCTTGGCTTTCGGGCCCCTAGACCTGTGCCTCATTGCCTTAATGGGTAATCCGCCACTGCTAATAGGACATTTTTACATTTATTCTAGGACTGACTGTTATATAAGTTGCAGAAAAATTAGGATTATTATTTTGGCTTCAAGACATTTTGATCATTGTTCAGCAGTTTTTTTGGCGAAGACAAAGTCATTCACGATCCTCATCCATCATATTCACAAGTTCTTCAAACTCCTCATTCATACTTCTGTTCTCAAGTTTGTTAGAAGGACACCGTTTTCAAACGATTGAAAAGATAAAAAATAAATTACACCGCTCGGGGCCCTGGCGCCGTTCCTCCAACATATTAATTTGTGCTAAATAAGAAAATATCCCCTGTGCCCCTGGCAGGCGCCAGGTCCGACACCCGTTAAGTCCGCCACTGGCCAACGATGTATAACAGCAGAAGGGCTGTATTTCCAATGTTATAATTTAAATGTAAAATTTCTTACTAAATAAGTTTTATGTCGTTATTAACCTCGTATATGGATAACTAATGAATATGTTAATTGATTGAAAAAAAAAGTTAATATAATTGAATGTTTATTGGTCGAAATCCGGGTGTTAAAAGATGAAAATGATGTGAGATTTTAAAACAGTAGCCGAGTGCATGTCATAACCACAGATAATCATTTAAACACTAATTTAAACATAATTTACCAATACTTTCTCCAGTACAAATAAAAAATAATATATATCTCTCACTGATTACGACACTAAATCCGGGTTATTATAACTGGACATGGAAATACTAATTTCAACTCTCCATACATCGCGCTAATAACCTTTGATACATAGCTATAAAAAAAAACTAACTACTTTAATTGAAAATTTAGCACACACATCTCATTGCTAATTACTAACCAATTCATTGTTAAAACACCGCAAGTCTATTTGTACAATAAAACATTTCGTTTTCGTTCTAGCCTCTAACCATTGTTATTATTTTCAGATTCAGACTGATTTTACGACAAATGCTGCACAGCACAATAAGTACTCAGCACGACAAATTACGTCATTATAGCGACAAATGATTTCACGACAAATTATATTCTTTGCACGATAGAAGTTTACATTTGAACTACAAATATTGTACCTGTTAGTGTGTACGTCGAGGAAAGTTACAGTTAGCATTAAATTAAATGTTAACAGGGGTTAAGATTTAATGTAAAAATTAAATAATTTTTATCGTTTGTTTTTTTTTTGTAATCTAGACCAGCGGTTCTTACACTGTGGTCCGCGGATCCCTGGGGTCCGCGTAGCTATTACCGTTGGTCCGCGAAACAATTTTGACATTAACTTTACATCCCCCAACTTTTCGCTTTTATTCAAATAACTCATTTAATAAAAATCCTACATGGTCAGGACTTTTTGTATTTGTTGTTACCTAACTAGTTATTCACGTAACTAAACAATAATTAGTAAAAATGTAATTATTTTTATTCAGCTGCAAATTATTTACAGAAAACATTTTATAATAAGATCTATTTTGACCAATATTTGACCAAGAAATGTTTGTATGAGTTTAACGTATTATAATTTGTAACTTTTTGTATACTTTTTACAATACTATTTTTATTAATTTTATGTTTTTTATTCTATATGCTGAAAAAATTGTTCCTCTCCACCAAAAGTGTTTGAATATGCAGAGAGTACTGTTCCAAACATGACTACAAATCAATTTAAAGTACATTCCCGCTTCTATACAGAAAATTTTTAGTCTTTTTGAGTGTATTTACATGTTCCATCATGAGGTTCATGTCTGTACTATTTATTTTGCAAATGCTGCAGGCATAAACAATGATACCTTGATTGTTTTCACTTATATTGTTTTGTAGAAATAATAACTTTTATTTTTACCGCGAATAACACTATTGCACAGATTGCCACACGATCTAAACTTGTGACGACTGTGCAACACAAACTACACTGCACGATATTTTCCGAACGATCTTCATACAGCACAGAGCACACAGAAACTTTATGCCGAACGTTTCTTGTGTAAATTATGCAGAATGTGTAGATTATTAGCTTATGCCGAACGTACCTATAATCTTTCTTTCCGTACGACGTTAGTTTGTAGACGGGTTCATAGATGGCGCAAGATTTTTCGTTCACCTGTATATTCTATCGTTCACCTGCATATTCTGTCGTTCAGCTCCAAATTTTGTCGTCATTTAAATATTTTGTCGTTACTTAATAATCTGTCTTGCATTATTTTTTCTGTCGTTCTTTAAATCTAATTTGTCGTTAATAACCCTAATTTTGAAGGGCTGAATAATGTAACCCATTCGTGAAGGTGGTAAATATACTAGCACGACAAAATATGTGCTTGAACGACAAATGTTGCACGACGATATATGTACTCAGAACGACAAATTACATCATTATAGCCACAAATTAAGTTTTTTGTACGACAGAAGAAAACATTTGAACGAGGGAAAAAAATCCCTTGCTAGAATCATACAAAACACTTTAAGAAAATATGTATTTTTTTTTTTAAATCTGGTTAGTTAAAACTTTCTTCTGCCCGGTTGCATAAAAGTCTTAAAACTATATGTAAGCTAAAACTTTATGTAAAACACAAAATTGCCTATCAACGTAGTGCGTTTTAACGAGTTTTTAATGAGTTTTAGAATGAGATCTAGTTTTAAGACTTTTGTACAACCGGGCATCAGCCTCAAAAATGCTGAACAGAAGCAAACAAATCTTAATTTTTCAGTTCTATCGCCTTTCTCAGTTGCTAAACTATATTCCTTTATTTTTTTTTAATGACAGCCAACATATCCTTACTTTCCATAGGACGTTAGTAGAGACTATTAAAAAACGTGTTCACAGATGGCGCACCAGGTATGTCGTTCATCTGCATATTCTGTCGTTCAACTACGTTATTTTGTCGTGATTTATATTGTCGTTACTGGATAATCTGCCATGCATTCTTTTTCTGCCATTCTTAAAACCTAAATTGTTGTTAATAAACCTTACTTTTTCGGGTCGAATAATTAAACTCATTCATAAATCTATAACATAATAATAAATCAAAAATAAACTTGCCTCTGTCAAACTCCGCTTCTGGTTGCTGCA
Organism: Liopterus haemorrhoidalis; assembly: GCA_963971575.1. Lineage (NCBI taxonomy): Eukaryota > Metazoa > Arthropoda > Insecta > Coleoptera > Dytiscidae > Liopterus > Liopterus haemorrhoidalis. The sequence goes on from OZ020617.1 coordinate 7,606,961, forward strand.
AATCCTGTAAACTTTGATCACCAACTAAGAAGTCCTGTTCTTGTTGGTCTCTAAAAGAAACCAAATCACTTGGAAAAATCACTCTAGGTCCCCTTGCTCTCCAGGAACCTTTCCAGGGAGTAGTACCATGTTCCCACGTATCCCTACCACTTGGTGGATATTCAAATTCCCTCCCTCTATCCCTCGTTGGTAACTTCCTTGGACTTCTAAAACCCTGATACCTAAACCTATGAAAACGTGGATCTTCAAATCGTGGATCAAAATTTTCAAATCGAGCACCTTCAAATCGATCAAAATAAAATGGGTTTTTGTATGGTTCTGTTGTTTGTTCGTATTGGTACCGATCATATTCAGTACTTTGTCTTTGGGTAGCTGCTGGTTGTTCTAAATTTGGAGTAAAATCATATTTTTTTGTAGAAACATCAAATTTTTCTCTACTATCTTCTAAACTTAAAAGAGCTGAAGGTTTAAAGTCTGTGGTTTCATAATTCCTGGTATTTTCCTCAGGAAAAACTACAGTACTCTTCGTTTCAGTATCAAAGTCGTATCTACGATAGTTCTTACGACTTTCTTCAAAGTTGCTGTCATAGTCTTTGGAAGTAAAGTCGTCAAACTTGGAGGAGACAGTTTGATCGTCTTTTGTTTTCTGATCTACAACTTCACCTAGACCAAATTTGTCGTTCGATCCACTATAGACCCCTTTCTGGTCATAAATACCATCAAACTTTGATGGCGATTGGACAGGTTGGTCAAATTTCTCCAACTTTGCATCTATATTTTTTTGTACATATTTTTTCAGCAGTTCTTCAAATTCTACCAATTCTGCTGTCTTGGCAGATAAATCTAAATTACTTCTTCTTGCAAAATGTTGGTTCTCAACAACCAAAATCGCTTTTTCAGTAGTTGTTTCATCATAATCACTTCTTTCTAAGAGTTTATCAATTTTTTCTTGGTCTTCAAATACATTTGTAGGACTTTCATCTAGTTTTTCTGGTTTAGTAAAGTTATTGTTTTCGTATAATTTTAATAATGGTTGTATCTCATCGCGTTGCAATAATCTGGCGTATTGGCTTCGACCATTTGATTGAAGTAATCGATTTATTAATTGGTGATCGGTGAATATATCTCCTATTGGTTGATATGGAGGATCTACTGCTTGTGTTAGGAGTATGCTTAAAATTATTGCCAGAAAAAATGAATGTAGTTTTCTCATTCTGAATTTTTTCCATTTATCTGGGACTAGAATAGTTTCTATAGAGTTGTTTTAGTATTATAGCATTGTTAAAATTTCACTGAATGGTCCTTCGAGCCAGATACTATTAAAATTTAAAGTCTTATTTCAAACACTTCAAATTTTAATCATATAAATTTAAGAAAATATTTTAATTTTTAATAAAACAAAATTAATATTTTTCTTTAAGTTCCTGTGATAGAATCTTCTTTTTGTTACTTGTAAAATCATTACTTTAATTATAATTTTTGTTAAAATTTTATAAATGTATTTACTTATCCTGAAAGTTATTTTTAATACATGTTACTATTTACAAATTTTGTAAATATGTCAAGAAACAGTAACATATATTTTAAAATAATATTTTGACTAAATTACCAGGACTATTACCAACATATTTTGGAGACAAAGAGGCCATTTTAGAGGTATCAAATATCTTATAATAAATTTATTTTTGCTTATTATTCTTATCCCTTATTAGACAGAAGTGGGTTAAAGATAAGTTAATATAGAGCAGTCGGCGAATCAGTACAGTTGCGTCACTGGAAACGTCACATGTTTTTGCGACGTCATGTTTAGTACGTCTACATAACATCCATTTAATGAATGTAATATTCGTACGCTGTCACTTGTATCGTAATGAAATGAAAATATAAGAATAAGAACAGAATAGAAACAAATAAACTATTCTATTAGGCTAAGTAGTCCTAAAAAGGGCTGATGTGATCCAAAAATATGATCAAAGAAAAGAAAATAGAAATACGTTGAATTTAACCTAAAAAGTTATGCACTACACACAATATCAAATGGAAATCTATAAGATACCTATAAGAAAATATATAACTAAACACAAAACTGCTAAATAAACAACAAACTAAATAAAAAAGGTTTTTAGGAATTACTATAAGTTAGATATGTGAACACAAGTATTAAAACACATCAGAGCGTATTATAAAATGTCAAATGTAAACATCGTTTTTTTAGCGATATCAAAACAAATGTCCCTATATTAAATTAACACTTATAAAATTTATAAATCTTCAAAATGTACTATCGAACACAAACTAAATATGACTTCAAAAGGTATGTTTTAGTAAAATAAAAGAGGGAAGAGCAATATTAGTCTATAATTCACACACAAAAAAATCGATTTAGTTATTTTTTCACCACTAAGTTTGTCATTGAAGTTATGACGCAAAATGACCAACTGCGTTGATTAAACGACTGACCTATAGCTAGCGCCTACTAGGATCCCCATGATCAAACGAATTTAAACGAATGCAATCGATAAGTTTGGACGTATCAACGATCAAAAACGAACGTAAAGGCGTTACGTGCAACATTATCAACAAAAACAACAAAAGTTAAAGCCTGGTTTATAAATGCACCATAACATAACGCAATACGTGGAACAATGGGTTTGACCGTTTAGAACATCTGTTTGTAATAAACAGAACAAAGAGAGTAGTGAAATTTTTATGTTTATGTATCCATAGAACATCTATTATAAACCAGACTTAAAGCCTGGTTTGAGTTGGTTAAACCTGGTTGCCCGGGGCGCTCGTCTCGGGCGCAAAGTTGGTAAGGACGCAAGAAAGAGTTTTTTTTTTATCACCACTGCGATCCGTCTTCCTTTTTTATATAGTTAAAGATGGGGGCGTAAGACTGGTACTTTGCCTCGGGCGCAGAAATACCTTTTAGACCGGGAGCTCATTACAGTTTTTGGTCTCCGATTTCATACAGCATGCCTTTTGGAGGAGAGAATATTTACCCTGTGACAACAAAAAAGGGATGGTACTAAACCCCTGCACGCTTTCCGGTCATAGGGAAAATTGCATTTCCACTTAAACACAAAATTTTTGTGCTTTTCTCTGATTTAATATTGCTTGCCCTTTTGTCAAAAGAAAGTTATAACAAATTTCTTTGTCTGTCTGTCTTTTAAATATATGCATGCGATTCGGAGGGTCTCAAAGGGCTCAAACGGTCATGTGATCTTGTAATAAAAAAAATGATTTTCCGCGTTTTCAGACAGCATGCCTATAATTAAAAGACTTTAAATTTGTTATAACTTTCTTTTGACAAAAGGGCAAGCAATATTAAATCAGAGAAAAACACAAAAATTTTGTGCAAGTGGAAATGCAATTTTCCCTATGACCGGAAAGCGTGCAGGGGTTTAGTACCATCCCTTTTTTGTTGTCACAGGGTAAATATTCTCTCCTCCAAAAGACATGCTGTATGAAATCGGAGACCAAAAATGTCATGAGCTCCCGGTCTATTTGTTCGGTTCTAGTGTGGTATCAAAAGAAATGTCTTAAAGCACAAATTAAGAAACGAAAAGTTTTTTTTTCAAATTAATTTATTTTAACACTAAATATCGTGTTAAAAAACATGCTAAAAAACTTTTGTTCTACACCCTGTAACCCAGAAGGGCTAATCTAAAATTCAGAAAAATTTCTTAGTAACACACATTGATGTGAACTGCAATAGTTCAATAGAAATTTTTGATTTGATTATTTTTTCGAAAGTTATCGAGTTTTTTTTTTTACAATACCGTCTAACATTGTCTAACTGACTAACTGGACAACTAGCTTGATGTGCACGCATCTCGTAATAAGTACACTAGTAAGTTGATAGATGGAAGCATTATCGAATTTTATGATTCTTAATATGTACCCACAATTTCTACTTACTTACAAGGTGGGAGAAAAATTATGTATAAAATTTATTTGCTGAAAATATAAAAAAAATATATTTTTACTGATAACATTGTTTTTTAGAAAATCTTAGTTTTTTTGCAACATGTGAAGCAGGACCGTCTTAAGATTTTCGGCGCCCGTGGGCTACTAAAAATAATGCGCCCTTCTTCATAAGAAAATACATAACCAGAACCGTAGCAATGTTTTTCGCGCCCTTGCCAAATAAATAATTTTGATTAAACAGAAAACAAAGGTCTTGACTTTCCCAAATCCAAGTCAAGAGCAAATAAAGGTCCTCACCTCTTCAAATTCAAGTGAGGAGCAAAAAAAGTCCTCATCTTTGCAATGGCGCCCCTGACAAGTACCCCGTTCTGTACATAACACTAATAAAAATGCCAAAATGCCGCCCCCAAAAGACTTACGCCCCGGGATTGTAGCCCAATTAGCCCTGTGGTTAGGGTTGCCTTTCTGTGGCGGGGAGGGGTTATAAAAATTTGTTAGTTTCTATTTATTAAATCGCCCCGCCTTGAAATAATTGCTGGAGCTGCTCATGTCTACTAGATACCTACAAAACCCTGAAATGTCTGAAAATTTAAACTTCATATCTTTTCTTGTATGTTTGCCCAACGTTTTTTTTTTTTTTTTAAACATGAACACAGGCTATTTTGGAGTTTTGCCATTGCTGATAGTACTAGGCTAGAATATTACAATATATATTGAGTATTAGTATCAAAGAGCGATAATGCTTCATAAAATAAAAATAAAAATTCGGACGTTTCGGAAACTGCTCAACAATCTGTACTATTTGTTTGATACTTTATTTGACTCTTATTTTTAATATAAATGTAACTTATAATTAATATTCATAATTAAGTATCGAAAAAAATTAAATTTTTCATGGCTTAATTACCTTAGATGTACTATTTTAAGCTATTACAATATACCAAATTACAATCATAAGCAAATATTACATAGGGATTTTTTTTTTTTTAATTATGGAAATTATAAAACAAAGATCATATAATAAAAATAAAAAGACTTTTTAGAAACTGGTCAATAATCTGTACTATCTGTACTAGTACTATTATTAGGCGCAAATACCCACAGATGCTGTGTGCCAAATTTTTTAACTTACTAACCATACTAGTATTATCAGCAGTGGCAAAGTCCAATATAATAGTTTCCGAATTGAAGCTAGACCATTGCAAAATAATTTCAAAAAAATTAAGAATTATATGTTGAATTTAAATTTGAATTTATTGATAAATATTATTTGTTATATTAATAAATTCGTATTAGTCCTGATAATTGTCAAAATATAAAAAATACACTTATATTTACCAAAAAATATCCAAAATTAACGCACTTAAGTAAAATCCAGTTAGTTATCACAACACTCACTTATCCTTGGTGGCGCTTCACTCGCTGCTGGCCAGTGTAGCCACACAGCACATACTGCGGCCGTAAACCGATGTTGAGGATGAGGAGAAGTGCCCTGGTGCACGTCCCCTCTCTCCCCACCTAGCCACACTAAGAAACAACAACAGTAGAGAGTAACTTTCTCACCTATACTTTCACTGCATGACCACCTAGTATTGTTTGTTCGGTGTGTGAGTGATTCTGTGTGTGTGTGTGTGTGTGTGTGAGTATGACAGGGTAATGTATACATAGCTCGAGTTATGTATGTGTGTGAGGGGATGGTATATATTTGTATGTATGTATGTGTGTATGTATTGACATTGAATTTTATATTTATGCATAATTCCGCCCATAAGAAGAGGTTGGTTACTCTTCACCTTTGTTACTAGAGATCCTTATTTTTTGTAGGTGGCCTGTTCAAGCATTTTGGTATTGTATTATTGCAAAGTGCATATCACGGCAAAGATGAATATTTGCATCTAACAGAGCTTATCTATATAGCTATAATATACAATAAGCACGGCTAATCTTTAGGTAACGTGGACCTTATTCTGTCCGAGAGAAGAAGTAGTGGACCAGAGCATAAACAAAAATAAAACATGACGAGAAAACAAGCGACAAAAAAAAAAAAAAAAACACAAAAATCCGGTGAACAAACAAATGGAAACCCAAAAGATCTAACGCCCATAATAAAAGAGGAAAGCCAAAAGATATAGCAAGCAAACAAAGAGAAAATCCAAAGATCTATCGACCAAAACAAAAGTAGGAATCCAAAACATTTAACGAGCAAAAAAAGAGGAGATAAAAAAATCTAACAAGCACAAAAAAGAGGAAATCCAAAAGATCTAACAAGCAAGAAAAAAATTAATCCAAAAGATGTAACAGGCAAAAAAAGAAACAATTCAAAAAATTTTTTAAGCAAAAAAGAAGAAATCCAAGAGAACTATCGACTATAACAAAAGTGGAAATCCAAAAGAGCTAATGAGCAAATAAAGAAGAGATAAAAAGATCTAACAACCACAGAAGGGAGTAATCCAAAAGATCTAACAGGCAAGAAAGGGGAATTCTAAAGTATCTAATAAGCAAAAAAGAAGCAATTCAGAAGATCTAAAAGGTAAAAAAGAAGAAATCCAAAAGATCTAACACGTCAAAAAGAATAAATCAATATATTTTTTAAGCAAAAAAGATGATATCTAAGAAATCTAACAAATTTAAAAAAAGGGAAATCCAAGAAATCCAACAAGCAAACAAGAGGATATACAACAGAATTAACAAGCAAAAAGGAAGATGAAATACAAAAGATGTAACAAGCAAAAAAAAGAGGGAATCTAAAAAACCCAACAAGCAAACTAGAGAAAATCCAAAAGATCTAACAAGCAAAAAAAGGAAATCCAAAAAATCTAATAAGTGAAGAAAAAAGAGGAACTTCAAAAGATATAGCAAGTAGAAAAAAGAGAAATCCAACAAATTTAATGAAAAAAAAGTAATCCAAAAGATCTAATAAGTAAAGAAAAAAGAGTAACTCCAAAAGATATAGCAAGTAAAAAAAAGAGAAATCCAACAAAAAGAACGAAAAAAAAAAGCAATCCAAAAGATCTACCAAGAAAAAAAGGAGGGAATACAAAAGATCTAATAAGTAAAGAGAAAAGGGGAACTCCAAAAGATATAGCATAGGGTGACCATTCGTTCCGCTTTTTGCGGGACTGTCCCGAATTCTAACATTTTGTCCCGCATCAAGATGCGTCCCGCAAAAGTCCCGCATTTTAACATTTTGTCCCGCATTGTCCCGCATTTTGTAACTTGTATTTGAGGAAATGAAGACCTTTTTTTTTGCTCTTCACTTGGATTTGGTAGATGAGGACCTTTTTTTTGTTTTGCTCTTCACTTGGATTTGGGAGGTGAGGACCTTTTTTTTGCTCTTCACTTGGATTTGGGAGGTGAGGACATTTTCTTTTGCTCTTCACTTGGATTTGGGAGGTGAGGACCTTTTTTCGTTTTTGCTCCGTCCCGCATTGCCTTCTTAAGAAAATGGTCACCCTAATATAGCAAGTAGAAAAAAAAAAGAAATCCAACAAATAGATCTAAAAAAAATGAAATCTAAAAAATCCAAGAAGCAAACAAGAGGATATACAACAGAATTAACAAGCAAAAACAAGATGAAATACAAAAGATTTAATAAGTAAAGAAAAAAGAGGAACTCCAAAAGATATAGCAAGTAGAAAATAGAGAAATCCAACAAATCGAACGAAAAAAAAGTAATCCAAAAGATCTAATAAGTAAAGAAGAAAGAGGAACTCCAAAAGATATAGCAAGTAGAAAAAAGAGAAATCCCACAAACCGAATGAGCAAAAAAAAGTAATCAAAAAATCTACAAAAAAAAGAGAGGAAATCCAAACGAACTAACAATCAGAAAAAAAAGAATACAGAACATCTAATGAACAAAATAAAAGAAGAAATTCAAATAATCTAAGAAGAAAAAAAGAGGAAATCCAAAAGATTTAACAAGCAAAATTAGATAAAACCAAAAAATCTAACAAGCAGAAAAAAAGGAACCTACAAGATCTAACGAGCAAGAAAAAAAGAAAATCCAAAAAATCTAACAAGCAGGAAAAAAATAAAACAGAGGAAAAAGATCTGACAAGCAAATAAAGAACAACACGAACAAAAAAAAAAAATCAAAACAGGTGTATTCTGAGCCGCGTACGGCAAGCGGGCCTTATGTTAGCCACCTCTTATATAAAACAAACTTTACATTTATGTAGCTTTTTCAATAAACACCAAATTTTTAATTCCATTCTCCCACTATAACACATAAGGTACTGGAGACTTCAACGCTGCGTCAAGACACAAAAATTTCGTCCATACACACACACACACACCCACACGCATTGGCATTTCTATTTGTAATTCTATTCCCGTCTTGTTTTCACCTTTCGTAACTCATGCTTTTAATTAAATATTTTTGTTTCGTTTAATCTCACTTTTAACAAACACTACACGTGAAGAATATAAACAGAATTGTAAAAGTTAGAACATAATCGGAAAGGAAAATCAAACGTAATATTTAAATTAGGAATAATATTTTATGTCATTATTATCAACATCAAAACTATAACAATTGTTAAATTATTCAAAATTACATGTTGTTAAAGATATAGTTTTTTTTATATATTTATTTATTTTATATCGGCCTATTTCTGCAATAAGGCTGATGTCCGATACCAGGGGGCGAGCTCCTACACCTGGATGAGGGGTGAATGATTGTGAAAATGAGAGTAATGTAAACATATTATTCTCGCCCGAATAATATCACCAACGGGGAATTGAACCAACAACATCACAATTAGACTGTTATGACCAATCAGAACTGCGTGATTTAACGCACAGCCATTTCGCTGGAAAAGATATAGTTGAGAAAGCGGATTAATATGACATGAGAGTGAGGTCAAAAGTCAACCCGACTGACAGTGCCCAAAGAAGAAGAAGAAAAAGAAGAAGAAGAAAGAACATGTGTGTCAAGTGGAATTAATTTTTCACCAAATATAGTATTTATCGACGAAAATTCTGAACAATAACCAATCATATCAAAAAAATGTTGACGTATCATTTGAACATTTTTACACAAAACTGTATAAATATAAAAGTTATTTGAAACCCACAAATATATTAAAAAAATACAGAAAATTTTTGTTAGATCTATTATTAAATTATTGAGCGATAACATTTTTACAAGAATTATTCCTACAATTAAAAATCAGCTGTAATTTATGCTGCTTTATCAAAAAATGTCTCAAATAAAAGTTGTAGTTATTTGCTTTTATAGTAACTTTTGTTATATAATTTTTTTCCAAATATTTCTCTGTTGTGAAAAATTCGCAAAAATCTTAAAACCAACACGAGTAAACTCCCATTTCTAGTTAACCGATTTTTACCAAAAGTTAATCAACTCGTGCCATTGATATCAAAAGCTTAAATATGAAGTTTCATGAAAATCCTTTCAGCCGAATTCGCTCTGCACGTTTACGCAGACCGACAGACATACATACAGACAGACAGACAGACAGACAGACAGACAGACAGACAGACAGACAGACAGACAGATAGACAGACCGTTATAGTAGGGACCTCAATTCGTAGAGATCCATCGAAATCTCGAAATGTTAAAATCGGTATGATCACAATTCCTCCCTTGTATATTTTGGCGGTCGGTAAAAATATCCTATTAGACAGACAAAAAATCGCTGCAAATTTTGATTAATAGATTGTTACTAATTTTATTTCAGATTGTTAGTTTTGTATAAGAAACTTATCTATGTGGTTATATGCATCGTTAAAGCTGCAAATGTATCGTATTTTACACTTGGTCCAAAAGATGGCTTTATATAAGTGTGTATATACTTACCTGTTGATAAAATAGTAAAGCAGGTTCACAAAATATTATAAAATATATTTATTCCTATAATTTTACTTTCACAACTACCTAACAATAACATTAAGTACCTTGTACCTACGTTTCAAAATTGACCACCGCGGCGCTACCATCTTAAATTTATTTCCCTATAAACACGCACACATACGGACATTCGAAAATTGTTTTTTTTTTTTTATTCCCTGGACCATGAAACGTGGTCATCAGTCAAAATCTCGACATTTCGCGATTACAATACTTGCCCCTTATATATTAAGGTCGGGCAAGTAATATTGTAGTGTTTTGAGGGGGGGGGATAAGCACGTAAGCCGCCCTCCCCCCTGGGTTTGCATCTGGCATACAGGACCCATGGAAAGATCTGACAATTAGCAGATCAATATGTAAGACTTATATGTGTGAGACCAAAAGTCAATCCAACTAACAGTGCCGAAAGAAGGAGAAGAATCCTTAAATTAATTTATTTGTCACTTGTGAAGAAAGAAGTTAGTTTTCCTTTTTATATGACATTGAGATTCTATTTTAAATACTGTTTTTCACTTATGCAAAAGTGTGACACAAAATGCAACCTACTTAGAAAAAAGTTATTTAGTTAAACTTTTCTTCCATTGTTACATTTTTTTTTGCTCAAACACTATATAATGTAAATGAGTGTAAAAGAAATGAGTGTCGCTTTTATATTTTTCACTGATGCTTCATTGTCTTTTACAGTCACAGACAAATCTAGTTCTCACCTCGAATATTCGCAACCGACATTTAAAATAAATATTATTGTTAAAAGAAAGCGACGTAATGTGGCTTAATTTTTAGCTAAATATCTTTGACACAAATCAAGAATAATAATCTTTTGATTCATAGAAAAATATTTGTTTAACGCTACAGAAATTTTACTAAATAAACTGACAGAGGTTATATCTTCAAATATATGGGTACAACAATAGAACTTCAAGTATAGTCTGTGTCTTTAATTTAAGCGGTCTGGTACCAAATATAATTGTTTGAGTTTTGTCCTTATTTAAACATAATTGGTTAGAAAACCTCGAATACTGCAGAATTTTCTACGCGCTACAGTCGCCGAATCACCGTTTTTGTAAAACTCTCGCACGCATAACGCGCGGTCTGCTCCCGAGAAACGCTCCATAGCGTCTGAATTCCCAAGAGCCAAGCTACCGATTGAATAACCCGCGCCCCTCGGTACGTTGCGTTCACGCAGTAAGCTAAATAAATATAAAATTTCTTTTGAGACACCTTGTATATTATCCTTAAAGTATTTTTATTTTAACACTCCAATGCATTAAAATGTAATTAAAACTGTTCTCATTTTCTTTCTTTCACAATAAATAAAATTTTAAGAATATTTTCTAATTATTTAGTCCTTATTGTTCGCCAAATTTGTACCAATTACAGTATCGACGTCTAAAATTAAACGATAAAAGCATTATTTAGCCGAAAATATGTATTTGTTGTAGAGCAAAAATCTGATGTGATACGCAAAAACTGATGTGATATTTGAGTTCAGCAGCACCAAATTAGTATGAAACAAGTCTTAGATGTAAGTCAGCAAAAATTGTGTTGACCAGTGTTATCAATTTTATATTATTAGTGTTTTACAATAATATGTACACAGACTTTCCTGAGCCACTGTATGTCGGTGATAATTTCAATGATTTTTTGTGGTAAGCAATTATTTTTACTCTTTAAATCAACCCCAACACATTTTGAATCGGATTCATATTGCCTTCTATAAAACAAACTTTCTTAACATATTTCGATTGATACTTACAATAATATATGAGTCGTATTACAAAGCTGCTGCAATGAATTGTAAAAAAATAGGTACGTATAATAATATGTCTCGCTTAGCCTTAAGTAATAGTTCACCAGATATATTCATCTTCAGCCCATGGCAACGTTTGCGTGGGAAACTAACATTCATTATTTTCCAAATTTTAAAAATAATGATTTCGTGCAGAATCGAATAAACTAACAAATATCAAAACAAATACTTTCTTATAATTTCACTAAGTTTAAAATTTCTCTAAATGATTATTATATGAACCGAACCGAACTATACAAGTATGGTATCATCAAAATAAACGTTCACTTTCTAATGGCGAGCGGAGATCTGTTTCACAGTGTGAATTCACGTAGAATGTGACTTGCAGTTTCTAATCTACAGTTTCAGTAGCAACTGATGTGGTTTCATGCTTCAATTGTTAGTCAATTTTTCAAGTTTATCAAGTTCAAGTCTATACTAATATAGTTCAAGTGTAAAAATAAGTTTATAAAGTTTTAACATCGTTTTCCGATTCCCAATCTCTACTATTGTCTATTTTGACGTTAATCTTCTTTTTCTACAATATGTCGATTGTGACTAAGATTGGTCTATCTTAGTCTTCCGACATTTCTTTTGCTCTATGGACCATAAACAACTGTATCATACAGTTAACAGGTGTTTAATTTATAATAAATAATTTAATAGGAAAAACACTAAGAGGATAATGTAAAATTTATGTACATATTATTTACTGGAAATAAATATTATTATTTGCCAAACACAGTAACTATAAGTAGTTTTCACAAGAGAACAAAATAAATTATTTTTGTAGATTGAAGCTTTAGCTACAATTTGCCGAGTCGTACGCAAATATGCGTCTAATGGTCTGAACGCCATCTTGTCTATAATGCAGTTTGTTTAAATACAATTACATGACAGTTTTTTAGGGATTTTTAGGTATGACCAAAAAACCCTTATACCGTCAATTTGTCGTCTGTCTGTCTGTCAGTCTGTCTGTCTGTTCGGTAAAAATTATAGCCAAACGGCTAAAACTAGAGAGTTGAAATTTGGCATGCTTATTTTGCTACATCATACTTATTTACAACCCTTTGACCCGCACATAGGAAAAATACTAAAACATCTAAAAAACATATCTCCCTAAAAATATAAACAAATATGTGCTCATCGAAAAAAAAATATATATATTTATTTTTAATTCTGAGCAGGGTATCAAATGAAAGCCCCTAGTACGTTAATAAACGATAAACATTTTATTTTTGCAAAATAAATTATTTTGATGCGATTTTTGCCAAAATTGGGCAAAAAAATATTTGTGTCATATCCTGTAACCCTGATGGTTTAAACTAAAAATCTGAAAAAAATCTAAGTAATTTACATTAGTGTGAACCGGAATAGTACAACAGAAATTTTTGATCAGATTATGTTTTCGGAAAATAACGCATTTTTGTGTTTTTTGTTTGACGATGCATAGAAGTTATAGTTATGTAACACACTATATTAGAAAGCGTATCCTGGTCTAATGTTTAGCTTGCTACCCAGCATACTAGGGTTCGCTCCCGGGCAGAGGAGACAATTTTATTTTTTGTTTTTTTTTTTTTCATTTTTATTTTGTTTAAATTAATTTGTCAAAATTCTAGTTATATTTTGGCAAATGTTGCATTTATTTTTTAAGAGCGAAAATTTAATAACCAAATGGAATTGTTGGAATTATTTTTTCGTTTATGTGTCATGTATACGAAACCAGTAGGGCGTAGCATATAACTTAAAGCAACCAATGGAAGCCATAGGCACAATTTTCAAAATCTTAATGAAACTTGCTATATAAAAAAAAAAAACAAAAAAATACTGCACATATTTAGAAACCTAAATAATGGTATTAGGTATTCGAATTAAAATTAACAAAAAAATATTTTAACATAAAATTTGTTTTTAAAGCTCTTAGATTAACAGACGATAAATTGTTTTAAAAATATTGTTCATTTTGCCGTGATTACTACAAAGCTAAATTTGTCCTACACACTCAGCATGCCGCCTTCACTTATTATATACCTGCGAAACCCTGCAATGTGTGAAAATTCACATTTCACATCAATTTTTTTAACAGATTGTTAGTTTTCTAAAAGAAATTATAGGGTTGTGCGTCCCCTTGAGAACTGATAATTTTTTTCTTATGAGCAGTTGAGAACTCGTAAAAAACTGTTGGAAACCCCATATTACAAATTACATAACCCTAAAATTAAATTTGTGTTTAAAAATATATGCAACAACTTATGTAATATAAATATGGATTTTTAAAATGATATAATTTTGGGAATTACCATGTACCAATACGGATCTGACGAAATTTATTTGAAGGTGATCAAATCTTTAGAACTTTTAGGATTATTTTCTTATCAGTTAACTTCTTCTTCTTCTCTTTAGAGGTAAACCAGAGTCGTAATGTATTTGCATTCAACAAATATATCATAAGTAATAAACACTTTTAATTGTTAATTGTTCATTTTCTCGAATTTCACAGTTATTACACTCAATTAAAAAAATATTTAATCTGGCATCTGTAGTAAAAGCAGCAAATTAAGATATTAAACCGTCTTACAAATTAAAAAATAAAATATTACTTTTATTTTGATATTAATAAACATGATCAGAAATAACTGTGTCAATAAATGCAAGAAATTCCTGGAAATCCATGCATTACATCTCCATTAACATTCACACATTAAAGAAATTCTCAGAAAGAATCATTTTCCATTTTAATTGTTGGAATGCGAATTAATTTAATCAGCTGAGTATCTTGAGAGGTACTGACAGGTCAAAGTGAAGGGGCATTACGGCTAATGGCTCGTTTACATGTTCATATAATTTGCGGAAACTGATTTAAGCATTCAAATTTGCTCATATGAACTTAAGGTGTGTTCGTTTGTGTTATCCAAACTGTTTTAAGTTGTCTAAATTCCAAAAAAGCGTTCGTTTGTATGTTCTGAACTGTCCAAGTATTGTTCGTTTGTCAGTTCAGAACAGGTTCCAAGTTGTCTAAACTGTACTACCTCTAGAGGAAGAACAAGTTCGGACAAGTTAGAATAAGCTAGTGACGTCACTCTTTAACTTTTTTGACTTTATTTTGTTTGTTTAAATAACCTAAAACCGTAAAAAAAAAATGTTGAAGAAAGCATGTTTGGTGAAATGTTCACCAGGTGAAGCCTTAATCGAGGATGAATGTTATATTTTTTCTTGTGGAAAATATAATAATTACATTTAAAATCAACTATAACCTATAAATTATGTATTTTATCGTTGATTGAAGAATCATATGCTCAGTCAACGATTTTATAATGTTGACTATTTTATTTACTAATATATTTTTTATAGAAAATAGTCTAATAAAAGTAAATAAAAATCAAAAGGTTAGGTTAAACTGCAATAACTTGTTCATAGTACGTTCGTTTGTACCATCATCTATTTCCTGTGAAATAATGTTCTGATGACGTCACGACCTTGTTTTAAGGACAAGTTAGAACAAGACAAACGAACAGACCTTATGTCGTATCCTATTTACATGTTCAGTCTACCTATCACAGTTTTTTTTTTAATTTTCAGCACTGACATCAGTAGAATTCGGATCCTGTACATTTTGTATATTTCTGCATATTTCATAACATTTAGGTCAAAATACATATTTGGCAATGATACTGTATATAAAGCATATTTAGGACGTCTTTGTTCAATACATAAAAAAAATATATGTACTTTTTAAGGGTTTTGTAGATACGATATTACCTTTTATGTTTTTACAAACGACCAATAGATGGCAATATTGAAATGTGTCATTACTATATTCGTAAAATTTTATATTTGTTATTGTGAAATCAGTGGCAGCTTATAAATTGATCGAGTAGTTTGTTGACAGTGAGCGTTAAAAAAAACAAGTTTGTGAAAATCTGGATATTACTCGTGAAAGTTTTCGTTGGATGATTTTTTACGATTTTAGTAAAGGTCTAACTCAGCAACAATGCATAGATTCGCTTCGTTCAACTTTTGGTAATGAAGCACCATCAGAAAAGACTGTTTATAATTGGTTTGCAGAATTTCGTCGTGGTCGTGCGCCTGTCAGTGATGAATCTCGTGAAGGTCGACCAAAATCGGTTGTGATTCAAAAAACATCGATGCTGTGCGTACAATGATTGAAGAATATCGGCATGTGACTTACCGTGAGATAGAGGCATCCTTTAGCATATCGCAGACTGCAATATATTCGATTTTGCATGAACATTTAGCTGTGAAAAAGAGCTGTTCCATTTAGCTGTTCCCGATGGATTCCGCATAATTTGACCGAAGCTCAAAAAAAGGCTCGTATTGATTAATGTAAGGTAATGCTAAAAAAATTCATCCTAGGCACTGTAAAATCCGTATACAACCTCGTTACAGGTGACGAAACTTGGATTTATTCATAAGAATCGGAAACTAAGCAACAATCCACTGTTTAGGTCTTCCAAGATGAACCGAAATCTACAAAAGTTGTTCACGAAGTACTTCCAAGAAAATGATCGCTTGTTTCTTCGGTTGTACTGGATATCGCAACCATTCCTTTAGAGGATCGGAGAACAGTTAATGCTGAGTACAACAATTTGTTTGCCACAAGTCATCGACAAAGTCAGGAAAAACAACCAAAAACATCGCATCATTCTTCATCATGAAAATGCAAGCTCCCACACAGAACGTCAAACAATTGATTATTTGAAGGAGAAAAACATCGATTTAACGTCTCATTGCCCGTATTCATTTGATTTATCCCCTAACGACTTTTTTGTTCCCCAATGTCAAGCAAAAAATGCGTGGACAGCGATTTTCATCACCTCAAGAAGCTGTTGAAGCCTTCGAAAACCATGTTTTTGAGATACCAACTTCAGAGTGGACAAACTGTTTCAAGAATTGGTTTGAAAGCATGCAAAAGTGTATAAATCTTAAAGGCGAATATTTGGAAAAACAATAAAACCGTTTGTTTCGAAAAAAAAAATATTTTCTTTCTTAGTTTTTGTGAAAACTTAAAAGGTAGCCTCGTATATATCTTTGTTAAAATGTTGGTCCCGACAAAATTTTCTATAAACCGACTTAAAAACTATCATTTCCTTTATGATGTAACCCAAAACAATCACTAATAACTACATGATTCTTATATTTCACGCTTCTAACAACAAAAATTCGTCCATGAAAACAATAAAACAATTGCAATTACATTTCAAAATCATCATTTATCATTTCCTCTGTGACACAACAAAAGTTCTTAAAAATGGTTCCATTTCTCGCGAGGCGAAAGTGTTACTAATATCACTAATTCTATAAGGAACTTCTATGATTTAATCTTAAAATAAGTTTAATTACTCTTTAATTATAACGCGGAAAATGTAAATATGAGTTAAGTAGATTTTTAGATAAAATCTACGTGTTTAAATATACCGAAATATTTCGAAATTACTTTCTTATTATATCAGATTGTATAATTAGGAGCATACACTGTAAATATAATCTTACAACAAATTTACAAATTGTTATTTTCAGACCATTTTAGAACAATAAAGGCATACGCCGTTAATTCTTACTTCGTGCATACTTAACGATAACGATAATTCAGTTTACCCCTATTAGGGGATGTTTTTTCATTTGACTTATCTTTTTAAGGTCCTCGGTAGTATACAAAACTTCCACAATAAATCTTAATTCTTTTCAAAATTATAAATAATCAAATTTCAATCTACATAATATATCTACCATTCGACAATTTTAAATTGATGTTTCCGTCATTCACAAACCCAGATTTTACAAGCCACGATATACCGGCGTCTTGATTAATTGTTTTAGTAATTAGTACATATGGGTACTTTCCAGATATTGTCATATAAACTACAAATTAGTTTTAAGTTATTATTGTTTTATTCGGGTACTTGTAGGAAACCAGGCGTGAGGGTTCTCAGAGGTTTAACCCTCCCCCAGCACTGGGGTTGCCACCTCTTTGGAGGTTCCGGGTTTTACAGGTTTGTGTCCAGGTTCCGGGTTTGATCCGTATTTCTCCGGGTCGCGCGAAATATAAACATGCTATTTTTTTATATAATACTGACGGTTTGTTACACGTTTTCTGCCTTTCCTACACTTCAAGTATTTTCTGAATTTTTGACCCCCGCTCTTCAAATGATTTTATGAATATCTGCGACTCCCTTTCATCGCTTTTTTTATTTTCTTTTCTTATTTTACGAAGCATATATTATATATATATATATATATATATATATAATAAACATTTACTTAAAATCCATTCTCGATGTTTCTTTTTCTGAGTAGGCTATGGTAGGGTGGTAGTTTTGTTGGTAGCCACGAAAAATAACTATACATGTAAAAATAAAATATAAAAAATAAATAAAAAGGAGTTTTTTCTATTTAATAGATTTTATTTAATATGAGTTGATAATATGTTCAAGTATATTAATTGAACATAAAAAATATACAAATAAGATTGGAAGAATGTCATTATTTTTTAATGTCAAATTTTATGCAAACAAACAAAAAAATATCATGGCTTACTCAGATGAGCAATGGATTATATTTAAATAGAGTGGTGTGCCGGCTATCCGTATCCGTATCAGCGGATGATCTACAAAAGATAAATATCCATACTCGGGTCCGTATCCGTTTTTATAAGGCGTAATTTAAACAAATATTAGAATTGGCGGAATTTAGAAAAATTTAAATTATTTTTAATACAAGAAGGCATCTAAAAATGCCCAAGGTGGAGTAAATTTTATTTTGGCGTTTAGACTGATGTTAAGTCGAGCATCACATAATTTGCTGGTGGTTTTCGAAACTGCATTTAATCTGTACTGCATTCTAACAATTGAACGGTCTATAGGAACAGCGCGATATATCAAACAATCGCTTCAAGGTCACTGTACTTACATGGAAGATTCGTATCCATATCCACGGATCAGAAAACAAATAATCCATATCCGTATCTGTATCCGCAGATCTGGCTTTTATGTGATGCGACACATCTCTATTTAAAACACAACTTTTTTTTTGCTCCGGATCAGAGTAAGGCGTTAGGTGCCAACCCTATCCAGCACTCAAAAAACACGTGTTTTTAAGGAACACACTAACACCCTAAGGTGCCGCAGATGGGTTACAGGGGCGCCGCGATAATCTTTCATTATTCCTATAACTGCGGTAGTTAGACCAGTTTTTACTTGGGGCACCGCGGAAAAAATCTAATAAATTAAGGACGCCGGGAACCGATAAAGTTTGTGCCCCACTTGATTATAGGCATCTAAAAATCTCCGTAGTTTATTTAGTACAGAAAAAAAATGGGGCTTTAATCGTTTAACGCGTTTTGAGATTACGACATTATTTTAATAGTATAATTTACATTATTTGTGAAACTTGTGAATTAAAAAAAGCACAACTCAAAAACGGTTTGAGACAGCGACCTCCGATTAAATTTTTTGAATTCTCCGTAGTTTATTTAATCTAGAAATAATTGGGGCTTTAATCGTTCAATGCGTTTTGATTATTTATGACTAATATTTTTAATGGCATAATTTACATTATTTGTGAAAATTTTGAATTAATAAAAATTACAACTCAAATAACGGTTAGAGAAAATGACCTGAGGTTAGAATTTTTGGGTTCCTCGTAGTTTATTAGACTAAAAAAAATGTGAGGCTGTTTATATTGAATATATATGAATATTCGCAAAAATCTTAAAAGCGACAAGAGTAAACTCCCATTTCTAGTTAACCTATTTTTACCAAAAGTTTATCAACTCGTGCCATTGATGTCAAAAGCTTAAATATGAAGTTTCATAAAAATCCTTTTAGCCGAATTTGCTCTACGCGTATACACGGACCTACAGACAGACCGCCAGACAGACACAGACAGATAGACCGACAGACATCATGCTAAAAATAGTCAAAACGTTTTGTAAGGACATCAATTCGTGCAGATCCATCGAAATCTCAAAATGTCGAAATCGGTATGATCAAAATACCTCCCTTATATGGAGGGTTCAGAAGCAAAACAGTGTAAGTTAAAATTTTCCTGAAAATGAGTTATGTAGTTCAAGAATCTCTTTGTTGTTAAAACTTCAGTTGACAAAACAATCTTGTACTTAAGTTTATTTGTACGTTATCTATCAATAAAAATATTCTTCTGTATCCTATACAAGCAACGGTATTTCTTACTTTAAAACTTAATTATCTCATCATCAATGTTTATTGACTTACACTGATTGGCTTCTGAACCCTCCATATATGTTGGCGGTCGGTAAAAATAATATTTAGCAATTTTCCAGTGATCAAATGCAGTAACGTTATCTCATCCATGAGTATAAATTTTTGATTTTTAAGTACATGAATTTAATTCAACTCCTAAATTCAAAGATGAAAATTTCGATTTAGCCAACAGGTCTGTTCCCGTTTCCCTCTACTCCATAACTAACCAGGGAGTCCCCACAGGTCATAAAAAAGTAATTCAGATGATTCAGATAACTCAAGAATGAGTTATATCAAAACTAGTTCTGCTTTGTTTCGAAATTCCAGATCCTAGTGGTAATACCAATGTGTTACACAATTCTAACAAATATTCTTAAGAAAATTCCGAATAAAAGATTTGAACATAACAAAATGTATATGGGGAAAGTGCCGCATGTTGTATGCAGAGCTCACAATCGTTGCTCAACACTTTCTCTGAACACAAAACTGATGTGAACGTATGATTCAATGTTTTAATGGATTCCCTGAATTTAATAGGGAAACATTAAACGATTTCGCGGCTTCCCGGAAAGAAATATAAGATCGTGCATTAAGAGAATTAGTGTTTTAACTAAATTGATTGACGTGCTAAATTGCTCGTCATCGATATTCACATTGCCGATTTATATGCCAAAGATAGCGGATTGAAATACCGTCGAGAGCAATATTTATATACTCTTTACCACAAGATCTTCTATCTCTCTATGTATATACGAGGATCATTTCATAAATAATGGACACTTTTTTTTTTGTATTTTACGTATTCATTTTTATAACAGTATTTCTTTACAATCCTTCATTATAGTCTTCCTGCTTTTCAATAACCGAGTCCTAACGTTTGCGAAGCTTTACTATTCCATCCAAGCAGTGTCGCAACAAGGGTGGTGCGAGAGGTGCCGCCGCACCAGGCGCCGGATTCATAGGGGCGCCAAATGGCCAAATTTCTTTTTTTTTATTATTATTATTTTTTATATTAATAAATTATAATCAACACAAAATTGATTTCATAAAAGAAAAATATTTAAAAAAATGGTGATGACTTTAGAACTGCCACTCCAATGCCATTTTTTAGAAGTGATCCGCACTATTGGCATTGCGCTATGCATATTTTTAACGTTCCCCGTAACTGTTGCTTCGAATGAACGCAGTTTTAGTAAATTAAAATTAATAAAAAATTATTTGCGTTCTACAATGGGCCGAGATAAATTGTCAAATTAGCTTTAATGTTAATAGAAAATACTATAGCGTAGTCATTAAATTATGAAGACTTAATTAACGAATTCTCACAGTTAAAAGCCAGAAAAGTTCAATTTATTTAATTTTCCATTCCGTTAAAGTGATTATATAATATATTATTTAAGTACCAAAATATTTATTATTTGTTGTTCAAATATCCCATTTTATTTTATTTTTTTGTCATTAAATATATATATTTTTTTATTTATTGTGTTATTCAGTTATGTAATATAATATGTCTTTCGCCCTTTTGTGTTTCATTTTAGGTGTTTTTCATTTTGTGTTTCATTGACCTAGAGTTTATATTTTGTCCTTTTTTATATTAGTTGATTATCATGATTAAAAGATTTGTAACATAATTTGTTAATATAATCGTCAATATTGCAATTTAAACCAAACCAAAGAAAAAGGTTAAAACTAAACCAAAAAATAATACCAAAGAATGCTTTTTTACTTTTTTTTATAAATTTATTGTTAAAAAATGACTTTATAATATATATTTTTGTATGTTCCTTTACTGATAATAAGTTAGTTCCTTTATGAGGACTAAGTGTTCCTTTACTGGTGATTTTGTGATTTTTATGAATAAAGTTATGTTTTTATTTTTCTTTTATTTCCACTTGCATCAAAATAAAACATTAAGATTTTAACGATCCTCGATAAAATATGGTATAGTACGTTCAAGTTAAGTTCATGCCAGGCCTATGTTACCGACTAAGCTGCGCAGAAACCAAAATTCGTCCATTACGTTACCAACAGCTAGCTTGACACATTTCAGTGGCGTCACTTGAAATACATGATTTTGTGTGTTTGGTTTCCACAACAATTGTTTAAAACCCTAATGTACGTCAATGTGATCAGCTGTTTTTTCGCGCAGGATTGATGACGTATTTTATGATGCCCTATCGTATCTTAAATAACATTTTGGTGAAGAAAACAACGTAAGTAAATGTCTTAAACGTTCCCTTACTGATGCATTCACCCTACCATAAAATTTAAAAAATTGCATATGTAAATAGAAAGGGTGGAGGGGGGCGCCAAATAATTTTACGCACCGGGCGCCAATTTATGTTGTTGCGGCACTGCATCCAAGACACCAATCTCTGTTCATCTGTCGAATGGCTCGGGTAATGGCAATATTAAGCTCTTTCAGAGACCGATAATGATGTCCACGCATAGGTTTTTTCAGCTTCGGGAATAAGTTGAAGTCTGGTGGACTCATGTCCGGACTGTAGAGAGCATGGAGTAACATATCCCAACTATATTCACGCAGTTTTTCGGTTACGACATTCCCGATGTGCGACCGAGTTATTAAAAACTCTCATGCCCGGTTTTCCACCTTCAGATAAAGTTCCAGGTAACTATCTGACAGATAAGGTTATTTGTAACTTCATCTGCTGAGTAAATGTCATCCCTTCTTTCTATACAAATGTATCTATCGGATAGTTATCTAACGGATAATGAGACTGACGTATTGAATTCACTGACTGGTATTGACATTTATTCAGCAGATGAAGTTACAAATAACCTTATCTGTCAGATAGTTACCTGGGACTTTATCCGAAGGTGCAAAGACCGGGCCTCAGTCTTTTTTTTTACTTTTTTGGTGCAAATTTTAGACCATAACTCAAAAGCGACCATAGTGATTTGTGATATAAGACTAAAAATGTATAAGTATACCAATTTTCCAAAATAAATAATTAAACAAAGTTCTGAAATTTTGAAATTTTGATCAAAAATTTTTTGATTCCTTTTTAGCCATAATCTAGTTTTAGGCTAATTTTAGGATGAGAATTATGAAAGAAATATTTTCAAAATTCATGTTATTCTAGTTTTTGACTTAGCCGATTGGGATCAGTTTTTTGCTTATAATTCCAAAACTTTTGTCCAAACTTCAAAATGGACCAAATTTTGTTGATCTATGACCAAAAATACATATTTGCACCAATTTTCAATAAAATCGGAGACAAAAAATTTTTGCTTATAAATCACGATTTTTTCGATTTTTTGACATTTTCAATGGTTTTGTTTTACTGCCCATACAAAACTTAATAATTGGTTTATTAAAGCCCAATTTTTTTCTTAGACTTGACAATGTAGTAGAATTTTAAAAATTCAAAGTGCTGATTTCTATCCCTAACCATTTTTTAGTGCGGATTTATCAAAATTTTCAAAAATAAAAAAAAAAAAATTAAAAATCTACAAAAAAATTTTTTTTCAAAATCTGGTTACAAGTTAATCAGGACTTCAAGATTTCAAAAATTTAAACCGCAGGCCTTCATCGCATTTCGTTTTTGAGGAATGTCCATGCAAAGATGAAATAATCAATAAATTACGCCATAGTAAAATTTGTCATAATTTTAAAATACACAAAACGAATATGGCCTCAATTTTGAAACTACGAGGAATCCAAAAATTCTAGCCTCGGATCGTTTTTTCTAACCGTTTTTGGAGTTGTGATTTTTTTACAGCGTTTACAGCTATAAAAATTAATTAGCAAAAGTTGTGACATCTATGTTTTTTTTTAACCAACTACGATGGAATAAATGCTTATATGTGACTTTTTACGAACCCACAATCGAAACCGAATCAGCGAGATCGTGATTTCTTACTAAATTTTAATAAAAAAATTATAACCGCTACTACAGCAATTCTTTTTCGTTTCAATAATTCCGAAATTTGTTGAAATTTGTGCGACAATATTTTTTAGGTTATGTAAAGTAAGATAGCTAGTGTGTGTTTATATGTCTGTCTCATTAAAACACCGCACTAACTATAAGTTTGGAAAACAGTCGACACTCGATAGCGCATAATTCATTAAATTTAGAGCTGTGAACGGTCACTTGCTTTACCATATGACATACTTCTAGTGACAATCAACAGTGAACAACTCATAGCGTATAGTCTATTAATTTTAAAGCTGTAAACGTAGCTTAAAGGCTGAAAATTCCGAAGTGATGTACAGGAAAATGATGTACTAAAAAAGGATGACGGGTTGAAATTATGACCAAAAAAAGGGTGCCGGAATAATTTTTGCGCCCTTACCAACTTTGCGCCCGAGGTGAGTGCCTCACTCGTCACACCCTAGATCCAGCCCTGTTACAAAACCCAAATTACTCGAGAACTAACTAAAAATAAAAATGTTTTGCCATATAAATAGCAAAATGGATTTAATAAATTATTTTCTTCATACTTAATTCTCTGTAACTACGCCAGTGAAATTATTGATAATATATATTAAAAACATTTAACACATGAGGTGAAAACGTATTTTATAAAACGACCAATAAACATACATGTATTGTAGAATAAATATTATAGACAACAATTTCACTTTTCTTTTCACCAGTTTTAAATTTGCCAAAATAAACTTGCGTTAAGTTATTTTAAAAGATACGGAATTTTAAACATGGTTTAGTTAAATATTTATTTGTTCACATGCCAGAAAAAATGTATTGTTTTATTATCTAAAAAAATAAAATTAGATTACACTTTAAAAAATATACTTTCTAAATAGGACTCGGAAAAATAGAGCCGTTTTAATCACATATTATTGTTAGTAAAGTCTCTAAAATGTTCCTTCCATCTTGTTTAGGACCATCATTTACTTTAAATTCGTTATTCTTTATAAATCATATAAATATCTAATAAAAACTAAGCAATTGAAAATATAAATCACGTTTCTTAAAAATTTATGTGAAGTGTGAATTTTCACACATTTCAGGATTTCGCAGGTATTTAGTAAGTGGATGATGATTATTTAGGATGCCAAAACAAATTTTATGATAAAATATTTTTTTATTAATTTTAATTCGAATGCCTAATACCATTATTTGGGTTTCTAAATATTTGCAGTATTTTTTTTATATAGCAAGGTTCATTAATATTTTGAAAATTGAGCCTACGGCTTCCATTGGTTGTTTAAGTCATAAACTCCGCCCCTCTGATTTCGTATACATTCAAACATAGAATTAAATTATAATTTCAACACTTCCCACTGGTTATTAAATTTACGCTTTTAAAAATTAAATGCAACATTTGCCAAAATATAACTAGAATTTCGACAAAATAATTTAAACAAAATAAAAATGCAAAAAAAACAGAAAAAAATAAAAATTCACGGGAATCGAACAGTGGTTTGCAACGTACGAAGCGAGAACGTTACCACTGGACTACGGACGTTCACTCGTTTACTGTGTTAAATAGCGGATTAAATATTTTACATATTTTACTTAAAAACACAAAAAATGCGTTATTTTCCGAAAACATAATCTGATCAAAAATTCCTGTTGTACTATTCCGGTTCACACCAATGTACATTACTTAGAATTTTTTCAGATTTTTAGTTTAAACCATCTGGGCTACAGTGTGTGGAACAAAATTTTTGCACAATTTTAGCAAAAATCGCGTCATAATAATTTATTTTGCAAAAATAAAATTTTGATCGTTAATTCACGTACCAAGGGCTTTCATTTGATACCCTACACAGAAAACCTTGTAAAAAAATATTTTTTTTTTCGATGAGCATATATTTGTTTATATTTTTAGGGGGATATGTTTTTTAGATGTTTTAGTATTTTTCCTATGTGCGGGTCAAAGAGTTGTATAAGTATGCTAAATTTCAACTCTCTAGGTTTAGTCGTTTGGCTACAATTTTTACCGAACAGACAGACAGACAGACAGACATACAGACGACAAAATGACGGTATAAGGGTTTTTTGGTCATACCTACAAAACCCTAAAAATTAAATTATAATCAAAATTAAATTAATGTATAAACCCACTCTCTCTCCGTAAAAGATTAATAATAAATTTGTATAATTTGACGGATATTTTTTCAAAACTGACCTCCCCCCGACCAATTTCATGTGTGCTCGCCTGACTGATTTTAATATTTCACTTATAGCTAGGGTGACCATTCGTCCCGCATTTTAACATTTTGTTCCGCATTAAGATGCGTCCCGCAAAAGTCCCGCATTTTAACATTTTGTCCCGCATTGTCCCGCATTTTGGATTTGGGAGGTGAGAACCTTTTTTTGCTCTTCACTTGGATTTGGGAGGTGAAGACCTTTTTTTTTGCTCTTCACTTGGATTTTGGGAGATGAGGACCTTTTTTTGCTCCGTCCCGCATTGCCTTCTTAAGAAAATGGTCACCCTACTTATAGCGTTAACTTATTATTTGAAATCATTTAAGTTGTAAAATAAAATTAACTAAAAATTAAATCTTTTAGGTAAATATTTGTACATTTTAATTACAAAATAATTTTATTCAAATATACAGATTAATTTCTGACAAACTGGAATAAATGAATTACTGGGAACAATTAATTCATCAAATATCTTTAGAAAACTAAATGTTAAAATACAGAAATTATTCATAAATAAAAATGTTTTTGAAGTAAGTTTTTCTAAATATTTTTTTGTGACATGAACGCTGATCGTATGACTTTTTCACTGCGTGAATCTGCGGCCTTCATCCGAAAGCTAGAGAGTGAAATTATTGAAAATAAAAAATTTCTTCGGGCTACTGTTGACGTTCGGCCTTGGAGCAGGGGGAACGGGGGCAATTTGACCACGGTCAGAATTAATCAGAGGCGTACATGAATATTTATAAAATAATTGATAAAAATTATCGAGACGAAAAAATATATATTATACATTCATATGAATAATTGGAAATTTTTCTAAAAATAGGTTATCAAATATAAGTTCAGAAGTTCCTTATATCCAAATTTAAGAACAAAGTTATTAAAAAAAAAAAAGAAAAGAAATTGTACGATTCTTGTGGAAACAAAATTTGTATTTTGAATATTTTTATATGAATTGGCTTTGCAGTTATCCCTTTACGCAATATCTCAACAAATAGCCTTGTCAAATTCGGAAGAGAGCCTGCTGGCCCAAACTCAGAGGAGTTGGTCTAAAAATCTGATCAAATCGAATTTGATGTGAACCGAAAGAAAGAGCAGATTCGAAATTTCTGATCCCATTTTCCAAATGTTTATTACCGACCGTCAACATATATAAGGGAGGTATTGTGATCATACCGATTTTGACATTTCGAGATTTCGATGGATCTCCACGAATTGAGGTCCCTACATAACGTTTTGACTATTTTTAGCATGATGTCTGTCGGTCTGTCTGTCCGTCCGTCTGCTGTCCGTCCGTCTGTCTGTTTGTCTGTCTGTCTGTCCGTCCGTCTGTCTGTCTGTCTGTGTACACGTGCAGAGCAAATTCGGCTGAAAGGATTTTTATGAAACTTCATATTTAAGATTCTGCCGTCAATGGCACGAGTTGATCAACTTTTGGTAAAAATCGGTTGACTAAAAATGGGAGTTTACTCGTGTCGATTTTTGTGAATATTTCACAACAGAAAAATATTTCGAAAAAAATTATTGAACAAAAGTTGCTATAAAAGCAATAAATAATAACTTTTATTTGAGACATTTTTTGATAAAACGACAAATTTTGAATAATTTCTGTAAAATTTTTCGAATTTTTTTATCTCAATTTTTTCATACTTATATGTAACGTTTCCATGGTCATGATAAATAATGTCTCTGTTAAAAAATATTAGGCCAAGTTATTTCTACTTTGCTGCTAGAATGTATTTTATATAAGTACTTTACGATGGCGGTCGGTCCTGTGGTGGCCACAGCTGATTTTTTTTAAACATTATGCAGTGTAATATTTATGGTACATTAGTAAAAGTGATTTTCAAAATATTTTTCATTTTGATGCCGTCAGTTAAAACATTGCCCAAATATTTTAGCTGAGATATCCAACATTTTGATAGAATCTTAGGGGATGAAAACGATTAAAATGTGTTTTAACAGATATCTTCAGTATCTCTTAGGACCGATCAGATATCGACTTGGTTTTTGCTTACAAAGATTACCTCTACACTTGTATTAAAACAAATTTCAGTATTTTGCCCTAATCAACCCTTAAAGGGTTGGATATAGATTTGGAGTGAATTATATAACTCTTCATAACTCTTGTGTTTGTTGCGTTATATTATTTCTTTTTCGAATATATGTGTCTTTTTAAAATCTTTAAAAAGTGTTTTGACAGTTTTGCTTTTTCATCCCTAAAACTCACCCACTCAGCCAAGTATTTAAATGTAATCTAAATATAAACTAATAGGTATTTAACGAAAAAATTAATATATATTTCTTTTTTTTTTTAATTTTGACTGGGACATCAAAAATAACCTTTTAATGCTTACGTAAACTGACAAAGTTGTATTTTTAAAAAACATAATATTTTTATGGGATTTTCACAAGTTATATGTAAACTTTTATTCCCACCCTATTTCGCATAAGTGTTGGTCTAAAAATCTGAAAAAACTCTCAATAACGTACATTGATGGAAACCGGAATAGTTTTTTTATTTTTGAAAAAAAAAAAACCAGTGTCGATGGGAGACCTCCGCTAGACTTGCCCTCCCATAAAAAAAATAATTAAAAAAATGCATATTTTTTTATTTAATTTAAAAAAATATTTAGGTAAATCTTCAAAAATACATCAAATTATGTCCTATACAATTTTTTGTCCAAGGCTTGGTTTACTAGTTACGAATCTTTTTAAATTTTAAAGTTTAATAACTTCCGTTTCCGGTTTCGGATTTTAATAAAAAACAATAGGGTTCTTCCCAATTATTAGGAGAATCTTTTAGTACCAGAACGAACTCTTTAAGTTAAACCGTTTTTGAGTTATCGTGTATACACACAGACACACAGACACACAACACACACAGACACACACACATACGGACGGCACTTCGAAAATAGGTTTTTTGGATTCCCTGGACCATGAAACATGGTCATCAGTCAAAATCTCGACACGAAAATCAGACAAAATTTTCGCGATTACAATACTTGCCCCTTATATGTATATTAAGGTCAGGCAAGTAAAAATATAGGTATATTTTTATATTTTATGTATTCATGTATTAAGAGCTCTTAGTATATGTACTTGGAATAACAAACGATAAATTATTTTAATAATATTGTCTATTTTGACTCGAAAGAAAAAGTTTTTACACATATAAAGAATGCTGCATTCATTTGGGTACTAGATACTTACGAAACACTGAAATGTGTGCAAATTCACACTTCACATCAATTTTTTAATATTAGTTTCAACATATTTACTAATAAATATTCATAAAAGCAGCCATGAGTCTTTCGAATTTCAAGTATAATATTTTTTGACATTTATCACTGTATACCTGCAAAACCCTGAAATGTGTCAAAATTCTCACTGCATGTCAATCTTTTAATATTAGTTTTAACATATTTACTAATAATTATATAACAAGCTTCAACCACAAGCTTTTTCAGTTTTTCAGTCCATTTTGACAGTTGTCAGTGTTTAATACATAATGCTAAGCGCAAGATTTTGAAGTTTCCAAACTTTTAAGCCTGGTTTATAATAGCTCCATAACATAACACATACCTATAGAACAATGGGGTTGACCCTTCAAAACATCTGTTTGTAATAAACAGAACAAAGAAAATAGTGTAATGTTTATGTTTAGGTATATATCCATAACATATCTATTTATAAACCAGGCTTACGCTTACGCATTAAATAATTCCATACTCTGATGCACTAAATGCACTATGAGTGGTTTTATTAATTTATATAAAACAAAGATTCTTACGCTTATGCGTTAGCACTATGAATTAAGTACTATCTATTAAAACATGAGTTGTGAATGATACTTTAGTAAAATATTCCAGCAATCCCTTAGTGGACCTCCTTCTTTCTTGATATTCATCTAACCCTTAAATATATGAAAATTTCCATAAATATAAATGAATATATGTGCGCCACTGTGTTGTACTAGGTGTATGGAGGCAGTGGTGCGGCCGCAGCCTCCTGGGTTCACGCAGTGACAAGAGACAACGGGCCCCGCTCAAGTTCTAGGTCACTTTCACGAACTTTCTTCAAGCGGAGCCTCGCTGCCCGCTCCGTACCAATCCAACTAGCTACCACACCACTACATACGACTACACTTAACAACACAAGGCCGAACACAAACAAAAATATTCTATGCCCAAAATTAAATTAACTATTTAGAAAAGAAAATACCCACATGGTGGATAATAAGAACAATAAATTATTTCATATTTTCCTTTATGCTATACACAGTCATTTGTACATATATATATAAACAGTGTGTTTTTGGGAACTGTTTACGCATTGCTTACTTCTTTATTATAAGAGATACGTAGGATATTAAATTAAGAAAGATGAAGCATTCTACAAACAGAAATACTGAATTGGAAAAACAATTGAACATCAAATAAACGATTTATTTTAAAAACTTGATTTTTATAGAATAGAATAAAATTCCGTTGGGAGGAAAAAAAGTATAGGCTATTCCAAACTTTCAAGAGGAACCAACTGGAATTTTCATTTTCTTAAATTGTCATGAGCTCTCTTTTTAAGGTTAGAAGTTGGCTTTTGCTAAAAAAAAAATGAATAAAGCCTGGTAAAAGTTACCAGATGTAAAAATCTAGTTCCACTAAATGGCATCTGTGGAGATGTACAATATATATTAGTTCCTACAACTTCTCACGAGGAGCAAAGGGCCTCAATAAAGCATCTCCATCTGGTGCGGTTCTGGGCTAAAATCTTGATTTCGCCCCACAACTTTCCCATGTCTCGCAATTCTTTCTCCACTGTGCGCCTCCATGTGTTCTTCGGTCGTCCGATTCTCCTTTTTCCTTGCGGGTTCCAGTGAAGGGGCTGTCTGGTTATGTTGTCTGAGTCTCGCCTAAGTATGTGTCCCAACTAGAGATGGGAATTTCAGCTCAGTTTGCGGAACCGGATCAGTGGAGGTCGTTCAGTTTGTTGAGCCGGTTCATTGATCCGGCTCAGTGATCCGGTTAAGTAAACATGTTTTCGAGACACAGGTCGGCCGTTAGTTCGTAGGTAGAACGTCGTTTAGAGCCGGTTCTTGCAATATATGAACTGTAAACATGATCCCGAGACACAGGTCGGTCAGTCGTTCGTTCGTAGGTAGAACGTCGCTTAGAGCCGGCTCTTGCTTAGACCCGGTCAGTTGTCGGTCGTTCGCTCGTGGGTAGACGTCGCTTAGAGCCGGCTCTTGCTTAGACCCGGTCAGTTGTCGGTCGTTCGCTCGTAGGTAGACGTCGCTTAGAGCCGGCTCTTCCTTAGACCCGGTCAGTTGTCGGTCGTTCGCCCGTAGGTAGAACGTCGCTTAGACCCGGTCAGTTGTCGGTCGTTCGCCCGTAGGTAGAACGTCGCTTAGACCCGGTCAGTTGTCGGTCGTTCGCTCGTAGGTAGAACGTCGCTTAGCCCCGGTTCTTATCTAACATTTTTGAAACAAACAATTCACTTTATGTAGCTACTGTATTTTAAACCAGATGTGTTAAGTTTATGGCGATGTTTATTGCCCTTATAAATCGGACATCTGGGATTTGGGCAATATTTTTAATATTTTTATATAGTTTGGTTGTAAGAAAATACAGACTAAGTCTATTAGTTTCAAATAAACTGCCCTACAAATTGATGACAATAAATAGTACACTTTATGATAATACATTACAAGCCGAGTTCTCGCGAAGTTCAACATGACATCGATCCAGATCCGGATCACTCCGGTCACTGCTCACAATCGCCCGACCAATCGTATCCTTGAAACTTGAAACTATACAGTGAGCCGTGAGTCGACTCATTTCAATTTGGTGAACCGTGTCACTTCGGTCAGTGTACTGAGTCGCCTCAGTGAGCCGGTTCGTTCATGAACGACCCATCTCTAGTCCCAACCATCTCCATTTGCGCAAGCGTATCTCATTTCCGATCTCTGACTGTTTTGTTATTCGCCATAGTTCTTCGTTACTTATGGTGTCAGGCCAATGGATTCCCATTATCCTTCTTAAACATTTATTAACAAAGACTTGCAGTTTATCGGTGAATGTCTCGTTAACCAACCATGTTTCACAGGCATATAACAGTACAGACTTCACATTGCTATTTAATATTCGGATTTTCGTTTTCTTGGTTACGTGGGCTGATGACCAGAATTACTGATATGTACAATACCGCCAGAGAATCTACGTAGAGGACAATCATTCCATGCGCATTAAAATTCCAGATATATTCAATAGTTTTATAAGGCGGTCCACAATCACATTCTGGGGAAGATGACAAACTCCACTTATACAAAAAGTCGTTGCATCTACCGTGACCAGTTCTTATGCGATTAAGTTGTTCCATAGGTATCTAGGGAGTTCGAAACCAGGAAGTTTTTAGATGCATCTGAAACTATGGTGCCATTTTTCACTCTTGCTTCGTTCCATAAATCATCCCAAGCTACTTTGGTATCCAAAAGTGCTTTCAGTTTATGGTCCATCCAAATAGGTGCTCTTGATTTCAGTCGTAAGGCAGGAAGAGTGTCTAAGTACTGTTAAATATAAAAAAATTAAAAAAATAAAAAAATACTTAAATTATTATTTTTTAAGTAAAGTTTCGAATTTGTTTTTATTCTCCGTTATAATTTGTTCTGGCATTAAAATAGCTAAAGATTCTAAATTATCATTCAATAACTGATTTGAAAAATTGATTAAACACGGTTAATCTGTGGTAAATTTCAAACGATTCTATGTGTATATTGTTAAATTACTAATGATTTAATAAAATTTATCACCGGAAAAAAAATATTTTTCTGTCTATGTTTCTGTCTGTCCGAGATTCACAAAAACGGCAGGACATATTTTCACTTGATTTGGTACAAGGATATAGCAAAACCAGGATCCGAACATAGGCTATAAAGTATCTCAAAATTTTTATTCTAGAGGTTTGTTTCGAGGTAATTGTTTATTAAAAAACTTAAAATGGCTCCCTTATTATTAACATAAGAGAAAAAAATCAGCTGTGGCCACCACAGGACCGACCGCCATCACAAAGTACTTGTATAAAATACATTCTAGCAGCAGAGTAGAAATAACTTGGCCTAATATTTTCTAACAGAGATATTATTTATCATAACCATGGAAACGTTACATGTAAATATGAAAAAATAGATACTTAGAAAAAATTTCGACAAATTTTCACAAATTTTTCATTTTATCAAAAAATGTCTCAAATAAAAGTTGTTAGCTATTGATTTTATAGCAACTTTTGTAAACTATATTTTTTCGAAATATTTTTCTGTTGTTAAATAATCGCAAAAATCTTAAAATCGACACGAGTAAACTCCCATTTCTAGTAAAACGATTTTTATCAAAAGATGATCAACTTGTGCCATTAATGTCAAAAACTTAAATATGAAGTTTCATAAAAATCATTTTAGCCTAATTTGTTCTGCACGTGTACACAGACAGACGGACGGACAGACAGACAGACAGACAGACCGACAGACATCATACTAAAAATAGTCAAAACGTTATGTAGGGACCTCAATTCGTGGAGATCCATCGAAATCTCGAAATGTCAAAATCGGTATGATTATAATACCTCCTTTATATATGTTGGCGGTCGGTAACTATATACGTCCGGATTATCTATATAAGTTGTACTGTATTTATAAACTTCATTTGCAGCCAAAATATTTCTCTGGGCCATCCACTTCCTTCAATATTTGTTTTGAAGCAGGTCGGCGCCTGTATGCCGGGTGCGCCAGAAAGAGTGCCATCAACATGTTTAATTGGCGCTCATGTCATAATATATGAGATTATGTGTGGATGGCCTGAGGTACCATGGCCGTACGACCAACAGGAGAAAGTCACCAGATACAGGAAGTAGACGAAAACATCGAATCATCGACAAACAAGGGAAATCCAATAGAAAATCATACGATTACATTCACTGTCATAGGACAACATTTAATATATTGTGGCTGATTTGCACACTTTTTTATGTTACATATCGCAAAAAGAAAGTTGTAATGAAAAAATATAAATAAGGACAAGACATAAAAGAAGATTGTTTTTTAAAATAAATCAACACAATCACTTTTGCTAAAACATGATATTTACATTCCTAAAAATTGTCGGTTTTCGGCTGTCATCTAAATATTAAGATCGTTTATTTAATACCCCACTTGGAATTTATAAAATATATTTTCACAAAATTACAAAAACTGTAACTTTCAAAAGATTATCTCATTAAAAATTCTATTTGTATACACTATCATTTCACACCAACATGCAATACTCCAAAGTAAAATAAAAGTTGTAGTTTACATATTTTCCTACGCAGAGCCATAAGGATCATAAGCAATCTACAATACCGATCCAGGTGCAAAGAAAATTTTGTGGAATTGGGCATTTTGACCCTACCGTCCCTATACATCCATCAGTGCCTCCTGCATGTGCATAACAACCCCTCTACGTACTTTGTCGAAAGTTCTCTCCACGTACACGACACGAGAAACAAGAATGATATTCGTCCTGAATTTACCAGACTCAGGAAATCCAGGTATAGCGCAAATTATCATTAAATTAAATTCTACAATGTTCTACCATCTGCCACCAAGTGTCTTAACTTCGTAAGATTCAAAAAAGAAACTAAAAAATATCTAATTGTCAAGGCTTTCTACTCTACTGAGGAATACCTACGAAATGATTTTGGTGACTTAAATGAGGTTCTGTGATCAAGTTTGTCCTGCTTTCGTCCAAACCTTACATTATGTTCTATCAATTTGAAATGTTTTTTGTTTATTTTCCTGTTTACAATTCTTAAAATTATATTATTGTAATGCATATTATTCAATTTGTAATTTTTGTAATACATTATGGACCTTTGTAAAAATGTACAACATTTAATACAGTAAATATATTATTAATTATATATTACTCCCTCCGTCCGAAAATATGGTACAGTCTATTCCAAACAATTAGGCGGAACAAACTGGAATTTTCATTTTTGTAAGTTGCCATTAGCTATTTATTTATATATTGAAGTTGGCTTTTCCTGATCAAAATTGTGTTGAATTGCAAGGAAGAAGTTCCAAATCGACTTTAATCATAACCACCAAATAGTCCAGATATTAATGTATTTGTTCCTGGCTTTTTCAATTCTATACAATCCTTACAACATACAGCTTCACCGAAAACAATCGACGAACTGATTGAATGCGTACAAAATGCATTGAATGCATTAAACATACAAACCCTTGATAATGTTTTTCATTGCAAACTTGTCTAGAAGCAACCATGTTAGCAAAAGGAGGGAATTCCTATAAGATTCCCTACATTAATAAGGCAAAACTTCATCGTAAGAGACGATTACAAACAACATTATCATGTTCCATACAAGCTGTGGAGACAGCCACGTCCTTGTTAAATTAAAACTTTTTGTATTATTCTTTGTTTTATACTAGATATTTGTAACTATTTCATAAATATAACCATTCTAATTAATTAAAATTGAATATTACATTAAACTGTAATTGTAATTGTAATTTTTGAATTGTATATTACAATTAAAAAATTACATATTTTCGAGCAAGAAAAAAATCAAAATGTATATCAAATTTTCGGACGGAGGGAGTATACTAATAAAATTTGAGGCTATACTTGAAATTTTTTCATTCTCATATTTGTTTTCTACACGTGATTATAAAATGATATCCGCAAAAAATTAGTTGGCATCTGTCTGTCTGTTGGTCTGTCTGCCTGCCTGCCTGCCTGTTTATTTTTCTGTCTGTCTGTCAGGTTTAAAAAACATATTTAAAAACAAAACAACAACAGCAAAAACGGACAACATGTTTTAATAAAATTTGGTACGATGATAGGGTGACCATTTTCTAAAGAAGGCAATGCGGGACGGAGCAAAAAAAAAGGTCCTCATCTCTCAAATCCAAGTGAAGAGCAAAAAAAAGGTCCTCACCTCCCAAATCCAAGTGAAGAGCAAAAAAAAGGTCCTCATCTCCCAAAATCCAAGTGAAAAGCAAAAAAAAAGGTCCTCACCTCCCAAATCCAAATGCGGGATAAAATGTTAAAATGCGGGACTTTTGCAGGACGCATCTTAATGCGGGACAAAATGTTAAAATGCGGGACGAATGGTCACCCTATACGATGATAAAGTAAAACCAGAATTCGAACATAAGCTATATGGCATCTCAAAATTCTCATTCTTAACAGGTGATTCGGGGTAAAAACCCTTGACTTCAAAACTTAAAATATCTCCTTTATTATTGTCTTGTGAATAGTAAAAATACATTTGATTAGAAAACAAATCTTTGTTTTTTTTTAATGCATTTTTTTCAGTTGGGTAAATATTTTTGGAGTTACCTGGGGATAGCCTAAAACTGAAATCTAGATATATCTCCCTTATTTATTGGCGTAACAGTCAAATCGTCTATAACAAAAATAGTTAAAAATAATATAACAAATATTTTATTTTAATACATTTTAATTTAGATGAATATTTGGGGAGTCACGGGAGGACACACTAAAACTTATCTTTTGAAATATCTCTCTTATTATTAACAAAAACGTATTTAACAAAAATTGTTTATAATAAGAAAACAAATATTTTTTGTTCTATGCACTTTTTTGATTGGGTGAATATATGGGGAGGTACAGGGAGACACCCTAAATACCCTACATACTGCACATTAAAAATATAAATGAGCAAATGTGTTTAGAATGAGGAAACATTTGGTTTATTCTCATTGAACAAATAATTTAATTCTGAAATCTCTACTTCTCAGCCTGTGTGTAGATGGCAGCAGTATGCAACAAACACACATGTCAAGTATTGCAGTCAGCTGCATCCAATAACTGTCATTTTCCGCCACCCTTTTCTTCCTTATTCTATCATTTCCTACATGCAACAATGACCTCACAATAATGAACACACAGATTACACGGAAACAGACAGACTCACAAACAAAACAACTGTTAAATGTCAAGTCATGAGTGAAAATGGTGCAGAATTTACAGACACTGTTGATCCTAGAGTACAGGTAATTTATTATTTTATTATTCATTCATTATAAATCCTTTTAATTTGAGTTGACATGTATTAATATACATAGAAAATTAATAATTATAATTAGTGTGACATTTTTTTGTGGTTTTATTTTGTAGGTAGAATTAGAAAGACTGAATAATGCTACGGATAATATCAATAAACTCGAGGTGGATCTCGATGAGGCTCGGGCTAGTTTCAGGCAGCTATTATGTGACAGCTCGACTCGTGTTGAAGCTATGCGAGTTAAACTTGGCCTATGCGTTGAAAAGGCTAAACCATACTACGAAGCCAGGTTTTGCGCTAGTGAAGCTTTACGACAAACCCAGGTTGCAGCTATGAGGTAAATCATAAGTTTTATAGTAATTTAAGGCTTCCAACCATATTTAAATTGGTGGAACTATTCTGTATTAGTAATCAGCGTCCTGTATTAATATTGATACATAAAATCGACCCAGAAAAGTATTTATTGACTCGGATTAAAAAAAAAAGAGATGTTTGTGCTTATTGTTACTTCCTACTACAGTAATTGTAAGTAATTTTTATTTTTAGTTATCGTTTTTTATGTGTTCAGCTATTAATCTTTCACACTTGAATCCTATGAAGGAGAAAAAAAATTACAAAAAAATATTCTACTGCGGAGTGTTGAAATTTTTACATTGTTAGTATTTTTCAAAAAAATAAATATTTATATTTTTAAAATTTGAATAGAGGACCATCAACTAAAAGATTTTAACTATAAAATATTCAATTTCTGACTGTTCGAGATTCACGTAAAAACGTTTTTCTTTTTTGGTAATTGAATTTTCACGTACTTTTTTATGATGATAGAGTAAAATTTGGCTTCGAATATATGCTACATGGCAGCTAAATATTTTCATTCTAATGGGGTGTTTCGGGGTTAAAACTGTTTACTAAAAAACTAAAATATCTTCTTTAATATTGAGTTAATATATAAATATATATAACAAAAATTGTTTAAAATAAGTTTAATTTTTTTTTCCTAGAAATTTTCCTGTTGGTTGAATATTTGGGGAGTTATGGGGGAGACACCCTAAAACTAAAATCTTAATATATCTCTCTTATTATCGAATCAACACCAAAATCGTATATAATAAAAATTGTAATAAAAAAGCAAATTTTTTATTTCTATACATTTTTAGGGTGTTGTAGGTATGATCAAAGAAACCCTTATACCGTCATTTTGTCATCTGTCTGTCTGTCTGTTCGGTAAAAATTGTAGCCAAACGGCTAAACCTAGAGAGTTGAAATTTGGCATGCTTATACAACTCTTTTACCCGCACATAGGAAAAATACTAAAACATCTAAAAAACATATCCCCCTAGAAATATAAACAAATGTGTGCTCATCGAAAAAAAAAATACTACTATATTATTTTTAAATTCTGAGTAGGGTATCAAATAAAAGCCCTTAGTACGTGGATTAACGACCAAAATTTTATTTTTGCAAAATAAATTATTTTGAAGCGATTCTTGCCAAAATTGTGCAAAAAAATTTTGTCCCACCCACAAATACTGCACATCAGCATGCCGTCTTCACTTATTATATACCTGCGAAACCCTGCAATGTGTGAAAATTCACACTTCACATCAATTTTTTCATTTAGATGAATATTAGGGGGGTTACTAAAACTAAACTTTTGAAATATCTCACTTAGCACTGACTTAACAGCAAAAACGTATATTACAAAAATTGTTTATAATAGGAAAACATATTTTTTATTTTTTCCTCTTTTTTTCGTTTAGTTGAATATTTGGGGAGTTACGGAGCATATCTTAAAACTAAACTTTTGAAATATCTTACTATTACTGACTTAAAAGCAAAAATGTATATAACAAAAATTGTTTATAATAAGAAAACAAATCTTTTATTTCGATTGGATGAATATTTGGGGAGTTACGAGGGGACACGCTAAAACTGAATTATTTACTTTACATCAAAAATATACATAAAAAAACCGTACGAATGATGGGCACGCTAGGTAGTATAGTGTATTATTCAAATATTTTATTAAGTTTCTTTTAATATTCAATTATTACTAATTATCTACAAAACCCCAAAATATGTGCAACAAACTTCGTAATAATTTTTTACTAAATACTTTTAATCATTTTGTTAAGGTACGAGAGGGCAAATTCAGCACACAGTGCAGCTCGTGAAATGGTATATCTCGCAGAACAAGGACTAGGAGGACGAACACTTGATCCGGCATGGCAAGAAATGTTAAATCACGCAACACAACGAGTTAACGATGCAGAAAGAGAACGAGGAATTGCTGGATCTGAACATCGGGCAGCTTGTTATAGTCACGATACTGCTAACTCAAGGGTGCAACAGCTACAGAAAGAACTAAAAAGAGCTATAGGAAAAAGCAGGTATTTTTTACGAATGTGTTTTATAGAAAGTAGTTATTTTTTTATTTCAATGCATGTCACATTTTGTTATTATTTCTTATAGTATGTCAGCACGAAGATGTCTTATGTTGTTAAATAATATAGTGCAACAGCACCAGTTACTTTTAACGTAAGTAGTTTCACATTTTTTTATTATTTTAATTATTTTTTGCATTGTAGTTTTATTAGTTTTTAGTTTTACACCCAGATATTTAAATTTGAAGCATTTACAAATAATAAAATTAACAATCCACTGTAGTCTCACCGAATCGTAATGTTGATCACTGTTGTACTGCTAGTATATAGGGCATGAGCCACTTCATTCCAGGGAAGTGTAAGTTCAGGTTTACAATAGACCCATAAAGAAATTTATTTATGTTTGATGAATTATGTCTGTAGGTAATATAATTAATGAATTAATAGGGTTCGGATAAGTGAAAAATAAAACAAGTTTATTTATTTATTTAATACATCTGTCCCAACAGCATAGCCAAAATTGGACAGGAACATAATTAACAACATTAAGACTTAAAAATTAAAAACTATCAAACATAAAAAATCATAATACACAAAAATGAATAAATTTATAGAACTTTATATGAAAATTATTAGAATTATTAGAACAGTTCAATTTTTGTATTCTGCTCATAATATGAACACATCCTGTTCAATGGGGATTTAAGGAATAGATTGGTATGTGCCTGGGGAAGATAAAAAAGTGAGGAATGCCTTGTACGAAAAGATGGGATGTGGAAATTTAATTGTTGAAAGGAAAGTGGATCGTCAATTAGATTTGATGCTAATTTTTTAAGATAGTTTGTGGAGCTTAACTGACGACGCTCACTTAAAGATTTGGTGGTTTATTTAACTAAGCTTCGATTTTATTCAAATCTTCATCAGAGCTATTTAAAAGTAATTGTTAAAAAGTATAATGTTCATAGTTGGTAACGTCGCTAGAATCAAACTGACTCAGTTTGATTCTTTTGTCCCCCCCTGTTTCCCAGAGGGGTAAATATAAAAATATGAAAAAATCTCAGTATTGCTGGAAACCGAAACAGTTCAACGGAAATTTTTGATCAGATTAGTTTTTCGAAAAATG
This sequence comes from Liopterus haemorrhoidalis, assembly GCA_963971575.1. NCBI lineage: Eukaryota > Metazoa > Arthropoda > Insecta > Coleoptera > Dytiscidae > Liopterus > Liopterus haemorrhoidalis. The sequence goes on from OZ020617.1 coordinate 7,647,524, forward strand.
TAGTTTTTTTTGTGTCGTTAATCATATAAATTTTTAAAAATATATATGTATATTTTAACACATTTTTTTCTAAAAATGTTCTAAAAATATTACTGTCCTACACCCTTTAACCCAAGATGGTATGAGCAAAAAATTCTAAGTAATGAACATTGATCTGAACTGGAAACGTACAAGAGAAGTTTTTAATAAATATTGCAGTTTTTCTGTTTATAACAATATTTATTATTTTTTTAATTCATGGCTATATTATGCCTAACAATGTTATGGATTTTATGTATATATGGCTAAGGTAGGCTGACCAGACGTACTCTTTTTTAGAGCATTATACTCTTTTCTAAGTAATATCCTCTTTAATCTTACTTTTTATAAAAGAACTCTCAATATACTCTTTCATTATTTGTTAAATGGTGACAGAAAATGTTGCACTCGCTAGTCTGCTAGTGTGTGGCTGTAGCATATAACCATAACCGAATTAAGTACTGCAGCTATTGTTTGCAATATTCCCAGCTTAAACAGCATAAATCTAGAAAAATGGGAAGAGGAATCCGTACCTTTAATTGACGGATGGATAACTATTTTCGAAAGTACGAATAGAGCAAATAGAGAAGTGGAATCACTGATGCTAGAAAAGTTGGCAGCATTTATTTTCACCCTACCTGGGACAAATGCCGAATGCGAACTAATATTCAGCATCTTGGGCCAATATTGGACCAAAGAGAAATCACATCTAAAAATTAGTACCCTGAAAAGCGCAATGAAAGTAAAAGTAAATATCGGACTTACCTGCGACCAATTTTGGGAAATCATAAAAGAAGACAAGCAATTGTTAGAAAAAGTAAAAAGCTCCGAAAAGTATCAAAATTTGATTGAACAAAGTATTGTTTCTGATATTTTTTATTATTCATACAAAATAATGTATTTATTTTCATTAATATAAAATATTGTTTGAGTTATTATTGTCATAAAAGTATTGTCTGTGTTTTTTAACAACTTAAAACCTCATAAAATGAACCATAAAGATAAGGTTGGCTCAATTCACTTTTGAAAAAAATCTGCAGGCTTCATTTGTTACTTAAATCAAATACTGGTTTAACGTTTCAATTCGCGACTCCAAATAACAGTGAGACATCTGGTGGCGGCTTGGTAAATTAAACAGAAACGTATATTTGTATAATATTTGTAGCGTATTGTGCTGCAGTTTATGTGAATTAAGACGTATTTTTAAATACAGTGACTTAAATACAGTGTTTTTTGCCGAAATATTGTTTGAACAGATAAATATTAAGGAAAACTTAATAATGACATATACGCTTCTCGTTGGCAATCACCTGTCGTACGCAGCGCCGCCAACGTTAGTTTGAGTCGCGAATCAAGCTACCAAGCATACTCTATTTCTGTAAAAAAAAATCTGGTCAACCTAGACTTAGGTGGTGTGTATTTTTTTTTTTTTTTTTTTGTTAATTAAAGGGTACTTTCGATTTGATGCTCCGAGCGTTCCGAGCACGTTCTGTACACTCAAACGTGTTCGATTTGACGCTCGGAGTACACTCAATTGCATTCGTTTTGCGATCGAGCGAGCATTTAGAGTGCGCTCTATGTGTTCGGGGTTTTAAGACCGAGCATATGGAGTATGACGTAAAAAAGTGGGGGAACGGCGGGAAAGAAATGAAAGTTTAAAATTAAATTATAAATAAAATAAAAATAATAGCCTTACACAAATAACAATAGACAAATAATATTGTTATTTGATAGACAAATAATATTGTTATTTGTCTATGGCTACAGAGTACGGCCATTTTATATATTTGTGACGTTCTGTAATCAGCAAAAAAATTATTAAAATCACCGTGCATAAAATTAAAATGAAAAAAAATCATTAAATTAATTCATTAATTATTATTTAATTTTTAATTAATTTTATTTCTTCATCATTGAAAAAAAATCAAGGAAAAACCGAGGTATTATATATAATTTTGATTCATGACTGACGTGAACAAATCTGACAGTAAAAACGCCGCCTAAAATTGTTGGGTTAGATTTTATAAACATTACGTCACAAGAACGCTCGCTCCGTTAGTGCTCTATTCATGACGTCACCATCAACTGTTCGCTCAGCGCTCGCTCGACTCTGTACAACTCGAATGCACCCAAAAATATAATTAAAAAAATGTAACAGCTGAGAATCAAGTTTATGTGTGTGAGATCTGCCTGCTGTTATATGTCTTGTTTTTAACGAATCAAAGATGAATAAGTCATTTATAGTAGTGAAATACTTATAAGAATAGATAAATTCAAGAACAAATTACTTAAAGTATTTGTATGAATTTTTTGGCTAGATAGAACTGTCAAAAACAAAAACGCACACTTACCACGCCTCCAACGCTACCATGAAATTCAAACAATCACGTCGGTTGTGCCTGTGACACCTCCATGAAAATGATGAATAACCGTTTGACGTTTTGACGTCTGTGTTTGTAATTGTTCGCGGACGGCCTTATATGTTTTGCTGAATGATCATTATTACTTTTTAAATTTTTTATTTGGATGATTTTTTTTACAATTGTACTAATTTATTAATTATATTTTTGAATGTCCTACTCATCTATCCTGCTATAATTTTAATGTCTACTTAATAAATGACTAACACGCCATTTGTTAATATAATAATTCAGTCATAATTCTACTGAAAAAAATTCTTAAATATTTTTTTAGGCCGTACTATGAAATGAAAGCACACTTCAACCATCTTCTGGAAGTTCAACGTTCCAGAGTACAAAATCTGGAATCACAAGTGTGTAATGCTAAATTAACATACGCAGATGCTTTGCGTAATCTTGAGCAAATATCAGATGAGATACATCGTACACGTAGTAAGACCCATCGAAACTTATCGAAGGCTCAAGAGCAGCAATCGGAAACACCTGAAACTATAGGATCATTCCCAGAATTCCCTTACCAGGAAGAGGATGAATATTTGAGTCTTCCAGCTACATTAAGTACTACTTCAAGTCCAATTCAATCAACAATGGATGAAGTGTCTGGTAAAAATATTACTTTTGATACTGTTAGATTTGTGTCATAAAGAGTTTAGACAAGTTTCACATAGGGCATTCCGGGGCATAACGGGCTCCCGGGGTATAACGGGCTCCCTTTTTTTTGGCTGTTAAAGCATGCTGCCATGTTTGTGTGCATTCCAATCACGTTCAGTACTTCGCTAGTGACTTCCGAGAGTGGTTGTATGACTGAGAGCTGGAGTTTACATTTTGTAAATTGGTGATACGTGTTTTTTTCTGTGTTGATATATTTTACACACATATCCAGACGTTAATAGCTCCAGTGCAGAGCATGTGGCAAGTGGGCACATTGTTCTTGCGCTGGAGAAAATGATAACGATGAGGAATGCACTCACGTGTGTCCATTCTGCGCCGGATTTTAGATGATTGTCCATTATTCCCCGCCCGTGCTCATTCTGCCCCGACACCGGAGCAAAATGAGCTCAAGGAAGCTTTTTTACCGACCGTCAACATATATAAGGGAGGTATTGTGATCATACCGATTTTGACATTTCGAGATTTCGATGGATCTCCACGAATTGCGGTCCCTACATAACGTTTTGCCTATTTTTAGCATGATATCTGTCGGTCTGTCTGTCCGTCCGTCTGTCTGTCTGTCTGTCTGTCCGTCTGTCTCTCTGTTTGTCCGTCTGTCCGTCTGTGTACACGTGCATAGCAAATTAGGCTGAAAGGATTTTTATGAAACTGTATATTTAAGCTTTTGACATCAATGACACGAGTTGATCAACTTTTGGTAAAAATCGGTTAACTAGAAATGGGAGTTCACTCGTGTCGATTTTAAGATTTTTGCAAATATTTAGCAACAGAAAAATATTTCGAAAAAATTTATTGAACAAAAGTTGCTATAAATGCAATAACTAATAACTTTTATTTGAGACGTTTTTTGATAAAACGAAAAATGTCGACAAATTTTTGTAAAAATTTTAAAAAATTTTCAGTCTCAATTTTTTAATACTTTTATTTAACGTTTCCATGGTCATGATAAATAATATCTCTGTTAGAAAATATTAAGCCAAGTTATTTCTACTCTGCTGCTAGAATGTATTTTATACAAGTACTTTACTATGGCGGTCGGTCCTGTAGTGGCCACAGCTGATTTTTTTATATCGTCATATCTTTTATTTTTGTATTTTTCTAAGATTTTTTACTGTCTGTAATAATTAAACAATAAGTCATCTTACGAATAAAAGTATTTCGATTTTTTTTACGATATTCCTTAAGATTTTATTAAAGATAATCCTTAAGGTGCCTATTATGCCCCGGCTTCTCCTACATTTATCTCAATTTTTTGTTTTTATCTATATATATATATATTTTTTTACAAAATTAGATATAGATTATTACTAATTTTCAGACTGTTAGTTTTGCTTAAGAAAATTGTAATCTATGATTTAACTCTACACTTAAAGTATTTAATGCTAAATTAAATTATGTAAACTTTCAGGTTACCGAAACGTACCAGTAGCAAAAGAAAAATCCAATTTCTCTCAGAGTCATTCAAGTGAGTGGACAGAAATAAATCTAGAAGTTTCAAGTCCTGAAGAAGATATACCGTACCAAAGACTTGACACAGACAAGGAAAAAGTCGAGGAAAAACCAAAGTTGAAGAAACAAAACACTATGCCAACAACGGAAAATGAATTTATAAACACTAAAGCTAAGAAAATGGACAGTACAATCGCAAATTGGATTTCACGAAGTTCAGTGAAACAAGAACAAGATGCTTCACTAAACGGAAGTATGTACATATAAATTTTGTTAAAAACTATCAATAAAACTATTTTTACCGACCACCAACATATATAAGAGAGGTATTGTGATCATACCTAAGGTGACCAACTTTGGAAGGAAATATCGTATTTTTTTTTTTTTTTTTCGTTTTATTCTTTGCAGCAATAATACACTATAATATGATAAATGTAAAGTAAAAACTTTGTTGAAAAAAACTTATAATGATTAATTATTATTTAAACGAGTACTTATCAATCGAATGAATATTTTTTATCAAAGTATCATCTTCTAAGAATATATTGGTAATATTTGAACAAGAAATATCCTTCATATTGAATTTTACGGCAAATGCTGCAGCTAGAGTATCAACATTCAATCTAGGTTTCTCACTTGTCCAAAAATCATTAGCCATTGAAAAAACTCTTTCAACTGCTGCATTAGTTCCAGAGCAGCACAATGTAAATTGAATAAGAATAAATAAATTTTTACTTGGAATATGTTCATTTTTAAAATGGATGAATATTTCTACTCATCTTTTATCAATTTCAACGTGTTGATTTTCCCATTGTATTAATTTTTCAGAATTTAAATATACATTAAGTTTTCTAATTTCTAGACAATTGTCGTCTATTTTAATATCTGGCATTTTTTTAAATAAAAACTCAACACAAGATTCAATATCTGTCCAATTTACTTGCGATGAAGTAAAAAAACACCATTGAAAACAATTATTTACCAAGGTGTTTGTTTCAGACCATTCTTCGATATATTGAAAACATGTTTGGTAAAATTTCTGCACTTCTTTGATAAACTTTTCTATTATGCCTGGATTTAATTCCTCCAAATAAACAAAGCCACTTGTGTGCGATGCGCTCTCGGAAGATCTCCCGTTCGGAGCGTATGCGTCTCATAATCGCGTCTCGCCGCATTTTACCGTCACATCAATTGCAACGGATCGGCTCGGCATCGATCGGATACGAATATTTACGAAAAGGAGGACAAATATCGAAAAGGTGGACATATAGGAGGACACTTTTGAAGGAAGGACAGACCTAACAAAAGGAGGACTGTCCTCCCCGAAGGAGGATGGTTGGTCACCTTATCATACCGGTTTTGACATTTCGAGATTTCGATGGATCTCTACGAATTGAGGTCTCTACATAACGTTTTGACTATTTTTAGCATGATGTCTGTCTGTCTCTGTCGGTCTGTCTGTCGGTCCGTGTACACGTGCAGAACAAATTCGGCTAAAAGGATTTTTATGAAACTTCATATTTAAGCTTCTGATATCAATGGCACGAGTTGATCAACTTTTGATAAAAATCGGTTTACTAGAAATGGGAGTTTACTCGTGTCGGTTTTAAGATTTTTGCGAATATTTCACAACATAGTAATACTTTATTTAACAAAAAGCTATAAAAGCAATAACTAACAACTTTTATTTGAGACATTTTTTGATAAAGCAGCATAAATTAAACAAGTACTTTGTGATGGTGGTTGGTCCTGTGGTGGCGACAGCTGATTTTTCTTTATTTTTCCAGGTAGAAGACAAAGTTTAGATAATATTCTAGGTCCTACGAGTGAAAGAGTTAAGGAAATCTTTTCGCAAGGTATAATGATGCTAAATATTAGTTCGTTGACAGAGCGTAGAAATAGTGAGCCTCGAGCTCCTGAAGACAAGGTGAAAGGTACGAAAAAGATTCCTTCTCCGTTAGAAAGAACTCTTACATATCTAACTACAGAGGATGATACTTCGGACTCTGAAAGTCTCGCTAGGTATGTAAAAATTGTGTATTCTAGTTTATAAAATTGTTATATTAGGCGCTTTCCTTTTACCACTTTACTTAAGAAATCTAAGCTAAGCTAAATTAATCTAAGTTGTAAAAGCGTTCCATTTATAAGACACTGGCTAGGATAAACTAAGTTTTTTCCTCCCCCCTTTCCCTTGCTAAGACATTTGACTAACTTCTTAGCTTAGCCAAGCATTTTAACTTGTAAAAGGAAAGCAGCTATTATGAATGTTTACACCTAAATTTTATTCATTATTATTATTATTAACTAGCTGATTTATACGGCATTGCACGGGTGATTGTTTTGATGTGATTTGCTGCTGTCACTGTTTATAATTAAAGACCAGAAAGATCAGGGTCTTCGGGACCTATACCCCCCCAGTAACGAAAAATTACATAGTTAAACAAGTGTACGGTATTGAAACAACCGTCATGTCAACTATTCAAAAAATATCCTGTCTTCTCGCTGTATTTTAAAAACTATTTAGACGCTTCAATATAATAAAAAACAAAATTTTCAAAAACATTCAAAAATAGTTATTTTTTAATTTATTTTTTATAACTAATACAAATCAATAATCATACATACAACACAGTAATAACTACTTTATAAAAAAATGAGTAATACTGTTCATTAAATAAAACTGAAAAGACATGTGAAAATGAAAACATGCCGTAACGTATCATTATTTCACTCTTGCCATAAGCACAATACAAATGCTAGCGATACATTTTTGGGATTCTAAACGCGTCTTCCATAGGAAGAGGCATCCAACCGAAGATTTTATGTTCACGCGGATATTGCGGATACGCGGATATGAAATTTAATCCGCATCCGCACGATTTAAATGATAATTTATCCGCATCCGCAGAAAAATGGCGGATATCCGCGGGTAATTTGCGGATATCCGCGGATTTGCAGGGCTCTACTGATATATTATGTTGGCCAAAGAACTATTAATTATTCTGTTCTAGCAGTGTGGACATGTTAAATGAAGAGCAGATCAACAGTCTGATGCTCGATAAAGAGTTAAGCGATGTTTGTGAGAAAGTCCTCGGCACCCCAATATCCGAAGTCTGTCCGACTTCAGTGTTTACAACATCGACTTCAACATCAACTAGTCAAGTCAGCAAGTAAACTTTAGATTATAGAACACGATAAAATGTGGAAAATAATTAAAGAAAAGGGGCGTAATACTTTGTTTTCTTTGCTTAACTTAAGAAAGATACGCTTTGCAAAGTGAGATATGTAAATTTTTTAAGAGAAATTTTTTAAATAATTTTATAGTGCCTATTTTTTAAAATAAGACATTGGGCTTTTACGATCTTCACCTGAAATAGTTTACTTGAATTTTTAAATTTTCACCATCCGATACTGTGCAACTACACAGTATCGGAGAAACTAATTATGTTAATGAACTAACTATACTCTATTTTTTTAAAGAACGAAGTAGATGGCGCTGCGAGCGCGGCGGGTGTCACACTGTATCAAATTAAAGTTTATAATTTAATAAATTTTGCGATAAATTCAAAATGACGTTTCAAAATTAATGTTTTTAAAAAAGTTATAATTTAAATGCATAAAATTGCTATTATTCTTAATTTCTAAATAAATTGTAAAATATAGATAAATGAACAGTTCAATAATTAAAATTAATTAAAAATAAGTGCAATAATTCTAATTTTATTTTCAAATAATTTAAAATTTAATTGAAATATATTATTTATACAAACTTGTCACACAATAAAAAGTAATATAACAATTGAAATTTTAATTAAAATTTATTATTTATACAAAATTTAATAAAAAATTAAAATAATTATAAAAATATATAAAATAATATTAGAAATCAATCCGAATAATCAATGGATTCTTCTTCACTTCAAGTTTATATTTAATCGACACTATAACACAAACGTAATACAGACGTAAATACATATAATGGCAACACAAATTATTAATATGGCGCTCGTTGACAGTAAAAAATATGACAGTTGACAGCAAAACAACTGCTGTGTTTGGTACTAGAGGCGTACGTACATTAATTCATTTTCAGACCACTTCATTTTAAAATATTTCTCTTAATATATATATTCTAAATTAATTTCAAATCTATTTATTCACTGGCTTTTATATTCTCACATTATTTAAACATATACCTCCGTTTTACTTATTAGAAATAATAGGTAGTAATATATTCTCTGTAAACTTAGTTTGTACGCCTATGTTTACAAATTTGGGTTAAAATAACAGAGACAAATAGAATAAGTTGAGACAGAAATCTATTTTTCTACAGTGTAAACTTTTCCACGTTCTTACCCAATTAAAAACAAGGTCGAAATAGCTCCTATCTAGCCTACACTTCGTTCTTTAAAAAAATAAAAAATGAAACGAAATTAGGGACTGTTGGTCACCCCAGTTGGCACTGCAGTATTTGTTTTGAAATTCTTTCCTCAGCCATTCTTGGGAATCTATTATTTTTGTTATTTATTAGGTGACTAGAAGACCAAAGCACTTACAGCTAACTTTTTAAAGTAATTATTTATGGTAGTAACTAATTTCTGGTGAAGATTATTTAAATTTATATTGAAACAGTACGTATCAAATGGAGTAAGTACCTGAAAAAGCCTTTGTGTGTTTATGAGTGGTAGTACTGACTACACAAGAAATGAAATGTGTGTTGAATGATGCTTTCAATGTTGCCAATACAATAAAATTAGTTTGATTCTAACGTAAAATTTCCGTTAAAATAATTCAACATCTTATTCAAATAAAACCTGTACACTTAATTATTACTGCAAGGAATATAACATTGCGGTTATGTTAACACTATATAATTTAAAACATTGTATGTGGGAAACGAGAAAATGTTTTTAGTGGACCGATCATTATATGCGAGAAATGAAAGAAATCGTTTTCGAAACTTCCCGCCGATACCGGAAGTAGAAACGGGACGATTTCTATGTTTTAAATAGAATATTAGGTGTGTTCGATTTGCACATTTGCAATTACTGTTTACTGCCGCGTTAAAAAAATCTGTTCGTTTTGTTTCACAGTAACTGCAAATCTGTTCGATTTGTCGTAGCTTACTGCCAGTTTATGACGCTACTGCGAAAAAGTTACAGCTGCTTCTCTTGCGGATTATTTGTTACGGCTGTGTTTATTTACCTTTTTGAGTTGGTACCATAGATAAAGAATAAATGGTTGGTACTTTGTTTTTGACTTTTTGACAGGAATATGGCTAGCATATTTGTTTTGATATTTATACTATATTCTTTGATGGCTAATGTCTTACAAATTCTTTTTTTGAATATCCTGGGACAATAGTTTCTACAAAATTTTTCAGTTTTTCTATCCTGGGGCATTTTGTAAACCTCGCAAATACAGTTCATAACTTCATCATCCGAACTGGAAAAATCTAAATCTGAATCAGATGATTCTGGATTTGATAATATTTCAAGATCCATTAAATATATCTAATATTTTTCACCCTTTCGACACTAGGCTGACCAGATTTTTTTCACAGAAAAAGAGTATACTAAAAAAAAGGTTACACTCCAAAAATTCAAATAATGAGCAAAAAACAGAGGTCCTCATTCAAAAATACTAGTGACGAGCAAAAAAAAAAAGTCTTCACTCCCAAAATAGAAGTGCTGAGCAAAAAAAAGAAGGTCCTCACTTCCAAACTAGAAGTAATAAAAACAAGTGACCATCAAAAAAGAGTATATTCAGGGTTTTTTTATAAAAAGTAAGAGTATAGAAAATATTACTCAAAAAAGAGTATAATACTCTTAAAAAGAGTACGTCTGGTCACCCTATTCGACACACAAGATAATTTTCGAACCAAATCGTAAAAAGATTCTTAACCTGGAAAGTTATCTGACATCTGTCTGACATTTAACATTTACGTCAGACGTACTTCTTATTCTTTACGTATAAACAAATCGAACAGAAAATTAAACTCGCTGTATGTAACCAGTTTTTAGTAGTAAACTGCTAACTGCAGCGTTTTACTGCTAGCGTTTAGCAGTAGAACGCGAAGGTGCAAATCGAACATACCTGTTTATACATAAAATACCCCCACACCAGCTACAAAATCATTTTCTACTTCAAAATAAAGCGAAATTTTATTTCCACTCTGTCAAAATACACTAAAACCCGCATACAATTTGTCCAAACGAAAATATAAAACGTTAGATTCAAAATCTTTTTCCACATTCTATCGTGTTTAATTGAGAGAATTTTAGCAGCCAATTTAGTTCTTGAAAACATTCCACTAGTCCTGTGTTTATTATTATTTATCTAGTCTTTTAATTGTTCTATTAGTTACCTTTTAGTAGTAAAATATGTTTTTTGCACACTAGGTACAAATAATGCACGGTTTTATAGTTATTTATATTTTAATGTACGCTGTTTTAAAGCTATATCATTTTACAGATTTAAGTGACTGAAAAATCAATTAATAACATTATTAAAAACGTTAATTATAGGGCTCCTTATTAAGTACACTAAGTTTTCCTATTACGCGATCAGTGCGTTCCCGATAAACCTCGCAACAGGAAAAAATAAAAAATGTCCGAACCTTAACGTAACATAACATACTTATACAATTTTCACACTAGAACTTTAAGAAAGGATGTTTAAGTTAAGTCGACTTTAACTGCTAGTGTGAAAGCGTGCGACCTCGCTTGAATACAGCCTAACTTAAAGACAGAGATTTTCGACTTAAAGTTAAATCACGTGATGCGCGTGGCCAATATAATTTTTAAACTGTGTGAATTTGTGCTGTCAACATTTTATATTATCATAGAGAAGAAACCTATATTATATCGAGTTTTTAAGAAGTTTATATTTATTATTGTTATTTATTTAGTTATTTAACTAGTTATATTAATAATGTATATAATACAATACAGAGCTACAATAATTAAGGTAAAAATGTATCGACTTATATGTTAATATAGGTGTAGTATATTCTTTATTGAAACATCTTTATTGTAGACTGCAATCAAATAACCATATTGGTTTAATGATAATTCAAAATGTGCGCAGACAGTTGAAATCTGGTAACTTCGTGACGCCAACTTAACAATAAAATTATCATAGCAATTGGTAGCACCCGCAATTTAAACATCTAGTGTGAATTCAAACCGATTTTAAACATCAATGGACATATCCTAATGTTCTAGTATTAAAATGAGTATTACCATAAATAAAGTCACTAAGTTTTCAGTAAAATTCCACAAAATGTTTAAAGATATTTTAAGTTACTTTTCAAGAAACATCAATCAAAAATAAAAGTTTTAAAAATAACCACTTTTGACTGTTACACAGCTTTTAAGTCTCTGCGGCAACTCGTCAATAGAATTACAAAGGGTTTCTTGAAAAGATTTTCATGACATTTATAATATTGAGGAGGCTTTCAACCGTTAGAAAGACAGGTTATATGCCAAAAGTTCACGAGAAGTTCCTGAAAAAAAGGCCGACAATCCAGAGGGCCCATTACTCAGCTTCAGGTATAATTTGATGAGGCGGTAAATATGATGGTACCACTAAGTTTCATTTTTACGTAAAATGGGTAAAAGCATCAATCAGAGTCTACTAGGAAACTGTGTTAAAGTTAATAGTTAAGGAACTGAACACCTCCCGCTGGTCAATACTGGATCTTCTAGCAAGATTCAGCGCTAGCTCATACGGCGAAGACTACACAACAGTGGCTTGAAAGCAATATACCGACTTGCACTGTTCACCAGAGAAACATTTTCCGTAATAAGGGATTCTAGATCATGGTTGCAATTTAGTAATGTTGTATCGTCAGCGTAAAGAACTGATTTAGATGTCATAGCGAGAGGCAAGTCGTTAACATATATTAAGAATAGTAGCGGTCCGAGAACTGAACCTTGGGGAATACCAAAATGTAAAGGAAGATACTCAGAAACGCTACTTTTAAATTGGGTAAACTGTTTCCGGTTAGATAAGTATGATTTAAGCTTGGCACGGCTCTTGTCGTCAAAACCATAAAAAGATAGTTTGGTTAATAAAATATCATGAGATATGCAGTCAAAAGCCTTGCTTAAATCAAGAAAAACACTAAGACAGTATTTCCCTGATTCTAATGCATCCGAAACATACGCGACAAAGTCCAAAACTGCATCTATAGTGCTCTTATCACTTCTAAAACCAAACTGACTATTGGAGAAAAGATTTTTGCTTGTAAAATACTGCACATGAATATGAATATGAATTTGACACTGAATAAATGTTATCTGTGCAGTGGTACATGTACAAAATGCTGAAGTTTTCCATTTACGCAAATTTAAAATTTTTAATAATGTTATTAATGAATTGTATCGGTCTTAATTGCCTATACGCTCTAATATGCAAAGCAATACTCTAAGCAATGTTAACCTAATACAGTTGTTATTGAATAATAAAATTATTAACTATTATCGTAAGAGTGATACTGTGACATAAGTATTTTATTTATTTACAAATGTTTTATTTACAAGGATTAATATAATTTTATATTAAAGATTATAAATTTATTTTTTATGTATTTGTAAAAATTAGGTATTTTTCTTGTATACATATGTTGATTACTTTAAATTTTATGCAGTTTTGTATAATTTTATGTAAAAATGTTTTGTTACTCATTTTAATAAAACAATTTTATTGAAAAATATTTTTAATATTGATGCAGGTAACTACATCTACTGTTTTAAAGGGCCCGCACGTCTCCTCCGGGAATAATTCATTCCAGACCTGTGGAGTCCAAAAAAATCCCGACTCTGACTCCAACTCCTGAATTTGAAAAGTTTGTATCCTTCTCCAACACTATAATATAAATGTAAATAAATGAATAAGTACTTACTCATTTTATTTATTTCGTATTTTTTAATTTTAAATTATTCGTTGAAAATTAATTAAAAAAAGCTATTTAATAATTGTAAATTAAATTAGTTCTTCAAAATAATTTTATAGACAAAATAAGTGTATAGGTAGCCTTTTAAGATTGCAGCGCCAAAGTAGTAAAATCGAAACTAACCAAATAGACAATAACAACTTTTTGACATATGGACAATAGGGGAAACTTCCTAAGCGCCCTGACATCTGGTGGCAATTTGTGGAAGATTCGAAAGTGACATTGTTTTGTTTTGTTCAATGGAGAAATACGTGATTTTTTGTTGTTAGTGTTTTATTTTTGTGAATCATGAACAAAAAACAATCAATTTTGTTGAGTGCCGCAATGTAAATCGTGAATAAGGAAGAATCCTTCTTAAACATTCCATAATTTAATTAAATATCAATTGAAACGACGTTTGGAGGCAGAGAGAAAATGGATCGTAGGTTTTTATGGACCCAAAAACTAAAAATGGGCAAAAATCCAAGCCCATGCATGCATGTTTGCTCGTTGCATTTTATGGAAAGTGATTTTTTACGTACAGAAAAGACTGAAAAAAAGCATTTATCCCACCCAAAATTTGCCTAAATCATCAGTTGATATATTAAAAGGCCCTTCTACTTTTTCAGGCAGAGATATTAATTTTTACTAATATATTTACCATATTTTTGTTGTTATTATATTGACAGACCGTCAAAAAGAATTAAAAATACAATGAAAAACTAAAAATTTCCTTTAAATTTCTTTAGAATAGTATATTATTACATATTTTGTAAATCGTAGATTACCTTTAAATTAAAAAAAAAAAAACTCGGAAAACAGGAAAAATACAACTCGTGTTCATTTTCACCATGTAAACAAATACACAAGTAACAGTTTAATGTCACTTTCGAGCAGGGGTGCACCCAGGAATTTTTGTTGAGGGGAGCGGTACACAAAATTATTTAAATTATGAATAAGGTTCACGTTCAAATTTTAAATGATGATCTAAAAAAAAAGGTCCTCACTTGTAAAATACAAGTGACGACCTAAAAAAAAAGGTCCTCGCTTCGGAAATACAAAGTGATGACCTAAAAAAAGTCTTCACTTCTAAAATACATAAATCATAAGTGAGGTCCTAAAAAACAGATCCTCATCTCTATTTTTAAAATGTTCTTGTGTGTTTTTATTTTTATTTCCTTCCTTCCTAGAGGTGTGGGGGGGGGGCTCCCCTGGGTGCGCCATTGCTTTCGAGTGTTCCAGCTTTGTCGCATATGGCGCTACGATCTTCAAAAGTTTCCCCTATACGTTGTAATCTGACATTTAGAAAGGATGTATTGCTATTTTTGTCTTGATTTGTGTTTTCTTAATGAATATCACACTCATGCCAAACAGATACAAAATCTAAAAATCCAAACAAATGTAACACATGTGTCAGAACAATAACAAAATTGTCTATATGGTTAGTTCAATATAATTCCGCCAGATAGAGTCTGTCTTACGCCCATTTACCTATTGACAGCTAAGTACTAGAGCTAATAGCCATATTGAGAAGTGACATTACCGTTGGCGGCGCTGTAATTCATGGCAAAATGGCTGAATTGTCTAGTATTCAGCTGTCAATATGCTAACAGGGAACAGGTTAATTTAAGCACAGTACATTTTTATTTTATGAAAATGTATCTATCGACGTTCTAACAAAAAATCAACACCAGAACATTAGTAATAATTTCAAACAGTACTACAGTCGCGTAGTACAATATTTGACCACCAGACTGCGTATCCGAGCGTGTCAGTTCTCAATTTCCTTAGATCACAGCTCCGCCATCTGTAATGTCACTTCTCAATAGTCAGGAATGAGCACTAGGCCTATAGGGATTTGCAGCTAAGCACCCTACCATCTGGTGAGCATTTCATGAACTTGTGTACATCATATAACATTTCGTTTTGTGTATTGGTTTTGTATGAAGTTTGTTTTTAAAGTTTTATTATAATCATTGAAAAATGTATAATACATATTGTTGTGTGCCTATGTGCAATTCATTGAAAAGAAGAAACCCGGAAATATCGTTTCATTTGTTTCCACTAATATCAGACACCGTATGGTTCGAAACAAAATTGGGAAAGCAAGAGGTTAGGAATCGTCGCGATGTTTAGATAAACAATTTAAAAATTGGAAAAAAAGTGAGCCCTTGTATGAAAGTTTGCTCATTACATTTTAATGATAGTGACTACAAAAAATATTTTCAATTTTGTATTTATTATCGCATATCTTGAAAATTCCTGTTATTGTGTGTGGGTTTGTAATGCACAAGTTTGTAGGCATAATGCATAAATCTTTATGAACTCTCTGTTTTTTTCAGTGACTCCACACAATATTATATGCCCAGCATTGTAGATTTCTACCCCTTGGTAAACAACACGGGAATTATTATTTCCCCCAATATAGTTAAAATAATCGACAATGGAAAACCGTCATAACTTAAAACCAGATCACAAAATGTAGTATTTTAGATGTTTACAAGTAATGTCACTTCACAAAATCAGAAAATCCCAAACAATTATTTATTTTTTGTCGTTTTTTGATACACTTTTCGCTATTATTTACTAGTAAATGTCAAGTGGTATCTGATTTAGAATGGTTTCAAAAAAATCCGCGTGGCGCTACGATCTTAAAATTTTTCCCCTATATTCAGCTGCTTTCTGAGCTTCTATAATCTATGTTTGAAAATGAATTATAGAATATGGGATAGTTTGTAAAAATACTCTATTGTGGAAACGTCGGCAGTTAAACTTATAAAATCTATGAATTTTTTCTTGAGAAAATCATATTTTTCAACAATAAATTCGACTGAGATGGTTTGAGCATGTTAAAAGAATGAGAACATCAACCAAAAAAATCTTCTAAGTAGTGCCACAAGGAACGAGGAAAAAGGGCGTCCTAAGAATCTGATGGATAATCTTATTGGCGATCTAAAGCTAATTATCGGAATAGTAAAAACAGAAAGAAATTCCTGCTTATGTCAAATAATTTGTGTAAAAATATTTATACTAATTACAGGTTCTGCTTAGCCGTTCGCAACCGGCTTTAAACTGTAGATGCCTTTCTGTGTACGGTAGAAAAAATGGACGTAATACTGACCAGTTACTCCTGAATGTACATAGATTGAAAACATGGTCACGAAACCTGGCTAATTGCCACAGTAGCAATGATAGGCTCTAAATGAATGATTATCACTCTCTTTTGTCCCATACATCCTTTTAACCATATGTAAGAATGTCATTACAAATACATAGTGTGGATTATGATTAGCTACTGCTAAATAAATGCACTATTATTATTATTATCTTCAAATCTCAGTACAACAAATTTAATTTTCCCGCCAGTGCATAACATGCGCATGCTCAAACATATATATGCTAATATTTAGCGGGAATTGTGAAAGAAACCTGTTTGCTACATCCTTGAATCCAACTACCAAACTAATTAGAAACTAATAAGAATCCTATATCAGTTGTACCATTCATTCTGATTAGAATTTAATGTCTAGTCATTCAATTTCCTATCATATCTATTCAGCAAATAACATTAATTAAAGAGCATTAATTTCCTATTAATTCTAAAATTGCAATATTAATCTGTAATTCCCAAAACAATAAAAAGTAGAAAATCGGTCTTGATGAATATAGTATAATATTTAAAATCATATTTGTATTTTTACAGCATCTAAACGTATATCTCACAATATTAAAATTACATTTTTTACAAATTAAAAGCATATTATACCGTTTTGTAGTATATAAAATTGCCGCTAGATGTCACAACTGTTAAAGATTTGTTCGATATCAAGGAACCACGTGTATAAAACACAATTTGGGTTACAGTGGTTTCAAGAACACTTGATAGACCAATAAGAATTACATATTTTGTCCAGAAACGCCTTTGGGGCGTGCCTGTATTAAATACAGCAACAGTTGTGTCAACATTTCCAAACGAACAAACTTTGAACAACCTGTTTCTACTCAACAAACTTCTTTCTGTCAGTTAACTGAGATCAGTTGTTAAGTGTAGTGTTAAAAAGTGTGTCTATGGCTCCTTAAAGCTTTCAATTTAGGATATTTCTGTATATACAAGTTCTGCAAGTTTAATCTAATCAAGTAAGTAATTTTCAATACTTTAAATGGAATACTGTTATTTAACTAAATATGCCAATTCGTGATTTGATTAATAAAATAGTTACGGTAATATTGTGTAGTTCTACAGATTTAAATTTAGGACGTGAGATTTTTTTGTAATAAGTTGACGGAGTCTTTTGTGTTTTTATAAGTGAATGTGAAAAAATATATAAACGCCGGAGGAAGTTTTAAATATAGACATTTTATGTGCAATAAAAATGAATTGTTGGACATTGTTGTACAACTTACCGTATTGTAACAAAACTTTAATTAATGACAAATGGGACATATTATTTTGTAAAATTACCATTTTGTTTTAATTTTTGTGCATTAAATATATAAAAAATGGACACAATGAATATTTAATAGGCTTTTGAAGAGAATTTACAAGAAATTATGTGGGTTATTGGCCAAATTTGGCTAAATTATTCAAGCATAAGGTTTAAAAAATTCGATCTAATTCTTAACCACGGGTGTGCGTGCAGTGTCAATACCTGAGGCAAGAATAAAAATAGCGCCTACAAAAAATTGGTAGATCAGGATCTGCTTAATTATAGTGGGCCCCATACATATGTAGGGCCGTATACACTATTAGGCTAGTGGTGCCATAATTGTGCTCCAAACAACTTTAAAAGAACTTTTATCGACAATCATAACTTTATTTTAAAAAATTGATAGAGACCTCCGGCTGAAATTTTTCCTGAGGTTTTCCTGAGGTTCTAAAGGGCCTTAGGACTTATTTTGAAGTAATTTCCAAACAATTTCCAAAATTTTTTTTTTTACAAAATTTGTCATTATATTTTTTTTGAAATTTCAAAATATTCTAACTTAAGAATAATACAATATAGGGATTTGCAGCTAAGCACCCTACCATCTGGTGAGCGTTTCATGAACTTGTGTACATCAGATAACATTTCGTTTTGTGTATTGGTTTTGTATGAAGTTTGTTTTTAAAGTTTTATTATCATCATTGAAAAATGTATAATACATATTGTTGTGTGCCTATGTGCAATTCATTGCAAAGAAGAAACCCGGAAAAATCGTTTCATTTGTTTCCACTAATATCAGACACCGTACGGTTCGAAACAAAATTGGGAAAGCAAGAGGTTAGGAATCGACGCGATGTTTAGATAAACAATTTAAAAATTGGAAAAAAAGTGAGCCCTTATATCAAAGTTTGCTCATTACATTTTAATGATAGTGACGACAAAAAATATTTTCAATTTTGTATTTATTATCGCATATCTTGAAAATTCCTGTTATTGTGTGTGGGTTTGTAATGCACAAGTTTGTAGGCATAAAGCATAAATCTTTATGAACTCTCTGTTTTTTTCAGTGACTCCACACAATATTATATGCCCAGCATTGTAGATTTCTACCCTTTGGTAAACAACACGGGAATTATTATTTCCCCCAATATAGTTAAAATAATCGACAATGGAAAACCGCCATAACTTAAAACCAGATCACAAAATGTAGTATTTTAGATGTTTACAAGTAATGTCACTTCACAAAATCAGAAAATCCCAAACAATTATTTATTTTTTGTCGTTTTTTGATACACTTTTCGCTATTATTTACTAGTAAATGTCAAGTGGTATCTGATTTAGAATGGTTTCAAAAAAATCCGCGTGGCGCTACGATCTTAAAATTTTTCCCCTATAGATAACTGCGGTTTGATTTTTTGGAATCTTCGTATATTGTTTAGTCTAGAAAAAATTTGGTGCCTTAATAACCCAACTTTTACAATAAATACGAAGCGTCAAACAAAACCTTAGAAAATGGTAAAAAAACGAAAAAATCGTAAGGGGTACCCCTTACGATTTTTTCAATTTCAGAGCGAAAAATTTTTCTCTCTGTTTTACTTCAAAATGTGTATACTTATGTATTTTGAGTCGTAGATCTCAAAAATAATCTCCATTACAAGCGATGGTTTACCGTTTTTGAATAAATGTAAAAACCGACAGAAAATGATCATATTTCAAAAATACATATGAGAGGGCGCTTTAATTATATTTTTAGACTCCCCACCCTAAAATTGGTCTAAATATCTAGGATATAAATTATTTATATTGTTGAATTTAGATAAAATACGCCATGGAATGGATCAAATATATACCATGAGTTCAAAAAGTAATTACATAAGGGTTGGCTATGGAAAAATTAAATAATGTTTACTGGAAGCTTTAGAAGTAATTAACTGTCATCACTCAGTAATTGTTGTCATAAGTTTATATTGTTATATAAAGCTTGCAGTAGATATTATTTTATTTTTCCATAGCCAACCCTTATGTAATTACTTCTTGAACTCATGGTATAATCTAATTTTTTTTTTTTTTTGACTTTGTGTTCTGGCTTGAGAACCACCGAGTTTAAAAAAATATATATATTTTTCTCTTCTATAAGCAGATGCCCTCCTTGGTCTCCTACAACTTTGTTATTTACTACTCCCTCCGTTCGAAATTATGGTATACATTACTTAAAAAATGTGGGATTAACGAAAGTAATATTATCTTGATCTTTTTTTGTTTTTATTTCTAAATAAGTGGTTGCTAGGCAACTAATAAACAAATAGCACGCAAATGTTTTGCATATGTCAAAAGTAATTTACAGAAAAAAAGGCGTATTTTAGATAAATTAAAGTAACACCCGCTGTTCTAACAAAATGTCGAATTTTGATCAAAATTGTGTTGAATTACAAGGAAGAAGCAAATCGACTTAAATCACAACCGCCAAATAGTCCAGATTTTAATGTATTGGATCTTGGCTATTTTAATTCTATACAATCCTTACAACATACAGCTTCACCGTATACAATCGACGAACTGATTGAATACATACAAAATGCATTTAATGCATTAAACATACAAACCCTTGATAATGTTTTTCTAACATTACAAATTTGTCTAGAAGCAACCATGTTAGCAAAAGGAGGGAATTCCTATAAGATTCCGTACATTAATAAGGCAAAACTTTATCGTAAGGGACGATTACAAACAACATTATCATGTTCCATACAAGCTGTGGAGACAGCCACGTTCTTGTTAAATTAAAAGTTTTTGTATTCTTTGTTTTATTAGATATTTGTAACTATATTTAATAGGAATAAAATCATTCTAATTTAATTAAAATTGTAAATGTATATCATATTTTCGGACAAGAAAAAATCAAAATATATACCAGCGTTTCTCAACTGAAAACGTGCCGCGGACCAGTAAAAATAAATGTACTACTAAATAACTAGTATATGTAGACTCTACAGTCTATTCCAAACGATTAGGCGGAACTAACCGGAATTTTCATTTGTAAGTTGTCATTAGCTATTTTTTTATATATTGAAGTTGGAATTTCTTGAACAAAATGATCAAAAGCTTCAATCAATCGGTAAAAGTAACTATAATTGAAAATCTAGTTCCGCCTAAACCAAAGGAATAGACTTTACATACATATTAGTAATAAAAAATCACTGAAAAATGAATAAAATACACAGAAAATGAACAAAAGTTCATAAAAAAATGAACAAAAAATCTCAAAAATAATAATTTCAGTGGCGCAGACAAGGGGGGGGGGCGACGGACCCGCTCCCCCCAAGGAAGGAGGTGAAGGTCTTTTGGTTTTTGCCATTACTTGTATTTTGGAGGTGAAGACCTTTTTTTTGCTCTTCACTTGTAATTTGGGAGGTGAGGACCCTTTTTTTTGCTCATCACTCGGATTTTGGAGGTGAGAACCTTTCTTTTTTTGCTCGTCACTTGGATTTTAAAGTGAGAACATTATTTATATTTTTATGTATTTTTTTTTTCTCGTTGTCTTATTATTATACAATCTGCTTTTTAATGGTTGATTATCCTTACGCACTGGACTATGTCAGTTTCTAATTTTATTATTTTTGTCACCACAAGATACATAGTATCTTTTATGACTACATTATTCATGTTGATTTGCTGAATATTTAGACTTTTTATTTATTTTTTTCTATTGATCAAAATCAAAATTGTAATTAATTAGTATAAATTTAATTTGTATTATTTTATTTTGTATTATTTAATTTGTATTTATATTATTTTTTGTAATATCCAATAAATATCCAACATAAATATCCAACATATTTTGAATAATACTGTCTTCCGGGCCCCCTCCAAACAAAAATCCTGGCTACGCCGCTGAATAATTTATATACCTTTCGCGAACCACTAAATTTTTGCCAAGGACCATCAGTGGTCCGAGGACGCCGGTTGAGAAACACTGATGTATACCATCTTTTCGGACGGAGGGAGTATTTTTTTATATCTCTACGAATTGGCGGTGTCCCGTCGTTTCGCTCTTACACTCTGTATAAAGTATATTTCGGAACACCGTCACAAATTTGTCAAAACCAAAATCACACCGGATCTATTACTGATTGAATTAAACTTTTTTGAATGAGCCTAACCTAACCTAACCTTTTTAAAACATTTACATTTTTTTTTACTTGTATAATAAATTTGTGACCTTCAGATATGTTGCTGACAAAATTATCATAAAAATATTTTAAAAGTCGAAAAACGAATAAAGCCATGAATTATTTTGAATATTAATTTGTGTTTATTTTTCAACCACGTATCAGCTGTATGACTTTAAAAAATTACAAACACAACTTTGTTGTTTGTAAGAATATTTTCCACAGTAAGGTTAAGGCCTTGAAATAAGAAAAAAAGAATTAAATAAATAGAAATTTTCCTCTACAGTCATATCTTACATACGCATAACAAATATATTTCGTAATTTATTTTTATTTACAACATGCCATTATTGAAAAATTCGTGTGAAGTGTGAATTATCACACTCTTCACGATTTCGTAAGAATCTACTGACAATATTTTTGCCTTATTTTTGACTAAAATAGCGCGAAATTACTTTTTCGGTTCACTTTATTATGCATCGTTCTGAATTTTTTCAAATTTTTAAACCGACCCCTCTGAGTTACAGGATGTGATTTTGCACTTTCAAAAATGTCATAGTTTTGGAAATATTTTTTATATTTCACAAACTTGCATTTTTTTAAATGGAAATACGTTTTTATCACCATAAAATGGAACATTTTCTCTGCTTTTCAAAGATTTATAATTTTCTATATTTATTTTTTATAAAGTGAAGCTAACAACAAACCAGTGGGAAACCTCCGCTAGACTTGCCCTCCCATAAAAAAACTTATAATAAAAAAATAAATAAAATAAAAATATTTTTTTTACAACAAAATACTCATAGATAAACAAAAATACTCAAAATACCTCACAATTACTCGTTAATTACCGCTACCCGTTAATAGTTACGGGTAATGGGTAGATAACGGGTAGGCGTAACCGAAATCAGGAATCATCCATTTTCATATCTACTATAAACTTAAAATATCCTACGGATTATTTACAGTAAAAATGTGTATAGGAATATCTGAATAGAATATTGAAACGTTTCTTTTTTGTTCAAGACTGTTTTTTCATAAGATTATTTGCGAAACTACGGGAGCGCTACTTGAAATTAAAATTACTAACTTATCATATACGTTCCAGCAAAAATGTATACGATAAAACGAAAAACTGTACGAAGTGCGGGCACGTCAGCTAGTAATAATAATAAAAATCAGCTGTGGCCAACGGCGCACCCAGGATTGGAGGGGGGGGGGGGCGGTGATGATCTAAAAAAGTCGTCATCGCCCCAGTAATGACAAAAAAAGGTCCTCACTTGTAGAATACAAGTGACCACCAAAAAAAAAAAGGTCCTCACTTGTAAAATACAAGTGATGGGTGATAAAAAAATTCAAAAATTTGGTATTTTTCTCCTTCTTGGGGGCGACCCCCCCGGGTGTCCACTGGCTGTGGCCACCACAGGACCGAATGCCATCACAAAGTACTTGTACAAAATACATTCTAGCAGCAGAGTAGTTATTATTGTAAAAGATAATAACGTATTATATTACGTTGACAATTTCATAATGTGTATTTATAATTTACGATAACCATGGAAACTTACCTGCATACATACAATAAAAAAAATATCTCAAATATATATTAGTTATTGCTTTTATAGCAACTTTGAAAGACACGAGTAAACTCTCATTTCTAGTTAACCGATTTTAACCAAAAGTTGATCAGCTCATGCCATTGATGTCAAAAGCTTAAATATGAAGTTTCATAAAAATCCTTTTAGCCGAATTTGCTTTGCACGTGTACACGGACCGACAGACATCATGCTAAAAATAGTCAAAACGTTATGTAAGGAACCTCAGTTTGTGGAGATCCATCGAAATCTCGAAATGTCAAAATCGGTATGATCACAATACCTCCCTTATATATGTTGGTCGGTAAAAATAATTTCTGTAGGGCTGGATGTAGCAGTTTGAGTTTGTGGGCCGAACGTTGGCACTAATATAATCTGTCTCAATTTGTAATACGAAACTAAATCTGGTTACTTTGGTGACTGTTGTGGTGTAAATAGACTTTTTTGAAACCATGTAAACTTGTAAATCTGGCTTTTACATTTTTGATCAAGTTTCATTATACTGAGGTTATATTCACTCAAAAACTACATGTCAGATACCAAATTGACATGTCAAATTTGTGATTGACATGTCTAATATTTTGAATTATATACAAATATTTATTTCATCTTATTTCGCTTATTCATAATTTCTGTTCTGGTTGTATAAAATATATTTCAAATACTTGTCAATTTGTGTTTTATACAATTTGTGTTAGTAAGTTGACATATACGTAATTTAATGTCAATTATGAATTGTCAAATATTTTGAAAGGTGTTACTTCAGAATTACCACCCTAAGATGATATTTTAAATATACAACATAAAAAATGAAGTTTTCCTGTTAGTTTCGTATTACAAAATGAGACAGATAATACCATAAAAG
Organism: Liopterus haemorrhoidalis; assembly: GCA_963971575.1. Lineage (NCBI taxonomy): Eukaryota > Metazoa > Arthropoda > Insecta > Coleoptera > Dytiscidae > Liopterus > Liopterus haemorrhoidalis. The sequence goes on from OZ020617.1 coordinate 7,672,074, forward strand.
CATTTTATTTCAAAAAAACTAGACAGGTGTGTATTGGACTAGACTTGGGATTTCCCATTACTGCTTAAACTAGTTTCAGTTTTGCGTATTCCAGTTTTTATATCTTTTTTTTTTCAATTGTAGAATCGTGAAAATTATACACGTGTTTCTTTTGATGCGCGTTGAAACTAGTATTTATTGAACTAAAATCATCTTATAATTCAGTGGTTTTTAACGTTCTAGTCGCACGCCTCCGTATAGGCCAGTGTTTCTCAACAGGTGGTCCGCGAAAGTTTTTATATGTTTTTTGCAGCTTTTTAAAAAAAATTATGCACATTTTTTTGTAAATAATTTATATTTTGTTTATTTTCTGTAAACTTTCTGTGATTTTCTACAAATAAAATAAATGTATTTAGTAGCACATTAAATATATTTGTTTTCTTGCAAAAAATGAACCAACAATTATTATTAGTGGTCCGCGTTAGAAAATTATATATTATTCTGGTCCGCGGTGCGTTTTTTGTTGAGAAACACTAGTATAGGCCTCTGATGGTGGACCCATGGATATCTCCTTCGATGTGTATTTGTCTATGTTTTTCACAAATTTTTCTCAAGAAAAAAATACTAAGAAGGGAAAGAAATAATAAAAATGTGCGCATTATAGTATGGAGTATATTATAATGAACTGTATATGTAGTAGCAAACGATTTTTTGCATTTTAATAACAAATTACAGAACTACTTTATTGTATTTTTCATGTTGTCATTCCTAATAGTTTTTTATATTATGTTACAATATATATTTCACCTAAAAGTTAGTTTAATTTTACCTATAAAATAATCTTCAATAAAAATTCCGATTTCTCAAAATACATACGAGTTAAATAATTTAAAACTGAAAAAATTAAAACTGATTAGAGCTTAATTTGGTCTGAATGGGCCTTAAGGTTTTTTGGTCATACCCAAAAAAGGGTGACATTATGCCTTTAAGTCCGGGTTTATAAAGCCTATTGATATTAATGATGATTATGCATAGGAGAGTTTGGTTAATATAACTAAACCAAAAGCAATGGTTTATATATAACTAGAGACCGGTAAAAATATGCAACGGTACTTTTGACATAGGCGTGCTATTTTAAAATTTATTAACAAAAAAATAACAAAAAACAAAAGAATAAAACACTTGTACCGCAATGAATTCTTATCTTAATAACGACACCTCATTATTTTGGGATTATATCCGAGATAGGTAATTCCGGTCACTCCTTTGCCATTGGTCAGTTTTTGATAAGATATTAAATTTTTATACGCTACACTATTTGTCAGCAGGGCACATTATAAATATATATAATTACATTTTATTTCTACAGATAACACATGTGCCGCTTTTTATCGAAAAACACTTAACTAAAGTACCGTTGCATATTTTTGCCGGACTCTATATATAACTATCCATTTTAATCCCGTATAGTCTCTTATTAAAGTTGTGATTGAAATCCGTATTTTCCTCGTCATTAAACAAAGATTTGTTAAACAAACCGAACATTTCAATAAACGATAATACAGTTTAAACATAGATAAAACTGCCAAAATTTGATGTGTAAATATAAGATAATATTATCGTTGTAGGTCAGAAAGTTGTTTCTACTATAGCTATGCATGCAAAAATGCAAAGACATCTTGAGAAACGCAAAGGCCTTTCTAAAACCAACTATGGTTGCATGAACGGAGCGGAGCTTACGTTAGTCACCGACTGTTAAACGTGACAACAGCTGAGAAAGTTACCTACGGAGGTGTTCATGGACTCAGATTTATTAATGGAGGAATTATCGTGAATTTCAAATAATAGAACTGCAAATTATTTATGTCCAATTATTGTAAGAGTTTCATATTGACCACATTCACTCTACAGCTTTTTTTTGCAATATTTCAACACCACACTACACTCTACACCAGGGGTGGCCAACCTTTTTGGAAGCAAGGGCGCAATTAAGAATTTTCAGAGACGTTGCGGGCGCAATTAAGAATTTTCAGAGACGTTGCGGGCGCAATGATATGTAATGACATCATATATGTTTTGTTTTTTATTGTTAAAGTTAATTTTATTTTTTTTTTTTCATTTCTTAATTTTAATTTCTTAATTTTTGTCATTTTTAATTTTGTTTGATTTTACTTATAGGTTAAAATCCCATTCATTTTTGGAAAAATGCTCTTCTTCATTTTTAAAACAACATAATACAACAAAATAATAATAATAATTTGTAATAATAATTTATTGAACGACATTTATTATATATAATTACATAATATATGATAAATTATTATTCGTTAATGAGAAGGTTGAGGCTGTTTCTTGACATAATTTTTCAAAATCAGGACGAAATTAGCAGTAATTTGATACTGCTACTCTTAAACTGTCATTCAATGTTTAGTTTTAATAAAATAAAACAAAAAATGGCGCCAAAATTCGATAGAATTCGCTAAAATAATATTTTTTGTAGTGGAACTACTTATATTTTATTATATAGGGAGGGATTTAATATGGCATAATAAAAAATCACTTTTCACACAAACTTCAATTCATAAATAAGTATTTAATTCCAAGAAAATTTTGCTTAAAAGTTGGAGAACGAAATAGATTGGAAATAAAATTTAAAAAAAATATTTTAATTTACCGGGAATCGTATCGCGGGCGCATAACAGATCGCCCGAGGGCGCAGTTGCGCCCGTGGGCGCTGTGTTGGCCACCCCTGCTCTACACTGTAAAATATTTCTTATTAATCTAATGAAGACTTGAATACGAAGCAAATGCAGAAAAAAACGCTGGGATGTTTGGCAAATTATTTAAATTTTGTTTAGAAAAAGTAAATGGAAGCTTTTAGTTCTCAAATAACGAATAAAAGTGATTATCAAAAAAACTGTTGATTTTGATGTGATAAATATTCCTAGACATCCAGTATTTTGTTGGCTTCTTACACCTATTAAATACCTTCAAAACCCTAAAATGTGTGAAAATTCACACTACACATAATTTTTTTTTTTTGTCTATAAATTTTGCTTATCTTTATATGTGTATGTAACGACAAATGTAAATGTCGTTAGATGTCAAGCATGAAATAAATACTACTACAATTACTACTCCAGTAGCTACGCATTTTTGTTTTGTTTGTAGTCAGGGCCGGAGCGAGGTTCTTTGACGCCCTTATGCAAGATTTAATTAAGCGCCCCCGGAGAGGGCAAAATTTTAAGTGAAGACCTAAAAAAAGGTCCTTCCTTTCAAATTTCAAGTGAAGACTTAAAAAAAGTCTTCACTTCTAAATTTCTGGTGAAGACCTAAAAAAAGAAAAAGTCTTTATTTTTAAATTCTAAGTGAAGACCTAAAAAAAAAGGTCCTTCAACCTTGGCGCGTGTAGGGTGACCATTCGTCCCGCATTGTTACTTGCCCGCAAAATGTCCCGCATTTTGATATTTGTCCCGCAAAATGTCCCGCATTTTTAATTCTAACTAACTTTACATCAATTTAACTGTCAGTGCTCTACTTTTCATATAGTTTGATAATGATAATTTTTGAATTTTGATATTAAAATGTGTATATTTACATTATACCATGAGTTCTGAAAGAAATTACATAAGGGTTGGCTATGGAAAATAAAAGTAATGTCATCAGCAAGCTTTAGAATTAATTAACTGTCATGACTTTTGTTGTTATCATAAGTTTATATTGTTATATAAAGCCTGCAGTAGACATTATTTTATTTTTCCATAGCCAACCCTTTTGTTATTTCTTTTTGAGCTCGTGGTATATGTAGTTATCAGTGTAATTTATTTTTTTGTGATATTTTTTATTCAATTGTTAATTTTTTTGTCGCGGTAATTAAATTATACTAGCCACAATTGTTAAATCGTTTAATACATTTTTGTTATCTTTTGTACTCCTTTCCTCTCATGTACGCAGAGCCGTGTTTTGGCGCCCTTAGCAAATAAAAACAAGGTCTCTCACCTCCCAAAATCCAAGTGACGAGCAAAAAAAAAGGTCCTCACCTCCTAAAATCCAAGTGACGAGCAAAAAAAAAAATGGTCCTCACCCTGGACCGTCCCGCATTGCCTTCTCAAGAAAATAGTCAGCCTACCCTAATGTCTTGATTACCCTGCATACCGCGTTCTTCCGGCCCTGTTTGTAGTTATGCTTCTTATGCGACATTTAGCTTCCAGCAGAGTTGATATCTTCATCTTACCATTTTTACTTAAAAACACTCTTTAGTTTTTATTTAACCAGCTGCGTTATGGGATTCCCAATGTCATAGGAAAAGTAGCTTAATTTTTTATAATTTTTTCCTGTTTTTATAAATTTTTTATTTTTGCATTAAGTATTAGACACGTGTAATTTATTACTATCAATTTTTACCCAAAAATTTTAATTTTAAGGCAAAAAAATAAATTCATATGGCCTAATATTTTATAAACAAATTACCTCATCCATTCTCTCAGTTAAATAATGATATTGAATTCTTTCACATGAGTGTTTTAAACGAACTGGTTTGTTGTAATCAAGACCGAATGATCCAAGGCCGCAGTTACCGTTCTTAAGTTCTCCAGTTTAGCACTATTCCGGGTTTGGCGAGTTAGCTGTCAGTACCAGACTCAGACAGGTACCGAAATAATTAGTCACATGTGGCAACCTCGCACGGTACTAGTGATCTATTCATTGTATTTGATCTTTAGATATAACTTATTGTTTAATATTGTGAATTAAACATTTAAGAAATTGAACTTTTACCTTTACTATGTTGTCATTCTTATGTTATTTATATCATTATTCTGTTCAGGACTAGTAATCCTGACACTAATCTATGCTTACATCAGTACATATATGACAATTTATCGGTAATAATTTAGCTATAATAATCTCGTTAGAAAAATAACCAAAACTATGTTTATTTTCAAGGCAGAGATTAATTGTTATACGAGGGTTATCTTTTATGTTTTTACAAACGACCACTAGTTGGCAATATTGAACTGTATCATTACTATATTCGTAAAATTTGACATTTGTTATTATGAAATCAGTGGCAGCTTATAAATTGACCGAGTAGTTTGTTGACATTGAGCGTTTAAAAAAACTAGTTTGTGAAAAAATGGAAATTACTCGTGAAGGCTTTCGTTGGATGATTTTTTACGATTTTAGTAAATGCCTAACTCAATAACAATACTTAGATTCGCTTCGTTCAACTTTTGGTAATGAAGCACCATCAGAAAAGACTGTTTACGATTGGTTTGCAGAATTTCGTCTTGGTCGTGCGTCCGTCAGTGATGAATCTCATGAAGGTCGATCAAAATCGGTTGTGATTCAAAAAAACATCGATGCTGTGTGCAATATGATTGAAGAAGATCGGCATGTGACTTACCGTGAGATAGAGGCATCCTTTGGCATATCGCAGTTCTAAATATGTTCTATTTATAGTAATTATATGTTCTAAATAAACTTCTTATCAACTTAATAAACTTCTAAAAGTTAAGTTGTAAACAAAAACTAAAAAGTTAGTAGTTGGTACGACTGAGAAGTATACAACTGTCATCCAAAAATTTGAGCGGAGGTACTTTTGAAAATAGTGTAGTTTGTAGTGTAGCATCGAAAGTTGGAAGGAAGTATTGTGTTTCACATTATACTTTTTACGTCAGTACTACGCAAAAATCTGTAGTGCTTCGCAAAAAAGTATAATGTAGAACGGACTTAAGACTGTCTCACATTTCTGTGAGATAGAGGCATCCTTTGGCATATTGCAGACTGCAATACATTCGATTTTGCAGAACATTTAGCTGTGAAAAAGATCTGTGCCCGATGGATTCCGCATAATTTAATCGAAGCTCAAAAAAAGGCTCGTGTTGATTGGTGTAAGGGAATTCTAAAATAATTCAACCTAGGCGCTGCAAAATCCGTATGCAACATCATTACAAGTGACGAAACTTGGATTTATTCATATGAACTGGAAACTAAGCAACAATCCACAAGTTGTTCGTTCACGAAACACTTCCAAGAAAACGATCGTTTGTTTCTTCAGTTGAACTGGACATGTCGCAACCATTTCTTTAGAGTTAATGCTGCATAGTATACAACAATTTGTTTGCCAGAAGTCATCGGCAAAATCAGGAAAAACAACCAAAAACGTCGCATCATTCTTCATCATGACAATGCAAGCTCCCACACAGCACGTCAAACAATTTATTATTTGAAGGAGAAAAACGTCGAATTAATGCCTCATTGTCCGTATTCACCTGATTAATCCCCTAAAGATTTTTTTTCTTCCCCAATGTCAAACAAAAAATGCGTGGACAGCGATTTTCATCACCTCAAGAAACTGTTGAAGTCTTCGTAAACCATGTTTCTCAGGTACCAAGTTCAGAGTGGAAAAAATGTTTCGAGAATTGGTTTGAACGCATGCAAAAGTGTATAAATCTTAAAGGCGAATATTTTGAAAAGCAATAAAACATTTTGTTCCAAAAAAATTTTTCTTTCTTAGTTTTTGTAAAAATCTTAAAAGGTACAGTCTGTTCCAAACGGTTAGGCGGAACTAAATGGGAATTTTGTTCTTTTAGGTTGTCACGAGAAGGGACCTTGCTAGGGTTATTTCATTTTTCACGTTGGAATGTCAAAATTTAAAATTCCAACAATGAAACCATGGAAACGAAGTATATATGTCAAAATTAAATTATTTTTTTATATATTTTAATGACAAAAATATAAATAATTGGGAAATTTGTAATAAGAATGACACAAAAAATTAACATATAAAGAAAATGGCATTTTAAAATGATGAAAAAAATCACCAAAAAATGTTTATTGTAAGTATGATTTACAAAGCTTAAACAAAACGGCCGAAAAGCACGATTTAAACGATGAAAGTAACTAGATTGCAAAATCTAGTTCCGCTTAACCGTCTGGAACAGACTGTAGCCCTTGTACTATATGTTAAATTTTGTTTTGAAAAACCAGTCTATTATTTATTTATCTTTTGTTTACTATTTTTACTATAATAGTAGTTGTTTTCTTGTTACATTTGAACTGAATACAACATTTAATTAATCAGATTTTGAAAGGTTTCAATGTGATATCGTTTTAGAAAGACGACAAAGACTTGATTACGGTAAGGTTGCAGCATAACTATTGAGTAATGCTATAATATAACTTTCATGTTTATGCTTTTATTGAGGTGTAGAACATGTAATATATTTTTTTCAAATTATTTCCAAGGTCACCGGTGTATTCACATGTGTACTGTACATTATTATACTTAATTATCAACGTTACTTCTATTCATTCCAATTTAAATGATATTACATAATTAGCCACAGCTTTTAGTGATTTACTTTGGTCATAAGTTAAAAAAATGGATGTGAAGTGTGAATTTTCACACATTTCAGGGTTTGTAGGTATTTAATTAGTGTAAGAGCCAACAGAATGCTGGATGTCTAAGAATATTTTTTTGATAAAAAGTTTTTTGATAATCATTTTTAGGCTTTTGTAGGCATGACCACCAAAAAACCCTTATAACGTCACTTATGTGTCATATGTCTGTCTGTCTGTCTGTCAGTACGGTAGAAATTGTAGCCATACGGCTGAACATAGAAAGTTGAAATTTGCAAAAATAGGAAAAATATATATATTTTTAAATTTTGAGTGGAGTATTAAATGGAACCTCTTAATGCGTGGATGCACAGACAAATTTTTATTTTTGATTTTTTTTATGGGGTTTTTGTCAATATAATGGAAAAATCTTTTGTCCTCCACTCTATCTCCCAGAGGGGTTGAACTAAAAATCTGAAAGAAATATCAATAATGTACATTGATGGGAACCAGAATAATTCAACAGGAAATTTTGATCAAATTCGTATTTTACAAAATATAGAATTTTTTGTGTCGTCGAAAAAAAAAATTATTTAAATAAAATTTATTGTGTGGTATCAAAAGAAACCCTAAGAAAACCTAAGGTTAAATTAAAAATCTGAAAAGATTCTAAGCAATGTATATGAACCGGAAACGTACTAGAGGAATTTTTTATCCGATTTCGTTTTTGGAAAATATTACAGTTTTTGTGTTATTGAAAAAAATATATTTTTTTTAATTTATAGTTTATTGTGGGGGATATTAAATGCAAGCTTTTTAAGTGCAGATTAAGGAACGGTAATTTATTTTTGAAATACATTTCATTTTGACTAAATTTTGCCGAGTATTAAGATTTTCGTTTAATATCTTAGCTAAAATTAAAAAAATATATTTGTATATACATGGATTCATTTTGCTATGGATAGAGAAGATGTACGTAAATTTATTTTGCAAATATTGACTAGGAAAATAAATACATAACTGGACGGTTGCTGGGATTCCAGTTCTAGTAGAGAATCTGTTAGTTTTTCATATAGTCGCAATATAAACAATGTCTCTGTAGGCGTTATGCTCTTGCGTGAGAAAAGATCGCCCGCAGTGTTGCCAGGTCTGGATTTGAATGATATTTTTGCAATTAAACCAAAAAAAAAAAAAAAAAAATGAAAAAATCCATCTGCAACCTTCTTGTCGTGCCTATTGATTTAAAGGATTTAAAACCAACACTTGTAATTGTGTTATGTAGTGACAGGCATTCATCGTTTGGCCTTCTAATAATAATTATTCACTGACTAAATACCTACAAACTACAAAACCCTGTTAAATGAAAAATAAAAAAATGTTGCTTCTGAGCCTCGCTAAGAAAGAAAAATTGTTTCTGAGCCTTCCTCTCGGCTAACACATCGAATTTTCGGTACGAAATGTGGTGGATGGGTGGTCTGATACACTCTGCACATCTCACTTTCAATATGCGCTTACCTATGCAGTAATTTTGTAATTTATCTTAACTAGATTAGACTGGGCTGTAATGTGTGACCGCCTTTGTCGTTTAACTTTACTGGTCACCTTTAGAAATTATTGTTATGTTCATTGTTGCTATGACTGTACAACTACCCACTTTCAATAAATTGTATCAGAGATCAGAACCAAGAGAATTAAGTCTAATTAATCTCTGACTGTAACCCATTTATCTAGCAAATATAATCGCTCATTCGCAGAAATGATTTAAAATTGAATTATTGTCAATTGTCAAACCAAAATTATGGAAAAAATTAAACTGATACTTTGGAAAATGTTACATTTTCGTGGTAATTTATCATCAATACAATCGTAATCATCATCGACTATCACCCAAAGTCGTCAACTGCTGAACATCGATCTCCCCACACAGAAAAAAGATAGATCAATTGAGCCCATAATTAGGAAAGTGGTCTAAGTCAAAATTTCAAAAAAATGAGTTTATTAGTTATTTCACATCACATTATGTTAAACTAAATTAATCCAATGTAATTTTCACGATATTGTCAAAAATGAACCATTAGGTAGTGGTTGTAATTTCAACATTATATGAAATTCATTTAGTGTTAATTATGAAAGTGGTCTAAATCAAATAATAATAATATTGAAACGATAGACCACAAATTTTTGGTATCTGGTCATTCCTTTCTGCCGAATGACCGTGATTTCGGGTTGATAGAAATGAAAATAAAAAAATAAAATTACTTATACAACCCTGAGCTTTATTATGAATTGATAGAAAAGTGTAGAAGAAGAAATAGATTTTCGGTAAAACGAATGTCGCAGCCGGATTTTATTTCAACGAAACCACTAGAAGAGTCAACGACAAGAAGAATAAAAAATACCGCGGGCGAATCTGTCTCTTGGCTTCAAATTCAATGGATGAGATTCTTGAAAAATGAACCTTATAAGATGCTCCATAAAACTTCTTTAGATGATTCTAAATTCCACGTTTTGGATCTTTCACCTACAAGTGGAAGACCAAAAGTATACGGAAATATAAAATTACTTCCATTATACACCACCCCTAGACCAGTAACGGAAGAAAAACATAAAGATCATCTAAATTTAAATAAATGATTCAACTACTGTCTCAATCATTTGTTCATCGAATTAATTTTTGCATTTTTACAAAATTGAATACGATCGAATATCGTGCAGTGATTAGATACTTGTGTTTGAAAAAGAAAACGAACAAAGAGATCAACAACGAATTGAACGATGTTTATGGGGACTCTGCACCTTCTATATCAACAATAAAATATTGGACAGCTGAATTCAAACGCAGTCGTAAGAGCATTTTTGATGATGGCCGTCCAGTCCGTCTAAAAGAGGTCACCACGCCAGAAATGGTCGATAAAACCCATGGAATGACATCGACGATCAATGAGTGACTAAGCGCGAGATAGCTGAGTCTGCGGGCATCTCAACCGAACAGGTGCTCAACATTTTGCATGAATATTTGGGCATGAGGAAGCTCTCTGCCAAATGGGTGCCGCATTTGCTCTCAGTCAACAACAAACATGATCATCTGACAATTTTGGAGGAATGTTTCGCAATGTTCAACCCTGATAAGAAGGACTTTTTTCGCCGTTTCGTAACCGTGGACGAAACATGGATCCATCACAACACACCAGAGACCAATGAACAGTCGAAACAATGGACTGCTCCTGGCGAATCGAAGCCGAAGAAGGCCAAGGTGGGTCTGTCGGCCAACAAAGTCATTGCCACATTTTTTGGGAATGCGCACGGTATCATTCATATCAACTACCTGGAAAATTGTAAAAAGAAAGGAAAAGGGTAAAATGATTATAGGCGTATATTATGTAGAGCTGTTGGATTTGACGCCGATTTAAAGCGAAAGCGGCCGCATTTGGCGAAGAAAAAAGTGCTGTTCCACCGGGAAAACACACCAATTCAGAAGTGCGCAGTCGCAATGGCAAAACTCCATAAATTTCGCTATGAATTGGGTCGTCATCCACCATATTCGCCAGATTTGGCCCCTTGCGACTATTATTTATTCCAAAACTTGAAGAAATGGCTCGGTGGTAAGAGATTTGGGTCGAATGAGGAGGTCATCGCTGAAACAGAGACCTATTTTGAGGGCTTCAAGAAATCGTATTAGTCGGAGGGCATCGAAAAATTGGAAAATCATTGGACGAAGTGTATTGTTCTAAAAGGAGACTATGTTGAGAAATAAATTGAGTTTTGCCGAAAGAGTTGTGTTGTCTTGCCTAGGACGATTACTTTTCAACCGCCTCTTGTAACTGACGGTTAAGAATTTTTTACTATACCTACAAAACCGGGGGGGGGGGGGGGGGTTAAAGGACTCAAGTGATGACGACTTCAAAAACAAAATCTGATTTACAAATTCATGGGCCACTTTAGCTCGCTTTGGGCTCTACTTTTCTGGGGCCCTGAAACATTGCTTAACTGCGTTTAATACTAGTTACGCCAGTGCTAATTCTTCTATTAGTCGAACTTAGCTCTGCATTATTGTTTGCAATTTTATATAAATATTTTAAAACAATTTTTACTGTTTTTTTTATTAATTCTGAGAACAATAAATCCAAGAATATCATGTGATAAATTTAAATATTTATCTATTAATTACTTTGGAAGTTTATTTGATTTAATAATGCAGTATTTCTGCATAATTATTACCTAGAAATTATATATGACTTTGAAAAATAACATTGAAGATTACCACTTTCATATTGCATTTCTGTATTTCAAATTACAAATTTAACGTGATTTTATCAAGGACAACATTTTAAAACATATTTTTGCAACAAAAAATCTTATGTAATCTGAATTTAAAATGATGAAAATTAATGTGTAATAAAAATGTTATTGTTAATTTTTTCATTGAAATTGTTTTATTAATGTTTCTAAAAATATTACATTTCAAGTAATTAATTTTATCTATGTCTTAGTCATATTATAAATACATTATTCATCTATTTTGAAATATTTCCGACAGAAAAATAAAAATATGAATTTTTCAAAATACGCATGAATCATATTTTTAACTGTTTGTTTTAGATTAATGTATTGTAGATTAATATTTTAGAGTTCGTATGTAATTAGTAAGTAAAAAAATAATGTGAATTTTGAATTTTCACACATTTCAGGGTTTTGTAACTATTTAATACGTGTAAGAAGCCAACAGAATGGTGGATGTATAGGAATATTTTTAGAGCCTTGCGCGGATACGTTTTTCTGTATCCGATTTTGAAAATTAAAAATCCGCATCCGATCCACATCCGCAAAAATATCCGCACAACCACATTTGCTGTCAGGTTGGATGATTTTTCAAAAATAAAGTTTGGAGGCATTAGGAGATTCTGATCCACAACTCAAAATTAAAAAAAAAAAGATTTATTGTTTCATTAAATACATATTTGTTAATATCTATTCCGTGCTGTGGTTTTTTGAACTCGCAATATTTTTCCTATATGTAGGTCAAAGAGTTGTATAAGCAAGCCAAATGTCAACTTTCTATGTTCAGTCGTTTGGTTACAATTTCTACCGTACAGACAGACACATGAATGATGACGGATTAAGTGTTTTTTTTTTTTTGTCATACACATGATTATTAACCTTTATCTACCGAGCGTACAGTATACTGTACGCTAATAGTACTCGTTGTTAGCCGAACGTACAGTTTAGTGTGTGAGGCTTGTTATTTTTATGTAACGCTTGCAAAATTAATTCCGGTCGGGAGGTAATACTATGCGAACTAAATTACGTAAGATAAAGGTTAAAGTATAAGGTTGTCTCGTAACTTGTAGTGGTGGGGGGTAAATAGAGAGGGTACGCGTCATCCGTATGATAACGGGACGTCAGCCTTTGTCTATCGTATATGTTATATGCACGTGAAGTTTGATTTTTGGCAATAAATATAAAAATATCGTTTAATTTTTTGATTTTCTACTTGTTTTAATTTATCTTTTCTTCGAAAGGAATGTTTCTTCGTTCTAAATAAATTTTCTTACATTCATTTTTAATGTGAAGAGAATAATAAGTGAAATATTTCAATATTTAGTTTGAGGGTGTCCCCCCGAAACTACCCTAATATTCATCAAATTGAAAAAATGCATAGAACATATAAGATTTGTTTTCTTATAAACAATTTTTATTGTATAGTTTTTTCTGTTTAGATAGTTCATTTTTTTAGTACTAGTTTTAACCCAGAAACAGCTCCCGAGAAAGAAAATTTTAAGATACCATGCCTATATTTGAAACCTGGTTCTATTCTATTGTACCAAATTTCGTTAAAATACGTCCAGCCGTTTTTAAAAACAGATATAACCTCCAATTTTATTAATTACTATATTATTATAGCAATTTGTTTTTCTATTTTTATTTAAATATACCTAAAATTATATTTATATTCGATTTTATTGTTATTTATTAACTATAAAACAAATACCCATCACCTTAAATTTTATATAAATCAGTATAAAATTTCCTGAAGTTTTTATTTATAATTTATTCAGTAGAACTGTCTTGAAATAAATATCTATTATGAAAATAGTCAATAAAAATATTTAAAAACGTACAACATCTATATTAATTCTGTATGCTAGTTTGAACTACGCATACGTGTGACATATTCCCTCTCACGCTCTGATTTGTCAGAAGTTACGGGACAACCTTTACATTAAAGTAAAGGTTATTAAAATCTCGGGTCATATAGAACAGTGTTTCTCAACCAAAAACGCACCACGGGCCAGTAAAATATATAATTATCGAACGCGGACCACTAATGTAATGTGCTACTAAATACATTTATTTTATTTGTAGAAAATCACAGAAAGTTTACAGAAAATAAACAAAATATTAATTATTTCTAAAAAAATGTGCATTAAAAAAAAAAAACTGCAAAGACACATACAAAAACTTTCGCGGACCACCCAAATTTTTCTGCGGACCACCTGTTGAGAAACACTGATATAGAACATACCATATTACTTTATATTGACTATAATCATAACTATAATTGAGTATAACTATAATCATATTGTTAAACTACAAAAGAACTAGGGTTCATGTTTACAACTATGTTGTAAACAGTCAGTGGCGCAGGGATGTTTGTTTTTGTTAATCCTTTAAGTAAGATGCGTAATGTGAAAAACGAATCCCTACGGCTATGGGTTGACACGCCTAGTTATATCACTTCTATTATAATTTTATGAGTTCCCTAACTTTTATTATTTTATTGCGATCTTCAAAACTAATATGGTATGTTCTATACCTACAAAACCTTAAAAACATACTGTTGTTACTCAGAAACTGATTTTGGTGTGAGTCAAGTTCATTATTTTGAAATTAGTGGTGTTTTTACTTGCCCGACCTTAATATATAAGGGGCAAGTATTGTAATCGCGAAAATTTTCGATGTCGAGATTTTGACTGATGACCACGTTTCATGGTCCAGGGACTCCAAAAAACCTATTTTCGAAGTGCCGTCCGTATGTGTGTGTGTGTGTGTGTGTGTGTGTGTGTGTGTGTGTGTGTGTGTGTGTGTGTGTGTGTGTGTGTGTGTGTGTGTGTGTGTGTGTGTGTGTGTGTGTGTGTGTGTGTGTGTGTGTGTGTGTGTGTGTGTGTGTGTCTGTGTGTCTGTGTGTCTGTGTGTCTGTGTGTCTGTGTGTATACACGATAACTCAAAAACGGTTTAACGTAAAGAGTTCGTTCTGGTACTAAAAAATTCTCCTATTAAATGGGAAGAACCCTATTGTTTTTTATGAAAATCGGTTGACTAGAAATGGGAGTTTACTCGTGTCGATTTTAAGATTTAGTAACAGAAATATATTTCGAAAAAATTTATTGAACAAAAGTTACTATAAATGCAATAGCTAATAACTTTTATTTGAGACGTTTTTTGATAAAACGAAAAATTTCGAAATTTTTTTGTTAAATTATTTAAAATTTTTTCGTACTTAAGTCTCAATTTTTTCATACTTATATGTAACGTTTCCATGGTCATGATAATTAATTCGTAACTAGTAAAGCAAGCCTTGGACAAAAATTTGTATAGAACATAATTTGATGTATTTTTGAAGATTTATCTAAATATTTAAAAAAAAAATTTTTTTAAATTTACATTTTTTTTTAAATATTTTTTTTTTATGGGAGGGCAAGTCTAGCGGAGGTTTCCCTTCGCCACTGGTTTCTTTTGGAAAGAACATTCCGGTGCGTGCGGCTTGTTGTTTTCTACTCTGATAGTAGCGAGATAACATGCTACAAGGATATCTAATAATTCAAATGTTCGGAATACAGAGATAGTAATAAAATCACGTGAAAGATTGAAGTCGCTACCCTATTGGCTCTCGCATAAAATTTATGGCTCAACAGCCAACGAACGACGAGAGTTCGACAAAATTATCACGTGATTGCATGGTTACTACTTTCGAACAAAGTACATACAATCGATTTCCGTGGATAAGTATGTTTTATTTTAAAACAATACTGCATAAAATTACAAAATTGGACCTAATTTGTACATGGTTTAACGCTGGTATGTTTCATAATTCAATTTATAATAAAAATGTGAATTTCTAAAATCGCAATTGTTATGCAAGGTGATTGTTTAGTTTAGTAATTATCACTGCACGATGTTGTTGATTAACAGAACAAGCAAACTGTCGATAATGCACGACTATGCGACTAGAACTGCATAACTGACCTCTAATGGGCCATGACGAACGGCATTGTTCCCGAAAATGGCACGAACTGGTACTATTGTTAATTTCGTGGAATGTGTGGTTTCCCATTTCACAATATGTAAATTTATTTAAACTAAAGAGTAAGACGCACTTTTTATAATGTACGTAGAAAAAATTTGACGAGAGGGGGACAAAAACGCCTTCATACTTTGGGGGGAAAGGGGGTGTTATTAAAAATAAGTACGCTTGTTTTTTAATACTAGTTTTAAGATTTTGTTTGCAAAGAATACTGGACAGATTTGAAACAGTGTGAGTATTTTTTATTATGTCTGTTATTATAATAGCTTAATTAAATTATTTAACAAATAATATTTTAATAATTAAGTACTAGCTGATGTACCCGTATTTGTATGATTTTTGTTAAATACATTTTTGTTGTTAAGCTTTTGTTTATAAATACCTTTATCTACGACCATCATATGATAAATGCATTATGTGTCCAACTATAAATACATAAGACTGCTCATACTGTACGCCGTGTATTATGTTTTAGCAAGTTAGTTATAGCGCGTTCAAAGGTGAGTTTGCAGTACAGGGCATATGGAGTAGTTCTTTTTCATACTCTCTAATGGGTTTACACAATAACACTATCCTTTTCTTGCTTGTCGACGTTGCCAGCTCTAAAACGCGCTGATCTGTGAAGACGCAGTATTCTACAAATGACCATTTGTTTTTGTTGACTGTTATTTTGAGTTTTATAAGAGTTGATTTTTGTAAATCATACGAGTTTTTCATATTATTATAATTGAGACATTTGACACTTTTACAACATTTGGCAACACCGCTCCCATTTGCCATAAGAGCTATACTGCAAACTCACCTTCGAACGCACTATAGTTAACATATTTGGCGCTCAGCTACGATGGTTATTTGCTCTTCACACAGACCATCTTTATAATTAAAATATTATTTATAAGTTAGAATAAATAAAACAATAAATAATAATATTTTAAACACTGCTGTAGGTTACAAATTCTGTGTATTAGGCATACTAAAGTATGTCACCATCACCCGAAGTGAGATAACCGTATGGTTTACGGACCCAATCAGCTGTTGTCCGGTAGCCATCTTGATGACGTAGTTTCTGGAGCTTTACAATTCACGCTTAGAGTTTCTGTGTTTTTTAATTGAATTAACTATTTTTACCGACCATCAACATATATAAGGGAGGTATTGTGATCATACCGATCTTGACATTTCAAGATTTCGATGGATCTCCACGAATTGAGGACCATACATAACTTTTTGACAATTTTTAGCATGATGTTTGTCGATCTGTCTGTCCGTCCGTCTGTCTGTCTGTCCGTCTGTCTGTGTACACGTGCAGAGCAAATTCGGTTGAAAGGATTTTTATGAAACTTCATATTTAAGCTTCTGCCATCAATGGCACGAATTGATCAACTTTTGGTAAAAATCGGTTGACTAGAAATGGGAGTTTACTCATGTCGATTTTAAGATTTTTGCGAATATTTAGCAACAGAAAATAATTTCGAAAAAACTTATTTAACAAAAGTTGCTATAAATGCAATAACTAATAACTTTTATTTGAGACGTTTTTTGATAAAACGAAAAAATTTTGTAAAATTTTTTCTTAGTCTCAATTTTCACCAACCGCCAACATATATAAGGGAGGTATTGTGATCATACCAATTTTGACGATTCGAGATTTCGATGGATCTCCACGAATTAAGGTTCCTACAGAACGTTTTGACTATTTTTAGCATGGTGTCTGTCGGTCTGTCTGTCCGTCCGTCTTTCTGTCCGTCTGTCTGTCCGTCTGTCTGTCCGTCTGTCTGTCCGTCTGTCTGTCCGTCTGTCTGTGTACACGTGCAGAGCAAATTCGGCTGAAAGGATTTTTATGAAACTTCATATTTAAGCTTCTGCCATCAATGGCACGAGTTGATCAACTTTTGGTAAAAATCGGTTGACTAAAAATGGGAGTTTACTCGTGTTGATTTTAAGATTTTTGCGAATATTTCACAACAGAAAAATATCTCGAAAAAATTTATTAAACAAAAGTTGCTATAAATGCAATAACTAATAACTTTTATTTGAGACGTTTTTTGATAAAACGAAAAATTTCAAATAATTTTTGTAAAATTTTTCGATATTTTTTCAAAGTCTCAATTTTTTCATATTTATATGTAACGTTTCCATGGTCATGATAAATAATATCTCTGTTTGAAAATATTAGGTCAAGTTATTTCTACTCTGCTGCTAGAATATAATTTATATATGTACTTTATGATGGCGGTCGGTCCTGTGGTGGCCACAGCTGATTTTTTTATACTTATATGTAACGTTTCCATGGCCATGATAAATAATATCTCTGTTAGAAAATATTAGGCCAAGTTATTTCTACTCTGCTGCTAGAATGTAATTTATATAAGTACTTTATGATGGCGGTCGGTCCTGTGGTGGCCACAACTGATTTTTTTATACTTATATGTAACGTTTCCATGGCCATGATAAATAATATCTCTGTTAGAAAATATTAGGCCAAGTTATTTCTACTCTGCTGCTAGAATGTATTTTATACAAGTACTTTATGATAGCGGTCGGTCCTGTGGTGGCCGCAGCTGATTTGTTTAATGATAAAACTATATAGTTGTAGATAATATATTGTATTTGACTTGCATATAATGGCTATATTACACTCGGATGATTACAACCCTCGTTTACGGCTCGGGTGTTAAACTTTATTTTCGTGCAATGTATGGTTATCCATTCCATTCTATGGTTATTAAATAAAATACTATTTTCTATTTTGCATTCATAAGAATGTCATTATGAAACTGAATTGGGTGTTATGAGTTTCATTAAGACACTAAAATAAAATTGGTAAAACCATAATATTGGAAATTTCATAAGGCTTTTTGCCGCACTTGTCGATTAGAAAACTCGTTGTTTCGCGACTCGTTTTCTAATTTCGACGCGTGCGGCAAAATTATGCCTTATGAAACTTGCGTTTTAATTACATATATAGGAACTACTATTATATCTATTTCAATAGAACAAATAAGATCTAAAGGAGTTTAAAGTATTCTAGGTATTCATTAAGAAACTATTTATTAGGTTACATAATTTGGGGACCCTGTTTGCCCCCACCTTAATCCCCCAATGCGCCCAGGGCCTGTAACTTATTTGGATACTTAATACGTTTCTTATTGCTGTTAAAAAGTGACTCATTGTTAATTTGTTTCATTCAATTTTTGTTTGAATGAACAAGTTTCAACCTGCAAACGGAAGCTAATTTAAAATTATGTCATGTTCTAAAATTTCGTTCATATTTCACATGCCAGAATTCAACTTATGTTGACAAGTAATCGTTACACGTAATTATTAATACGATATTATGCTGAGTTTGTCGGCCGAGTGGCTTGCACGATTCGCCAACTTGTTAATCAACCACTTTCTTCACTTTCACTATTTCGAAAACACACTGGACTGAACATTTCTAAAATACGAAAAATTAGAACTATTAGATATACACAAGACGTGAATACATTATAACTTTACGTAGTTTTACAAATAATTTATACTTTTACTTTTTTATATCTTTATGGTTTGATTGTTATCTTGTGAAACATACCATGAGAACATTTTATTTTCCAATTACTACTTACAGAAAGTATGGGGATAATATTTCATTATAATTGGCACATTATGAATTAATTTAAGGGCTACCTTTTAAGTTTTTACAAAAACTAAGAAAGAAAAAAATGTTTTTTGATCAAACTTTTATTGCTTTTCAAAATATTCGCCTTTAAGATTTATACACTTTTGCTGCGTTCAAACCAATTCTCAAAACATATTTTTCCACTCTGAAGTTGGTATCTCAAAAACATGGTTTTCGAAGGCTTCAACACCATCTTGAGGTGATGAAAATCGCTGTCCACGCATTTTTGTTTGACATTGGGGATTTATACACCGTTCAAACCAATTCTCGAAACATTTTTTCCACTCTGAAGTTGGTATCTCAAAAACATGGAAGGTTTCGAAGGCTTCAACAGTTCTTGAGGTGATGAAAATCACTGTCCACGCTTTTTTTCTTTGACATTGGGGAACAAAGTCGCTAGGGGATAAATCAGGTGAATACGAGCAATGACATTAATTCGATGTTTTTCTCCTTCAAACAATCGATTGTTTGACGTGCTGTGTGGGAGCTTGCATTGTCATGATGAAGAATGATGTGACGTTTTTGGTTGTTTTTCCTGATTTTGTCGATGACTTGGCAAACAAATTGTTGTATACCATTCAGCATCAACTGTTCTCCGATCCTTTAAAGCAGAGTATCCCAAACTTTTTGAGCCGCGGAGCACTTTTTACAAGAAGAATTCGTCGCGGAGCACTATAATTGCTATATATTTGGTCGTCAAGGATGAAATTTGTAGAAAAAAAGGCAAAGTTGGTTGATAACTTACAAATATAAGGAATTATTTTATTCATCAAAGTATGCACCCATATTGTTCATACACTTTTGCCATTTATGCGACAGGTTATTCAGGTGGTATAAAACCCTGGCGGACGAGAGTCAATTAATTCCTGGAAGGACAGTTTTACAGAACTGTCGTAATTAAACTGTTTTCCTTTTAAAAAGTTGTCTAAATTGCGGAAGAAGTGGTAGTCAGTGGGGGCTAGGTCTGGTGAGTATGGAGGATGATGAAGAAGTTCCAAATCCAATTCCTGTAGTTTTGCCACAGTCATTTGTGCAGTGTGTGGTCTAGCGTTATCATGCAACAAAATAGGAGTCGATCTGTTGACCAATCTAGACTGTTTTTCTTTAAGTTTTTGCATCATTTCGTCCAGTTGGTTGCAGTATATTTCTGCTGTGATCGATTAGCCAGTTTTTTTTTTTTTTTTAGGTTTTAAGTTACCTGTACCAAATTTGGCATAACCAATTATAACCATAACTTTTGGCGAACCAATTTGATATTTCACGTAAGAACTCATACTTCATAATAGTGTGAATTTCCGACCGTTCTATTTTCAACAAAATTAATTTAAAAAAAAGGTTTTGATATTTTTTAGAGCATACATGATTTCTTTAAACAGGCGAGATGGGTAACATTCCAACAAAAAAAAAAAGAAAAAAAAAACAGAACGGTAAAATATTAAGCTAATATCAAATAATAAGCTGCTAAAGTTATTAACTACAAATTTCATCCTTGACCACCTGATATATAACAACAGTAGTAGACCGCGAGCGTCTACTAGTGACGCTCGCGGAGCACAGTTTGGGAAACTGTGCTCTAAAGCAGCGTTTCTCAACCTTTTCTGGCATGGGACCCCCCAAAATTATTTAAATATTGTCTGCGGCCCCCCCTATATATATATATATATATATATATATATATATATATATATATATATATATATATATATGCCGAATTTTAAACGCTTATAACCCGATTATATGTTTGTAGAAATACTCAAAAAAAAACTTAGAAATAAAAGCAAGCTCGACACAAAAACACTTGTAAACAACGCAATGAAAAAATGTGGTTTTTAAAAGTTCAGTCCTTTTCATTTACAAACGGCATACATAAATACTTACATCAGTAAGTTTTATAAAATGGTGTTTGCAAGACGGCACAATAAAAAAAGGCGATATGTGAGCAAATTGGGAAAAATGTTTGATGCCCAAAGCTTATCTAAAGAATTGAATGGTAGTACCTATTTCTCCGAAATTAACCTGAAGTACAGGATATCAAGGATATTTTTTTAAATGGGAACGTATATCAACTTTCGATAAAACTTTTTAAAAGAAACAATTTTTCATATATAGTTGACGAAAAATTGGTACTCGCTATAATGACTTGAAAGTAAAGTATTTTTATTTACAAGTGTTCAAAGTGCTTTCCATTTTGATTTAAAAACTTTCGCTTCTTTACTCTTGAGTTATCTGTAGCTCGGCACATAATAAATAATAATAATATTGCACTTTTAAGTCGTGCTCATTTGAAACTACAACTTACAAGTACTTGAAGTACCTCCAACGCAAACCGTTATCACAAAAACGCATCAGCCGACACATACACTTAATTTGACATTGATGTTATTTAAATTATTCATTAAAATAAATATTATTTATTTTATTTATGTTATGGAAGGCATATTTTTATGAATATAAATGTAATATATTTATGAATTGAGCACATTTGAGCAAAATTGAGTGCATTCTATTATATTTTAATGCTTCGACCTTATATGATTTCGCGGCCCCCCGACGAAGCTTTCACGACCCCCCAGGGGGCCGCGCCCCCCCTGTTGAGAAACGCTGCTCTAAAGGAAAGGTTGCGACATGTCCAGTACAACCGAAGAAACAAGTGATCGTTTTCTTGGAACATACTTTCACTATTAATTAAAGCTTAACGGAACCCCCAACTTTATTGGCGGAGCCCTAGGGTTCTACAGAACGCAAGTTAGGAACTACTGAACTAGACTATAGAACATAGTTTGTTATCGTACTCTAGTGTTCTATTTTTCGTTCTATGAATGAATGTCTACTTGTAGTAGAATCAAATATAATTATGTTATTAATAGACACATTGAATACCCCTAGGCCGGACCTGTTATAATGTCCTGTCGCATGTATCCTGTCTAACACACGAGCCACTTTGTTACCGCTAATAGGACAATTTGATATTTTTAGAATATAATTTTCATACCTCATACTGTTAAAATTATAACCAGCGCCGTAGTTAAGGCTCTGAAGACCACGCCGGCGAGACACCAGGAGAGCTCCCGATAGAGACCAGTCACAAATAAGACGACGAGGTCCGCTTAAAAATCTTATAAAAATATTTAAAAATAAATATATATACAAGGTGTCTCAAAAAAATGTTTATATTTATTTAGCTTACTGCGTGAACGCAACGTATCCGAGGGGCGCGGGGATTATGTCAATCGGTAGCCTGGCTCTTGGGAATTTAGTCGCTATGGAGCGTTTCTCGGGAGCAGACCGTGCGTTATGCGTGCGAGAGTTTTACAAAAACGGTGATTCGGCGACTGTAGCGCGTAGAAAATTCTGCAGTATTCGAGGTTTTCGCCACTTAAATGATTATATAGTAGCCAAGCATTCCTCTCATTCGACATTGGGTTAAAAAGTTTGAAGAGACTGGTACAACGCTGGATAAATCAAAATCCGGGCGACCTAGGTCATCAAGAACGGTAGAAAACGTGGAGAATGTTAATCAGTCTGTTCGTGACGACCCGAACCTTTCAATTCGGAAGCACGCAAGTGCTTTAAATGTGCATAGATCATCATTACATCGCATTATGCACAAAGACCTAAAGCTGCACCCCTACAAAATTCAATTGGTGCAAGAATTAAAGCCCCAAGATGCCAGTCAGAGGCTTAATTTCGTAAATCAGGTGATTGAGCGATTTCTCCCGGAGAGGTGACATAAATTGGCCTCCACGCAGTCCAGATTTAACCCCTATGGACTTTTTCCTATGGGGTTATCTTAAATCTAAAGTTTACGCCAATAAACCGACTTCACTGGCGCATTTGAAAGAAAATATCCGTCACGAAATGGCAGCCATCCCTGAGTCCACCTGCCGAGACGTCATAAGTAATTTTACTGTTCGATTAAATGAGTGCCGAGAACGCGAGGGTCTACATTTAGACGATATTATTTTTAAGAAATAAATTCCCAAAAAGTTTATTTTAATAATTAATAAACATTTTTTCTATATACGGCTTACTTTTTTTTTTAATCGATCCACTAAATATAAAATTTCTTTTGAGACACCTTGTATAAAATAATTTATAGTATCGACTAATGTAAGTTCACGAATATTTGCTTACTGATGACCTTTAGAACAAGCGTATGATTCAATCGAAAAGGTTTTCAAAATCCAATGTTTTTTATTCGTTGGGAGTTGTGAAGTAGGGTTGCCAACATAGTCATTTTGACCCGGAGACTCCGGGTTTGAGATCAATCGTCGGGCTCCGGGTTCTCATAAAATTCCTCGGGTTAACTCATGTACAGTACAAAGTCTACACCTAAACCTATACACAAAAATATTGTGGTTTTGAAAACAGTTTTTTCAAACATTTACCTGCATTGAACATAAGAAAAAGTAATCCAAGTTACGAAGGAATATTGAAAATTACATATTTATTAAACATTAAAATTAACGAAGATCGATGACGAAATAAATCTAATTAGACAATAAATTACCGAATTACGAAATGATTCCAGCTGTTCAAGTAGCGAAAATACATGGGTTGCAATTTTTAAAACGGTCGAAATGTGTACCAAATAAAAAAAAAATGTTTCTAAAGCCATGTCTCTTCCAGTTAGTAATGCATTTGAGGAACGAATATTTTCTATTATGGAATCTGTTTAGAGGGGTGATGGATACATAATGCGTTTGAATCTAGTAAAAGCTGAACTCGCCATTAGAGTTAATTTCGACATGGATTATGAAATTTTCTTCTTATTTAAAAGCTCCAGAGCAGAAGTCGTTGGTATTAAGTGCACAAAGTGACAAGAAATATAATTTATATTAAATATAATAATATTTAATTTTACCCGCCTCACCCTAACCATAATTATATTTCTTCGGGTCAGCATTAAAAATTTCTTAAGGACGTTAACAACACAGGATCGCTTAAGTTCATTAGCATTACTAGGCATAGAAGCAGAAGTTGCAGCTAGCATAGACGTTCATAATTTACCTTCTCAGAAGGCAAGACGAAAACACTCTTAATTTTAATATAGTTACTTACTCGTTGAGTCCTCTTCTCATTTCTGGACGTCGAGCTTTGTGAGAGTTTGAATTTCATTTATATTTATTTTCTTCTCTTACGGTGGAACCTCTCCACAGTGGAGTCTTGTGTCCTTGCATCGTTCCAGGAGGGTTTCCAGGAAATCGTAAGAGAGAAGTCTCATACGCTTTACTAATTTCATCGCTTCGTTCTTTCCTTAGTCTTCCTAGACTTCCTAGTCTTCATATACCTTTTTTGTATCTCATCCATGATTGGATTGACGTTTTCATCTTATCCAGTTTATTTTATAAAGCTGTTCTGAAATCTAGAGAGTATGGTGGATGGTGCAGTAATTCCCAGTTCAGTTTATCGATAGAAGCTTTGGTATTGTCTTGTTGCAGTTGTTTCATGTGTAGCTTTCTCAGGGAGCTTTATGAGCAATGGTTGACTCAAAAGTCCTTCAATGAGATTGGAATAGTAAGCGGTAATTACCGTTTAACACTAAGATATATAGTCTATCTAAATTATGCTCTTTATATTCCAGGAAACAGATATAACCTTTCCTAATAAATTTCTACCTTCGCCCATACTTTGGATCTGACCATGCCATCTAAATTGGCTTTCGTCTACCATTTCTTGTACTGATTTTGTCCCCAATTCTTCTCTATACTTCATTAATTTTAATATTATAATAATTTTTTACAATTTTACGAGTGTTGTTCAAAAGAAAATTATTATAACATTACCTGACTAACCAATATGATAACCGGTTTACTAATATTATTAGTTTTTAAAAGTATCATTGTTGAATATGTGTCTGCTTTTCATTTGTTTCACTGTTACCCGTGTCTACGGAATAGTGAGACACTACTGGGTTCGGGAAGCAAGCTTCGAGTGTTCGGAGTCAGTTCGCAGTCTCTTTTAAAATCCAGACCGCATGAGGAACAGCGTTTAGGCTTTTTTTCGAACGCTTTGGAGTTAAACAGAGTGACTCAGAGCACTCCGAGCTTGCTTCTTGCTTCCCGAATCCACCTACTGCAGTGTTTCTCAATCTTTTTACTCTCGTGGCACATTTTCCAAAGAAGACAAAATTCGCGGCACACCTACGTAGTTACAGAAGAAGACATTTTGAATGCAAACTCCCCTGTATTCAGAATATGTCAATTTCAATTCGTTATAAAAAGATCCTTCGTGTACTTTATTCTTATAATATACGTAAAATACCATACGTTAAAATAATCACGACGCTAATTTTTTTTTTTAATTCGCGGCAGATTTGGAAAATTTTGCTGCACACCTTTGGGAAACACTGACCTACTGTGTATACATATTTTAAGAAAAGGATGGAAATAAAATTATGATGATTTTAGGTTCTAAGATTCTTTAGGCTCATTTTAAATGAAGGGGTGTTGCTTAAGCTAATCTGATGGACAATACTAAAAGCATCTTGATGTAATACGTACGGAAGCAGGTGTTTATACGCATTGATGACATTAAGCAATGTGTATTTGCATTAAAAACAAACAGCACATCAATGACAAATACCACACACATACAAACATACCTATACGTATACTAACACAGTCTCATCTGTACCTAATACATTTCCATATACGTACTTATGTGCACAGACACATAAAGGATTTTAAATAGGTAAACATTTGGAATGCATTTCATGTATCAATGTTGTATTCAGTATACGCAGTTTACGTAGGTTTACGATCACCACATTCCTAGATAAATTAACAATTTAATTACAATTTTTAATTGAGGACATTAAAGAACATGTCACAATTCAAAACAAGACTGTTTCAATTTTTTAATTATATAGTTTTGTAAACAAATGAAATGTATATGAGGATGCAGTTACCTAACTGCATCCTTTGTTGTACCTACGCATTTCTTTTTATTCGTCTATTGCTTTATCCATTACGAATGTTGACTATAGTAATCCGCACCTTTCTTGATGCCAGCTGAAATAAAGGGTATTGAAAAAGTGTTGAGAATTTGAGAATGTATTAGAGGGTACATATTGATAATTTTGTAGAGACATTTAACCCATCATCATCTTATATAGCTATACTATCGCAATAGAGATTTAGCCTCTACAAATCGTCTCTATTCATCCCTCTCCTTGACTTTTTCCTTCTTATTTGTCAGCTTTCACTCCCTCAGGTCTTCGTCCACGTTGGCTCTCAACTTTGCAGGAGACCTTTTGGTCTTCTAAGCATGAGTTATTTGTCATATATATGCTTAACAATTCTTGAGCGGTCCATTCTTTAAAGTCAAGTTTTGTTGAGACGCCATGCGCTCATGTGCTCTTTGATTCTAATATTAAAGTTTCTCTCTGTTTTTCCTATATAAATAAAATCACATTCGTTGCAGCTGATTTCGTATACGCCACTACTTAACATAAAGTTTTTATTGTTGATTTTATTTTTAACTAACATTCTTTTTAAAGTAAATTTATTATGAAAAGCTGCCTGAGTGTTCTGTTTTCTTAACTGGTTTGCTATTTTGTAACTACTGTGACCTATAAAAGGAATACTTCTATATATTTTATCTTGGGAGAATGCTCATAGTGAAAAAAAAAAAAAATTAAATGCGTTTTTTTAGATTTTTGTTGAGAATTTTGTAAACTATGGAGGGGCTATAACCGTTATATTTAGCTATTATATTATATGGTAGATTTAGTTTAAAAGACAAAACACTTGTTCCGTGGTAGATCTTCCTTGCCGGAAACCGCATTGATAATCACGGATGGCTTTTCTGCTTATGGCAACAGACCATCTTGAAGGAGTTTGGTAAAGATTTGGCAACGAACATTTTGTAACGATATGCCTCCATAATTGTGACAATCTATATTATCTCCTTTTTTTGTGAACGAGAAAGCTTTTACCAACTTTTCAGCGCTTGGGAATTTTTTAACTCTACTATATTTTAAATACCAGGTCATTACTATTAAATTTCAAGAACTCTGCTGGTTGTGATCATCAACACCACCTGCTTTATTATTTTTGAGGCTGTTAATAGTATTCTTAAAAATATTTAACTATTCATGTGTAAATTATTATCTGTTTCCAATAATGACATGGTCATTCACACCATTTCTGAAAGTTTCATAGCTTCAAATTATACGTGAATTTCTTATTTCCATGCACAGATGAAGGCACATTAAAAACTACAATGTAAATAAAGAACCTTCGATAAAGACATACGTGGTACTATTATTAGAAAAGATAACTGTTTTCTGGGAGAACAGTGCATAATTTAGATAAACTATTTATCATAGTGTCAAACGGTAAATGTCGCTTACTATTTCAATCTAATTGAAGGAGTTTTGAGTCAACCGCTTTGCTCATAAGTGCCCCTAAAATAAAACCATTTATTCACATTGCAAAGCCTAATACTCTTCGCTATACTAAAGCGAGAACATAATAGATGAACTAAACTAGGAATTACTAACCCATCCATCATACTCACCAGATCTCAGAACACTTCGAGAACAGCGTTATAATTCACTGGTTGCCCGAAAATGGTTTAATGGTTATAATTCAAAACATCTGCCCGAAAATGGTTTCGGAAAACTCTTCATCCATTCTTTGATGAAGGTATTCTGAAATTATTGGTGGATTAAGTGGATAAACTTAACAGGATCTTGTTTAGAAAAAGGTCACATAAGTGAAAATATATAAAGATTATATTACGAAATTCTCAACACTATTTGAACACCTCTCGCCCCTTGTAGTTCTGTAGAAATAACATCGAAAAACTTCCACAGGTTAACAAGCCAGAAGATCCTTCTTTTTGCAGTCCCTCTTCTCCATTCGACTTTTCTTTGTACAATATTCTGTAGGGTACGATATTTGTGCTAGTTCATCATATGTCCAAAATAAGTGCCCGTCGTTCCGGCCACATAAAAGCTACTAACGTAGTTTGCTATATTTATAAAGTCTTGAGAGATTAAATAAAAACAAATGCTGAGAATTTGTTTTTATGCGCTTTAACAAGCTAATCTTTTGCATATTTCCTTGCTTTCTAACTCTGATGTTCCTTAGATAGTAAAAGTGTCGGTCAGTTAAGAACCGTTGAAGAAAAGTGAAATTGTTTTTATTCATATCGCGTGTATTATAAACAGTAGCTTGTAGATAACTCAGTTCTAAACACTGAAATTTTAATACTTACGAAAGAAGCTATTGCGTAAAACATTTGCGAATTATATCCGTATCATTATATCTAGACACTAATGAAAACACAATCTAAATGTTCAAAAAAACAGCTGGTTATTTTTGATTTTGTCAAGCAATACTAGAACTAATGCATCATTTACGATTAGACACATGTTAAAAGATTAATGACCGGTTGCTGAAGAACGAGTTGGGTGTTTTAACTCAAATTATTCCTTTCGAGTCAAAACAACATATAATGCTTCCTCGAGAGTGGTTCGTTATCAGAGCCGCAGTAAAGGCGCACTAAGGAAAAGTGCGCTGACGGGCTTGCTAAGGGGCGCCATTGCGGAGTTGAGGATCTTTTTTTTTGCTCGTCACTTGGATTTTGGGAGGTGAGGACCTTTTTTTTGTTCATCACTTAAATTTTGAGAGGTAAGAACCTTGTTTTTATTTACCAAGGGCGCCAAAACATGGCTCTGCCCCTAGCGCAAGTTTTCCTTACTGAGGCTCTGTTCGTTATCTTCGATGTCCAAAACTTTTGACCATTTTCTTTACTGTAGATTTGCAAAATACACGCCAGTAGATTCCTACCATGATTTTATTAAATCTGTAGCATTTAGGCTTCGATCAGCTAAACTTGTTCTTCACAGGGACAACGCTACCGTTGTCCCTAATAATTGTTTTCCTTCGTCGTTCACTTCGTAGTTTGTCTTGTATTTATTCCGTTTGTTTATACTTCAAAATTAACTTTTTAGTGGACTATAAACGCTTGTTGAGAAGATATAGGCGAAAAAAAAAAATTTTTTTTTTGGTCGAACAAAATCCTAAAATAAGGTAGAAAGTTTGAAGAATATGTTAATGAAATAATTCGATCAAATAGACGGAATTATTAAGATAAGTGTTATGGAATGACGATCGTAGAAAAATGAACATGTTCGCATCCTTCATATTGTGGATCAGTTTTGGGGCCCTTATTGTTCATAATTTTCACCTCAGACCCATCATAGTGCAAGCTTCCTCATCTATGCTGATGATGTGAATGAAAAATACGAAAAATTATTTTTTTTTTTTTTTAAATTCGGATACACCACACGTCTTTCAACTGGTGTTAATTCTCCCTACAAGTGGATTATGCTATGGCACTTGCCTCTAAATTCTTTCAAATGTACTGTCCTTCAAATTGATCCCAAAATCCAAAATTACCTTACTATCTAGTGGTATAAAACTTTCGCCTACCATACAAGTGGATCTCGGGATACTCGTCATCTAAAATTTGAATTGGCCAAGTCAAGTTAGCTGTTCCATTAAAAGGGCTAATGTGACCTTGTATATAATCAAATGTAGCTTTGTTCTAATTCATTTTAAATTATTTATACAGCTTTATAAAACATATTCGTCCGTATCTAGAATATGCCATAAGCATTTGGTCCCCAACATTTGCAGAGAATTTGCTTACCTCAATTTCGAGGAACATCTACGTCGCTATTTGCCTACAATAATTAAGGTGACCTTATTTGAGAAGACCGAAGACTAGAGCAGTGTTTCTTAACCTTTTCTGGCATGGGACCCCCCGAAATGATGTACATATTATATTGTCTGCGGCCCCCCTGTATAGCGTCCCCTTAATACTACAACCAGGTTACTTAAAATTAGTAGTTTCTCAGAAAATCAGTTTTAAGTTTTGAAGAAGCCGACTGGCGTAGCGTAGTGGTAACATATTATGTACGCTGCGTTGCTAAAGTCTTGGGTTTGTATCCCGTTCGGGCATGGAATTTTCATAAAAATAAGAATTGTCCTGGCTAATTGCTGAAGCAGCAAAGGCCACAAACAATTAAAAAAAGTTTTGAAGAGCATTAAACAGCAATTGACTTGTTTATTTGTTTTACTGGGGTTTTGTACTTAAGACATATAGCAACACTTATTTAGATTTAGCTTTACAAAGATAATAAATAATTGGATAGGTAGGTGCAAATAGCTCAAAATACCAAAAATTCGAGTTACCCAGTTTTAGTATTAAGGGGACGATATATATTGTGTGTATCAAGATAGAGGGACACGATTTTTCTAGAAAAGGCGCGACGTGTTAGCAAGCTGGGGAAAATTTTGATGACCAAATTTTATCCAAAGAATTGAATAATAGTACTGAAATTTTCCCGAATAAACCGAAAGTGAAGGCTATCAATGGGAACTTTTAGTTTTTAAATGGGAACGTATGTCATGTTGGTATATTTGGTATAGTGTTCAAAGTGCCTTCCATTTTGATTTAAACACTTTCGTATCCATACTCTTGAGTTATCTGTAGCTCGGAGCATAAAAGAAAAAAATAAAACAACCGTGTATGACTTCACGGCCCCCCCGACGAAGCTTTCATGGCTCCCCGGTAGAGAAACGCTGGACTAGAGGACTTGGAGAAGTCTTCACGATGGCTACATGACATATAATAGACATATTGCACCTAAATTGGTGACTCAACTTAACGCGTATCCCTCTAGCGGCAAAAAAGCGAACACTTCGAAAAAGGTTACTGTCATTGTTTACGTATAATTCACCATGTGTTTTATTGTTTCTGTCCATTCTCACTCCATTTTTACAGCGAATAAAGTGATAAATTTAAGAAAAAAAGATTAAATACTCCTTGTTGTGTGTATGGTAGTCAATCACAGGAAGAACATCTTCGAATATTAGATTGAAAGATTATCAGTGATTCTAAAATTTTGTTTCTATTGAAGGGAATTTATACTGTTCAGATGATTTTAAACAAGTTTTTAACGTTGAATTTTTCATTTTCCCTGTCTCACATGTGCAACAAAAACCTTTAATGTTGTGTAAATTATTGTTAATATAATTAAAACCCCTTGTTATTTCATGGGAGTGTTCCATAACTGTGTTAGTTTGCAAATATTTGACAGTTTTCTTGTGTAGAATAAATTACAAGTTCTCTTTCTATAAAATTTCTTGAGATATGTGTAGATATTAAGTATTCAAATAAATGTTTTAAGTTCAAAGTATAACATTTTATTTTCTCTGTGAGTATAAGCCGGCACCAACATACAATATATAACCTCTGAAAATATTCATTTACAAGCAGCAAATTTTATCATAAAATGGATTCACATATATTTATACACTTTTTTACTACTCGGTTATAATTTAAATATACTGTATACAGTAAGAAAACGTAAATTAGACCAAAAATTGATTATAAACCAATACTGTTTACATACGTTGACAGATGACTATCCTTTTTCGTGTCAAAAGTTCACAAGGCGATTGTGGCGCCGTTTCGGTAATTATAGTCGCGAATAGTGAAATAGTAGAGTGGAATAAACTGGAGAGGGAGATATTTTGACACAGATCTCGTGAAAAAATTTAAGTCAATTGTGTTTTCCATAGATGGAATATACTACTACCATCAAACACTGTGCGTGCCACGATAGAGAATTCTTTAAAAAATACACTTGAAAGGCTTTCAGTCGATTCCAAAAATCGAAGTAGCAACGAGAACGCCCGTAAAATACTATTATGTCAAATGTTCCATAATCGTGTCACCGAGCTGAAGTACTGACCCCGACGAAACTACGTCTTATTGGGTCATGTAAAATAGTTCTAGATTT
Organism: Liopterus haemorrhoidalis; assembly: GCA_963971575.1. Taxonomy (NCBI): domain Eukaryota; kingdom Metazoa; phylum Arthropoda; class Insecta; order Coleoptera; family Dytiscidae; genus Liopterus; species Liopterus haemorrhoidalis. Next base: position 7,704,180 of record OZ020617.1, read on the forward strand.
TGGTTCATAAAAACTGTAACTAACCAAATAATTCTCCTATTCATATTTACTCTTAGTCTTAAACGTATTCTTTGTTGAATGGATGCAGATGCAATTTTTTTCCTATCTGGACAAGGTCTGCATGTATTATCATTGCATTGTAACACGGTTAAAGCAGTATTTAATCATTGATTAGAGAGTGAGTACATAATGCGACAATCCAACAGAAATAACTCAAGATGAGATTCATCAAGGTTGCCTGACATCATCTGTAAGATTGTACCACAGGAGCAAAATTGCATAGATTTCAATTAAGATATCGTGCCAGTAATAACGCTGTGTTAATTTTGTGAACTATCCAAAACTAATGTCATAGTTGCAAATGGAATTATTGACACAATTTTGAATGTTTATTCTTTATATTACTGAATTTGTGGTTTTATTTAAATTATTAGCTATTATCTTTGTATATAATATAAAGTAATTCAAATAATCCTACCTTAACTACTGTTGTTTTTCAATAAAAAAAAATAAATAAATACTAAGGGATGACGCGGCAAGGAATTTTTCGTACAAAGGCGTCTTGTTTGTATGTGACGGCTGTGTCAATAGATCTTTCTGTTCCTTTAGCCTGGAACAGAATGCACAGCGCGCTACGCCGTCAGCGCGGCGTCATTTGCAACAGCGTTGCGTAGCGCCGTTGAGAATTTTCGCCTGCACACAATGCAATCATTTTTAACGCCGTCAAGTGTCACTTGACAACCTATATCTGTGTTTATACGTGCGCTTTCTTTTATTAAAAGTATAATGGATGATGAAGACTTGTGTGTGATGTTATTTATGTTGTATGCAAGTTATTTATACATACAAACACTTTACCATTCAGTAAAAACTGAGATTAGGTGTTCTGCGTCAACGTTCAACGGCGTCAAAAGTTGGAAGTTGACGAACATTCAGTATCAACGGCGTTCGAACGCCGGAGGACGTTGTTCATTCTGTGCACTTGCGTACGACAGCTTGGTTTTAACTTTCTTCTGACAGATAGCGCCGTACGTACGCCGTTAACGCGTCGTAGAACTCGGTGCATTCTGTTTCCCACTTTAGTGGTCTCGGCGGCCAAGTGCGCAAATGGTTTTAACCCTGGAGTGGTACACCCTTTCGATGTCGGTGCCAATAACGTTGAACGCGTTCGACCGGTCAAGTTAACAAAAGAAGTTCCACACCTTGGAGTCCAAGCCTTAATTTTTGGTAAAGCAGAGCGCCCGTAAAATTTTACAAAAACTCAATTTCAGTCTGGTATGGGATAGGGCAGTGGTTCTTAATCGGAACACTAGTGATTCGCGAAATTGTAATCTATTCCACATGTATATATTATGTTATTGAATTTGGTGTTTCGCATAAGAAAAAAATATGATCAAAAGTGTTCCGCGACTTCGGAAAAGTTAAACACTGGGCTAGGGACTTGCTATCAGAATTTACCTAAGGCTTTCAATTCCTACAGGACTGTTCGAGGCCAGTAGGTTGATCTGTTTTTCATTTGCTTTGCGGGTTCCATTCAAGGGCCAACCTATAGATGTCAACTTGATATTTGCGTAGAATATGGCTAGCCCAATTTCATTTTCTGATTTTTATTTTCTTGAATTGAGAATTCTATTTACAACGACCCGTAGTTTTAGAAAGATCTATTTTGTTTCCTGCCATGTTTCACAGCCATAAGAAAGACTTTTCAAGGCTAACACATAGCTATATAATTAATCATAAATAAAATGTAAAATATAACTTATTAACAGATTTTTTAGTCTATTAAAAATCGCTTATATAATTATCCTATTGTTTGTTAATAAAATATTATTTTTTTACGTAAATGAACAATGCATAACTGCATTTTGTTGTTGGAACAATAGGTGATCACATCACAGTCTAAGCGAGATGACGGCATGAGAGAGTATGGAGTAAGGCTGTGTGAATGTGATGTCAGATAACATTGAACAGTATTTGGAATGCAACATTTCACTGGTGTCACTGACTTGCTGAATTTTAATATGAACCTTGACAATTTTAACCGGTTATTTTACAAACTGCACTATTAACAAAGATTGTTTTTAAAATAACACAACCTAACCTAACTCAAATTTTGTTAAGACTTAATTTCTTGGGTTCGACTTGGGTTTTTGAAAAGTTCGTAGAGATTTTTAATGTAAATTAAAACACGATTGGAAATATATACATATATCAGTATTTATTAGGTACTATATTGTTTTTTTTTACTATGCAAGGAAGCTGCCTTGACAAGAGTTAACTAAGTAAACAGGTTGGTTGCTAATTTTTCGTAGTTACGTTCGCCAAACTCGTTCTAAAGTAACCGGACTGGCAACATAGCGTTTGATTTGGCAACAATTGGGACGCGGGACTTGGAGGTGAGGCAGGTGAACATGTGATACGCCTTCAGCACGAGTTTGAACTCGCTAGAGTGATTTTGTTATCCGTAGCGATTTTTTTCGTGAAACAGTATTTTATAATGCGTTCTAAAAATGAGTGACATTCATTTCGAGCAACGGTGTGCTATCAGATTTTGCTTCAGACTTGGGCACAGTGCAATGGAAACTTTTGTAAAACTTCAGCAGGCCTACGGAGAGAGTGTTTTGTCAAGGACCCAGGTTTTTTTGGTGGTTTAAGGCATTTTCAGAAGGAAGAGAGTTGATTGAAGATAAATCACGCAGTAGAAGGTCTTCCTCTTCAAGAACCAATGAAAATGTCGACAGAATCCTGGATCTTGTGCGTTCCGATCGTCGGTTGACAGTCAGAATGATCAAGGAAGAGTTGAATTTGACACTACTGTTCATCAGATTTTGACCAATGAATTAGGGATGAGAAAAATCTTCAATAAACTTTTAAAAAGTTTTTGGCCAGTAAAAACATTCCTGTGGCTCCGCAGTCTCCTTATTGGCCTGACTTGAGTACTTGGGACTTTTTTCTCTTCCCAAGATTGAAAAATCACCTCAAGGGGCGTCATTTTGGGACACTCGAAAATATTCCAACATTTGTAACCGACCAGCTGAAAGCTATTCCAGTATCTGAGTTCCAGCACTGCTATGAGGATTGGAAGAACCGTCTCCATCGCTGTGTGGCTTCCCAAGGAAGTTATATTGAGGGAGACAATATTGAATTGTAATTCTACAATTCAATAAACGTCACCATTTCGTTTTCAAATCGTTTGCGTGTAGGGTGACCATTCGTCCCACTTTTTGCGGGACTGTACCGCATTTTGATAGGGTGTCCTGCTTTAAGACACGTCCCGCGTTCTAACTTTTGATTTCTTGACTTGTATTTGAGGAGGTGAGGACCTTTTTTTGCTCTTCACTTGGATTTGGGAGGAGGTGAGGACCTTTTTTTTGCTCTTCACTTGGATTTGGCAGGTGTGGACCTTTTTGTTGCTCTTCACTTATATTTGGAAAGTGACGACCTTTTTTATGCTTTGTCCCGCATTGCCTTCTTAAGGGGTAACACCACAGTAACGGTCGAAAAATAAGGCTCTTTTTGACAATTTTTTTCGGAAACCTGGAACGGGAGTAGGAAATTTCCGTTAAAGGGCTTTATTGAGCACACATTGAAGTATGAGAAAAAAAATTTTCATTATCATTTTCATACAAAATGGCGGCGATAGCGCCGATCTTCAAATAAGCCTTTTTTTTTAATTGATAAACCGGCGAAAAGATTTAGCGCAAACGATGAGACCTGGAACAAAAAGGAAACTTTTGAATTGTTTATAGTTGTTTATAATTGTTTATAATTGTTTATAAAAAAAGTTTACATCCAATCAAAAAACGGCTACGTGATGCTCAAGATATTGCATTTACAAAGCTACAAAAAAAAATTGAGACTGATCGGAGCAATAGTTTTCGAGTTATGATTTCGCCCAACTTGAAAAAAGTAGTTTTGAGAAAAACGTGTTTAAAGTTTTATGTGCATTTAAATCATAAAAATGTTATATGTACCTTTAATCAGCGATGCCTGCACCATACATTTGGCCATCCATGTTGATGCTCGCCTCTTCCGCCTCCTTTCTAGATGCTTTTATTGACAATCGAGCCTTTTTCGCAGCATCAGACAGTGACATCTCAGAATATCGAACACGACGCTCGTCCGCCTCAACGCAGAAATTGTAGCAGTTGTAGCCAATTTTCATATCTAAATTCTCCATGAGCCTCATTATACTCGATAAGCCATCATTATAAATGCCCACGGCGATATATACTGCAGTCTCAAGTACTTTCTTCCCACTAGAACTTGATTTCGGAGCCATCGAATTTTTTCTGCCAAAATTCACATGATTTACAATACTTAGATTTCACTAAGACATCTATAACTTTACTAGGTAGACATCTATAACTTACCTGGTGGTCTTCTGTGAAACTATGAGCCCTATAGCTCCAAAGGTAACAGGCCCAATCATCATTTCAACCGGTAACACTAATATATAAGAGATGACAACAAGCGCGCAGAGGGCGGTAAGCTATGTGCTTAGCGCGTGCTGTAGACGTTGCCGGAAAATCGAGAATTTGACGTTATAAAAATGTTTTTCAGCTATATAACTAGTAGAATACTGTTTTTGAATATATAAAAGTTCGTTTAGAGCTATAAAAAAAAAAATTGGATTTTTTGAACCGGTTACTGTGGTGTTACCCCTTAAGAAAATGGTCACCCTATTTGCATGCCAATAATTTTTGTCACGTGCCACTATTTGCACGCGTGCCATAGGTTCGCCATCCCTGACCTAGGACGTATTATTTACAGCTGAATTGTACATATATCCAAATGCCCAGTTTTCTCCAAATAAACGGACTCGACACCCATACGTGTAACGCGCTCTTAACGCATTTTGTGTACGCCACTGAAGTGTGCTGAAATGTAGTAGCTTAATCCCAGGCTGAAAAAAATATCTCATAAATTTATTTAAATTGTTCTGTGTAATTTTTATCTATTTGTTTCATCCGTCGTGGATGTACCCATGACCTTAATTTTAATTTTTAAAATATAACAAACGACTGTACCGTTATATTTCCTTTAAAACAGTACAGTACTTGGTGACGGTACGAGGTACGCGCTATGCACTGCGATCACTCATTTAGGTCACATTAAACTGTTGTAATTACCTTCTAACATCGCATTGTGTCAACTCAACTCCACAACTATGAACAGCGATTAAGATCCGTCATGTGTAAACCTGGATCTAGATTAGCGAGCCGATCCTGTAATGTACCGCATAGTGTAACACGCCGTGTAACTTTAGCTGTCTAGATTGGACGGGATTACGCGCACAATCCGAGCGGTTTGCAAAGCGCTCGACCTGATCCACTGTGTCGGGTTTTGTCGCGAATATAAAGGATTCCACACACCAAAGCGGCCGCGGTGGCGGCCACGGTAGCGATACGACTAGCGATCAGGTCTCCTCACACTAACGCGGTGGGAGTGGCGGTAGCGGTAGCGATCAGTTAGTGAATCACGGTATATAGTTGTATGATAATATTGATTGCGAGAACACAATAGAATAATTAATTGTATGTAGAGGAAAAATAATAATCTACTCACAGTCTGTTTCAAACGGTTAGGCGGAACTAAATGGGAATTTCGTTCTTTTAGGTTGGAAAAGGGACCTTGCTTGGGTTATTTAATTTTTCACGTTGGAATGTCAAAATTTAAAATTCCAACAATGAAACCATGGAAACGAATGACATATGTCAAACTTAAATTAATTTTCTTACATATTTTAATGAAAAAAAAATAAATAAATGGGATATTTGTATTAGAATGACACAAAAAATCAAAATATAAAGAAAATGACATTTTAAAATGATATTAACCTTAACCAAAAAATGTTTGTTGCAAGTATGATTTACAAAGCTTAAACAAAACGGCTGAAAAGCATGATTTAAACGATGAAAGTAACTAGATTGCAAAATCTAGTTCCGCCTAACCGTTTGGAAGAGACTTTACTATCAATTTCCAAAACTTTTCCTATTTCGTCCCACACTTTATTTGTTTTCCTAATATTCTTGTAATCAGGATGTGCTAAGTCATACAAAATTAAATAAACCTTTACTGATCTATGATTTTTTCTGTTAAATTATCTATTTTCGACATTATTTTCTTAAATATATTCACTCTGTGGTATATAAACAATGAATATCGCGCGGCCTAACGCAACTTGTCGAGTTCGGCCGCCAGTGTTTGGTGATCGCTAGACTGAACGCTGCATTCGGTCGCGTTCTCAGATAGCTGAACGCTTGTATGTGCGTGGTCTCATTGTATTGTATAGGTGGTACTATTCTACTTTAGCAAACCCACCTTACTGCGCATGCGTGCAGTGTTGGCAATAGTAAAATGTAATATATCAATTTTAATAATTTAAATTTAATATCAATTTATTAAATGAGTTTATAAGAAATATAGAAATAAGTAATATTCCCTTCATTTCTACTGTGATTAGAGTTTTAATATATAAACGTAGTTTAAATTTAATTTAATATTATTTATTTTCACTTTTTTCTGTTGAAGTGATTTATTATGCATTGTATCGATATTTAAAAAAAATTTAATTCAGGTGGACAATGAACTGGCCCTCTGCACCACCATGTTATAAACGTATGCACAATGATACACAATTTTAATTAGGCTAATGTGGGGGGAAAATTAAGTACTGTGCACCTAAAAACAAGGTAATTAGGTTAGGTTTAGTTAGTAAAAATCTAGGACAACAGAAGCCGAAAGACTCAAAGTAACATTAAAGGAGTTCGTGTGAAAAAAAAAAAAATATATAAAGAATGTATACACTTTACAAAATAAAACAACAACAAGATAAAGGTATAACTACTGAATTACATCCTACACCGCACAAACGTTTTTTACACAAACTTTTTTAAGCTTTCTTTGAGCTTTTCGGCTTCTGCTGTCCTAGACTTTTACTAACCTAATCACCCAGTTTTTAGGGGCACTAAATTATGTTTCCCCTTTTTTAATCTTTAATCGGCTGTGAATGTAATATTATTATTTATTCTTATTATAAAATACCGGAATATTAATTTATTTAACTGAAAGTTAAGCATTATTATACAAATAATTTTAATTCCATTTTGATTTTAGTTTAAATTTACGTGTTTTAATTTTACTATAGTTGGCAACATTGTCTAGTGGGTTTGCTAAAGTAGAATAGTGCCGTATAGGTTGCGTTAGGCCGCTGCATTAACGCCACCGCGGCCGCTTTGGTGTGTGGAATCCTTAAAGGAGTTCGTCGAATTCGACAGGATATGTGTGGACCGAAAACTCGTCGCTAAGACTCGTTTCCTAGCTACGAAGCATGCGACAAAATAATGCCTTATGAAACTTGTGTTTTACTATACTATTTGTTGTTGTTTTTTTTTACCACTATAGTCCTTGGTTATCGTACAGTACTTTTTGCCGTCGAGCAATACATATTAAACTACTTGTTCAAAAGTTAAAAAACAGTAGTGAAATGCAAAATATGTAATAAACACTTTAGGAACTCACATGTGACGTTACTTAAAATAAATAAGTCATACAGAAAAATTGATGTGAAGTGTGAATTTTCACACATTTCAGGGTTTCGCAGGTATTTATTAACTGTGTGATGATTATTTGGGATGCCAAAACAAATTCTATGTCAAAATATTTTTTTATGAATTTTAATTCGAATGCCTAATACCATTATTTATGTTTCTAAATATGTGCAGTATTTTTGTTATATAGCAAGGTTCATTAAGATTTTGAAAATTGCGCCTATGGCTTCCATTGGTTGCTTAAATCATATGCCTCGCCCTCTGATACCTTCAAATATAGAATTAAATTATAATTTCAACACTTCCCACTGGTTATTAAATTTACGCTTTTAAAAATTAAATGCAACATTTACCAAAATATAACTAGAATTTAAACAAAATTATTTAAACAAAATAAAAATGCAAAAAAAAAACTGAAAAAATAAAAATTGACGGGATTCGAACACAATTTCTTACAGTAGTTTCAACTTACTAAGCGAGAACGCTACCACTGTGCTATACAGGATCACTCGTTTACTATGTTAAATAGCGGATTAAATATATTACATATTTTACTTAAAAACACAAAAAATGCGTTATTTTCCGAAAACATAATCTGATCAAAAATTCCTGTTGTACTATACCGGTTCACACCAATGTACATTACTGAGAATTTTTTCAGATTTTTAGTTTAAGCCATCTGCGCTACAGGTGTGGGACAAAATTTTGTTTGCACAATTTTGGCAAAAATCGCCTCAAAATAATTTATTTTGCAAAAATAAAATTTTGATCGTTAATCCACGTACCAAGGGCTTTCATTTGATACCCTACACAGAATTGTAAAAAAATATATTTTTTTTCGATGAGCATATATTTGTTTATATTTTTAGAGGGATATGTTTTTTAGATGTTTTAGTATTTTTCCTATGTGCGGGTCAAAGAGTTGTATAAGCATGCCAAATTTCAACTCTCTAGGTTTAGCCGTTTGGCTACAATTTTTACCGAACAGACAGACAGACAGACGACAAAATGACGGTATAAGGGTTTTTTGGTCATACCTACAAAACCCTAAAAAAGTTAATATCAAAAAAATTCAAAAAAGGAACTGCTCCACCTCATTTTTAGGGTTTTGTAGGTATGACCAAAAAACCCTTATATACTAGCGTCGGCGAATCAGTGCAGTTACGTCGCAATACGAAACAAACGAATGTATTGTTTGGAACAATGCAATTGTTTGTTACGTCGTGTGACGTAACTGCACTGATTCGCCGACGCTAGTATACCGTCATTTTGTCGTCTGTCTGTCTGTCTGTCTGTCTGTTCGGTAAAAATTGTAGCCAAACGGCTAAACCTAGAGAGTTGAAATTTAGCATGCTTATACAACTCTTTGACCCGCACATAGGAAAAATACTAAAACATCTAAAAAACATATCCAACTAAAAATATAAACAAATATATGCTCATCGAAAAAAAAAAAATGTTTTTACAATTCTGTGTAGGGTATCAAATGAAAGCCCTTGGTACGTGGATTAACGATCGAAATTTTATTTTTACAAAATAAATTATTTTCAAGCAATTTTTACTTCCACACTCATCTGCATAGACCGGTGGTGTTGGGACTAGAACTAGAAAATCGTAGGTTGCGGTTCGATTCCCGGTGTCGTATTTTGATATTTACTTTATGTCTTAATTAATCAGTTCAGTAGATTTTACGTGATGTTCGAAGAAATTTTCAGTTTGATATTTATGTATATATAGGATTTATAACTATTTTATGGCCTCATTTTTAGGATAAGCCGACCCTGTAACCTTATTAATTATTTTTAATAAATCTTATCTTATTTTTATGCTGTGATAAAAAATATAAAATTTCCGCAATTAAAAGTATTTCATAAATAAACATAATCCAATTAATAAGTATGACCTGTAAACTTGACTTTATGTATATAAGTTGAGTGACATTGCTCTGAGTGCAATGTTTTCTTATCACTTAGTATAACTGTGTTTGTTATGCTAATGTTTACATTTAAATATATGTGTTTATGTTATGTTTATAAACATATCAATGTAATTTAATGCCAAGGGCTGTGGTTTGTCACATTATACCGTACTAATTGCACAGGAAAGTGATGAAAGTTTGCAAATGGCGACTTCCTTTGATCTTGGGATCTACGGATCTAGAAATCTCTGACATACATATGTAAACAGTGGTTCCCTAGCAATAATCTATGGCAGTGCCTCTCAAACTATCTGAATATAAAAAATTGATGTGAAGTGTGAATTTTCACACATTTCTGGGTTTTGCAGGTATTTAGTAACTGAACGATGATTATTTGGGATGCCAAAACAAATTTTATGTCAAAATATTTTTTTATGAATTTTAATTCGAATGCCTAATACCATTATTTTAGTTTCTAAATATATGCAGTATTTTTTTTATACAGCAAAGTTCATTAAGATTTTGAAAATTGCACCTATGGCTTCCATTGGTTGCTTATATCATAAGTCCCGCCCTTTGATTTCGTCAAACATAGAATTAAATTATAATTTCAACACTTTCCACTGGTTATTAAATTTACGCTTTTAAAAATTAAATGCAACATTTACCAAATATAACTAGAATTTTAACAAAATAATTTAAACAAAATAAAAAAGCAAAAAAAAAAACAAAAAATAAAATCACTAGGATTTGAACCCTAGTTTGCAAGTTTCTTATATTATTAAGCGTACGACAAATCCAACCTCGCCACGAGAGCTACTGATCTGGTATGTTACACAACGTATTAAATAGTTAACATATTTTAGTTAAAAACACAAAAAATGCGTTATTTTCCGAAAACATAATCTGATCAAAAATTCCTGTTGTACTATTCCGGTTCACACCAATGTACATTACTTAGAATTTTTCAGATTTTTAGTTTAAACCGTCTGGGCTACAGGGTGTGGGACAAAAATTTTTTTGCACAATTTTGGCAAAAATCGCATCAAAATAATTTATTTTGCAAAAATAAAATTTTGATCGTTAATCCACGTACTAAGGGCTTTCATTTGATACCCTACTCAGAATTTAAAAAAAATATTTTTTTTTTCGATGAGCACATATTTGTTTATATTTTTAGAGGGATATGTTTTTTAGATGTTTTAGTATTTTTCCTATGTGCGGGTCAAAGAGTTGTATAAGCATGCCAAATTTCAACTCTCTAGGTTTAGCCGTTTGGCTACAATTTTTACCGAACAGACAGACAGACAGACGACAAAATGACGGTATAAGGGTTTTTTTGTCATACCTACAAAATCCTAAAAAGGGATTAAAATCTATAATCCCATTCCTTAGCTTAGTGCAGAACTAAATTTTGATTTAGTGACGTTATGAATGAATAAGAGTCTGTGTCAAATGTGCTAAAGATGATAAGGAAAGTGTTCCCAACTTCGAAATAATAAAAAAATATGTGAAAAATAAAAGCCGTGTTTATTGGATAACATTTCTAAAATCCGTAAATTAATTTAACTTATTCATGTAATATTTAATTCATTTTGAAGTATTTTGTAAACAATTTAATAAAGAACATTAATTAGAAAGTAAATTACATCAATACATATGATTTGTTTATATATAATATTAATTTAGACCTTATTATTATAAACTTGGAACTACTAGTAAATTTTGATACATATGTCATTTATTGTTTAACCTTTAATAAACATATGTACATATTTTAAATAATTAATGTAAGTAGATATTATAATAAATTGAAATGTTATAAATGACATTTTTTAATAATGACAACTATTTATTATTAAAAAATGTTGGTTTGGACTACTGAGGGAAACTTTTTAAATATTTTTCTGTATTCCAGATTATTTTTGCGAAGTTTTTCATTACCGTTGCTTACAATGAATCTTGATATAAGATGGTAAAATGTGATAAAAAATGAGGAACAAAGAAACACTGTCCGATGTAACACTATAGGCCTGGACTATAATATCAGAACGAGAAAATACGTGCTGGGCACAGTGAAAAAGGTTTTCTTGCTGCGACTTACAGTATTTGTAGTGCTACTGCGACCGGATTCAAATGGAGAGACATAAGAAAAGTTTTAGTTCACTAAATTAATTTCAATAATTAAATAATAAATGACAGTGCAATAAACTAGTGAAAAAGATACAGGTCTGGTGATCCTGCTATCCAAACAGCATTCTTTTATATATAAATATGCATACCTAAAGTGTATCTTGGCCAAATCACTAGGCGTTTATGAAAACTCTACCAGTGGATATGGTACATTGGCCAATCTTTACTATACCCCACTGAACATAACCTTATGTGCTGCCTTCTGTATAGACAGAAGGCTAAAATAATCCTTAAGAAGATAAGGTTAGGCTAAGCTTTAGTTAGAATACTAGTTATGTTAGAATAGTTTAGCTAGAATAAGGTTATGTTGAGTAGGGTATAGTAAATCTTCCCCAGGAAATCTACCGGTCGGTAAACAGCTACATGCTTATACACCTTCACCGAACTTGTTTTCGAACGCAGTTGATGTTCCCGGTATGTACCGGTAGAGTTTTCGTAAACGCCTTATTGCAATTCTAAGCTTACCTTAATTTTCGCAGGTTAACGGCGTATTTTTATTTTAAATTATTAAATAAACATTGTCATGACATTCCGTCACAAAAATTCGCATACCAATGTGTTAAACTATATATATTGTAATAAATACTTAAATATATGCAGTGACGATATTCAACCGGTACGAGCATATCAGTTCTTAAAATATTGAAATACTTCCATACTGGTTGTTAAAATGAATAGTAGGATAACAGGTACAGAAAAAGATTTCACTTAGTTTCTACTTTTGGCAAATGACCACATCAACAATTTTTAAAAATCAACAAATTGTATGATAATTATTAAAATAATTAGGGCTACAACTACAGTTAATTTTTTTTTCTCATCAGATTTTTTAGTGTTTTATTTATTTTTTTTTATCTAACTGGTTTATTATTTTGAATATATGCCCTGCATATACGTACGATAAATGTTTTCAAATAATAAACCTGTATGTTAAATATATTTTTATTTACTTTGTAATAATTTGTGAAGATTAATGTAAGAAAAAGTTTATGTTTTTTTAGAATAATAAAGTGTATTGATTATTATTTATATGAATGTTTTATTTCGAGGGAAGCGAAAATTAAGAGCGATGTTGGTCGTAGACCTAAATATTTTGAGACTATGAAAAATTCCAAATTTTAACATACTTTTGTAAAGATTTGATTACTTTTTGAATATTTCTAATCAAGAATTTTTTATTCTGTTTATTTAGGTAATTTCAATCAAATTTCTGATTGCGGTTATATGAGTAATGGTTTTCCACAAATAGTTGATTACAAAAATAATCATTATTTTACAGTTCTGGTTAAATATAATTTATTTGGAGACTATAGTTGTCTCCCTCTTTTTCAAGTCGTTGTATGTATGTTATTTTAAATATAATGGATTTACATATTTCCAATTTATAATTAATATCATTCAGGTACATCCAATCCGCAGTTGTACAGTTTTTAGTTCCAATATAAAACAAATTTAATCACTTAAAGGCCTTTACCCGCGGACCAGAGTTTAAGAATCACTGATTACAAATTCATTGCAAAAATGTATAAAAATAAATCAGTTAAAGAGTTAAATGTTCTAAATTTCCATGCATATCTTGTAGACCAGGTTATCGTAGGTAAAATTATGTTCTACTGATATATCAGATTTAAAAATATCAGTTATTATGTAAGGCGTTTTTTTAATTAAATGTCTTTAATATTCGAGATATTTATTTCGAATTATTATTGGCGTATTTATTCTTGGCCTCTAACACTTTTGATAACCTTCAGTTTAATGTTTTTCTTAAACTATATTAATAATCTATATATTTGTTTTCTCTCAAATTCTAAGTATTATTCGCTTTACAATAATAGAAACGTATTTCATAGATCAATATGTTCTTACTTATATGTTCAATTAAAGTATTTAATTATAAATTAGTGTATAATAAAAACAGATTTTAATTTGTAGTGCGCGCTATTTTGCGTGCATTACGACAATATTACAAAAAAAAAAGTGGAAAAACATTTCACTTTTATCTGGTGGTAACATTGTAGAGGCAAAATCTGTAGAACTAAAATTTATTATTTGAAGGCAATTGTTAAAAATATAGTAGTACTACTGTAGGAAATAAAATGATATTATATGTGTTATAAGAGTACTATATTGGAATTTTATGGAACTAAAATTATAATAAAATCAATAATTTCATCATTGTTATCGTGTAATAGGGATAACTTCTAGTAACTAGTAACTTCTCATTACAGTTGGCAAAATTTCAGTGTTCCCAACTTAATTTTTGTTTTTTTTTGTAGCACTCTTGACCCAAGCCGATGAATAAGACTATTACACCGATTGTTTTTGACGTAGTAAGAGCCGCTTTTACAAACCTCCCACATGGTACAACACACCCTGTATCCCAGATGGTTTAAACTAAAGATCTGAAAAAAATCTAAAGTCCATTCTACATTATACTTTTTTCAATACTTTTTTCAATACTATCCAACTCTGACGTCATTTCAACTTTTGATACTACAGAATATAGTGGGGGAAAAAAATAAGAGACAGTGAAAAATTTTATATCTTCCATCTCTTATTACTTTTGTTGCCAACTTAAAAATTTTTAGGTTCAGATGGCAGACAACAATTTGGTTATAGTGAACCAATTTATAAATATTGTTTAATTGTGCTAAGTTTATATTTAATTATATGACCCAAATAAACTTCAAATCAACTTAATAAACTACTAAAAGTTAAGTTGTAAACAAAAACTAAAAAGTTGGTGTTGGTACGACTGAAAAGTACAGAACTGTCAATCGAAAATTTGACCGGGGGTAGTTTTGGATGACAGTTCTGTACTTTTCAATCGTACCAACACCAACTTTTTAGTTTTTGTTTACAACTTAACTTTTAGTAGTTTATTAAGTTGATAAGAAGTTTATTTGGGTCATATAATTAAATATAAACTTAGCACAATTAAACAATATTTATAAATTGGTTCACTATAACCAAATTGTTGTCTGCCATCTGAACCTAAAAATTTTTAAGTTGGCAACAAAAGTAATAAGAGATGGAAGATATAAAATTTTTCACTGTCTCTTATTTTTTTCCCCCACTATATTCTGTAGTATCAAAAGTTGAAATGACGTCAGAGTTGGATAGTATTGAAAAAAGTATTGAAAAAAGTATAATGTAGAATGGACTTAAGTACTGTACATGAGTGTGAACAGGAATAGTACAACAGGAATTTTTGATCAGATTATGTTTTTGGAAAATAACGCATTTTTTGTGTTTTTTTGTTGACGATGTACAAAAGTTATAGTTATGTAACACACTATACTAGAAGGCGTATCCTAGTCTAATGGTTAGCTTGCTCGCTTGCTACGCAGCAAACTAGGGTTCGCTCCCGGGCAGAGGAGACAATTTTATTTTTTGTTTTTTTTTTCCATTTTTATTTTGTTTAAATTATTTTGTCATAATTCTAGTTATATTTTGGCAAATATTGCATTTAATTGTTAAGAGCGTAAATTTAATAACCGGTTGGAATTGTTGGAATTATATTTTCATTCTATGTGTCATGTATACGAAACCAGACGGGCGGAGCTTATTACTTAAAACAACCAATGGAAGCCATAGGCGCAATTTTCAAAATCTTAATGAACCTTGCTATATAAAAAAAATACTGCACATATTTAGAAACCTAAATAATGGTATTAGGTATTCGAATTAAAATTAACAAAAAAATATTTTAGCATAAAATTTGTTTTTAAAGCTCTTAGATTAACAGACGATAAATTATTTTAAAAATATGGTTCATTTTGCCGTGATTACTACAAAGCAAAATTTGTCCTACACACTCAGCATGCCGCCTTCACTTATTATATACCTGTGAAACCCTGCAATGTGTGAAAATTCACACTTCCGTCGTATTTTATTTTCCAAATATCTAGTATTACAGAAATTCTATGGCATCAAATTTAGTCTTTTTAAAAATAAAAACTAATTTTAAACAACTTTTTATTCTTGTATATTTGCTCTAAAATTTCATACATTTAAAAATCCTCTCAAAATCGTTGATTTTGATGCGATTATAGCAAAAATGTCACCAAAAATATTGTGTTTGTTGGTTGCCTTCACTTACCAGATACCTACGAAACCTAGATTTGTGTGAAAATTCACTCTTCACATCAATTTTTTGTTTCTTGGACTAATTTTCTAAAGTGAACGGATTAATAATAATTGTGTGTGTGAAATCAAAGTTTTTATTCAACCAAAACCACAAAATTATTTCATGACTATTTTGCGGTGAAGTAGAAATACAATAAATAAAAAACTATTTAATGCCGGATACCGGAAATACAGTGTACAATATTTGTAGATAATGCATAGCGTAACTAAGAATGATAAATAAAATCAGTAGCTAACAATGAAAAGAAAAAATATGTAGTTTGAAACATGAACCTTATCAAAGAGAGTTCGATAACACCTCACAGTTCTTAAATACAAAAGTACTACACTGAAAGTAGGGTTTATACAAAAACCGACTTTTAAAAAAACCGGTTTGCGAATTCCATTATATCCAGAAAACAAGTTAAAACCGGTTTTCCATTTTTCCAAATGAAAGCCCTTAGTACGTGGATTAACGATCAAATTTTTATTTTTGCAAAATAAAATATTTTGATGCGATTTTTGCCAAAATTGTGCAAAAAAATATTTGTCCCACACCCTGTAGCCCAGATGGTTTAAACTAAAAATCTAAAAAAATTCTAAGTAATGTATATTGGTGTGAACCGAAATAGTACAACAGGAATTTTTGATCAGATTATGTTTTCGGAAAATAACGCATTTTTTGTGGTTTTTTGTTCACAAAGTACAAAAGTTATACCAATGTAAGACAATCACATGCAAGGCGTGCGATGGCGTAATGGGTTAGAGCACTGCTAGAAAACGAAGGGTTTCGAGTTCGAGTACGGAGTGAATTTTATTTTTTCTGTTTTTTTTTTGCATTTTTATAATGTAGAAATTATTTTGTCAAAATTCTAGTTATATTTTAACAAATGTTGTATTTAATTTTTAAGAGCGTAAATTTAATAACCAGTCTTATTATATGATTAACAGACGATAAATTATTTAAAAAATATCGTTCATTTTGCCGTGATTACTACAAAGTAAAATTTGTCCTACACACTCAGCATACCGCCTTCACTTATTATATACCTGCGAAACCCTGAAATGTGTGAATATTCACACTTCACATCAATTTTTTAACATTTTTGGTTTATTTAATATTTATGGAACTACAAAAAATAACGTATACTCAATACAAAACTTAATAAATAAAAAAAAACTAATATAACAATTAACAAATTTCGGTACAAAATATAAATTACTACTATATATTTATTCATTTAGTGTCTTTTTCAGAAAATATTATTTCAAAAAACATAAAATGTCCACGGACCGATTACTTAATATTGTTCTTAATTTAGTTACAATATTTCCTGAAATAGAAAATATTCTCTCTCTTTCTACTGAACTTGGTTTTATTGTTCTCAGGGCATCAAATAATAACTCCAAATTCTTTGTTCTTTTATTAGTGGCCTCAAATACTGAAAATTCGGCCTTCAATGTCTTCGGATTTGATATTTTTTCTTCAGGTTCATCAAGAAATCTATGAATTTATTTTTTCATTGGTACTTTTAGAGCATTATCCTTGGCCTGATTAATAATTTCTCCGTCTTCGTCGTTTTCGGTATATTCTTCGGAAATTTCGAATTTGGATTTATTCTAGACGATATTTTTCCAGCTAACTTAATAATATCTAGTTTTGAAGCTAGTGGAAATATAATAGATTTCTTTGTTGAAATATTTTGTGGATTTTGCAAATATAGCAAAAGAGTTGCCAGTTCAACTTGTCTTCTTTCTTGAATTCGTACTTCTAAAGCATTTAATAATTTGACACTGATTTCAGTCTATCTCATAGCATTTGTCGGTTTGCATGTTAAATAAACAAATATTCGCCTGAAGATTTTGTTTTACTACAATATCTTCAGAGACTATTGTCAAAATGTTTGAATTTTAATTTATTTTTAACATATTAATTCGAATATCGAAAAACCCTTTTTTTTAGAATTTAAAAACTGGTTTTCGAATTTCAAAAATTCTTTCGAAAAAGCCGGGTTTTGAAAACCGCCAATCCATAACTGAAAGGCTTGGTTTCCATTTAAATCAGTGAAAAATGGAGAAGCTGTAAAAAGATCTCAAAAATTGCAATATTTACAGAAAACGAGTTCCGGCAATGATTTGATTCTGTTTTGAAAAAATTATATATATACGAGGGATGTCCACAAAGTATGAGTACTCAACTTTTAAAGACTCAAAAAATTTTTTTTATATATTTGATAAAATTACATTAAGTTGTATTAGGTATAGGTCACACTATTTTTCTATGTAGGCACCTTCCCAATCGATGCACGTTGTGAGCCGAGGTATGAGTTTTTTTTATACCTGTGTCGAAAAAATCTTGTCCATTCATTGGGCCGTATGAATAAAAATAAGCATAACCTTTTACTTGCAAATTATGAAGCAAATCCTCCCAACAATATGAATAAAAATGCAAGCAAAACCTTCTACTTATGAGTAAGAAGCAAATGCTTTTTTGTTGATCTTTTGCTCAAGACAGAAGTAAATGGTTATGAATAAAACAGACCTTTTACTTTAAATTATAAGCAAATGCTTCGAAAAACATGCATCTATATATTCATATACTCACTTGTGAAAAAGTGTTGTAGTGAACTAATTGCCATGGCGGATATTGTGCATTTAAGAAATATGAAACATTATAGGCATCGTTCTTCACCACGTCGTACTGACATAAAAGTTAGTTTCGTTTTGAACAAGAGAACATGGAGTGTTTAGCTAATATTTTTTAGGTAACTTTTTTTGTTGAGATATCTAGCTGATCTTGGATTGCAAAGAAGTATCGGTGAGGAACTTGGGGTGTAGCAATCCACAATATCACTGACTGTCAGCAGTGTTGTTGATTAAATAGTTGCACAAACTGGCAACTGGATTAAATTTCTTACTTCCCAAAATTTATTAGTGGAGGCGAAAAAAATGTGACAAAGAAAATACCGTTTTCCAACCGCAGTTGGTGTCATTTACTATACACATATAGGGATACAAAAATCGAAGATCCATGAAGATGAATATGTCAATCGTAAAGGAAAACCTATGCTAAATGTATAGGCAATTTGTGATGCTAGTGAAATGTTTCCAAGTGTAGGTGTAAAGTGCCCTGAATCTGTACATGACTTTACACCAATAAAAATAAACTGATATGTCAAACATGGAACTCAGTACAGCACAAGTACAGTTTTGATAGTGTTTATAGACTAATTTCAAGTTGACAGCGATCAGAAAGAAGTAGTACGATTTTGATAAATACTGATTTTCAGGTTTCAACATAAACACATCCTCTTGACCTTTTACTCACCGGTAGAAGCATTGACTTGTAAGTAAAAGGTAATCATTATTCATATAAAAAGAAGCAAATGCTTTTACTCCGACTTTTTACTCGAAGCAAATGCTTTTACTTCTACCTTCTACTTATGAGCATTTACTTCAACGTTATTCATACGGCTGATTGACGGCATGCTTGACCTCGTCGTTGCTGGAAAAGCTTTTTCCGCCCTAGACTCCTTGGGAGAGGTGAACAGATGGTAATCCGATGGGGCCAGACCGTGCTGTGAGCTGGGTGGTTGACAATGCCCATCCACACACTGCCTAGTCACTTTTGGATTCATTCGGATGGGACAAAAAGCTTCAACGAAATATTTCAATTTGGTATGGTTCATCGTAGAGGCTTTTATTTGGCTACAAATCTTTCCGTGTTAATGTCCTTATTTCTCTACAGTGTGTTGCCTAGTAGTATTAGCTACTAAATTTGTTTATAATAATTTATTTAATTTTCATCATAAAAAAGAAATATAAAATAAAAAGTTTGTCCCCATTAAATAGTAAGTGGTACGCCACTGTTAGTATTATTTCCTGTTCATAATAATATAATAAGCCTTTAGTGTCAGCACATTGACCCGTTTCTTCAATCATTTTACACAATTTAAACACAACTAACTTTGAAATGGCCTTAAAATGCTTTTGAAAAAATCTAAACAATATTGTTTTAAAAATTGTAAAACTACATTTTTTCCAGTTCTTCATATAATATTTAATGAAAAGTTCAATCAAACAAAAATGCACAAACACTAGATTGACCAAAAATTCCTTAAAACCTTGTAAACATAATTTTAATTAACAAAATTTGTTATGCCGGTTATAAAATTTTCTTCATTAATCTACCGTCAAAAATTTTCATTTGATAACCTACTCACAATTTAAAAAAAATACACCACTAATATATATATTGATAAATATATTGATATAAGGGTTTCTAGATTTTATCTAGGCAATCGACGATTTAATAGTTTTCTAAGATTCGAAATTAAAAAATAATTATATTCATAAATCTTTTCTTGTAATATTTATAAATACGAATGAAATATTTCGTTCTTAAAAATCATTATTATTATTGCTATTATAAATTTTATTACATTTTTACTGTCAAATAAACTATGAATGTATTAAAGGCAGTGTATATATTTGTATGTTTTATTGTAATTAAAATATTTAGGTCCTACTACCCTGGTTTACTTCTTTGTGTTTCACTTCCCGTATAATAAAAAGCTTTGATGTCCAATTAGATATTTAAGACCAAAGATTTAACATAGCACTTTGTTTTAAGTAATAAGTGTGTATAGTATGTCGATTATCCGGGTCTCAATTACCGGGGTTTTCAATTATCCGTGCTTTAGCATTCCCGGACAAGCGACTGTATTTTTAAAAAATATATTTTAGTTTCAGTATAGCGTGTACTTATATTTGTTTATTTTTTTCAGTAACCATGTCAACGCTATTAAAATGGGCGCAAACAAACCACAAAAGTACCAAAAATTCCACATCAAACGGCCGTACATGGATACACCCTCCTGATGCGCTACAGAAAGGACATATCGCCTACCTTGTCAAATTTCTAGGTTGCACAGTCGTTGACCAACCAAAAGGCATCGAAGTGGTCAAAGAAGGCATAAGAAAACTGCGATTTAGTCAACAATTGAAGAAGAGTGAAACTGGACAAAAAACAAAAAAAGTAAGAATTTGTATAAGTTAAGCAATCGCTCTGTGATGTTTGTGTCTGAGTAAATGTGTTAATTCAGTAAATGTATACACTTACTAGTCAATATATGCATATACTAATTTGATATCAAACGAAAACTCTTAAGACGGTGATTAAGGAACGGAAAGTAATTTTTTAAATTTTATTTATTTTAACACGTTAAAAACAAAAAACAATAATTCAAATAATAGGTACACACAGTGGCGGACTTTCGCAAAGACAATTGTCTTGGGCCCGTAATTTTCAAGGGCCCAACGAATAGGGTGACCATTCGTCCCGCATTGTAACTTGTATTTGAGGAAATGAGGACCTTTTTTTTTCTTCACTTGGATTTGGGAGGTGAGGACCTTTTTTTGTTCTTTGCTCCGTCCCGCATTGCCTTCTTAAGAAAATGGTACCCTACCTTTTAACGCCTATAGGTTGAGGGCCCGTAAATCTAAAATGTCTTGGGCCCGGCGAAGGCTTAATCCGCCACTGGGTACACACATTCGATACTCAGTGGATAAAAAAGTGTTTTCATGAAATCTATATTTTTCCTATATATGGGTCAAAGAGTTGTTCAAGCATGCCAAATTTCAACATTTTATATTCAGCCTTTTGTCTACAGTTTCTACCGTACAGACAAACAGCCACGTGTGACATTAAAAGGTTTTTTTGTTGTACCTTCAAAATCCTAAAAATAGCTAACAAAATAAAATAAAACTAAATTATAATTCAATAAATTTTCTTTGGTGAGCTCACTGGGGGATTGTAAATGACTCCCATCTACTTAAGGAGTGGGGAGCAGAATTTAAAAAAATCTCTTGAGAATAGCGAGAGTTCAAAAATTTGCTCCCAAACAGTTAGTAAGCGAAGTGTCATATTCAAATTTGAACACTTGCACGCGATGTCCCTGACGCGAACGGTCCAGCCAAGAATATGGGGCCTTCTTCTTCTTAATCGTATCTTGAGAGTCGTGAACAACAATGCGAAATGTTATACCTATATTACGTTTATTTATTATTTATTTATTTATCATACGGCTACATAAGACATGTGGCATGTAGTCATGCCAATATTCGTCAATTACTACACACATCGGCAAATTTAAAGAAACAGAATGAAAATTATGTTTTTTTTTTAAATTTTATTATTTTGTAGCCTATATCTAAATAGCTTTGAATGCTGTACTAAACAGTAGGGAAATATTGTATCGACGCCAAAGAGAACAAAATACACCATTTAATTTTGCTACTACTGTATCTTTTGGTGGAGGTTCAATTATGGTGTGGGGTGGAATATGTTTGGGAGCTCGCACAGAGTTAGTGGTGATTGATGGTGGAGCGTTAACTGCGGATAGGTACATCAAAGATATTCTTCAAGACCATGTTGTACCTTTTGCCCCATATATCGGAGAATATTTCACCCTAATGCAGGATAATGCGTACCCACACGTCGCCCACTGTGTAACAGATTTTTTAATTCAAGTGGGTATAACAACAATGGGTTGGCCAGCGTGCTCCTTTGACCTCAACCCGATT
Source organism: Liopterus haemorrhoidalis (assembly GCA_963971575.1). Lineage (NCBI taxonomy): Eukaryota > Metazoa > Arthropoda > Insecta > Coleoptera > Dytiscidae > Liopterus > Liopterus haemorrhoidalis. The sequence continues at coordinate 7,726,557 of OZ020617.1, forward strand.
GAACATGTGTGGAACATGCTAAGCAGAAGACTTCGCTCAAGAATTCCAGCTGTTCAGAACAGTGAAGAGGTAAGAGCCGCACTGATTCAGGAATGGGACAGATTGCCCCAAGAACTGATTGATGCCCTCATAAGAAGTATAGGAATGCGAATGACTGCAGTCGTAAGGACTCGTGAGGGAAACACACGCTAGTGAGGTGATACAAAAGCGTATTAAATGATTAACAAAGTCCAAAATGTACAATAAAGTTATTCTGTTTAAAACCATATTTTGTTCGGCTCCGACATCTTTGATTTTTTTCTTCTTCAACAGGTTTGATATGGTGTAAATCAAGTTTCAATAATTCCAAAAAACATCGTACTAGAAAATTACCTGAGAGATATCAACAATATGTACACTACAGGGAAAATAATTTGATGTCTGTTCCTTTAAATTTGCCGGTGTGTGTATATTAATAGATAATATCGAATTTAAAATCGATAGTAGCGTCAGTGGCCATCAGTCGAACTATTCTGACAAACAGTTGCTTTCCTGATACTGACAAATTAATTTTTCGTAAACAAATTTATATTTTTTAGTAAAATTTCATAGAAAATTTATTCTAAATCTTATTTATTCTAAAATTTCGATGTGCACTTAAACCTAACCTCTCTATTAAAACTTCTCAGTTTTCAGTTTTTTGTACTGCTCGACATCTAATCACCTTTTTAATTCTTGAATAGAATGGTCCGATATTTTAAAGTATTTTAATTTCGCACCCGGTACGTCGTCTTCGTTGAAAATAAAGTTATTTAATATACTCCGGCAATGTACAAATGAGATATTTGTAAGACTAATTATACAAAAGCACAATAGCGCTAGTGTTGCTGACGTCACTTTGGATATCGTCTATTATAAAATAATTATAATGAGGGATTTAAACTATTGGGAATTATTTAAAATCCACTGGGTCGCCGTTAATTTTTAAAAGCGTAAATTTAATAATCAGTGGGAATTGTTGGAATTATAATTTAATTCTATGTTTCAATGTATACGAAATCAGAGGGGCGGAGCATATGACTTAAAACAAGTAATGGAAGCCATAGGCGCAATTTTCTAAATCTTAATGAACCTTGCTATGTGTGAAAATTCACACTTCACATCAATTTTTTTTATTTCTCTCTTCAAATATTAGGCTTACTTTTAACATGATAGTATTATTATTTTGTATTATAGGTGGAGTTAACGATAAGTGCGGATGGAGTAGCAATTCAAGAACCACGAACACATACAATAATGCATCAGTTTCCACTGCACAGGATATCCTACTGCGCTGACGATAAGGGAGAGAAAAAATTCTTTTCTTTCATTGCCAAGCAATCTAGCCAAGGTTAGTTTCGATAACAAAATCACCAGATAAATTTATACATTAAGATTGTGTGCTACATGCATTTAGCTGAAAATATTTTTTACGGATAAAAACCAAATCTTTAAACGAGGCCAACAACGCGTTTAAAAGTTAGTGTTTAAAATAATGACATATTTAAAAATAATTTTCAGATATTTGGTTTGTTTTCAAGAAATCATAATTAAAAATCTTAATACAATTGAGTTTTTTTAAGAAGTCTGTTTAATGACAAATGAAAGAAGCAACAACCTTCTTATTTATATATTTCTATCTCGCACATGCCGTGCAAGCAATAGTGAGAAAGAAATATATTTGTTGATTGTTGATTCGTTTATTTGTCATTGATCAGAATTCTTTAAAAACTGAACTTTACTTCATCTCAGTGGCGCAGCCAGGATTTTGTCTTGGGGAGGGCTGAATCAAATTTCGAAGGCACGCGGGCCGCATACGGCCCTCAACCTCATATTTGTGGCCCCTGAAGCGGTAATCAAAATCACTTGAGCTTATTTAGGGGAAAAATATATTTAAAAATGTAAAATATACTAACTTCCCCTTTTCTGTTTATAAAAAAATGTCAAGAAACCCTTCGGAATATTTAAAGTTCCATCACTGCTTATCATTTTGTATGTAAAATAGACTGCGACCCAAATCAGTTCGCCACTCCTGCTGTTGGATATTGATGTTTATATCAAATAATAATTGCATTATTTGTTGATGAAAAATGTAATTGTTAATCTATGTATCAAAAACTTTCATTTCATTTTTTCTTCGATAAATACATATTTATTTATATTTTTCGCGGGATATATTTTTGAAGTCTCAATATTTCTCTTACTTATGTTCAGTTTTCTAAATCAGCCGCTTGGCCACAATTTATACCGAACGAACAGAGTCATGTGATGGATAAGGATTTCTTGATTATACTTACGAAAACCTAAAAATAACATGTAAATATGCATTTTCTGTTAATTTCAACACTAATCATAATAAAATATAGCTTATTATTATTGTAAAATACATAAGTTATTTTGCTGTACGATTATGATAAATTTGTTAAATTTTCATTTCATTGGACCTTCAGAGAAGGCTTGTTCCCCCCACCCCTCTCTGAATACGCCACTGTTGTTCAGTACAACTTATATCAGTCCTTTTTGTGTGAAAACATCATAATTTCAAAAATACCTTAGAAGATATTGATATTCACATTTATCTACAAAATAAAACCAAATACCGATTTTAAGAGCGCAGTTGTCTCCAAAACTACTCTCTTTATTGTATTTCTACTATTTCTACTCTATTTCACGTTTGAGGTGTCATTTTAAAATTACATTCTGAAGGTTATACCGAAGTCAGATTTCCACTTTATCTTATCTGAATCGAGTAATTAGTTGTTTAAAACAGTTTTATCATTTGACTGGGCGAATGCTTTAGTCGATGTGTCAGGGGGAAAAAGGATCCCCTTCAACGCTCCCCTTCATATAATTAGTTGTAGCATATTTGGAAAGTGATGTATTTTCACTTGAACAGTAATTATGGCACTTTATCAAGAGTAGGTAATCTTAAAAAAATGTTTATTTATAAGAAGAAGAAAAATGCCAATATTGTTAACAATGAAGTAATTTAAAAATTAACTACTGTTGTGGTTAGCAAATTTTATCTTCAACTCTCCGAGCAGCGCTGTGTAATCTGCTGGCCCTGGGAGAGGCCCAGTCCCCCCCCATCTTGGCTGAGCCACTGATTCATCTGTACGCTTCTTAATTCTAACTGTGTGCTTCTCTATCAGTCCAAGATTCGCGGGAACACTGCAATATTCTGAACACTGAAAATTTAATTTCGACATAATTAACGATAATGACGTATACTGAAATGGTTTATTTAGGCGAACCTACAATATATTTACTATTTAAATGAAATTTTATTTATTAAATATCAAACTGACACAAGCAAACATAAATCTTTATTGCATTTATTTATTTATTAACATATTTGTTTACAGAACAGAATTCCAAATCAAGAGCAAAGTATAACATTAAAAACAAATTACACAGTAAAAGGAAATATAAAAATATCATAATAAATTAAGTTAAATTGATAGGCTTAACTAGGTTAATAAATGCGTTAAAAGACGTGTAGGATAAATCCAGAGTATTATTATTATTATTATTTGATACTCCAAGAATAATGCAATAAAACAGAGACTGGGAACAAAAATCACACCGTTCATGATTTTATAACAATGAAATTTAACTGGCATAAAACTGGCAGGGAAATTTGGTCAAGCAAATAGTATTTTTCGGTACAATAACTTATATTCACTATAATAACTATTACAAAAGCTTATAATAACGTTATAACTATTATTCAGGAATAACACACTCAATCAGCTGACGCGTCATTTATGGCGGAGTTACTTTTCGGTTGTGTAAAAACAGCTGCTTCCTAGCCAAGCACCCCAAACAAACTTAACCTCAATCTTTTAAAATGTAAAGTTCTAACATTTACAAGAAAATGTAACCCCACTATTTTCCCCTATTCGATCTTAATCAGTTGCTTACTCGTTGCGAAAGTACCCATGATCTGGGCATCGAGTTTGATAAGTAGCCACACTTTTAACTCGCATATAGATACGATTTGTTCTTCCTATAAAATGCTAGGATTTATTATCAGAAATTCACGCACTATTTCAAATATAAACGCTATCTTTACACTTTACTATGCATTCATTCGCTCTAAAATTGAATATTGTTCAATAGTTGGAGCCAATTTATGAGATTCAAAAGAATGCCATTGAAAAAGTGCAACATACATTCATCTACTTTAAAGTTATGGGATCATACTTCTCTTTCGATCTCTCATATAGTACCCTTCTTAATATTTTTTCCACCAAATCTTTAAGTGAGCGTCGAGAGTTAAGCTCCATAAATTATCTGAAAACATTAGCATCAAATCTAATTGACGATCCACTTTCCTTTCAACAATTAAATTTCCAGATCCCATCTTTCCGTATAAGGCATTCCTCACTTTTTTATCTTCCCCAGGCATATACCAATCTATTCCTTGAATCCCCATTGAACAGGATGTGTTCATATTTTGAGCAGAATACAATTATTGAACTGTTCTAGTAATTACTAATTCTTGTCTATTCTATTTCTTATGTTTTATAGTTTTTTATTTTTAAGTCTTAATATTGATAATTATGTTCCTGTTCAATTTTGGCTATGCTGTAGGGACAGATGTATTAAATAAATAAATAAATAAATCACAGATGTAGATTTTTACGCGAAAATTTTTTAACGCGCTTCCTAATTTTAAAATAGACTAGTAGTATTTTCTCGTAATGACAAAATGACAGAAAAAAACAGAGATTAGAACATAGGCTAAAATATATCGCTTATTATTTATTTGACAAAAATGTACAGTGAACTAGTAAGGAGCAGCCAAATCGAATTTAACTGAAACTCGTCTTTACTCCTCAGTGTATTGGAGTATCGAAACAACTGCTTATGCTTTATGTTTGCTTTTTAGTTGGTTATGGTTGTTCATCGTATTTTAACCAAGCAACAGAATTAGTTACTACTTTATAAACTTGAAGGTTTAATTGTATTTGTTGATGTTGCCAGAACGAAACACTCATCCAATAGAATAGAATATCATTTATTTTTTTATAATAAATTTGCTTCTTTTTTTTAGCAGAAAATGGTGAAGAAGAAAAACATGAATGCTTCGTCTTCATTTCCGATAAATTGGCTGAAGAAATAACGCTCACAATCGGCCAGGCTTTTGAGTTGGCATATAAACGTTTTCTCGATACGTCAGGGCGCGACTTAGAGAGTCAGAGAAGAGCCATGCTTTCACAACAAAGAATTAAGAGGTTTGAACAAGAAAACAATGTTTACAAGAAGAGATTAGTTGAATTGTGCCAATTACCAGGCGTCAGAACGGAGGTAAGAACCCCAATGTACTGTTAATTGTGAGAAATAAGTCAATTGCGGACAGAAAAACTGAACTGAAACGGAAATTTTACTTAAGCTTTGTGACAAATTGTGTTCACATTTAATTTTGAATCATAATATTCAATTTGAGCTCTTGTACTTGATTTATTTGTGTTAGGTGCGTTCGGCATAATTGTGCACTGTTAACTCTGTGGCGTGCATTTTTTTTTTGTCACGTGACCATTGTGTATACTGTGCAAGGTGTAAGAAAGTCAAAGACGTTTTGTTAACGCTTTGTTAAGATTGTGCAGTTATTCTCGTTATTCTAACCTTTTCTTTTTTTTTATAAACAAATGAATTTTATGTGTTATTTGTTTTAAGTAATATAAAACAAATTTTATTTGATGAGGAAAACAATTCAGATGAAGAACAAAAAAATAATTGGCAAAAGTGTTAAAATATACAGAAAGTACGGTTCCAATCCTGACTATAAATCAATTTAAAGTACATTTCCGCTTGTATCCAGAAAATTTTGATTGTCTTTTGCAGAAAATGCTTGCTTGTAAAATAAAACATTATTATAAAGAACAAGAACCATTTCCTTTAGAGAAGGAATTAATCATGATATCTGTACTATTTATTTGGCAATTGCTGCAAGCATAAACAATGATATCTTGATTGTTTTTACACACTTTGTTTTGTAGTAAAAATTAATAACATATTTTTACCGCGAAAAACACTATTGCACAGATTGCCGCAAGATCTAAATTTGGGACAAGTGTGCAGCACAAACTGCACTGCACAATATTTACCGAACGATCTACATGCTGCACGGAGAACACAGAACCTTATATCGAATGTTTCTTGTAAATTATGCAGAATGTGTAGATTATTAGCTAATGCCGAACGCACCTATTATATCAGTCAGTGACGGATTGTACATAAATAACAGAAATTGCACCACCAAATAAAAAATTTTTTTGGTTCCAACATGACTAGGGATTTTAGTCTCTTAAGCAAAATATGTAAAAGGGCCTCCAAAAATATGAAAAGTCAAAAACGCATAAAACTACTAAACCTATATAAGCAAGGTTTTTATAAAGGACTAAAAAAAAAAAAAAAAAATGAAATGCGGCCTACCACTTGCGCATTATTGATTTAGACTATAACTGCACAAACTTTTCGTCTTGGGAACTTATTTACCTGAAACTTACTTTCGAAAGCTGTATAAGATCTAGATAATACCGTGCGATCATTATTTCTTGCCAGTTACATAACAGTAAAGAATGAGTTTAAAAATATCAAAACTGTATTTTAATTCACAGCTGAAAATCCTAATTTAACAAAGAACCAATCAGATTACTTCGTTTGTCCGAACTCACCCGAGGAACAACGAAAATATGTGTTCCTAATTTAATACTTGTTATCAACTCATTGGCGTGTAGAGAAAAATAGTGTTCATTTAATAATCAATTCGTATAAGGTAATTAAAATAGAATATACGCCTATGTATACATGTCCTTGGAAATAAGTTTTATAACTAAATGTTTCTGTCAAGTATTACATAACGGATAAGATTTGTTGATCGCTCTGTATCTTCGAGAGCAAAATATCTCTTTAACACTTAAATAAACATCCATTTAAATATACCTATTTTCATTAGTTAAGTCTTATATGCATAGGTCGTCTTTCGATATTCTGAAATACTTTTTTTTTATAGATTGAACAGTATTTAAGGAGACAAGACTTGAAAAACATTCTGGAATTACCCGCTTACATCACAGGAGCATCAATTGAAAATGTAAACAATGAAAAGAATGAAGATCACATGAACGGAAACCACAATCTAGTTGACCTAATGACAAATAATGAGAATCACACAAATGGTGTAACAGCACCACCTGTTCCTCCGCGGCATTTCGAACAACAAGCATCAGTAGGAACGAAACTGGAAGGACTACTGTTGAATGAATTTGATAGTGATCAGGACTTTGATCCAAGAGGTTATGAAAATAGTAGTCCACCAGCTTTTCCAACTACTAATGGATCAACATCAAGTCCTCCTTTGAGTAAGTATTAAAGGTTGTTCATCACAAAAAAAAATACAGGGAATAATTTACGTCATCAGTTCTGCGCAAGAAAACAGATCACATTATCGTACATAAGGTTTTAAATAATTGTTGTGCATACCAAACAAACAAAATTAGGTATTTCAAATTAATTTTTACTCACTTTAGCACACAGTATATCTGAAAACGTACGAAAAATAAATAATAATTACGGAAATAAACAAACAACATCGCATAATACGCGTAGTCAAAAACAAAAAAAGTAAGTAATGCCACTGAAATGTGTTGAACTAACTGTTGACAACGTAATGGACTAAATTTGGTTTCTGCGCATGGGAACGCGTAACTTCCACCTGTACTTTTCTTACTTCGAATGAACTCTAGTTCTATATACAGGTCCAGTAGTAGAGGGCCATATAAAACGATAAAAGTTATTTCTTAACTCAGATATTGTACCAGTTGAAACGTGTAGAGAAAAAGAGACAGATAGGTGTAAACTAGTTGTAAATATTTACTATGGCTTTAGAAATGCGACCAATCATGTAAGCGTACTCTAACTTTGGTCTAACAAATGCATTCAAAAGAGTTACGTAGTTTTTAAAATACACACTGACCGCGTGTTTTCATATAAAGGGGAGATGTGGGGACGGTGGCACAATTGGTACAGTGGAACATTTGTAATATCTTTGAAATATAGAATATTTTCATGTCTGTTTGAGTATATATAGGCCCCTCTGGTACTGAGAAATTATACTATCCACATTTTGAGTCTATAAATTTAAGTCCCGCCATTTATGATGAAAATGTTGATTTGAGGTAGACAAACTAAAGTTTATCGTAACAAGAAAATTTTTATTTGAACGAGACCCAACTAAATTATTAAGAAATTTTGTATTACATGTTGTAAATTGGTCATTTGTCTACAGTGTAAAGCAATTACTAATGCTCTAAACTATATCATTTATTATATTTGATAAAATGTTCGTGAAAATAGGGTTAGGCCAGCGGTTCCCAAACTTCTTTGACCGCGACCCGGTACGAGGTTTTAAAATTTTTCGCGACCCACCTTATGAAAAAAAAACATTTATTTACAAAACAAATTTTATTTTAAAGCAGTAGCTTTATAGTAATAAAGTACTCTTAACTATACTTAGTATAGTAATAAAGAGTATAGTATAGTAATAAAGAGTATAGTATAGTAATAAAGAGTATAGTATAGTAATAAAAAATATAGTATAGTAATAAAGAGTATAGTATAGTAATAAAAAATATAGTATAGTAATAAAGAGCACAAATACACACTATTCTAGTGATTAACTGACGTAAAAAAAATAATATGTACAAAAAAAATCTTTTTTGTGATTTTACAATTTTTTTCGCGACCCGGCAAAATTTTTCTGCGACCCGGCGCCGGGTCGCGACTCACACTTTGGGAAACGCTGGGTTAGGCTAACAGTGGCACACGTTTTATGTGGATACAGTGGTACAGTGAGCCACTGTACCCACGTACGTGAGTACGAGTTAGAAGAACAATTCCAAGCTGCGCAAAATAAAAAAGATCAGAAAATTAAAAGATATTCTTATTTCTTATAAGTTCTTATATATTCTTGTAAGTTCAGAAACATCTGATACTAATGTCAATATTGATGAGAATTCAAACTCAGATGATAATGTTGACTCTGAATGTGATACAGATTCGACAGACTACGTAAACAAGGATAATAAAGTAAGGTAATATGCCTTAATATTTGAAGGATACGGAAAGAATAAAATGAAGAGCCACTCTATAGGGGAAATCATAGAAATAACGACTGACAATATTGTTGTAACATATCTCCGACGACTGACTCTACTCTTTAAATTTATTAAAACAAATGAAAATTACACATTTAAAAAATCAGAGCTGATAAAAGTTATACCATCTCCTGCTCCGTCTGGTAGCACAAAACACCGTTTAGACGTTTTGATTTTTACAGTAAATTTAATGAAATATAATTAACATTAAAATAAAAACTATCAAAACTTACTGCTTCCAAGGAACTTACCAAACTTTATTTTTTTATATTAATAATTTTACATTTATATATTTATATACATTAATTAAACTTAGTAGTTTGTTCCAAAAAAATTTTTTTTTACAATATTATTAATTTTTCAGTACCTTTCAGATGATTTATTTTTAAAGATATTGAATTGAAGTTTCAATAAAAATTTTTGATACATATACAGATTTTTTAGATACCTATTATATTTACTGTTCCACTGTATCCCTAATGCTGTTTCACTGTACCCTCACGTATAGGTACAGTGGCACAATTGCAGAGGTCAACAAAAATATTAATTATAAATGGCACGTTATAAGGACATTAATTTTGAATAGGTTATTTAAACAACGACATAATAAGTATTAAGTGGCGAAAATATTTATTTAAAAAATTCAAAATTGAAGATGTTATGTACAGAAAACCAAAATGTGTGCCACCGTCCCCACATCTCCCCTATAGCCGGCGGTCTAGAAACGGAGAACTTATTCTATTATTTATAATTTATTTTATATCTCGTTCATAATACAAAACCAAGATTCTTCGACGCTTGCGCCACAGTATGTTGAAAATAGTATTTAAAATGTAGTTTTGAATCAAAATAAACATTAAGATCTCTCATTATCTCCACTTGTTCCACCAATCCATTATTCATATTATATAGATGAATTATTATATCACTTCTATTGTTAAATGATATCATTTTGTATTTTTAGCATTTAAATGGAGGCCCTGTAATTGAATCCACCTGTTTAGGTTATTTAACTGCTTTTCTAACGTCTTTACAGATCTCTAAACATGATAATGTTTTAAACAATTTGATATCATCAGCATACAATCAGATTCATCTAATATTTGCGTGACATTATTGATTGTTAATAAAAAAAAAAATAGAGGTCGGAGATTAGAACCTTGAGGAACACCAGAAACCAGAGAATAAGAAAAAGATCTACAGTTTGTATACTGAACGCGGTATTGTATTTATTTAATTTATACAGATTCTGCACAAATGCGTCAGTATACAATTATTAATCAATTAAATAAGAACAAAATCAACATACATGAAGTAAAATAAAATTAGCTAATAACTAGGCATAAATACAGGTTAGTACGGTACAATTAATTATCTCCAAGAAATTGAGATATGCTATAAAAACAATTATTTGTGAGATATAGTTTCATTTGACTCTTAAATATTTTTAAGGAAGAGTTGTTTTTTATAGCTAGTGGTATTTTATTATAGATTCTTACAGCCATACACAGAGGGCTGTTATCTGTAATTGTTAATATGTGAGGGGGCATTACTAAATTGTCTTTGTGCCTAGTATTAAATTGGTGCACAGTCGGTACGCTTGAGGGTATGCTAAAAAAATTAAAACACTACAAAATCTGATGAGGAAAAAACATACCAAAAAGTAGTTGCGGCACAAATTATTCTAATAATTTCTATCATTTGTTGATTTTCAGAAACTGAAAAAGTGACCTTTTATCAAGCGGGGTCACTGGCTAAATGACTATGTTTTCCTGTTTATCCTAATATTCATTTTAACAACCGATACGGAAGTATTTCAATATTTTAACAACTAGTCTATGGGTACACGTGCGTACCGGCATTATATCGGTCCTGCCTTTATGTAAAAATAGTTTTGCTGCCCCTCCCTGTTTCTATTTTGTTAACCAATTTTGTCAATAAAACAAAAAAAAAAAAAAAAAAACAATGGTTAAGATTTGACATGAAGTTTAGAATATTATGATTTTTTTTCTCCTGTTCGCAACTTAAAATATAGGATATATTTAATACCAAAATTGTTTCCGGAAACGACATGTGGAAGAACTATACGTAAACGGAAGTTCTCGCACTCGCATACTAATATCGACCCATTAAAAACAATTCTTATTTCCTACAGATGTTAATAATAGTATTTTTTTCAGTTGCTCCTCCTCCAAAAGCTGCCAAAAGGCATAGTGTGAACAATGGTAACTCTACCCCAACATTTGGGCAAGATTTATTTGGTGCTACGCCTTTTAGTCCGCAACCTGCCACTTCCCCTACAGTTACATCGCCTAGGTAAATAATAAAAAATTTATTTTGTAACATAATGTGTGATCTAAAAAAAAATCGTCAGAGTAAGCCATAAAAGAGAAATGCCGCAATATAAGGCACGTTTTATTTATTTTAATTTTTTTTATATATTTTATTTATTTATATATTGAAGTTGACTTTTCCTGAACAAAATGATCAAAAGCTTCAATCAATTGGTAAAAGTAACTAGAATTGAAAATCTATGGTCTATTTCAAAGTAGAAAAAAGTAGATAGCGCTGCGAACCGAGTACGATTTACACTGATCAAATACAGTATAGCGGGAAATTTAAAATAAGTTACAACTAGGGCATGGGCGTAGCAACTGGGTTAGCAAGTGATTTTTTTTTTTATATAAAAAAGGTTAATAGGATATTGAAATAAACAAGGTAGATAATACACTTACGTTATTTATAAGACATAAATTCAGTTTAATAGGAAATTTGAAAAAGTTATAAAAATATTAATTTTAAAAATTATGTACTCTATATAAAAAGAGAGATTTGCTAAAAGAGTTTAAATAAAGCAATAAAACAAACAATATATCTTCAAAGCTAAAGTTTCTTATTTAAGTAATTATTTTAAATAAAAATTTAAAATACAGTCTGTTCCAAACGGTTAAGCGGAACTAGATTTTGCAATCTAGTTACTTTCATCGTTTAAATCATGCTTTTCGGCCGTTTTGTTTAAGCTTTGTAAATCATACTTACAATAAACATTTTTTGGTTAAGGTTAATATCATTTTAAAATGTCATTTTCTTTATATTTTGATATTTTGTGTCATTCTTAATACAAATTTCCCATTTATTTATTTTTTTGTCATTAAAATATAAAAAAAAATATTTAATTTTGACATATGTCATTCGTTTCCATGGTTTCATTGTTGGAATTTTAAATTTTGACATCTCAACGTAAAAAATGAAATAACCCAAGCAAGGTCCCTTCTCGTGACAACCTAAAAGAACTAAATTTCCATTTAGTTCCGCTTAACCGTTTGGAACAGACTGTATATGTATATATGAAGGTCTAAAAATTATATCAATAACTTCTTCTTTGGGCACAATCAGCTGGGCTGTCTTTTGGCCTCACCTTTGTCCTCTCTTTTGATCTGATAATTGTCAAGTGTCAAAAAATATTTATATGTCAGATAACCTAAGAAATATAAACTGCGTAAAAACAAATTACATGGAGAATTTTCTTCATAAAATCTACGCCAAGAATATAAATAAAAGTCTAAATATGTAAATAATAACAAAATATATGAGAAAAATTAAATAATATAAATATTATATATTTCCAATGTACGACACTGAACTGAACACTGATCTGTCAACTTGGACTAAAAACAATATTTTTACAGTGTAATAGGGATGACGATCTAAACCAATCCGCAGCAAGGACAAACAGCTCCTATCTTTTACACATTTTTCTACTTTGAAATAGACCATAGTTCCGCCTAAACCAAAGGAACAGACTTTATGTCATTCGTTTCCATGGTTTCACTGTTGGAATTTTAAATTGTCATATACCAAACCTAAAACATGAAATTATCCAAGCAAGGTCCCTTTTCGTAACAACCTAAAAGAACGTAATTTCCATTTAGTTCCGTCTAATCGTTTGAAATAGCCTGTGTGATTTTTTCCCGGCCTACTCTGACAATTTTTTTTTATTATTCTTTTATTAATGTACTTTAATTTTAGCAGTGGCAAATTTAGTGACCCATTTGAAATGGGGGATTTTAGTCCATATGCTACACCACAAGATATTGAAAACGCTATCGGCATGCTTGATAAAAAAATACTAGAAATGAAGGTAAGTTAAATTAAACAAGAACATCATTATAAGGTCTTATCCTTCATTGGGCGAAGTCGGACTGTCTTTAAAAGAGCATATTGTCAGTAAAACGTTTCTATCTAAATAAGATGATCAGACGTCACGTTATTGGCGGGACAGTCCCGCTTTTAGGTGGTCTATCCCGCTTCCGGATCACCCCTTAATACACCACGGCTTTTCTAATAATCCTGCTATTAGATTCCGACAGATATGAAAAGGCAATTAGATGTATTTTTGTAATCTTCCCACCGGTTGGTCAACTTATGCTCGGTATTTCATTTTTTTTTTTTGCATTCTTTCGTGTGCGTCATTTAAGCAGTGTTGAATCCAAGGGGGAACCTGGGATGGATCTAAAATTCCTTTCGGAAAATTTTTGTAGGTATAATATCTGCCTAATCTATTTCACCCCGGGTTTATGTAGTCCCCCTGACTCATGTAATTCCCCTCCCCGCGGTAAAAATTCTTGATTCAACACTGCATTTTAAGCAGTGAGATTTTTTTTTTTTTGTTTATTTGAGTGCTTCAGCAACTTTGGCCATTAGCACTATATAGGTACAAGATTTGTTATTTGTATTATTTTGTGTTAACTAATAACTAATTACAGTACATGCACTACCGACAGAAAGTTTGAGGCAGGTACTGAATTTTTAGAAATAGCTAAATAAATAACCTTTTCAAGTCAAATTTGTACTTTAATTATTATGGTTACATGAATTAAACATATTTTATGAACAATTTCAAATTAAAAATACATTTTGCTTAAATTTTTGCTTCATCAAAATAACCTCCTCGATTCTTTATTACGGCTGTACAGATCTTCGGCATACGATTAGGGTAATTAATCTACGCAGTGTTTCGGGTTGTATTGCGTTCCATTTTACTTGCAACATGTGCCAAAGGTTTTCTATAGAAGACGGCTGCTGTTTTCGTACATTTCTGTCAAGTTCTTCCCATAGTAACTCGATCGGGTTAAGATCTGGTGACTGTGGTGGCCATTCCATTATTTTTAGAACTTTCAAGTTCTTTTAAATAGTTTTTACAGATTTTGCTGGTATGTTTTGGATCATTATCATGCATAAAAACATACTGATTGGAAAATAATCTCTCACCAGATGGTAGTACTTAATGCTCTAAAATGTCCTTTTTCTTAAATTTCTTTTGTCATTATTCCCTCGATTCTATGTAAAACTCCAACGTTTTCTCCACCAAAACATCCCCAAACAGTGACAGATCCACTCCCATGTTTTACTATTGGTACCAAACATTCTTCAGAAAACACGGCGTTTTGAACCGAAAAGTTCAAATTTTGACTCATCTGTCCAAAGGACATTCTTCCATTGTTCGATTGACCAATTTTTATGTTTTCTAGCCCAGTTTAACCTTTTTGTCTTATTAACTGGTCTTAATAAGGGTTTACGAGCTTCTACACGCCCATGTAAGTCTGAATACCCAAGTATAAATGTATAAATGTTTATTTTATAAATAAGCAAGTTAATGCCTATTGTTGATTGAAATATGCTGGACTGATCTAAACTTGTTACTGATATACTAGAATCATAAATTAAAGCATAAAGACATTCATTGAAGTCAAGAAAATAAACAATTTGAATATATTTATATCTTGAAAGTATAAATTCATAACCTGCCTCAAAGTTTCTGTCGGTAGTGTATATGGTAATTATATAAGTTCAGATAAAGGTTAAGGTACAGAGTGTAATAATATTTTAGAGTAGGAAATTGTAATGTCAAAACATGGCAACATGAGATGTTTTGTGTGTCTGAGAATGGGTCAAGTTAAGAAGATCTAGATTTGGTGGTAGAGATCAATGTCTGTCAGAAACAGAAGAGTGTTGTGTAATGTTTCTGTGTTGGTGCCTAGTGCTTCTGAAAGTGATTGTGGTATGTTGTGTTTTTGTCTGTAGTGTGCGTATTTGGTGCATTGTATTATGATGTGTTCGATTGTGAGTAATGTATTACACGTGTTGCAAATGGGTGGTTCTGTTTTGTTGAATATGTGTTTGTGTGTATATAGAGTGTGTCCTATCCTGGCTCTTGTAATGACGACTTGGTCTCTTCTCCAGCCTATGGTCGTCCATGGGACTGTATCTTCTTTTATTTTTCTTAACTTGTTATTTTGCAGTGTGTTTCTAGTATTATATTAATGCATTGTTTTTTATTTTTCAGAATGGCTTCAGCCGCGGTATAAGTTTTGGAAATGATGACTTTTCCTTAGAAAGTCTGGATCCATTGAAAAATTAGCCAAATTTCTCGTTGCTATTTTTGATATTGTACAAAGTAAATGGGCGCTTTTGTCAAGTATTAAGCAACGATTGTCTTCAGAAGTGATTATACTAGATCAAAAAATTTTATTCTTATATTTCTATAGAATATTTTGATAATAAATAGTATTATATATAAATATGATATATTGTATGTATGTACGCACTTTGTTAAATTTTAATTCGATATATTATTATTATTAATATATTATTTTTGTTTTTATTTTATTTGTTTACCTTATTATTCATTCTATCTTCTAAAACCAATGTCGTTCTTTGTCTAAACCAGTGTTTTTCTACCAGGTGGGGACAAAAAAAAAATATTTTCCACTCTATTTGTAATGAAATTTTAAATCACAAGATAAATCCGTGCAAAATTAGATTCAACTCCTCTCCAGATTAGTAATATATCATGAGAAATGCAAACGCTCTGGAGAATCGGTGGTGAGTTCGTTATGCTGGTCGGTTACGGACGTTTGAATGTTTTGGAGTGTTCCAAAATGACATCCCTTGAGGTGATTTTTCAATCTTGGGAAGAGGAAAAAGTTACAAGGACTCAAGCCAGGCGAATAAGGAGGCTGAGGAGCTACAGGATTGTTTTTACTGGCCAAAAACTCGTTTATTGTGAAAGATTTTTTGGAACCATTTTTGCGCAGGGTTTTCTCATCCCCAATTCATTTGTCAAAATCTGATGAACGGTAGTATGAGTCAAATTCAACTCTTCCCCGATCATTCTGACTGTCAACCGACGATCTGATCGCACAAGATCCCGGATTCTGTCGACATTTTCGCTGCGTGATTCATCTTCAATCAACTTTCTTTCTTCTGAAAATGCCTTAAACCACCGAAAAAACTGGGTCCTTGACAAAACACTATCTCCGTAGGCCTGCTTTTTGCAAAATTTTCCGTTTTTTTTTTCTTCAATTTTTTGTCTTAGCTACGATGGCCATTAACCAGGATATCTTTATTTTTATTTTGGATACATTAGAAATTTTATAACAAATACAAACATCCATGCCATCACCGGGATTAGAACCCGAGCCCCCATGGTTAGCAGTCAAATGAGCTGACCACTAGGCCAGCGGTTCTTAAACTGTGGTCCGCGTAGCCATTACCGGGGGTCCGCGAAACAATTTTGACATTAACTTTACATCCCACAACTTATCGCTTTTATTCAAATAAGTCATTTAATAAAAATCCTACATGATCAGGACTTTTTGTATTTGTTGTTACCTAACTAGTTATTGACATAACTAAACAATAATTAGGAAAAATTTAATTATTTTTATTGAACTGCAAATTATCTACAGAAAACATATTATAATAAGATCTATTTTGACCAATATTTGACCAATAAATGTTTGTATGAACTTAACGTATTATAATTTGTAACTTTTCTAATTCTTTTTACTATTATTTTTATTCATTTTATGTTTGTTATTCTATATGCTAATAAAAATGTTCATCTCTATAAATGCGCAAGACCATTTATTTAAATAACCAGCGATACATTTTTACCAATATTTATTATAACGTAGTGCCAGTGGCGGATTAAGCCTTCGCCGGGCCCAAGACATTTTTGATTTACGGGCCCTCAACCTATGTTTATTTAAAAAAACAAAAAAAGGTCCTTACCTCCTAAATCCAAGTGAAGAGCAAAAAAAAAAAAGGACTTCACCTCCCAAATCCAAGTGAAGAGAGAAAAAAAAAAGGTCCTCACCTCCCAAATCCAAGTGAAGAGCAAAAAAAAGGTCTTCACCTCCCAAATCCGGGCCCTTGAAAATTACTGGCCCAAGACAAATGTCTTTTTTGTCTAAGGCGAAAGTCCGTCACTGCGTAGTGCCTATGAGATTACTGAGCCAGAAAGTCTCAAGAACGACGTAAAATGCCTAGGGTTGAGATGGGGTCCGCAAAAAAAAATGTTCAGGAGGGGGTCCTCGGACTACAAAAGTTTAAGAACTCCTGCACTAGGCCATAGCGACCGGCAAGTTTCCGTTAAATGTTTTTCAAAATATTGTTCATACTGCCGTGTTACAGTCAGTGCCGGATTAAGGTTTTTATGGGTCCTTGACTGAATGGAAAGATGGGCCCCTATATCGAAATAATGTGCAAAAAGAAAATCCATGCTTCTTCGAAGCCCAAAAACGCAGGGCCCTAGTTCCGGGCGTACTGGGTCAATACGTAATTCCGGCAGTGATTATAGCAAAAAATATCCCAAACATCAGCATGCAGGCCATCACATAGATACCTGCGAAACCCTGAAATGTGTTAAAATTCGTATTTCACGTAATTTTTTGGAAGTTACTTTAATCAAGTAGTCCATCTTGTCAATGTCAAAGTCAAATTTTAGTTGTTTTACTATATTTTAACTTTTCATTTTTGGTTCATTAGTGTCAAATTTTCAGTATGTCTAAAATTATTCAGTGTTTGTTTGTGTATTTGTCTTGTAATGCGTGTTTTGTCCGTGTATTTGGTGAATGTAAAGGTACTTCATATTATTATAATAAATAAACAAAAATTATTGTTAAATTATTTTTAGAACCACGAAACAAGACAAGAGAAATTGCTGACATATGCACTGGAAAAACAGGTAAAGAACAAATTTAAAATATAATAATGGACCTAATTTTCTAAAATATTTAGGACCGGCTTGTAGTGGTACACTTCAATTTCCAATCGGAGATGAACCAATGACAAACGACGTGGATGAGTGCTCAGATGAGTGCTCGGCTGATTGTAATAAAAAAGATACGGACTTGGCAATATTTAAAGAAGACAAAGAGGCCGAATTTGCATGTGTAGATCAGTCTTTAAGCGTTCCAGTAAGTAAAAACAAATGAAAAAATTGTAGAAACATTTGCTTTCTCAAACGCATCAGTTCATAAGGAAATTAATAAATTCACTTACAGATTTTCAAATTCATAATACTGTACTGCTAAATAATACCAGTGGCAAAAGGTGCGTTCGGCATAAGCTAATAATCTACACATTCTGCATAATTTACACAAGAAACGTTCGGCATAAAGTTTTTATGTGCTCTGTGCTGCACGAAGATCGTTCGGCAAATATCGTGCAGTGCAGTTTGTATTGCGCAATCGTCACAAGTTCAGATCGTGCGGCAATCTGTGCAATAGTGTTTTTCGCGGTAAAAATTATTTAATTGTTATTTCTACAAAACAATATGAGTGAAAACAATCAAGATATCATTGTGTATGCCTGCAGCATTTGCAAAATAAATAGTACAGACATGAACCTCATGATGGAACATATAAATACATTCAAAAAGACTCAAATTTTTCTGGATACAAGCGGAAATGTACTATAAATCAGGGCTTCGAACCGGAACTGAACCGAAAACCGAAAAAAAACGTTATTTTTGTCGGAACGAAAACCGGAACTGAACCGAAAAAAAATATCGGTTATTTCGGTTCAGATAATGGTTATGTGAGTGAATATAAATTACATTTTATTTAAGATTATTTTTTAAACTGATGAGCAGAAAAAAATCGTAATTTTTCTGACAAGTAAAAAAGAAATTGCGATTCTATTATTTCAGGGGAGAGGAGAACGCCCAGATCCCCCCCTGGCAGCGGCCTTGGTATGATTATTACAAAATAAAGAATAAAATGTTCTTCTAAATTATAGTAGAAAATAAATTTCTAATACAAATAAAAGCATTTAAAAATTTTTTTGCCGGAACGGAAACAGGAACCGAACTGATATATATTTTTTTAATTGCACCGGAACGAAAACCGAAACGAAAAAAATAACGGTTCGACGCCCTGTAATAAATTTTAAAAAACATTTTTATATTTTAAAATGCTGTGCACTGTCGGGGTCCATTTATTGTTAAAATACAGAACTACGCAAAAGCAATTTAGTTCCGCGTAAACGTTTAGAATAGCCTATAATGCTAATACTGGTTAACAAAATTATTATAAATTTAAAAAATTATTTTTAAATTTTTATATTTAAATTGCTGTGCACTGTCGTGGACCATTTATTGTTTACGCAATACAGAACTACGCAAACAAATCCACATTAAAATTTTCATTAGCGAAACTAATTAAGAGGATTAATTTCTTTACTTAAGCCTTTTTGATAATTTTGGTAGACATTACGTCATTAATCCTTTCATATATTTCTTTCGTTCACAATCGTTTAAGTAACAACACATGTTGACCAATGCATTTTTCGTATAAAATACCCTTAAATTAATAACTACCTTAAGCGCTAGTAGCCATAAATGCTGTGAGTACACATTTTTACCAGTTTTATACAAAGTAAAATTTGAAAAAGTGCAATAGTGATGAAACAAGTTGAGTGTCTATTGAAGGGTTAAGAAGGGACATCCTATACTGTGTCGACATCCCTTGGGAGCTAATAGCCAAAGATGCTGCACACCATTTTCTCAAAATTCAAAAAATTCTGTGGATTTTAAATTTTTTGTAAGTATTGTACAGGTAAATTTTATGTTTTTTCGTTTTATGTATGTTCCTTGGGCGCTAATAGCAGAAAATGCTACACACCACACCATTTTCTTAAATTTACAATAATTCTGTGGATTTTAAATTTTTTGTAAGTATTGTGAATTTTTGGAATGTTTTTACGTCTCAATATTTTTAACAGCTCTAAGTTTGTATGTTCTTTCCTGATGTTCAACTTCTGGTAAAATGCGCAAATAGCCTAAACTGCTGTACACCATTATTTCAAATTTCAAAGAATTCTGTGGATTTTAAGATTTTTGTAAATATTGTGCAGAAAAATGGTTTTGAAAATGTTTTTTCGATTCAATATTTTTAATAGCTTTAAGTTTTATGTTCTTTGGGTGCTAATAGCCAAAGATGCTGCACACTATTTTTACAAATTTATGTTGATTTTAATTTTTTGTAAGTATTGTGTAAGTAAATTTTTGGAATGTTTTTACGTTTCAATATTTTTAACAGCTGTAAGTATGTATGTTCTTTGGGCGCTAATAGCCTAAAGTGCTGTACATCATTTATTCAAATTTCAAAAATTTAAATGTTTTGTAAGTATTGTGAAGATAATTTTTTGGAATGTTTTTTCCATTCAATATTTTTTTACGCCTTTTTACGCCAAGATTTGTTAGTATATAATAAGTGATTTTTTGGCACATTTTTTTGCCAAGAAATTTCTCAAAAAAATGGATTTTTTGATATTTTTTTTAAATCTACCTCAGATTTTATTATATACTTGATTCAAAAAATTTTAAAAATATTTTTCGAAAACATTTCTAATTTTTTTGGAATATTTTTCGATTCAATATTTTTAACACAATAGTGAATCTATACGTATTTTGGGCGCTAATAGCCTAAGCTGCTGTACACCATTTTTACCAGTTACTGAAAAATATGTGATTTTTTTACGACAGGTTTTGTAAGTATATTATTAAGTGATTTTTTTCGGCACATTTTTTGTCAAGAAATTTCTCAAAAAAATGGATTTTTTGATATTTTTTTGAATCTGTACCTCAGATTTTATTTTGTTCATTTTATTTTTATGGCCATTGCTGCTTTGGCAATTAGCCAGGACAATTATGTTTTGAAAAATTCCATGCCTGAACGTGATTCGAACCCGAGACCTTAGCAACGCAGAGCATATGTTGGTAACACATATGCTACGCCGGTCGGTTTTTTTGTAACTGACTCAAAAAAATTTAAAATTATTTTTCAAAAATATATATTTCTATATTTTTTTGGAATATCTTTCAATTCAATATTTTTAAAACAAGTAAATCTATACGTCATTCGGGTGCTAATAGCCTAAATTGTTGTATAAGTTGCTTAATATGACATGCTCCCTAAGAACCTAAAAAGAGGGATCTATGGATGCTGGGCAACACCTTAAAAAACACAAAATATCCACGATTGCATATTGCCAGGGTTGGGGATGCAAATGTGTGTATTCAGCTCCAATGATCCTTAGCATAAAGTGCTCCCTAGGAACCTATAATGAAGGATCTGTGAGTGCTTTTCAACACCTTAAAAAACACAAAATATCCACGATTGCATATTGCCAGGGTTGGGGATGCAAATGTGTGTATTCAGCTCCAATGATCCTTAGTATAAAGTGCTGCCTAGGAACCTAAAATGAGGGATCGATGGATGCTTGGCCACACGATTGCATATTGCCAGGGTTGGGGATGCAATCGCGTGTATTCAGTTCCATTGATCCTTAGTATAAAGCAGGGCTTCGAACCGGAACTGAACCGAAAACCGAAAAAAATCGTTATTTTTGTCGGATCGAAAACCGGAGCTGAACCGAAAAAAAAATATCGGTTTATTTAGGTTCAGATAATGTTTATGTGAGTGAATGTAAAATACATTTTATTTAAGATTATTTTTTAAACTAAGGAGCAGAAAAAAATCGTAATTCGTAATTTTTTTAACTGACAAGTAAAAAAAAATGCGCTTCTATTGTTTCTGGGGGGGTATTGAACGCCCAGAACCCCCCCCCCCCCCCCGGCAGCTACCTTGGTATGATTATCACAAAATAAGGAATAAAGTGTTCTAAATTATAGTAGAAAATAAATTTCTAATACAAATAAAAGCATTGAAAAATTTATCACTCGGAACTGAACCGAAAACCGAAAAAAACCGTTATTTTTGCCGGAACCGAACCGATATAATATATAATATATAATTTTTTAATTGAACCGGAACGAAAACCGAAACGAAAAAAATAACGGTTCGAAGCCCTGCTTTAAATTGATTTGTCATGTTTGGAACAGTACTCTTTGCATATTCAAGCACTTTTTCCAAAATATTTTCTGGTTTGGAAAATTCTCTTGAATTGTCTTCCTCATCAAATAAAATTTCTTTTGTATTACTTAAAAGCAGTGATGGGCGTTTACACGTAAACTTTAATTCTTTACGTTTACGTGTAAACTTAAGTAAACAATTGGTAAACTTGTCAACAATGTAAACAATGTAAACTTTGTAAACTGTCAAATAATGAGGTTAGTTTTAGTTATTTCATACAAATAATAGAGAGTTAATGAACAAGTGTATTCAGTTCAAAACAATAAATTTATTAAAAAAATGGTGGGAAGAAACCGAAAGAATAGTTCTGAAGAACTAGGTTTTGTTTTAATTAAAGAAAATGAAAGAAAATATAGGGCGTTATGCAAAATTTGCAATGAATCTTTTCGTTATTAAAAAATATAGGCTGATTTTCTTAAAGATGAAACTTAATGTCTTTTGTTATTAAAAAAATTAGACTGTAATTTTGAAAGGAAAAAGTCTTTTACTTTTCATATTCATATTTACTAATTTGTATGTAACACCTGTATAATGATGCAAATTCGATTTTTATTAATATGTATATTGGCTTGTCCTAATTTTATATACTTACATTTTCATTGAAAATCGTTTCATTAAAATTTTATTATTTATAAAAATGTATTGAAAATGAGGTTCTGTAATTCAAAACAAGTGCGCATGTCTAAATCATTGTTTACATTGT
Organism: Liopterus haemorrhoidalis; assembly: GCA_963971575.1. Classification (NCBI taxonomy): domain Eukaryota; kingdom Metazoa; phylum Arthropoda; class Insecta; order Coleoptera; family Dytiscidae; genus Liopterus; species Liopterus haemorrhoidalis. The sequence continues at coordinate 7,749,665 of OZ020617.1, forward strand.
TTACGTTGTTTACATTGTTTACAAGAGTTTTTGTGTTTACTTTACATCAATTGTTTACGCGTCAACAATGAGGTAACTTACATCATGTAACTTACGCGCCCATCACTGCTTAAAAGCATCCCAAAACCTTCATGCGTCATTTTCATATTATCGTACAAAACAAGTAGCAGTAGACAGACTTCATGTAATCAAACACACATAATTTATTTGTTTACAAAAAAAGAAAGAAAGGTATAACTGCACAATTTGAACAATGCGTTTGTCTTTGACTTTCTTGCACAGTGGTCACGTGACAAAAAACTTGCACGACACAGAGTTAACACTGCACAGTTATGCCGAACGCACCTAAGTTATCTCCGCATAACTAAAGTAAATAATTAAGAACTGCATAATCATTATTTATATATTAAAGTATGTTTCTTTGGTTTAAACTGAACTAGATTTTGAAGTCTAGTAACTTTTAAAAAACTTAAAAATAACCCAAAGCTACAATTTTTTTAACGACCGTTGATTGATCTATCTGTAGCTCGGAACTTATTTAAAAATTATTCACTTTCAAGTCGTACTTGGAAATATAATTTGAAAGCGAAATATTATCATTTTCAATATTATGGACAACTTAGGTCATCAAATTTTTTTACCAACTTACACATCACTAAATATGTTTCACAGGCCAAATTGAGTTGGATTGGGGACCAGATATTTAAAAATTACAGAGGACGGGTGTGCGAGATTCTGAAAATCAATTAAGGACAGGGGGAGTGGAGGAATTCCGAAAATCTTTTGAGGAAGGGGGGAGGGTGATTCTAAAAAACAAGGAGCAGAAATTTCATGTCGTTTGAAACTTATTGTTGGGCCAGATTAGGGCCGTAGGCTGGACACCATTGCAATATATGGCTCAAAGTGTCCCCCCAAATAATTTACCCATCAGCCGCTACTGCGTACGACATAAGTCAGAGACTTCTATTCTGTAAGCTTATTAACAATTCATTTTACATTATCCTGTCATAAGTTCCTGCAATATGCATAAAAAAGACCTTGACAGGGTAAAAGTGACTTTCGACAAGTTACAGAATAGACCCTCAGGATACGCCACTGGTTCTAAAGCATTACACAGTTGGCAACTCATGAATTTCGGTTTGAAATTTTGTGATCTATTTAATTATTCTTTGTTTTTTTTTTACTGGGTTTACATATTTCGTGCGAAGAGCCAAGTTTAGAGAAACCTTTACCACCAGTCCATTGTTGTGATGAAGGATATACTATGCCAGAGAAAATCTGTACAAGCTGTAACTTAAATTTAATGCCAACAGGAGAGGGTGTTATTATAAAATGTCACAATTGTAAAGATTACGAGGGAGACGTAAGTTTTATTTTAATATAGTTGTTTTATTTTATTAATTCATTATAATTTAGAATGAGATAATGGATATGACATGCGTCGCAGATTTTGTGGAAATGTCAGATGGTGTTTAGCTGTATTGTTTTGGTAATAGTTTAGTAAGTAACTCCATTCTTCTTACGCCGGTTAAAACGCATTTTATTGTTGTAATTACGTAAAGTTTGTGAAAAATAAATCATTTTAACAGTTATGAGTTGTAATTTTTGTTAGATTGTGATTTTGTATTATCAATTGTTTTACTTAAGTGTCAAAAAATGTGGTCTAATAAATTACATCACAGCAAAATTATCACAAAATTAGTGAAATATTGTTCGAATACAGCTCTTAAAGTTAATTTACCAGTAACAAATCAAATTGCCGATCATGCTATTTTTAAAATTGGACAGAGTTATCACGGATTTGAGGTTAAGGACATACAACAAATTCACGAATTCAAACTAACTGCATTATGTTTGAGACATGAAACTACAAAAGCTGAGTATTTACATTTATTTAGAGAAGATTCCAATAATGTCTTTGCAGTGTGTTTCCGTACAACACCAATGGATTCGACAGGATCTCCGCACATACTTGAACACACTGTTTTGTGCGGATCGGAGTTATATCCAGTAAGAGATCCATTCTTTAAAATGTTAAATAGATCTTTAGCAACATTTATGAATGCTTTAACTGGACCTGATTACACTTTCTACCCATTCAGTACACAAAATGAACAAGATTTTCATAACCTACAAAAAATTTACTTGGATGCAGTTTTTAAACCAAATCTTAAAGAATTAGACTTCATGCAAGAAGGCTGGAGGTTAGAAAATGTAGATATAAACGATCCAAAAAGTAAATTGATTATTAAAGGTGTGGTTTATAACGAAATGAAAGGATCATTTGCAGAAAATGATCAAATATTATGTTACAAAGCTTTGAATACTTTATTACCTGATCATACTTACGGAGTTATATCAGGTGGTGATCCTTTTATAATACCGAATCTGACTTGGGCAGATTTAAAAAATTTTCATAAAGAACATTACCATCCAAGTAATGCTAAATTTTTCTCGTATGGAAACTTTGCGTTAATGCCAACTTTGGAATATATAAATAACAACTATTTATCTAAATACTCAGCTATTGATACTTCACACACGTTAGTACCATCTCAAACGAGATTCAAGGAACAGAAAAAGATTAATATATTAAGCCGATATGAACCTATGGGCGATCCAATTGAAAAACAAAATACAATTACCATGTCAATACTTATGAGCGATATTAAAAATGTTTACGATACTTTTGTACTGCAATTTGTTACTGAATTATTAATACGTGGACCAAATTCTCCGTTTTATAAATCATTGGTTGAACCAAAGTTTTCCGGTGGTTTCACACCCAGTACCGGCTTTGAAGCGCAGACAAGAGACACAATATTTACTTTAGGTCTACAGGGAATTGAAAAAAGTAAATTTGATGATTTTTTGAACATTTTTAATAAAACTCTCGATGAAGTTGTCACTAAAGGTTTTGACAAAAGTCAAATTGAAAGCGTTTTACATCGTTACGAACTTTTAATAAAACATCAAAGCGCTAATTTTGGTTTAAATATCTTATATGGATTAATACCAACATGGAACCATGATGGTGATATTATATCTGCATTACGAGTTAATTCATTGATCGAACAACTTAAAGAAAACATGTCTGAAGACCCGAAGTATCTACAAAATTTTGTTAAAAAATATTTCAACTCGAATATGCATCGTGTATTAATCACTATGTCTCCCGATAAAGACTACGAAAAACATTATGATTTACTAGAGGAAAATATATTGAAGTTAAAAGTAAAAGATTTAAATGCGGACAACAAACAAAAGATTTATCAAAAAAATTTGGAGCTTCAAAAAGAACAGAACGCAAAGCAAAACACTGATATTCTACCATCACTACAAATTGAAGACATAAAAAGTCATGTTGAAAAATATAATTTAGAAAAAAAAATAATATCGAAAGTACCAACAAATATCTGCAAAGTTGAAACAAACGGTATATCTTATTTCCGTGCGATCTTAAATAGTTCGGACCTAACACCCGAACAAAGTATGCTATTGCCGTTGTTTTGCTACGTTATCAATAAACTAGGTACTAACAAACTTGATCACCTACAATTTGACAGTTTAGCAAATCGTAAAACTGGTGGACTGTCTTTTAATGTACATATTGGAGAAAGTTTGCACGCTTTGCATACACACGAAGCTGGAATAGAATTATCAAGTTATTGTCTCGATAAGAACGCACCGGAGATGTGGGAACTGTGGAATCAACTTTTATCGATAAGCGAACTTAAAGATGTTAAAAGATTTGAGATGTTAGTGCAGCTTTATATGGCAAATCTTACACATGGATTAGCCGATCATGGACATTTATATGCTATGAAAGCAGCATCGGGATTAGTTAGCGGATCAGCATATCAAAAAGATTTACTAACGGGTTTACAACATATAACTTATATGAAACGACTTATTACAACTCATAATTACAGTGCAATTTTGAGTGAAATTTCAGAAATTGCCAAGATTTTGTTTGAAAAAATAAAATTACGGTAAGTATATTTTTATTTTGCAAAAACACTATTTTTTAGGGATTTGTAGGTATAACTCAGAAACCCGTATATGAGTAGGTCAAAACCGAAGCATTTTTGATTCGTTGTATTATTACTAAAAAAAATTATGCGTTTTTAAATTTTTGGAAGATAAAAATATAAGAAATGAGACATTTGTATTAAGAATGACACAAAAAATCAAAATGTAATGAAAATTAATGAATGATTTCATAATGACAGCTCACCCTTACCTAAAATATTCAATGTAATAAATTTTAAAATCTAGTGACTTAATGGTTGACTGGGACTTGACAAATTGTTTTTAACATTGTAAATCCGGGTTTAAAAAAAAATCTAGTTTTTTTTTGGTTTAAGTGGCCCTAGATTTTGAAATCTAGTAACTTTTAACTATTGAATAAGGTTTTTGACCATTTTGTATAATAAAACTCCATTCAATCGTAAAAATGTGAGGTAGTGACAACTTAATAAAATAAAAATCCCGTTTAGTTTCGCTTAAATATTTGGGATATATATAAAAGCTCCATTCAATCCTAAAAAGTGAGGTAATGAGAACTTAAGAAAGTAAAAATCCCTTTTAATTTTGTTGGCTATAAGTTTGAGTAAGCTATTATTACAGTCTGTTCCAAACGGTTAAGCGGAACTAAATGGGAATTTAGTTCTTTTAAGTTGTCACGAGAAGGGACCTTGCTTGGGTTATTTCATTCTTCACGTTGTGATGTCAAAATTTAAAATTCCAACAATGAAACCATGGAAACGAATGACATATGTCAAAATTAAATATTTTTTTAGATATTTTAATGACAAAAAAATAAATAAATGGAAAATTTGTATTAAGAATGACACAAAAAATCAAAATATAAAGAAAATGACATTTTAAAATGATATTAACCTTAACCAAAAAATGTTCATTGTAAGTATGATTTACAAAGCTTAAACGAAACGGCCGAAAGGCACGATTTAAACGATGAAAGTAACTAGATTGCAAAATCTAGTTCCGCTTAACCGTTTGGAACAGACTGTAGTTTAAAATGTCAATTCATAAACAAGTTTGATATTTTGATATTAAACTAATTGAAATTTAAACATATTTTGAGCAGGTTAGCCAACAGTAAAAAATCAATTTTAATATTTGAAATGCAGGCAAGTAACATTAAAAGTTAATTACTATAGACTTCCTCACCCCGTAAAGAAATGGACTATAGTATAATCCATTTACGATGTTTCCTCACCTTAATAGGTCATGTTAGGGTGGCAGTTTTGTTGGTAGCCATGAAAAATAATTGGACATGTGAAAAAATAAATAATAAATATTCTAATATATTATTCTATAAGAATTATTCATTCGGAAACATTGGCAATATATTTAGTAGATATTTAGTAGTAAAAATGTTATAAGTTGTTTTATTTTGTAATACGTAACTAGATCTGATGATTTTGGTGACTTTTGGTGTAAACGGGCTTTGACGTATCCGTGTGAACCAATACTATGATAGCATTATAAATGTATTGTAAAAATACAACATATAAAATTAACTTTCCCTGTTAGTTACGTATTACCCTATGAGACAGATAATATTATTTTTACTTGTCAAAATCATGCAACCTAACAAAAATTGTCATGGCCTACGCAGATGAGGAAACATCGTGAAGGGATTATATGTTAAGAATTTTTTTGTGCGAAATGTTTTTTGCAATAATTTTTCTTATTGAAAAAAAAAAATAAATAAATAAAGAAATAAAATAAATGACTTGTAGAATAACATTAAATTATTGAAATTTAGTATTTGCACCTCAAAGAATAGTAATCAGAATATTATGAAGAAAAAAAATATCTTATTCCATAAGAAAGTTATTATTAAATATTAAACAGTGTCAAACGCCGCTCTTTAGTGACGTAGCTGTCCGTAGGAGTGTCTTAGATTAATATGTACGCAAATGACATCAATAATACCCACAATTTATTCATTGTCGCTAACTTTTAAAACATGATCAAAATATAAAATTATGCAAACAATAAACTTTATGTGCGACAATATTAGCAAGAGATTACATGAATGCATGAATGTTCATGCACGAAAGAGTGAGATAATAAACGTAAGTCGAATACTAATTAGTAGAACATTCATTAGCGGCACCTACGTTACAGTGACGTAAATATCAAAATATAAGTATAATTATTTTTTGCCAAAATAATAACTACATTTACAAAATTAAATACGCTGTTGAGTATAAAAACTGCTTAATATTCATAAAAAATAAATCAGTTAGTTTTTGGCGCACAGCAACAAAAGCTATTTGCGCCTAACGCAACCCATCTAAATGACTACACTACATATTAAAAAACAATGAATAAATAAATAAAATCAATAAAAATACTCATACTCATTAAAAGAAATCTTCCTCGGACAAACACAAATAAATAAGATAAAAGGCCTGTTCGAAAAATTGAAGAGTGATAGTAAGAGGCTGTAAAGGGACCAATTACTATCGAATATCACAGACTAGAAATAGAATACATTAAAATAAGGTGCAAGACTTCACAAATAGAACAGTAAATTCGATTTTCTCAGGAAGAGTATCATAAAAAAAAATCACTCCAAAAGTTTATTGAGATACAAAATGAAAGCTCGTAATACTTAGATAGAAATAAAGTCTGTTCTAAACGGTTAGGCGGAACTAGATTTTGCAATCTAGTTACTTTCATCGTTTAAATCATGCTTTTCAGCCGTTTTGTTTAAGCTTTGTAAATCATACTTCCAACAAACATTTTTTGGTTGAGGTTAATATCATTTTAAAATGTCATTTTCTTTATATTTTGATTTTTGTGTCATTCTTAATACAAATATCCCATTTATTTATTTTTTTGTCATTAAAATATGTAAGAAAAATAATTTAATTTTGACATATGTCTTTTGTTTCCATGGTTTCATTGTTGGAATTTTAAATTTTGACATTCCAACGTGAAAAATGAAATAACCCAAGCAAGGTCCCTTTTCGTGACAACCTAAAAGAACGAAATTCCCATTTAGTTCCGCCCAACCGTTTGAAACAGACTGTAGATGAAAAATTCTTCAAAAATTTCTTGAATTTAATGCGCTTTGTACAAAAAATTCCGACACTAAATACCTACAAAACCCTAAAATATGTAGTCACACTTCACAGAATTTTATTTTATTTTTTTATTTTCGCAGTTGTGCCTTAAACGTCACTGAAGAAAGCGCTCCTCAAATCACGTCCGATTATGAGGTATTTGTATCAAATTTGCCACATAATCCACTAACCAAACCTCCAAAAAGCTACCTAACTCCTAAAATCTGGTATCCTGAAGATGCAATCCAATGTCATCATCATGTATTAAACGTTCCAATTAACTTCTGTGCCAGATCTATCCTTACTGTACCATACAGTGATCCTCAACATGCTCATTTAAGAGTACTCGCACGATTATTAAGTGCTAAATATCTCCATCCCGAGTTGAGAGAACGTAGAGGAGCTTATGGTGGAGGTGCAAGATTGAGTCCGGATGGAGTTTTAACATTCTTCAGCTATAGAGATCCAAGAAATTTAGAAACGTTGGACGTTTTTGATGATACCACAAAATGGTTGCAAACAGAACTACAGAAGATGACTAAACAAGATATATTAGAAGCAAAACTTGGTGTGTTCCAAGCAGTTGATGCACCAATACCACCATGCAGTAAAGGTACGAATACAATATTACTTAGGTTTTTTGTACCCAAAGCTTATTGTCATTATGTACTAAATAACCGTATTCGTGGATGATTCGCAAAAAATATAAGTCCGTATCTGGGTCTGTATCCGTTTTTTTCAAGGTTGATCTTTAATGGATGTCATGTAGATAAATTTGAATGTTTTTATATAAGCTTTATAACATTGACTACCAAATTTATTAGTAAATACATATATTAATACAATGTACAATACCCGAATTACTCGTGGGTTACCAAAATATGAATTTAATAGCAAAATTATGTTAAATGTGTCTGTCTGTCTATACGATAGAAATTGTAGCCATACGGCTGAACATAGAAAGTTGAAATTTGGCGTGCTTGTACGAAATTTTATTGTTACGAAATATTTGCAAATTATTTAAATTTAGTGAAAAAATTAAATCTTTATATATAAAAATCAATTTCTGTTTGTCTGTTCTTTATGCAAAGCCAAACTGATAGACCAATTTTCACCAAATTTAGTACAGGAGGGTAAAATAATCCAAGAAAGGATTCAGTGAGGGTTCCAACTTCGTCCATGTCCTCCTAGGGGGCGTTATGGGGGGTAAACCATCAGTTTCGTGCAGTTTGAATTGATTACATTGACTAAACCCCAAGAGATATATTGACATAATGTAGACAAAAAATGTAGATCTTAACTTGAATTAAAAAAAATTGATGTGAAGTGTGAATATTCACACATTTCAGGGTTTCGCAGGTATATAATAAGTGAAGGCGGTATGCTGAGTGTGTAGGACAAATTTTACTTTGTAGTAATCACGGCAAAATGAACGATATTTTTAAAATAATTTATCGTCTGTTAATCATATAAGACTGGTTATTAAATTTACGCTCTTAAAAATTAAATACAACATTTGTCAAAATATAACTAGAATTTTGACAAAATAATTTCAACATACTAAAAATGCCAAAAAAAACAGAAAAATAAAATTCGCTCCGTACTCGAACTCGAAACCCTTCGTTTTCCAGCTTACGACACCAGTGCTCTAACCCATTAAGCTGTCGCACGCCTTGCATGTGAGTGTCTTACATTGGTATAACTTTTGTACTTTGTGAACCAAAAACCACAAAAAATGCGTTATTTTCCGAAAACATAATCTGATCAAAAATTCCTGTTGTACTATTCCGGTTCACACCAATATACATTACTTAGAATTTTTTTAGATTTTTAGTTTAAACCATCTGGGCTACAGGGTGTGGGACAAATTTGTTTTTGCCCAATTTTGGCAAAAATCGCATCAAAATAATTTATTTTGCAAAAATAAAAATTTGATCGTTAATCCACGTACTAAGGGCTTTCTTTTGATACCCTACTCAGAATTTAAAAAAAATATTTTTGTTTTCGATGAGTACATATTTGTTTATATTTTTAGGGGGGTATGTTTTTTAGATGTTTTAGTATTTTTCCTATGTGCGGGTCAAAGAGTTGTATAAGCATGCCAAATTTCAACTCTCTAGGTTTAGCCGTTTGGCTACAATTTTTACCGAACAGACAGACAGACAGACAGACAGACAGACGACAAAATGACGGTATAAGGGTTTATAGGTCATACCTACAAAACCCTAAAAAGTCCGTGAGAGCATATAAATCACCTATCATGCACCGATATCGTGTATTGGGCAATTTTCTGTTTTTAAACGTAATAGTTTTTGTATTGTAAAGTTTGTTTTGGGAGATATTGCAGTTTTTGTGTTCTTGACAAAATGAATAATTTTAATTCATGGCTTAATTATGGCTAATGATTTTGTGGATTTTTTGCATTTGTGTATAAGGTAGTATGTTTATATTTAAGAAATTAAAAATATATTTAAAAAAATTTAACACCAGAGAATCGAGTTCATGTGTGTTGAGTAGGCTCCGCCTACAAATACGTCTTGATTCAACCTATTACTTGAATTATTTTAGTATTTTGTTTTTAAGGTATCGAAGAGGAATAAATCATTTGTTGTAGTGAAATAAAAAAAAAATCTATATGTCAATATATTTCCTATTAATTTAATGAAGACTTAGATACGAAGCAAAAAATCGCTGGTATTTTTTAATTTAAATTTTATTGTGACGATAAATTGAAAATTATTTAAATTTAGTTGAAAGCTCTTACTATACTAGCGTCGGCGAATCAATGCAGTTACGTCACACGACGTAACAAACGACTGTATTGTCTGGAACAATGCAATTGTTTGTTACGTCGTGTGACGCAACTGCTTGATTCGCCGACGCTTGTATACTTAAATATCGAATAAAAATGAATATAAAAAACTGATAATTTTCTTGTGATTATAGAAAAAAATATTGTCCGAGACAACCAGCGCTCTGTCGGCTTCTTACACTTATTAAAAACATACAAAACACTGAAATGTGTGAAAATTCAGACTTCACATCAATTTTTATTCGATATTTTACTTTTAATTTTAATTAAACTAAAAATTAATACATTTAAAAAATACCTGCTTCATTTTCGTTACATAAGAAAGAAAAATTATAATTTTTAATTACGTAACTCAGGGTATCTTTACAAATATTTTTGACTGCTGATAATTTTTATCTAAATATGAATTAACATATCTCAAAAAAAAAAACTAAATTATTAAATTATCTAATAATAAAATATATTAAATGTCAGCAGGGAGGGTAGATAAGAACAAACAAAAATATGACAATTTGCGGGTATTAACAATGGCGTCATACGCCCAGCATAAAAATCGCCATTATGGGCACAGTCCACTTACCCCTTATTTTTATAGCGTGATTTTTACTGCCAGATAGGGTTATCTGGAACTTCATCTGCGAAATAAATGTTAAACCAATAAGTGAATTCAATACGTTAGTCTCATTATTCGTTAGATAAATTTGTATTGAAAGACAGGATGACATTTATTCAGCACAGAAAGTATCACATAAACTTATCTGTCAGATAGTTACCTAGAGGTTTACTTGAAGGTGGAAAGAGCGGGCCTAAGTGTAATGAAATTAATTTTCTATATTTATTTTCTTTTTACAGGTATAATGGAATTCTTACACGGTCTTACACCAGATATTCTTCAACGACATCGCAGTGAAATAATGTCAACCACTATGGACAGTTTAGTACAAGTCGGAGATCTTTTCCTGGGGGAAAATCGTGATGTATTGGAAGGAAAAGTAATTGTTGGACCACACTCCAAAAAAATTGACACATCAAAAAGAAAGGATGAACTATGGACAGTTATGCATAACGACTAAATAAATTCATGAAATAGAAAAATGTTGATTAATTTTTAGATTTAAGAATTTATAAAATTTAAAAACATCACTGTACATATGCCATTTTATATTATCTGGCAACTTAATTTTATAATCTTAATCACAGAATGCGTATTGAACTAATCCGCATTAAAATCACAGCTTTAGGATAATCTAAAGAATATCTAAATGCGCAGAACTTCCAAAAATTAAATGCGATGCAAACTTAATACAGATAATCTCAAAATGGTTGAGACTTGAAATTCATCGAAAATTTGTCTTTTATCCTTTGTCTTCTAGTGTTCTCGCTGTGGGGACACATCAAATAATTTTTACTCAGACCTGGTGAGTCTACGTTGTAGCCACATGCGTTTGTAGATGCGCAAATGTGTCCTCTTTTACAAACAATGCGAGCTTTCATGCCAATTTGTTCAAACAGCAACATATTAACGTAAATCCACGTGTCCTCATAATGGCGCGTCTACATTGAGGCAACATGGTAGCATACGATAAATTTGACGAGACCGTCAGACCATGTCGCATTGACAAGCTAGTGTCTACACCAACACTGGGACCGTGCTACTGTTTATTGTTGCGAGATCTGTCACTTTACTGATTAAATATAGCGGATCGCAGAAATTTTAGTGCATTCGCATAACTATAAATAATATCAAACTAATTTATACTATTTTATAACAAATTTTAATTCCATAACAAAAACAGAACCTTACTTAATTATGTTTATCATTATTTCTCATACTCCTTTTATCAAATCTTATATTTACTCATTTACCTTAAATAAATTTAAGTTGCTAAATAATTTTTGTTGATACAGCAACGCTTACAACACTAGTTAATTTAAAAAACAAATACTTCTATAATAACAACTATCAAATATCTAAATGACGAACATGTGGCTTTCAGAACTGGTAGCGTGTCGCACGAAAACTCTTTGATGTTTACCGCCAAGTAACGGGAACGAGCAACATGTCGCACGGCCCCCATCAGACCGCTGCACATTGGTAGCATGCGACATGTCGAACGGTCGCATGCCACCATGTTGCCTCGATAGAGATATAGAGTTGTAGACGCGCCATAACGCTTATGTTTGTGAACTGTTTTCTAGTAGTCCTACAAGCGGCATAGGTCTATGTCACAGTGACAAAAAATCTGTTTTGCTTCATTTCAGTCTACATTTATTAATCTGTAATCTAATAAATAAAAAATAAGAAATTTTATTGTTTTATTTTGGCATTGTTATTGGTTGGTGTCTCCAAACCGAGGACACGTCCTGAAGTCTGAAGCTAAATTCTGAAAAATATATTACATGCATATTTACATTTCGGAATTATATGTTAATGTAATTCTATAATTTGTTTTTTAAAAAATGTAAGGAAATTAATTCCGGCTTCAAAGGGTTAAAACTCTTTATGCTTAAATCTTTAAACTGAAACTACATTTACAGTAAACTGAATAGACTGTTCTTAATTTTTAATAATATCTTCCACAGCTATGAAAATTAAGGCGTAACGAATGTTGTGACATCTATGTGTTTTCAAACTAACTGCGAAGGCGTAAATGCATTTATGTGATTTCTACGAACCCACCATCGGCGAGATCGTGGTTCTTACTATATTTTAATAACAAAATTGTAGCCGCAACTACAGTAATTCTTTTTCGTTTCACGATTTCAATTTGTTGAAATTTGTGCAACAGTATTTTGTTAGGTTAAATAAAGTGAGATAGCTAATGTGTGTTTATATGTCTATCTCATTAAAACAGTGTATTAAGTATTAATACAATGTTCCGTAACTGCACACCTAACTACCGCGGTCGCGGTTACGGTAGGTTGTGGTTACCCAGTGGTTACCTGAAAACGAGTTTTAGTTACGGAACGGTAGTCACAATTCAGTTGATAAAACAGACAACTGAACTGTCATTTAATGGACGTTATAGGTTATAGATATTCTCTTATAAACTTATTAATAAAAATATTTGTTTTATCAGTACTTGTTTACAATGGCACATTATATAAAAACATATATTATTTTTCCCGATATTATTTTTCACGACATCGATCAATAATACTAAAAAAACAGTTACTTACACTCATTCTTACTGTTTTAATTATAGACTATAGTAAAATAATATTGTAATTTACTACTTGCACTACAAAGAAACGATTAATTCCCTCCACTTAACTCTCGCCTTATTGTAATTGATTTGAAATTCCCGCCTTTTGTTGTTTACATTAGATCTGAAGTTTGTAGTGGAAGGAAATAACCACACTAACCGCGATATTTCTACGGTTAGTTTGGTTACAAAAAAGTAACCAAAATTTTCAGTAACCGCGTTCCGAAACCTAACAATTTTCCTGAAAAGGTTAATATCGTACACTTTCGGAACGGGAAACTTCAACCGCGGTTACTTTCGTCGAGTAATGGAACATTGTATAAGATTGCAAACTTCTCAATCATTTTGACACTCTGTATTAAGTTTAAAATTCAAATTTGCTAGTTTAATAATCAAACTCAATCGAATATTAAAATGGTGGTGTTCCAGCTTACTTCTAAATTCTACCGCTAGAGTTTCGATTATTACCAACGCATTAAGCCCCTCTACTTCTCATAATACCGACATTAATTGATCTCGCATTGGAGCAAAAACTATAGTGGCAACAAAATTTTCTTTGTTTCCAGTGCGAGTGCATTTATGTTTCACAAATATCAAATTTTTTACTTCCTGTGACTGAATAAAGTTGTAATTATGCCTGTATTGTATTAAACACTATACTAATAACGGTAGTTAAGGATTCAGCTTATTTAAAATTCCAGCGGCTTTCAACCTCAGAAGAACCACTAATAGAGAGGGTTTTGCGCATTCATACTCATGTAAAACATCGTAGTCAGAGAGATTGACAAAGAAAATATATAAATATGTATCTTCTGTCTAAAACTAAAGTCGGCATGCGCACAAAACGTGTTTTCAGTCGGTAATTTAGGTCACAAATTATAAAACAAGGAAGATAGCGGACTCCCACGTTACGGCTTTGGACAGCGATAGTTGCGACATTCGTGGTTGTAATATGAACTAGGATTAGGTAGTATGCAACCCGCAGTGCACACAAATATATTTTTATATTTTAAATTGCTATGAATCGCGCGATCATTAATTTTCTACCAAAATTAAAAAATAAAATGTAATTTTGGTAGAAAATTAAAGATTACCTTGAACCGAAAATCATGATTAATTTATTTACAACTCTCCTAATTAATTTCCTAAAATTAAAATTAATTACAATTGTTAAAAGTTAATACTTCAGTAAGCATTAAGTTTTATTATTTTATTTGCAAGCAAGCATATGAAATAAATAAACAAGTATTTATTTTTTACTTTTATATTTACTTTTATTGTACATATTAAATTTAGTCTGTGCCATTTTTTTTTATTACACTATTTATATTTCTTTTGCATTTACCATTTAAAATATTATTAATTACACTACACCATTTGAAAATACAAAATGTGGTGCTAATATTTAAAATATCTTATAAAATTCATCACTGTCACAATCACAATTTACTGTCACCTATCGTTACAACGTCAAAAACAATTGCCGCAAATTGCCGATAATGAAGTGTTCTCAAAATGTTGGTAAAAAAAAAACGCTTTTAGCGCTGTCGGTGGATGGAATATAACTTAAAACCGTTTCAAGGCCGTGTATATGAGTTTCATACCCCTGATTTAGGTCACCTACGATAATAAATGTCATTCTGTCTCGGAGGAACTGCGCATCTTGAGATCTTTGCGCATATCGACTGTAGTTTGAGACGGATTTATAAGTTGTCTTTGTCAGTCCCTTAGACCAGTGTTTCTCAACCGGTGGTCCTTAGCAAAATTTTATAAATATCGGTGCAAATCAGTGGTGAACTGGTAAAAATTTAGGTCCTGTGTGCCGGGACTCTTCGTTCCCTCTCTTGTTTGAGGAAAAGAGGTACTGAGTCGCTCACAATATAATACTGGATAATAAAAGTAGTAAGTATGCCTAGAAGATGTTTAAAAAATTTACTAATGATGTTAGTTAAGGATTCAACTTTTTTATAATTTCAGCTGCATTAAACAGAAGAAAATGTAGTTACATTGGTAGTTAGTAAATTTTATTGTCTGTAAGGTTGTATACTAGCGTCGGTGAATCAATGCAGTTACGTCACATGACGTAACAAACAATTGCATTGTTCCAAACAATACATTCGTTTGTTTCGTATTGTGACGTAACTGCACTGATTCGCCGACGCTAGTATAGCAAATTAGCTCCAGACTGTCGGTATTATATGAAATATAGGGGATTTACAACGCATTTAACTTAAAAGTAACGTTAAGGCTGATCTATATCAAAAACAAATTGCGTATATTTTTTTATTCCTGTTGATACGTAAATTTGTTAAAAGGACTTAATGATTCTAGTCCTTGTATTATATTTTAATTAGAATAAACACTTGTTAATCAATATTTTTCTATTTTAATCAGGGCTTTTATTATTAAATTTTATTTGGTGTAATTATTACAATGTAAATATCAAAAACAGTATTTTTAACAATTTGCCGTTTTTGACATTTTGGAATCAATTTTATGTTCAGTTGCATATTTACAGCCATAATTGCACAATTTAAAATTAAGCCAAATGACAGAAGCAATTTTAAAAAAGCTCTGAGTTTTTCAAAGTCTTCGAAGTTTGATATTTTATAATATATTCTCTAATATTGTTATGAGGACTGAGGCGCATTTAGCTATGTTATAGTATTACTAACTTTGTTTCCATAATTATAATTTTTTTTTGTTTAATAAACTATTGCTTTTGAAAAAATATGTAGTTATTTATAACAATTTTCCTTTGCCTATCATCATTGTAACAACGAGTGATGGCTATATGTCTTATAATTTCTCTCTCTCTCTCTCTCCCCCTCTCTCTTTTCCCCCTCTCTCCCCCTCTCTATCCCTTTCTCCGACTCGACATTGATGTCAGTCATATCTGGAAAGTTCTCTCTTCTGCCACTTGATCTCTATTTTGTTTTCTTTGCCAAATCTTTACCCTGTCCTCTGTCATCTTTATCACGTGTTCTATCCAATTAAATCATTGTGTCATTCTGTGTGATACCAACTTTCGTGGCATAATTAGGTACAGAGTTCTTAGCATTTATGAGGAATGTGTTGTGTCCATAGATGTATGAATCTAGTAGGAAGTTGTAAGGGTTTCGGACAGCAATGAAAACAACTAGATCAGCTGACAAGTTTCGAATTAGTTTAATTCTTCATCAGAGCTACAATAGTATAGGACAAGTATAATATTATAATTATTATATTAAATATAACATACATTCTAGTACTTATACATGATCTATACCATTGTAGCTCTGATGAAGAATTAAACTAATTCAAAACTTATCAGTTGTTTTCATTGCTGTCCGAAACCCGTACAATTTCCTGCCAGATTCTTAGCATTCATGTTTTTAGGGAATTTATTTCAATACAATTTTAAGATTTTCGCTTGATATAAATATTTAAAAAAATTCAGGAACCTTGAGGTTCGCAAAAACAGGTTTATTTTACCATAAACGATGCCATGTACACAATGATGTATTTATTATTATTATTATTTTATTCGTTGCAGCCGTTCTTTAGTTTTTAGGTAACATACATACAATAAGTCTGTTTCTTTAGTTTAAGCAGGACCAAATTTTAAAATTTAGTAACTGTTAACGTTTGAATATAGCTTTTGACCATTATGTTTTAAAAGGGAGCTCGTGACAACATTAAAAAATAAAAATCTAGTTTATATCCGCTTAAACGATTGGAATAGACTATACAGCATTATTTCGTCGCGGAACCCTTATTATAATTTTTTATATATCGCGGAACCTTGCCATATCTATTATTAAAGGACACCTTATTTTTCGGAACCCCTGGCGAAATCTCTTGGGTTTCGCGGAACACAAATCGAAAACCGATTGCATAGATTAATGGACTATCTGTATTTATTTCTTTTTTAATAAATCAGTTTATTTGATTTACATTTTTTTAATATAATTATGAATCTCCAAAAAGTTAAGTTGAATATTTTTTATTTTATTTTGAAATGAATAATTGTACAAATTCTATTGAATGTATTTTCTTTACAGGTTTTACTTAATTATGAGTCTACCGCCATCTTACAACGATTCAAGAGTTTATTTAAGTGAAACAATAGATTTTCTTTGTGATTACCATTGGTTATATAGTTATCCAAACACTCATCTATTAGTAAATGAAGTTTTTACAAATATTTCCAAAGAATGGCTGCCGTATTTACAAAATTTAAATAACAACGAACTAAATGAATTACCTTCTGGTTACTGCAATGTAGGAAAATTTCTACTATCACGCTTTTGATATTAGGATGTGTTATATCTTGCACACAATTTAAATTTTTTTATTAGTAATTAGGATTTGACCTCACTGGCACTTCCCTCATATATCGCGAGGCTTATTGCGAAAAGTGACCAAATTTTAAGACAAAAAAAAAAAAAAAACATTGCATTAGTCTATTATTCATTCTATAGCACTGATTTGACCATTTTGTCTACAAATTAATACAGACTCCAGCAAACAAGATATAAAAGACTAATGGTTCAGGAAAGCCATGAATTTTCGAATGAATGTCTGAAATGATATATTAGTAATAGAGATAGGCATTTCGGTTCAATTCGCAGAACCGGCTCAGTGGATATCGTTCAATTTACAGCGGTGGATCAGTAAATGTCTCCAAGAATGAGCTACTTAGAACGTCAAGCACTTCTCCCATCTATTCTTCAACACGATTGTTATGGCTCAGTTACACGATGCAAGTAACTTGCACCAGTCACTGGCATCGTGTAACGTACATGCAGTACTGGTGCCAGTACTGGCACAAGTATCTCATGCAAGTCAAGTGAATAGAAGCCGTTCCTATTTACTGGCACAAGTAGCCGTGCAAGTGACTTAAAAATGGCTTAAAAATGTATTTTCGGGGTTACAAAAACAAATTTTTTCACACCTTTTTTTAATAAATGTAGTTTTTGGCGCCGATTCATTTTTGTTTAGAAAGACGTACGCATAAAATACATAAAATTAGGTTAAACATCGAAAATTGGCGAGTTAAAAAGACGGTTTTACGCATAAAAAATAATTGGAAGCATCTACATTTTGCAGTGTGTTTCGGGTTCTTTGCAAGGTTACTTAAATAAGATACTGGAATACGTGTAAACGACAAAACGACTTGTGCAAGTACTGGCACAAGCACTTGTGCCAGTACTTGCACAAGTTACTGGCATCGTGTAACCGGGCCATTAGTTTCCAATATGCTCGTAGTCAGTGGCGGCTCGTGACACTATTGAGTGGTAGGACCAATCTCTGGCCAATCCCTCCCATTTTACCAATTTTACAAAATTTTGAATCACCTCAGCTTGCAGTAATTTATTACCTCGCTTATTACCAATTAAAAAACACCAAAATTTGAATGTAGACAAATTGAGAAGACATCTAAAAATGAAAAATACATTAAGTACTTATCGCGGGTACTTATCTACCTAAATATGGATACTTAAATTAAATGGAAGTGACTTACCAAAATCTCAATGTGTAATACTGTTCACTAAATCCGTAATACCGTTCTTCGTCCATGTTAATTCTCCCCGAAATAAAACGCAAAGAAAACAAAAAACAGATTGATTTTCCTTGCATTTGCAAATCCAATTGTTCTTTAAGTAAATGTTTCTATTAAATTTTCTTGTCCGTGTTTTAGAAGCAGAGGCAGAAACTTTCTAAGTTTTTGAAATGTCTAAATCCGGCAGCTGTTATTTCGAGTTTTTCCTTAAGGGAATACGAAGAAAATGTTTTTTCAAAAAGTTACTGATACTGTTCATTTCTAATAGTAACACAAAACAACACACACACACGACACGATACAGTATAAAAACACACTATAATACGCGACGCTTTCTATATGCAAGCGTAACACAAACTAACGAGCCAAGATACAGCTGGCTCCGCTGTAATGCAATTCTAGCGCGTGATCTGGCCACCCGCTCTTCCCCCGATTCTTCGTGGAGGCTTACAAACTGTCTGAAAACGGTGCCAGTTTCGATTTGGCTCGCCTGTCTCAATAAATACAAAGCGTGCTTCGTCGCATCAAATGCAAAGCAATAGCAGCGTTCCGTACTTAAACGCGTATATATTTATTTGTATTTATCGGTATTTTTAAAGAAAATAAAAGTTTTGAATGATTAATTTGTGATGGTGTTGCAATAATTTTGCAATGGTAGGGCCTTGGCTCCATAGCTCTCATGAAGAGCTGCCACTGCTCGTGGTACGTCTTCTACTGCCTGCATTTGCATTTTATGAATCCAAGACGTAATTTATGACTTGTTTACAAATTCCGTGTCTCAATTCCCCCTCACTGTTTTGCTTTAAAGAAATAATAAAAAATCTAAATCACAATTTAGAATAATTAATATTGTATTTCATGGTTTATAATGTTTTTTGTTTTATTATTATTATTTTTTTTTTTCAAAATAACATGATAAAATAAACTTTCGCGAAGCTCGACATGAACACCGATACGGTTCACTTCGTTCAAGCTCACAATCCCGTAATCGTTCAACCCATTCCCTGAAACTATGCAGTGAGCTGTGAGCTGGTTCATTTCATTTTGGTGAGCTGGCTTACTTCGGTCAGTATATTCTGATCCGGCTCAGTTAGCTGATTCGTTCATGAATCTCTAATTAGTAACGTTATTTTCAATCTAACATAACAAACTTCTTTCGAAATCAGACCTTTCGAAAATTTATGGTTTCTCTTGATATTTTTTTCGGTGTAACTCACATTGTTCGCAGTTCATTTTTAAATTTTAATTTTAGGAAAACTGGCCTGATAGTTTGCAAACTTTTGTGCAAAAATTGCAAAGCCTGAAACCTAGGATTCAAAAACCAGAATATGTAGAAATTTTAGACGTACCGCAAAACTTTTTTAAGGGTTTGAGTGTTAAGAAAAAACATGAAATTTTATCTCTAGCTCCTGTGGTACAAGAAAATTGTAAAAATGTGGATTTAATTGTCGATGTCGGTGCAGGATTGGTAAATATACAGAATGGGTGCTCTAAAACGTGATTTTAAAATTAGGATTAAGTGATATTGTAATCTATATCTCATGAAAAACTGACTTAAAAATATATTGACGTCATTTGATGATGCCAATAATGCCTGTGACAAATAAATGACAAAAAATTGACATTCATGTACGTTTGCTATTTGTTTATCGGATAGAGAGGCGCGATCGTTACCGTTTGAGCTATTTTTACATTAATAAAAGTGAAACAGCAGCCTATTATAATGCTAACATTACATTGTTCAATACATTCGGTAGAAATGATACATTTTTTTACTAGTAACAAAATGTGAACATTTTTATACTAGTAAATAGTTCATATAGTTATCAACAGATGGCACTGATAGCAGCAGTCGCCATAAACAAAACATCTGTCAATTTAATATGTTTGTAGCGTGGTTTGTAGTGAATTGAGAAATTAGTTACGTTATTAGTGAGTTACTTTATTATTATTCTGTGATCATTCTGTGATTAGTTACAAAATACACAATATAAAGATTAAAAATTAAAAAATGTCTCAACCAATTCAATGTACACCGCCGGAATTAGCAGCAATAGCATCTGAAACTATAAAGTCATAAGTATTTATGGTTGCAAATTTTTAATAACTACGCTTGAAGAAAAAATAGTATATGTCACTCGGAGTAGAACGTCTTTTTTGTGCTTCGCTCAATATGCAAGCCTCGGCTGCGCCTCGGCAACAACATTTGAGCTCAGCACAAAAAAGAGCGCGTTCTACTCCTAGTAACATAATATACTATTTTTTTTACTATAGGCTGTTACTTTGGTTTAAATGGAAGTAGATTTTGAAAACTAGTAATTTTAATCATTTAAATTATGCTGTTGTTTTTTTTTTCACTTCAGTCATTTAAAAATGGCTCGTGCCAACAAAAATAAAAATTCCATTTAGTTCCGCTTAAACGTTTGGAATAGCCTATAATTACTTTAATTAAATTCAAATGTTTCATTATATTGTTCATAGAGCAAAATTTGGAGTACCCATTATATATTATAACCAAACATTAAAAATTAATTTGAATTTATTTTCAAAATATATTCCAGGGCTATCTACCTCAATTATTACACAAAAAATATGGTTACAAAATATTAGCTATCGAAGCAGACCACAAAAAATTAGAAGCTGCTCAAAAAAGGCAAAAAACTCTATACCCAGAGTCACAAAATTTTGTAAAATATGTCCAACATTTTGTAAATGAAAATTCTGCGGACACAATCAATGATTTCGTGTCCGAATTTATAAAAAGTGAACCCCAAAATATAAAAATTGGTCTTATTGGCCTACACGCTTGCGCAGATTTGAGTATTACAGTGTTAAAATTATTTTTTAAAATGGATAATATAAAAAATATTGTCGTAATGCCTTGTTGTTATCATAGAATGGATAAAAATTTTGAAAAATTTACAAATTTTCCTATTAGTGATACGTTAAGAAATATTTTTAAGCAAAAGATTTGTCACAATTTTTTGAATAGTACATTTTTGAGACTGGCTTGTCAAAATAGTTCTGCAGTTTGGCGACAGATGACTTCAGAAGAACATGTGATACATTCTACAGATTTGTTGCGGAGAAATATTTTGCAGTTGGTTGTTGAGAAAGGTATGTGAACTACAACTTGTATTGAGAATTGATACGCTAGAAACGCAGTCTGGTGGTCAAATATTGTACTAGGTGCTGTAGTACTGTTTGAACTTATTACATATGTTCTAGTGTTGAATTTTTGTTAGAATGTCGATAGATGTTGTGAAAAAGTATAAAAGTAGAACAAATTGTAGTGTTTTTGGCTGTCATTCAAGACAGGACAAAGATAGGCATCTTAGTTTTTTCTTTTCTTAAGAAAAATGGAGGGAAATTTAATATTAAGTCCAGATTGGGAAAAGATTCCAGATGGGAATAAATTTTGAGTTAAAAAGTAACTGATACTACAGTCTGTTCCAAACGGTTATGCCTCATTTTCATGCGGGTGTTGGAAGTGTGGAACAAAAAATTCAACCAATAGGATCGCTTTATTTTGAAAAAACCCGTACCATGGTATCGTAGGCGCGGTGTTACAAGCGCGGTGTCGCAAGTTCAGAAATTTCAACTCTAGCTCCGGCCGCACCGTCGAAACCATAGAAACAGATATATTAACTTCACAAAAAAATAAAAAAATAAAAAAAACGTAAATTGATGTAGCGAAATAGCGACTTTTACAATGTTGTCGGCAGTCATAAAGTTTATTATTATGGAATCGATTTCAAATATCTGGTCTGCAGAAATATCATGTAGTGGGTATACTAATAATACACCCCCAAGCAGGGGCCTACAAAATCTTCATTCTAAACTGTGATGTCAAATTTATTTCAGTAAAAAAGATTGTGTATTAAATCTTTTCTTGTAATTGAAGTAACTGTCTGTGCACTTTGTGTCTAATTTCTTGCAACAAGTTAAAATAATCTCCCTGTTGCCTTCTGTTTTTATGTATATATGGGACGTACACCATCGCTTTTCTTCATATCGCAATAAGTCTAAATATGCATAAAAAAGAGCTAGACGTCTTCTTCGATTTGACGACATATTTAATGAAATTGAATAACCGTTTACTCCAAACACTTGTATAAACTTTTAGGTTAAATTTGGGTTATATACAAATGTCAAAACCGAAAACGTGCCCTTATCACGCCTCCAACCCCACCATGAAATTCGAACTTGTAAATATAACACCACGCCTCTCACCCCTGTCACGCCTTTGACACTACCATGAAAATGATGCCTTAAGCGGAACTAAATGGGAATTTCGTTCTTTTAGGTTGTCACGAGAAGGGACCTCGCTTGGGTTATTTCATTTTTCATGTTGGAATGTCACAATTTAAAATTCCAACAACGAAACCATGGAAACGAATGACATGTCAAAATTAAATGATTATTTTTTATATATTTTAATGACAAACAAATTAATAATTGGGAAATTTGTATTAAAAATGACACAAGAAATCAAAATATAAAGAAAATGACAATTTAAAATGATATTAACTTTAACCAAAAAATGTTTATTGTGAGTATGATTTACAAAGCTTAAACAAAACGGTCGAAAAGCACGATTTAAACGATGAAAGTAACTAGATTGCAAAATCTAGTTCCGCCTAACCGTTTGGAACAGACTGTATGTGAGTTTATTCATTACATTTGTCGCAGAAAAACAAAACTGCACTAATATGTTTGTACCTGCAAGTTGCATATTTAACTTTTAGCTGCTCCTGTCCAATTAAAACTAATTTTATTTCATGAGGCAATGAACATAATGCACTTGTTTGCAAACAGAATCCATATATTGTAAATTTAGATGACTGACACTCAGATGTACCACATAAAATTACCCGGCATTTAACACCTGCTCTACTACAAATTACGCTTCAATAAATCTACTGAAATTAAACTTTAAATACTGTAATTTGATGCCCACTTTCTGTTATACACCACGATACATGTGTAGCGCTTAAAAATTTCGCAAATGTTTATTCGCATTTTCGTAAAATAAAAATGTACTGTGCTTAAATTAACCTGTTCGCTATTAGCATATTGACAGTTGAGTACTAGACACAACAGACATATTGCCTTGGAGTACAGCGCCGCCACCGGTAATGTCACTTCTCAATAGATTATCACTGGTCAACACAATTTTTGCTGACTTACATCTAAAGCCGCATCCAGACCTCTTTAAATTAACGAGTTATAGACTGTTCGTTGTGTCGCTCTGAGTTATGCTTTAATGCATTCTTTTAACGTCCCACGTACCGTTCACATCTGTTATAAATTAGTACGTTACGAATAGGCCTCCATCTGTGAATTTTGAAACCAACTATTTAGCTTCGTAAAATATTTTATATGTATTATCGTTCTTATAATTCTGTTGTCTTAAGGTGCGTACTGACTTGGGCATTTGTACGCGCACGGATTATGTGTGCGCACAAATGCTCAGGTGAGTACGAGGTATAATTTGTGTGCGCGTACAGTAATCCTTCCACGAATGCTATCCGTAGCTTGTCGGTCCCACCGATAAGATCAAAGAACTTGTGCGCTCAGTGTGTACGGGTTTATACAATCATATAATTGTGCGCGTAAATTTAAGTAAACACCAGTAAATATTCAACATGGAATGGAGTAAAAATGTATTGTATGCTGGTAAACGAATCCCCAGTTGCAAAAAACGTAGGGTTATGGCTAATCGTTCTTTCGCGGGAACAGCCCTTATAAATCTTGTCTTTCTCCCAATTTTGTGACCAACTTTATTAACGAGTAGTTCAAAATCTGCCGCTGACATTCGAACAAAATTTTGAAATTGTCCACTAACCTCTTGCATTTGCAGTTCTGCTAGCAAACTTAAACTATTGTATATTTCCCTGCTTCTATATAGTTGTGTCATCTACCACCGCTTTTTTTTTAGTCTACTATGGCCACATTCAGCAGCCTCACCAGTGAGTTACCGGTTGGTAATTTTTTTTCCTGTATGCCTACGTTGATCTACCAGTGAGTTACCGTACTTACTCACCGGTCGCCATTTTATTCACCGGATTTCATTAACGATTAGTTGCTCACCGGTGGACATTTTGACAGTTATATCTATAGTAACAAAGAATCAAGCACAAAGCAAGTAAAAAATTATGGAATTGAGTGTTAAGTCAGTTTACTTAGATATTGAGGAGACGTATATAAAGCACATGTACTTTTAAAATTACTGTAAAAGCTTACATTCAAAATTTACTGTCATTATAATCTGTCATTGTTTAGATATTGTAGTTTTCATATACGCCGTTCGACAACGCTGTCAAAAAATGTGCATTTAGTCAAATTCACCGGTAAGTTTGTACCGGTAAGACACCGATGAGTCTGCTGAATGCGACTTATGTACGCTACACTTGTTAAGCCAACAACATTTCTTTCCGCCATGGTTGACACTACTTACTTTAAATAAATATGTGCGTGGATATAACTGAAATACACGGAGCGAGATTTTACGCGCACAAATTAGAAAGTTGTGTGTGCAAATATTTTTACCCGCACGAAAATCCTTGCGCGCACGAAAATCCGTGCGCGTACAAATGCTCAAGTCAGTACGCACCTTTAGATTTTAACTACCTAATTACCTAAATTGATCATATTTACTGTCCGTCTTTGTAATTTTGAGCAAGATTTGTTAATGATGACATTATGTTAGGTTATGTAAAGGCATTCGATAACTACTGTGTCACTGATAGAATGCGATAGCCAACGTGTTTATATGTCTGTCTCATTAAAACATCTCACTAGCTATAAGTTTAAAAAATTATGCACAATCCACAACAAACAGCGTATTAAATTTGAAGGGCTGAACGGTTGCACGTCTTATCATATGACAAACTTTCTGGTGACAGTGAGCAGTCCATAAGCTACTGTGCATAAGTTATTGATTTAAGAGCTCTGAATGCGGCTTAAGACTTGTTTCTTACTAATTTGGTGCTGCTGAACTCAAATATCACATCAGTTTTTGCGTATCACATCAGCTGTGGCCACCACAGGACCGACCGCCATCATAAAGTACTTGTGTAAAATACATTCTAGCAGCACAGTAGAAATAAAATGGCCTAATATTTTCTAACTGATATTATTTATCATGACCATAGAAACGTTACATATAAGTATGAAAAAATAGATGCTTAGAAAAAATATCGAAAAATTTTTCAAATTTTTTTCGTTTTATCAAAAAATGTCTCAAATAAAAGTTGTTATAGCAACTTTTGTTAAATAATTTTTTTCGAAATATTTTTCTGTTGTGAAATATTCGCAAAAATCTTAAAATCGACACTAGTAAACTCCCATTTCTAGTCGACCATAGAACAAAAATTTGACGTTATAGGCAGAAACTGTTAACATTTTTTAAATCAGCACCCCAAAATTAGTTAAAAACAAGTATCAGATCTAAGTCAGCAAAAAAAAAGTTTAAATTTGTTGCCCAGTGTTATTGGCAAACAATTATTTAAATTTTTTTTTTTTTGATTTTCTTGTAATATGGCAAAAATATTGTCTCCAATATTCTATTGACCTCTTTCACTAAATACCTACCAAATCTTGAAATTTGTATTTCTATTTAATACGTCTCGGCATGGTAACAGTTTAAGTTCGCAGCACTGTCTAAAAAATTTCTAAAATATTCAATTTCCTGAAATATTCATACTAAAAAAATATTTTATAAAGTGCTGCATATGTTTTTGGTTCCAAAAATATATTTTTATACATCCCTTGCATCTACTTAAAGATTTTGTAAAAATAAAAAACCCATTTCATAAAACGTATTACTCTCAAAACGTCCCAAGAGACTTCGATGTTCATAACTTAGAATTTTTATAGTTCAACCCTATAATAAAGTATATAATATGTTTCAGGAAGGTATCAGATGTGTCGCCTAAAACGAAAAACACGTTCAACAGATGAAATAGAGGAATATATCCAAGAAATACAACAAAATCATACTATATACGACCCAAAAACAAAAAATAATGTACCTATAAAGGTTTTAGGGGACCAAATTAAAAAATATTGGGAAATTTACAAAGAAAAATTACAATTAATTAGTGTTTATACAGCTTTTCAAAATTCTTTACAAAGTATTTGTGAAAATTTAGTTTTATTGGATAGATTACTGTTTCTTAAAGATTTGGGATTGGATGGTGCTGCCATCAAAGTGGCGGATGAGGAACTATCACCTCGTTGCTATGCATTGGTTGCTAAGAAACAATTTAGTTGATATAGTTTCACCGGATTTATAACGTTTTTTTGACATATTTGTTTTTATATTATTGTAAGTAATTATATTATTGCCAATTAGTCAAACTCCTAATAAATTTATTTGTTAAATAAAATTAATAACATATTGATAACTTACTTTATATTATTGCAGTTTTTTAATTGTTTACTAAATTATTTATTAGGAGGTAGAAAGACTAGGCCTTATTGTATAAGCTTTAAAGAAATATACGCTTTTTTAAATATATAATAATACTTCTGTTACCTATATTTTTATTTCCCGAATTGGTTTCGTTAATATTTTTACCATTGTATCCAAGCTCGAACAAGTGCGTCTTGTAATGTTTACTGGAGAAATCAAATTTCTATCTGCGTTTTTTAATTTTTTATGAAAGCCTAATAACCATAATGGTTCGCGGGGGCAACCCTGGACAGGGGTTCCTAGAAATCATCCAGGATTCACGTTGGAGCATTACGCGTTTTTGCCGAGATCTAAATAATACATAGGCAAACAAGGAATTTGCCTAGGACACGTACATTTTTTATGAGAGGATAAATCTGACGCTCGATTGACACATGTGCGCATGCTTCAAAATGATCTTGAGCGGAGATTAAAAATATAATATTCTGATTTATTGTGGATATATTTAAGATTATCATTAATACATCAATAATAAGACATTAATAATCATCAATTTATTATTTATTTATTTATTTAATAGAACGTGCCGTTCATATTAGCTACGTGCCGTAGCTAATATGAACAATAATACAAAACAAGAAAAAACAAAAAAAAAAGAACATATCACAGTGTTGTCGATAGTCATAAAATTATTGTTAAGCAACAAATAATTCATTCTTAAATTATAATTTGCTTAAATAAATACAAAGGAGATAAAATTAATGAAATTACACGTGTGTGCGTATAACTACTCACACAGTTAAGACAAAAAAAAAGTTACTACTGTATTTTTTCAATAATATTTTCTTCCTCTTTTTTTAAAATATGCAACTTCTTAATTTTTTTCCTGGTACTAAATAGAGAAATTTGTATATTAATTTTTTTATTACTTGGTTCATATTTTGTCGTATCTAGTTGGTGTATCAGTTTTTTCTTTTCTTTGTTAATTTCTAAATATTTTCTATAAGTATAAGCCCAAAGATTGGGCTTCTCATAATAATTTGTGAAAAAATATTCACCAAATTTTTTCATGTCATTGTCCGAAAGTAAAAAACTATTGCTTTTGGTAACATTCCTATAAATTTTGATTCTTCAAGGGTTATTTGTTATAAGTTTTTAAAGTTTGGTGCCCATCACTGCACATCAGGCATTGTAAAACACTTCATTTATATTGGACATAAAAACAATGCAATTTATTAAACCGATATTTTTGAAAATTTTACGAAAAAAAAAATCATGGACAGTAGTGTCCTGCCTGTTTGTAAACATACATGATGCAGGAAACCCCTCGCCATATTCGTCGATTACCATTAAAGTTTATCTTATGAATACTTTATAAATGGACATTTAAATTATATTGTTTTGAAAATATTTTATTGCAAATTAATCACATCACAGAAATTTTCAATTTATTTAAAAATGTGTGCGCTGCATATTGTCAACTGACAATAACTGAAGCGCCTCTAGTGAGATTTTGAGAAACTGACGGTTGTAGGATAGTCGAGTTTGTGACAAGCATGGGAATATGTTCTTAGAAGTGGAAAGACAGTTAAAGACCATTTTAGAGTGTGTTCCCGTGTGTTTCAATAAATATCACATGAAGATACCATTGAACCTGTCAAAAATATCCTACCAAAGTCAGCCATGATGTGAATGCAGTAGCGCCTCTATCGGTAGTGTCAGATGCCAATACATAAGTACATGTAAACACAACAGTGGTTTCCTGGTTTCATCTTCGTTTCCCGCTAAACTGGAACGCATGCGTATATGTGTCAATCGAGCGTCAGATTTATCCTCTCATCATTTTTTGGACTCTTGTTACAAATTTATTGCAGCGGTTCCCAACTTATTTTAATCTTGTCAAAAAATTGTGGAACCCTGACAATTTTAACTTACTTTTATTTTTACCATCTCTGGTGTTAGAATTTATTTGTGTTTGAATTTTATTTTATTTTTTTATGGGAACCTATTTCTTTGGTTTAGGCGGGACTAGATTTTCAATTTTAGTAACTTTTACCGATTAAGTGAGGCATTTGATAATTTTGTTCAGCAAAACACTACTTCAAACCATAAAAGAAGAGCTCATGACAACTTACAAAAATTGCAGTGGAATGTGAATTTTCACACATTTTAGAGTTTTGCAGGTATTTAATAGGTGTAAGAAGCCAACTTAAAACTGGATGTCTAGGTATAATCTGTCTCAATTTGTAATACGATACTAGATTTAGTTACTTTGGTGACTGTTGTGGTGTAAACAGACTTTGGCGTATCCGTGTGAACCAATACTATGACAATATTATAAATGTATTGTCAATATACAACATAAAAAATGAACTTTCACTGTTAGTTCCGTATTACAAAATGAGACAGATAATATATTTATCACATCAAAATCAACAGTTTTCTTGATAATCACTTTTATTCGTTATTTGAGAACTAAGAACGATAGATAGTTTTTTGAAATTCGTTTCTTTTAACACGAATTGAGCCAAAAATGTGCAAAAGTTCTTGTCCTGTACCCTTTTACCAAAAATCTGAAAAAAATATAAGTAATGTATATTGATCTGAGCCGGAAACGTACGAGAGGAATTTTTGATCAGATTACGTTTTTGAAAAATATGGCAGTTTTTGTGTTTTTGAAAAAATTAATTATTTTTTTAATTCATGGTTAAATTATGGCTAATAATGTTATGGATTTTTTGTATTTATAGCTAATATAGTGCGTGATTTTTTTTTTTTTTTTGAATTATAAATATTAGAAATATACTAATTTTTTTTAATAGTTGCGAACTGAGTTACACCACACTACACTCTACACCAGCGTTTCCCAAACTGTACGCCGCAAAGACCCAGGACTTTTTTTTTTGCTTCTCACTTGAATTTGGGAGGTGAGGACCTTTTGTTGTTTTTTTTGCTCTTTTTTCACTTGAATTTGGGGGGTGAGGATCTTTTTTTTTGTTCTTCACTTGAATTTGGGAGGTGAGGACTTTTTTTGCTCTTCAATTACTTTTGGGGAAGTAAATTTTATCAATTTACTTTATTTGCCAAGGGCGCCGAAAACATTGCTACGGCTCAATGTATTGACTTGGGGCCGCGGGAAAATTTTAATACATTAAGGGCGCCCGGAACCGAAAAAGTTTGGAAACCACTGCTCTACACTGTAAAATATTTCTTATTAATCGAATGTAGACTTGAAAACGAAACAAATGCAGAAAAAAACGTTGGGATGTTTGGCAAATTATTTAAATTTTGTTGAAAAAAATTAAATGGAAGCTCTTAGTTCTCAAATAACCAATAAAAGTGATTATCAAAAAAACTGTTGATTTTGATTTGATAAATATACCTAGACATCCAGTATTATGTTGGCTTCTTACACGTATTAAATACCTACAAAACCCTGAAATGTGTGAAAATTCACACTGTACTTCAATTTTTTTTAATGACTTAATCGCAAGCGAACTGATAACAAAAAGAAATCAACAGGCTACTATTGACAATATAGATACACCACATGTATCACATAGAGGCCTCTAGATCAGTGTTTCTCAACCAAAAACGCACCGCGGACCAGTATAATATATAATTTTCTAACGCGGACCACTAATAATAATTGTTGGTTCATTTTTTGCAAGAAAACAAATATATTTAATGTGCTACTAAATACATTTATTTTATATGTAGAAAATCACAGAAAGTTACAGAAAATAAACAAAATATAAATTATTCATATAAAATTGTGCATAAAAAATTTAAAAAAAACTGCAAAAAACACATAAAAACTTTCGCGGACCACTGAAATTTTTCTGGGGACCACTGGAGGTCCGCGGACCACCTGTTGAGAAACACTGCTCTAGATTAGTGTTTCTCAAACTTTCGAACGTTGCGGACCACTTTCTGAATTCCACGTTAACCGTGGACCACCAACATCAAGAAAAAGTGTTTTTTGCGAAAAGGTCCATTATTAATACAAATGAAATTTTGTGTTCGCGGACCACCAAGAACTGAACCGCGGACCACAGTTTGAGAAACACTGCTCTAGATCATGAAAAACTGTTCCAAGGTACAACAGTCTCACATACACTAGGACAGTGGTTCTTAACCTTTTTGAAGTCACGGAGCACTTTTGACCATAAGGTAAATTCGCGGAGCACCAAAATCAAAAAGTCAAAAAAACAAAGAAATACATCAAAACAAACACATCATTTTTATTGAAAATTAAACATAATTATAACAGGTAAAAATAACATTGATTATACATTATACATAATCAATTTTACATATATATATATACACACATGTCAATTTTGACCTAAATTCGAATTTAAGCCAAAATTAGTTCGCCGATACAGTATACTCCATCTCCTGCGAAAAAATTAATAAAAACATGCCTAAAATTATTCTTATTTATTAATATTTGATGTTATAATACTTCACTGATTACCTTGCATAAAAACACGTATTAATATTGTAGCAAAATTACAAAAACCACCAGTAAACACTAAAATTCACGTTATTCCCCATATGATTACATGTAATGAATGTCTATTTTGGAAGTTCCAAGTATGCCGCAACAGCGCTGCGATCTTAAAATATTTCCCCAATCCATGTATTGTCCGTTATTTAATATCTGTAAAACAGCTACAGCTACAGCGGGATTCCCCACACTTTAGAGCTGATCGAAAGAGAGAATGAGCTAAAGGAGTAGGTTTGCCTGTATCATAAAAAAATAATTCACTAATGAAAAATGCCTTACCGGATAGTTATCTAAGACCTGAATTACAGATGTTATAACTTATGAACAGAACTCACATAACATAATCCAAATAAAAACATATAAAATGTGACAATATCAGAGGATCTGACGGAGACACTGAAATATTTAAATGAGAAATGCGACGCAACAAATTTCAATAATTTTTACTTCAGACAGCGAGATAGGAAGGGAAATGTCGCCACAAACATACGAATGCTGACGAGCAAATAATTGTTTTCATTGTCACAAAACAAAAACAGAGTTATGTCTGGCACAGTGAATAATATAGGCCGGTAGAGTCAATGCTCTATCTGGGCAATAAGATATGGTTGGAGTCAACACTATAATACGGATTTAAAAATTTCACGGAGCACTTGCAATAAGCTCGCGGAGCACCAGTGCTCCGCGGAGCACTGGTTCAGAACCAGTGCACTAGGAGTATCAAGACTACATTCATGGGGGGAGGGGACAAAATTTGAAGCTACACTACTGAAAGAACATAATTTTTGTTTATTTCTTTCAGAGTGTTTATATTATTTCCTTTTTCTAAATGTTTCAATAAGTGCTTTGTACTAATTCAGTTAAAATATTTCTTTCACTTTATTTTCATTTTATCTTTGTTTATTTCTATTGATTTATTACGGTTTTAATTTATGACGTATCTGTTGTTTTTCAGATTTTTTCGATTTGAATACTCGTAGGAATATTTCTGATCTTATAGGTGAGTGTTTATTTTATATTATTTTATGCACGCATTGAGTGGTAAATGCATTTCATTGTGTGTCGAAATTGAAAACTTGCAGATGCTTTTCATATGAACACCATACTGCAGCAAAAACCAATCCACTTGACTTGACAAAAATATGACTAAATTACATTTATTGAAATATTGGTTCAATATATTTTTAAATGTTGTTTTTTTGTTTGTAGGGTAAATAGAAATGTGTTTATAAGTTGCATAACAATATGAAATTTGATATTTAATGGCGGTATTCTGAAGTTTCCATCGTAACACCCGTGAACTTAACACCAATGAAAATAACACTGCTTAAATCAGATTTAACATCGCTGAAAAAATCAGTATTCTGAACAACCCGATGTAAAATCCAATGTTACAATTTGTTTCCGGTGTAGAATTAACACTGGGGCTAACTTCACGTTCGTTTTGTAAGAATTATGTTTTGTTGGGTTAACGTTTTTAAAACGGTTAAATAATTATTTATAAATTAGAAATAAAAACAGAAGACATTCAAAATGTAACTACTATTGCAGAAAAATCTAATTTGAAGGCTAAACCAAATGTTACTGCAGGATTAGGTACGGGTTATAATTGTTAATGGAATTCCAGTGTTTGATGTCATTCATATTACTACAAAACCTGTTTCTTTTGTTTTGAATTGTAAATCAACATGGGTTTTTACAATTCAGGTAATTTTAACACAGGTAATTTCGACCCTTTTTAATGAAAGTACTTTCTCAAAAAAATGTTCTAATCTGTAACATATGTAATCACAGGGATTGAGGGGTTGTTTAACCCCGGTAATTCCAACCAAAGATCTCTTACATAAATAGGATAGTTTGCAAAAATAGATCAGTCAGACCGTTGAGTTACCTGAAAACAGTATATATTGCAAAGTTCCAGAATTTAAAAAAAGAGTGAATCGCTTCAAAATGCATCGTTCGAACAGTAAGTATTTTACATGTTAAAAGAAACTTATGGCGGTATTCTGAAGTTTCCATCGTAACACCCGTGAACTTAACACCAATGAAAATAACACTCCTCTATTAAATCAGATTTAACATCGCTGAAAAAATCAGTATTCTGAACAACCCGATGTAAAATCCAATGTTACAATTTGTTTCCGGTGTAGAATTAACACTGGGGCTAACTTCACGTTCGTTTTGACAGCCGTGTAAGAATAATGTTTTGTTGGGTTAACGTTTTTAAAACGGTTAAATAATTATTTATAAATTAGAAATAAAAACAGAAGACATTCAAAATGTAACTACTATTGCAGAAAAATCTAATTTGAAGGCTAAACCAAATGTTACTGCAGGACTAGGTACGGGTTATAATTGTTAATGGAATTCCAGTGTTTGATGTCATTCATATTACTACAAAACCTGTTTCTTTTGTTTTGAATTGTAAATCAACATGGGCTTTTCAATTCAGGTAATTTTAACACAGGTAATTTCGACCCTTTTTAATGAGAGTACTTTCTCAGAAAAATGTTCTAATCTGTAACATATGTAATCACAGGGATTGAGGGGTTGTTTAACCCCGGTAATTCCTACCAAAGATCTCTTACATAAATAGGATAGTTTGCAAAAATAGATCAGTCACACCGTTGAGTTACCTGAAAACAGTATATATTGCAAAGTTCCAGAATTTAAAAAAATGAGTGAATCGCTTCAAAATGCATCGTTCGAACAGTAAGTATTTTACATGTTAAAAGAAACTTAATGTTATTTTGGTAAAAATTCCATTCTGTACTTCGGTACTGAGTGGAATTTGAGCCGTTATTTTTTAAGCTTATAAAATAAATTTTCTTTTCTATATAGACAATCACGAAAGCGAAGTGAATATAGTTGAAAATTTGTTCAAAATAAAATTTAACACCACTCTAATCTCAATTCCGTCGAGCTATTTGCTAGCGGTTAATCTAACAACTAAAATGTTAATTCACATCGACGAACGTTAACATAGCGACGTTTCAGAATACCGTTTTTCTAACATCGTTCAATTTCGGGCGATTCCGTCGATGTGCGACTTAACATCTAACTTCAGAATACCGCCATTAATGTTATTTTGGTAAAAATTCCATTCTGTACTTCGGTACTGAGTGGAATTTGAGCTGTTATTTTTTAAGCTTATAAAATAAATTTTCTTTTCTATATAGACAATTACGAAAGCGAAGTGATTTTAGTTGAAAATTTGTTCAAAATAAAATTTAACACCACTCTAATCTCAATTTCGTCGAGCTATTTGCTAGCGGTTAATCTAACAACTAAAATGTTAATTCACATCGACGAACGTTAACATAGCGACGTTTCAGAATACAGTTTTTCTAACATCGTTCAATTTCGGGCGATTCCGTCGATGTGCGACTTAACATCTAACTTCAGAATACCGCCATTAGTTTAGAAACTTATTTTTTACTTATTTTGGGAAAATAAGTAGAAATGTTTTTACTTATTGTACACAAAAAATGTTTAATACGTATTGTTAGAGACGGTCTTTTTTCCAGTCTATTTCACACATACATTCAAATGTATAGATTAATTCTAACTTGTATTTGTTAAATGAGTAGGCAGTGCTAATAGCTTCTAAATGATGTCACACAATTTTACACCAAATTTATCTTTAATTACTATAATTTGAACAGAAATGTGACCAGCACCGTATTCAATCTGAAAGCTGTAATAGTTATTTACATTCCTAGATGCGTAAGTGATTTTTTTTGGCCGAGGTGTTTTAAGGGCCGAAACCCTTAAAACACAAGCATAATAGGGGATAGGCATGATTTTATTTTAATTTTTTATTATATTCCTCTTGTTGCATATAAACATAAAAAACAGTTTTGCATTTTTTTTTTTTAATTTGAAGGCTTAAAAAAATTATAAATGTATGTAGCGCGCGAAAACGACGTGTGACGTCATACCCTTTCTAAGTGACGCAGTACACTACTAGCCTACCCAGTGTACTGCGTACAGCCTACCCCAGTGTACAGCGTGCAGCCTACATAGTCTGTTGTGCACTTATTTGCTTGTATAACTTTTATAGGTTATGTAAAGTTAGAGTGATTTTAATTAAAATAAAGTTTAATTCTATAAAAAATAAAAACAATTTATACATGTTTGCCGAATTAAATTTTATATTAAAGTATATAAAATATGGAAGATCCAGGCCCCAGTACTTCGAGACATAGTCGAAAATATTGTTTAGTACCGATGTGCACAAATAGTTCAAATAGAAATCAAAAAAAAAACAATTTATATCATTACCTGATGGCTGAAAGCTATGAGGCGAAATAAAACCGATATTTCAGAAAAAAGTAAACTTTATGTTGTGTGCATAAATGCATCAATGCTGGGTAAATTATCACTCTGAACCCTAAGAAAATCTTTATCTGCCATTTTAATAATAAATGCGTGAAAAATTGTTTAAAAACAAATACAAAACTCTCGAACAATACAATATACACACGTAAAGATTATGTTGTAGCTCTATCTGTGACGTCAAACCCCAGTCGTTTTTACTCGGCAACCTTCGCGCCGTGGTCGGCTTATTTCAAATTTACAATATTTTAATTAAAAAATTTGGCTATAATATTAATTAAAATGTGATTTTTGTTTTGTTAGGTGACATAACTAACATTAACATATCAAAAAAATGTAGTTTTAAGGAAATATAAATTTTATGCGTATCCCCTATTGCTATTAGCATACTAGCAATAATAAAATACAAGCACAATAGCATCCACAACCAAGCTGTGGGTGTTATTATCTCATTCAAAATGGCAGTAGAATATTTAGAGCTGACATCGTGGCAAAATATCCTCAAACTCAAGAAGACAAGAGGACGTCCAGACTAGTGTTCAGCTGAGGACAATCAGGATGCACGAACAAAAACACACAACGTGATAAATAAATGAATGCTATTTACTTTTACGCCTTTGTCGGTATTTTAAAGGAAAACGTTCGTTTGAAATCGTGTGCATGCAATAAGTGTGAATTGTGGAATATCAACGCATGTTTCATTTTTATGCGTTTGTGTTCATTCTTGCAATTCTGGACAATTCATGGACAAAATGGTACTTGTGTTCGTTGTTTTATTCTTCATGTTTGTTCGTTCGGTGTGTAAGTAGCTTAACTTGTCATATTCGAAACACTATGTGCATTTATTGTGCCTTTTGTGCACACAGTTTAATGTTGCCTTGCATGCCTCAACGTGTGCTTATACCCTTTTCACACTAGATCTTTAAGACGAGTGAACTTAAAGTTCACCGATGTTGAAGATCGGTATGCTTTCACACTTGATGTTTAAATCTCCGGTGCTGTCATCAGCTACAGTAATTTTGTCCTTATGTTACCGTCATGAAATTACCAGTTTTGAACTGTCTGCGCAGACGCACATTTTGAATTATTATAAACAAATAAGGATATTTCATTTCATTCTATAATAAAGACACTACAATAAAGAATATATTACACCTGTATTAACATGTAAGTCGATACATTTTATCTCAATTATTGTAGTGCTGTATTTTATTAAACACATTATTAAAATAAATAATTTTATTATAACAATAAGTATAAACTTCTTATAACGTCGATATAATACAGTATTCTTGTTTATGATAATATAAAATGTTGACAGCACAAATTCAAGGAGTGTATTTTTATAATAGAAATTAAGTTGGCAATGCGGACGAAGTTTAAGACGCAGATCTCTGTCTTAAACATCGCTTGTATTTAGACGAGGCCATACGTTTTCACATTAGCGTTTAAAGATACATTCACTTTAACATCCGATCTTAAAGATCTAGTGTGAAAAGGGTATGTGTTATATTTGGCCTAATATTATGTTCGCTAGAAGAAAAAGATTGGGAACCCTTGATCTAGATAGACAAGCTGTCAAAATAGATCAAACTTGATTTGTACTCAATAGTTAATATATTAAATGAAGTTTCAAACCCTTCGCAACCCTTATTAGAATGAAGTTAAACTTTATAACTCGAATCGACGGCTTGGAGAATAGTGTAATTTTTTATCTCCACTAATTCTCATAATTGTTGATGATGTAGGACTGACCTAACCAACTGTCTAGCATAACTATAATTGAGCCGGGTTTTGGCAACAAAAGAACGGAAATCCAAATGAAGTGCTGATCGAGAACCAAAAAACAAAAAAGAAATCCAAATGAAGAGACGAGCAAAAAAATAAAATCCAAACGAAGTAATGAGCAAAAAACAAAAACGATATTCAAATAGTGATGGTCAAAAAACATAAAAGAAATTCAAATGAAATGAAAACCAAAAATAGAAATATTTTATTTTTGCCATCTGATCTAGAATGAAACATAGAAACATCGATAAGAAATTTGTGGGGTTAATTATTTGCTGACGCGTTGCTAATCTCTGCCTCCGTCACACATTTCCGCTTATTACTCCCGTCTCTTCTCGTCCTCTTCGTCCCTCACACCCTCTCATCTGTAGGCTCACCACCGACAGTTGTATTGCTGGATTACAGGAGATTTTAACTTTTTAACTAGTCTGTCAACACGGAGAATCAGAAAAGTTTCACAAATTTGTTGGTTTTATTAAATTAACGGTTTAGGCACATTTTTCATTTGAAACAGATGCCTAAAGTAGAATTATTATATTATCTGTGTTTTTTTTGCATAATTTATTATTCAGTTTTCGATCTTTTACGCTATAATTTTTAGGGTTTTGTTGGGATAACCAAGAAACCGTTATACCGTTACTAATGTATGGTAGAAATTTTGGCTAAATAGCTGGACCTGGAGATTTTTATCGTTAGTTTTGACAATTAGAGAGACTAAATCAGAAACTAAAGTAAAAACGTCCAAATTTATTTAACCGAAAAGGAATAATTTTTCATCATAACACTGCACGTCATCTCTGCCAAAAATAATCCGCGAAAAAATTCAGGACTGGTAAATTATTCCACATCTACCGAATTCACCCGATCTCGCGCCTTCAGATTATGGCCTATTTAGATTTCTGGAACATACACTCAGATAAAAATTTTCGGAATATCACCGATGTAGTAAATCACCTGAACAGTTATTTTAAGTCTAAACCAGAAAACTTTTATAGATAGGATATCGAAAATAACTAAATAATCAAAAACAATAAATAAATAAATATAAAAATTGGGTGAAGTATCAAATGATAGCTCTTGATGCGTATATTAACGACAAAAATTGATTTTCGAAAAACAAAAATAGTTTTTTGTTAATTTAATGTGGAACTTTAAATCTAAAACGGCCCATATAGGATCAATATTATTGTATTTTGTATCAATTGTATCATTTTGTACAATCTTATTGTACAATATTTTCGTTATCCTCTCCAGGCAATTCAGTACTTTAATTAAATTGTACAATACTTTATTTAGCTTTAAAGTGATGAGGGATGGAGAAGTGGTTTGTGTGGCCATTGCTTTGGCTTTTTCTAATAAAAGAGTCCTCTCTGGTTGCTTCTGAGTATATTTCTTTATATTTTTCAACAAAATTTACACATTTTTTTTTTACTGGGACGAGGGTTCTTAATAATCAAAATCAAGTAAAAACATTAGTTTGGTTTGCACCAAAGTGTTCAAAAAATCTTTGCGTAGGCTAAAATTTCTTTTTATGCCTTAAAACTTAATAATTTACCAAACTACAAAACAGAGTTTCTCAACCGGGGGGCCGCGGCCCCCTGGGATGCCGTGAAAGCTTCGTCGGGGGGCCGCGAAGTCATATAAAATCGAAGCATGAAATTATAATAGAAAAACGTTCAATTTTGCAAGATATATTCATAAATATATGACATTTATATTCATTAAAATATACCTTTTAAACTTAAATAAAATAAATTATACTTATTTTGACAATTAATTTAAACTAATTAAACCGGTTCGCATTGGTGGTATTTCAAGTACTTTTAAGTAGGTACGACTTGAACTTGCAATATTTTTTGTTATGCTCCGAGCTACTGTTAGCTAAAGAGTAAGGATGCGAAAGTGTTCAAAATAGAAAGCAACTTGGAACAATGGAACACTTGTAAATAAAAATACTTGCAAGCCATTATTAGGTAATCGTAACAGATATTAAAAACATGTTTATGTAAAATTTAACGTTATACCTCATCTTCAATAATAAAAAATAGTGTATTGGGCCCGGTAGTTTAATTTTAACCACCTGCATACTATTGATAAAATATTAATATATGTGTTTATTCTCATAAAGAATTATTTTAAGCAATTCTGTTCCTTATATATTAATTGTTAATGACTATATTCCTTAATGAGCTTTATCAGGATTAGCCATCTTGATATGTAGTGATACGTGATTTTTGCAAGTGGCGTCTTCATTTTTTTCTGACGTTTTTAGTTATTTTTAAGTGATTAAAGTGCAGAAAATACTTGAAATAGTGTGTTATAGTGTAGACTTTAGAATTTGGACTCCATGCAGACCAAAATTGGAGCGACTGGAAAGGTATTTGTAGAAATTTTTGTTAATTTTATAATGTAAGTCATTGTTATGTAGAATGTGCTTCTATAGACAATATAGAAACACATACATGCATACACTATCGGCTATAACTAGAGAAACAAAACTATTTTTTAAATCATTTTCATAAATCCCGATTATTGACTAAATGAATATTGAATTATATTGGTGTAGCAGCAACAATTTATAAGTTAGAACCTGCTCTTAAAAATATTTGTTGTACTGGTACAATAAATAAAATAATTAACTTTCTGCTGCAGCAGACCATCTGCATATTTCTTTTGTAAGACTTAATAATAAAACAGTTTTTTGTGGTTAATTGTTTTCCTTTGCCATAGCTCCCTTTCTTGTCCCGGTTTAGAGTTTTTTAATTATGGTAAGCCTATATATATATATATAGGGGGGCCGCAGACAATATTTAAGTTATTTTGGGGGGTCCCATGCCAGAAAAGATTGAGAAACACTGCTACATATATATTTCTATACAAACTATATATTTCTTTTATCAAATTATTGGTAAAAAATTTGTGTCCTATTTGTTTCAATATATTTTTATTGGTACTAACCCAATTTATTTAGGATCGACAAGGTTAAAATTTACTGCAAGACAAAAAGTGCAGTTTTTAGTTTTTGGTTTTAAGTATTTTATCAGAATCGAGAACTAGTAAATGCAT
This sequence comes from Liopterus haemorrhoidalis, assembly GCA_963971575.1. Classification (NCBI taxonomy): domain Eukaryota; kingdom Metazoa; phylum Arthropoda; class Insecta; order Coleoptera; family Dytiscidae; genus Liopterus; species Liopterus haemorrhoidalis. The sequence continues at coordinate 7,790,455 of OZ020617.1, forward strand.
TTATCTAGTCTAGACGGATGTGCATTACAACTTTGGAAACTGGTATTAATATATCATTGGTTGAGTAGTGCTTAAGACCGGGATTTGTAAGGGTTAATCACCCTTACACTGCAATGACCTCTTCAAGAGTTCATCCTTAGAGTTTGGATATTTATCATATTACAGTGGAACCTCGATATAACGGACCAATGCAGGCGAGGGGGTGTCCGATATAGCCGAATGTCCGTTATATAAAAATAAATTTTCTGAATAAGCAATTTATTGACTATCAAACAGAAATATATTATAAACGAAAGTTTACATTTTAATTACACTTTAAAATTGCACTTTATTCGTCTTCAGATGATATGTCACCATACACCCGTTGAGGAGAGTCGTCAATGTTTGTTTTTGAACTTCTTGGTTTCGGTGACACTGGTTTATATATCAAATTTTGTTTGGATTTTTGAAGTTTGTTTCTTAATTATTAACTCTCTAAAATTGCGAATTCCCGCCCGCAACTCGGGTGATTCCCCGAGCGTGCAGTCACGTGCATTTTACGATCGCTTACATGCTGTCTGTTATATCTGAAGTCCGTTGTATCAAGGTCCGTTATATCGAGGTTTCACTGTATTATTATTATTATTATTATCTGATTATAATGCTCTACTTCGTCTAAAGATTTCCAATCTCTACTATAGTCTATCCTTACATTGCTTTTTGCTCAGTCCTCTATTGTTCATTTCATTTCGGATTCTTCTGTCCAGCTTTTCTAGGCGTTTGCTTGTTTTTTCATCCCCTTCACCCATATTTTATATGTGTGTTGATCATAAAAATAATACATATAGATTTTCATATACAGTCGAACGTCCATAACTCGAACTTCTATAAGTCAATTTTTTCTATATTTCGAATATTTTTGCGTCAAGATCGCATTTTACATAAAAAATTGTTTCTATATCTCGAATTTCTACAAGTCAAAATTTTTTGGAACTCGAAATAAAATTTGTAATTTTTGAAGACGATGAACTTCCTAAACTCGAATTTTTGTAACATATTTTCTCCGTATTAGTTAATTCAGGCGTAAAAGTGAATCTGCTTAAATCAAACAGGTATGTGAGAAGAAAGGTGGCCTTCAAAATTATCAAAATGGACTATGAGAAAAAAAGAAGAAGGGAAAGAAATGGAAATATTAATAATAATAATAATAATAATTTTATTCAAGTTGAGGTACAAAATATACATAACTTATGTCATAGCATTATTATTAATCAAACATTACAGAATATGATCTGCTACCCCTTTTAAATCTAAGTCCATGTATTCCTGTATACTATAGACAGCTTTTTTTATAAGAAAAATTTTTAAGCACTTCTTAAATTTTGCTGTGTTAAGCCTTTGTATACATTCGGGCAATTTATTGAAACGTTTTACTCCAATATAACTAGGCAATTTTTTTGTTACTTTATATTTCACTAGCGGAATACGAATATCATTTTTATACCTAGTATTGTGATCATGTAGGGAATTATTTTTTGGGAACATACTGATATTTTCTTTGGTATACAGAGTGATTATTTAATGGCGAGACGACGTCACCGAATTTTACGTGCCTCCTAGCAGAATACTATGACTATAATAACCTTGAAGAAAATTTGATTATGAAGAAAAAAAGATTATGCGCATGCGTGCATAATCGCCTGCTACGATGTGTATGAAACGGCAAATTATTAAAACTTCCAGTGACGTCGTCTCGCCATTAAATAATCACTCCGTATATTAGTAAATTTAAGATGTATAGCGATGGAAAAGTTAAAATATCACGCTCCGAAATAATTTCCTACAGGATTCCTTTGCACCGATTTTACAAATAATTCGTATCGACCGTTTTTGTAGTTCGAAAATTCTGATCCAATCCACAGAATTTCCCCACAATATTATGCCGTATTGCATAGCCGATTGTTTATAGGCAAAATACACTATTTTTGCTACATGGAACGACACATTATTGATGATCTTGCTTAACATAAAGTTGTAGGTATTCATTTTTTTAGCAACACAATTTATGTGGTCTTTCCAGTTAAGCTGCGCATCTAAATACAATCCAAGAAATTTTACATTATTACACCTCTAGTGCGAATCATCAGAAACAGTTCTATTTAAACTAAATACTATAGATTCTGTCTTAGATGAATTTAGACTTAGACTATTAGCGATGAATCATTGCGTTGCTTCATTTAATGCATCCTGTAAAACTCTGTTTATGTCATCATGGTCAACCCCCCTACACAAGAATGTAGAGTTGTCAACGTAAATTATAGATGTTGCATTTACATTCTTAGGTAGGTCATTAATATATAATATAAAAAGATAAGGTCCCAGAATTGTACCTTGATCGATGCCAACATCCACATTTTTGACGATACGCCATTGACATGAACACATTGTTGTCTATCGTTAAGAAAGTCATCAATTAGATTTAGTGCATTTCCCCTAATGCCGTAAAATTCAAGTAGACCGGGAGCTCATGACAGTTTTTGGTCTCCGATTTCATGCAGCATGCCTTTTGGAGGAGAGAATATTTACCCTGTGACAACAAAAAAGGGATGGTACTAAACCCCTGCACGCTTTCCGGTCATAGGGAAAATTGCATTTCCACTTAAACACAAAATTTTTGTGCTTTTCTCTGATTTAATATTGCTTGCCCTTTTGTCAAAAGAAAGTTATAACAAATTTAAAGTCTTTTAAATATATGCATGCGATTCGGAGGGTCCCAAAGGGCTCAAACGGTCACAAAAAATATGATTTTCCGCGTTTTCATACAGCATGCCTATAATTAAAAGACTTTAAATTTGTTATAACTTTCTTTTGACAAAAGGGCAAGCAATATTAAATCAGAGAAAAACACAAAAATTTTGTGCAAGTGAAAATGCAATTTTCCCTATGACCGGAAAGCGTGCAGGGGTTTAGTACCATCCCTTTTTTGTTGTCACAGGGTAAATATTCTCTCCTCCAAAAGGCATGCTGTATGAAATCGGAGACCAAAAATGTCATGAGCTCCCGGTCTAAAGCTTATGTACCAAATCTACGCGTGGAACACAGTCAAACGCCTTAGAGAGGTCACATAATATTGCCGCAATGTGTTCGCCTTGTTCTAAATTATCCATGACTTCGGATAGTAATCATGTTGCAGCTGTAGTAGTAGAGTACCTAGATCTGTAACCAAACTGACTATCCGATAACAAGTTGTATTTATTTAGAAAATTAACTAGTCTGTTCTTTATAGCTGTTTCAAATATTTTTGAAAATATAGGCGTACTCGCTATTGGTCTATAATTAGAAGGATTTTTAGAATTGCCTTTTTTGAAAACAGGAATAATTTTTGAAAACTTTTTTTGGAAAAGTTCCTGTTTCAAAGCAGGTATTTATTATGTGTACCAGAACTTTGATAATGCAAGTAGCTGTTTTCTTAATATTAAATAATTAAATATTTGAGGACAATTAGAAATTGACTAATAGTCATTAACTATTAATAGTTATTAAAGAAAGTACTGGCAGGATGATATTGTACAAGTCAAGACCCAAATCAGGTTATAGTATTACAGAAAGAAGAAAAAGAAAGACAACTTTAAAAATATCTCCAAAATTTAATGAGGTTAATTTACTATTTGTTTTGATTATTCCGTTTCTACATTTCCTTTCGTTTAATTATGCATACTTGCATATTAGCATACAGTTTGTACGTTAGGTTGTAATTTTATTAGTTTTATTGGTTCGCATACGAGAACTGTTCGTCTGTATATAGGGTTTAAGATGATCTGGTGCCGCGAGGCATCTGTAAATATTTCTTATACTTCCCACGTTCACGCCATTACCTTCATTAAATATATACTTCGAGCATGTGTTAGTGAGTGTATATATATGTATGTTTCTTAGTGTTCGTGTGTATATGAGTTTTAACTGTTGACAGTGCTGACTCTGCGTGTGTATGACGGTAATGTTAGTTACTATAAGAGCTTATTACTTACAGGAGTTAAATCTAAAAGCAAACTTGATAATTTATGATTGCTTTTTGACAAATTTGATAAAATATGATATATTTAAAGCAATTAAAATGACTGTTTTCTTTCGCTGTTTTCTTTCGCCCCAAAAAATACAACGAAAAAATTATTTAATCTCAATATTACAAGCAACTACTGTTAAATAAAAGAAATATTCACTTACCTCTCATCTTATACCCTGAAAGAAAAGGGACAGGAACCAACGTTTTCCACGCTTACTCTTAAGATGTGAATTCACTACAAAGGAAATGTAATACGTGAGTCAAAAATCGAATTCCCATTTACTTACTATTAGTTCGTCAAGGATGAAATATGTAGAAAACAAGGCAAAGTTGGTTGATAACTTACAAATAAAAGGAATTATTTTATTCATCAAAGTATGCACCCATATTGTCTAGACACTTTTGCCATTTAAGCGGCCTGAACAACCTAGGCCGGTGGTAATAATTTTGGCGGATGAGACACAATGAATTCCTGGAAGGCCAGTGTTACAGTATTGTTGGAAATAAACTGTTTTCCTATTAAAAAGTTGTCCAAATTACAGAAGAAGTGGTAGTCAGTGGGGGATAGGTCTGGTGAGTATGGAGGATGATGAAGAAGTTCCAACTCCAATTCATGTAGTTTTGCCACAGTATGTGGTCTAGTGCAGCGTTTCTCTGCCGGGGGGCCGCGAAGTCATATAAAATCGAAGCATGAAATTATAATAGAAAAACGCTCAATTTTGCAAGATATATTCATAAATATATGACATTTATATTCATTAAAATATGCCTTTTAAACTTAAATAAAATAAATTATAATTATTATGAAAACTAATTTAAACTAATTAAAACGGTTCGCGTTGGAGGTACTTCAAGTACTTTCAAGTAGGTATGACTTGAACTTGCAATATTTTTTGTTATGCTCCGAGCTACTGTTAGCTAAAGAGTAAGGATGCGAAAGTGTTCAAAATGGAAAGCAACTTGGAACAATGAATCACTTGTAAACAAAAATACTTGCATGCCATTATAGGTAATCGTAATAGATATTAAAAACATGTTTATATAAAGGTTGTTTTTTTTCAAAAGTTTTATCCAATTATACCCTACACGCCATACGTTCCTATATAAAAAATTATTTGGGTAAACTCTGGTCACCAAATTTTTTCCCAACTTGCTCACACATCGTCTTTTCGAGAAAAATCGTGTTTCCTCTATCTTGATACACCTTGAGATCCCTCCCTCGCTCCCCTCCCCTCTACATATATATATATATATATATATATATATCTACAGGACCGGCGGTTGGGAAACACTGCAGGTAACTATTTGACAGATATGGTTATATGATACTTTCTGTGCTGAATAAATGTCATCCCGTCTTTCAATACAAATGTATCTATCGGATAGTTATCTAACGGATAATGAGACTGATGTATTGAATTCACTGCTTGGTAATGACATTTATTCAAAAGATAAAGTTCCAGATAACATTATCTGTCGGATAGTTACCTAATGGTTTAAATGAAGGTGGAAAGATCGGGCCTTAAGGTCATAATGCCCAGGGGGGCGACACCTTAGCCCTCCAAATGAACCCGTAAATAAAAAAATTAACCTGTATAAAATTCTCGAGAGATAACTCCATTATACTTCCAATAGTAATGTTCATCCCTTTCTGAGATCTCAGAATTATCATTGATAGCCCAAAAGTCATCCTATTATCACCTCTGTCCTCCCATTTTACCATATAGGCCGTGTCTCCAACGCTATAGCTCTGAAATTTTAATAAATCCTCGATCAAAATGTATAACTATTTATATAAAGATACAAAGTAACAAAATATAAACTATTTTAGATCATGTAGTACCAAGTAACTTCCAAATTTAACGTTATACCTCGTCTTCAATAATAAAAAAATAGTGTATTGGGCCCGGTAGTTCAATTTCAACCACCTGTATACTATTGATAAAATATTAATATATGTGTTTATTCTCATAAAGAATTATTTTAAGCAATTCTGTTCCTTATGTATTAATTGTTAATGACTATATTCCTTAATGAGCTTTATCAGGATTAACTATCTTGATATGTAGTGATACGTGATTTTTGCAAGTGGCGTCTTCATTTGTTTCTGACGTTTTTAGTTATTTTTAAGTGATAAAAGTGCAGCAAATACTTGAAATAGTGTGTTATAGTGTGGTCTTTAGTGTTTGGACTCCAAGCAGACCAAAATTGGAGCGAAAGGTAATTGTAGAAATTTTTGTTAATTTTATAATGTCATTGTTATGTAGAATGTGCTTCTATAGACAATATAGAAACACATACATGCATACACTATCGGCTATAACTAGAGAAACAAAACTATTTTTTAAATCATTTTCATAAATCCCGATTATTGACTAAATGAATATTGAATTATTTTGCAACAATTTATAAATTAGAACCTGCTCTTAAAAATATTTGTTGTACTGGTACTATAAATAAAATAATTAACTTTCTGCTGCAGCAGACCATCTGCATATTTCATTTGTAAAACTTAATAATAAAACAATTTTTTGTGGTTAAATTTTTTGCTTTGCCCTAGCTCCCGTTCTTGTCCCGGTTTAGAGTTCCATAATTATGGTAAGCCCTGGGTTACCAAATGTCTCTCGTGACAGAGTAGGATATTTCAACTAAAAATAGTAGTTTGGTAGGACACAGTAGGACAGTTTTTTTTTTTTTTTAATTTTTATTATGCTACGAAATATATAGGTACCTAATTAAGTTCAAATCCCATAACAAGGCCTTTTTTTCATAGTAAGGCATTTTTTTCATAATGAGGCCTTTTTTTAAATTTGTTTAATAATACTATAAAAACATTTTATTATAGATTATATATTATTAAACAAATTTTCAAAAAGGCCTCATTATGAAAAAAGGCCTTATTAAGGGATCCAACATAACATGTAATTAACAAGAAACAGTCAATAAATAATAAGTAATACTACTAATATGAAAATTAAATTATATGTTTATTGGTTCACATCTTTCTTTATATTTAACAAAATCACATTTTAGAAATAAAAATATAAAATAAATCATAAGAAATTTTTTTTAATTTTCTTTGTATATAGTAATTAATGAGAAACAACCAATAAATAATTAACAATCAAGTTTAAATATATATGGTAATAAAAAATATAATTAGATATGTTTATTGGTTGGTCGACTCGGTAAAGGCGTCTTCAAAAGTAAAAATACTATAAAGTAGGACATTTCCGATATTTTTTAACAGTAGGTAGGACGAAGGACAAGGAGGTAAATTGTAGGACATGTCCTACTAAAGTAGGACGTTTGGTAACCCTAAGTAAGCCTATATATATATACAGACACATACATATACACATATACATATATATATATAGGGGGGCCGCAGACAATATTTAAGTTATTTTGGGGGGTCCCATGCCAGAAAAGGTTAAGAAACACTGAGATAGATTATATTTTTTATCGAAATATCAAAACTCTAGTGAAAATGGTCTCGTACTGTATAGTTTATACCAGTGTTTCTCAAAAGGTGGTCTGCGGACCACCAGTGGTCCCCAGAAAAATTTTAGTGGTCCGCGAAAGTTTTTATATGTATTTTTTGCATTTTTTTTTAATATTGTATGCACATTTTTATTTAAATAATTTCTTTTTTGTTTATTTTCTGTAAAATATCTGTGATTTTCTACAAATAAAATAAATATATTTAGTAGCACATTAAATATATTTGTTTTCTTGCAAAAAAATTAACCAACAATTATTATTAGTGGTTCGCGTTAAAAAATTATATATTATACTGGTCCGCGGTGCGTTTTTTGTTGAGAAACACTGGTCTGTACTGTATAGGTTCTTTATATTACAATAGTTAATTATTTTCGGGATTTAGGCCATTAAATAATTCTAAAATGTTTGAAAAAAGACCGGTTTCGATAATGTGTATTATCTTTTTCAATTTATTCTAAGATTATACACATTATCGAAACCGGTCTTTTTTTCTAACATTTTATAATTATTTAATGACCTAATTCCCGAAAATAATTAACTATCTTATTATTAACAAGGTCGAGAAAAAAATAAATTCTTTATATCATATGACGTTACGTCTAAGGTTTATAAACTCCATCTGTTAATTAACTCTTTAGGTATTTGGAGATTGATTAACGACACTTTAAGTTCTGTCTGAATTTGTATGTTTGGTGATTGAAGAAAATACTGTTTAACATATAGATATATTTATTTATTGCACAATCAAAGATAAGTGATACATCATGCTGTATTTATTGTTAATAAGTAGTGAATCTTAACCTACATAATACATTATGTTATTTTACTGTTATGTTATGTTTATGTCTGTGTTATTGACTTTTGATTATGTAAATATTACTGTGGCATCACCAGCCCAACGATGTCATAGTAATAGTTACTATTTGTGCCAAAACACTGGAAGATTTAGTTAGTTGTAAAAGAACCTGTGGACTCCGCTTCTTTACTGAAAAAGAAAAAAATTATTAGTTAAATATATTGAGGCAATGAACAGAAGTATCTGAAATTTCACGGATAAACTTTTGTGTAATAGAGGTATAAATAAAACAAATACTTGATAAGTTTCACTAATACTGAAGTTGTGACAGATGCAGGCTTTTCTTCAAGTTGCTGTAGCTACAATACATACGTTAATGTCCATAATAACAGTGGATCATTGAATTTTAATTGGTAGTTCTTCTAATAAATCTAATAAGAAATGTGTATATTAAACTGGCGCTCAACGTGGGGCGCCAGTGTGTGTTGATAAGTATATTTAAAAATTGATGTGAAGCGTGAATTTTCACACATTTCAGGGTTTCGCAGGTATATAATAAGTGAAGGCGGCATGCTGACTGTGTAGGACAAATTTAGCTTTGTAGTAATCACAGCAAAATGAACGATATTTTTAAAATAATTTATCGTCGGTTAATCTAAGAGCTTTAAAAACAAATTTTATGTTAATTTTAATTCGAATACCTAATACCTTTATTTAGGTTTCTAAATAAGTGCAGTATTTTTTTTTTTTATATAGCAAGGTTCATTAAGATTTTCAAAATTGCGCCTATGGCTTCCATTGATTGTTTTAAGTCATATGCTCCGCCCCTCTGGTTTCGTATACATGACACATAGAATGAAAATATAATTCCAACAATTCCAACTGGTTATTAAATTTACGCTCTTAAAAATGAAATACATTTGCCAAAATATAACTAGAATTTTGACAAAATAATTTAAACAAAATAAAAATCGCTTCGCTCGGCTTCTTCTAACCAAACCCTTACTAACCTAACCTAACCTAAAATAGTGTTTTGTCATTAAACTAGAAGATGGGTAACTCGCTCCGCTTGCTTTTAGACTTTTACTAACTAAACCTAACCTATAGTCCGTTCAAAGGTGAGAATGTAGTATTGCTCTTATGGCAAATGGGAGCGGTGTTGCCAAATGTTGTAAAAATGTCTAAGTAAATGTGTCAATTATAATAATATGAAAAACTCGTATGATTTACAAAAATCAACTCTTATAAAGCTCAAAATAACACTCAACAAAAACAAATGACCATTTGTAGAATACTGCGTCTTCACAGATCAGCGCGTTTTAGAGCTGGCTACGTCGACAAGCAAGAAAATGATAGCGTCATTGTGTAAACCCATTAGAGAGTATGAAAAAGAACTACTCAATATATCCTGTACTGCATACTCACCATTGAACGGACTATAATTACCTTGTTTTTAGGTGCATAGTACTTTATTTTCCCCCATATTAGCCCAATTAAAATGCACATCATTGTGTATGAATTTATAAAAATTATTTGCGTGCAATTGCCCATAACCTGTCTTATTAAACCTTAAAAATATAAAATTTATTTGTTTTATTATATAAGTTTTCTTATTATATAACTTTCTGTATTTATATTCAAACACTATGTCACTTTATTTACCTTCCCAATAATAAATTACAATGTAAACTAAAATTTCTTTCATTATTAATTCCTACCGAAATAATTCAACAATCAATTTTCGATAAACATTCGATAAATTGAGCATTCGATAAACTCGCCGGTTACCGGTTTATACGTATGAGGAAGTGTATTTAACGTCGTGGGAAGTACTTTGAAAAAGTTTAAATAGTAAGCCAGTATCTCAAAATTTTCCTAAAGCCCTACGTATATTTCGTTATTGGCGTTTGATAGCGTTTAATATCAGAAGGATTAATTTTAATATGCATTAAATTTTCTATGAAATTTAACTTAAAAGACTATATAAAACATACGATTAACTGTTTGATACGCGTAGGCAGATATTGCACATAGAAATCATTCCTAATTTGTTCATATGTAAATTTATTAATGAATAAATTTAATCCAAAATTCATGATTTCAAATTTGAAATGCATTAATATCTCTGTTATTAGATTCTTTTTAAGTCGCTTATTGAATAAACGTTTAGATTAGGGGAAAACGCGGTGTAGACCCAGGGATGTATTCAGAATAATTCAGACCACAAATTTTCACATTATAAATTCATTAATCTGCTGAAATCACGAATTTCCATGGAATTCAAATCTGTTTTCCTTGTTAAGATATATCTCAAGACACTAAAATTCAATATTGAGTTTTTAGATAGGATTTAAGTAGGCGTAGATGGCGCTGGTAAAATTAAATATGTGAGTTGATACGTACACCAAGACACCAAGGGACAGTCAAAACAATGGTTTCATCGCGGTTTTATAGCTCAAAAGAAGGCAAAATTAATCTCATTAGCCGGAAAGTTCATGACATTTTTTGGGGGATCTTATACAGGGTTCGGCAGAAAGGTATGATGTTTCTGAAATGGCTGTTACGCTTGGCTGGTCACACTGTTTTCGAAATGGTTGATATCTAGTCGTCAACAGATGCTATTTCAGTAACAATGGAGCCTTGGTCTGTAGCACATCGTGTGTTTATTTACAACACCTTCTTTAAAACGGGTCGTTCTGTGGTGCTCACACAGCAACTATTTCGAAACCATTTCAATGTTGGTCGTCATGGTCGTGTTCCAAAACGGAATATGACGTATTTCTCTGCACAGCAATAAAGTAACTGTTTGGTGTGGAGTATCTCGAACCTGCATTATTAGCCTTATTTTTATCGTGAAAACGGACGAACAGTAACTGTTAACACAGATCGCTACTTTCTAGGATGATTAAGTAAAGGATACGCTATTCGTGTGTAAAATGTGTGGAAACCCTTACTGAGTGAGAAAGATATATATCGCGGTACTGCGTACACACGTAAGACGCTATTACTGTGCTAAATTGTTTGATATACACAAGGTGGCGAACAGAAAAATGTTCAACAGACTTGTGATATTTCAAAACGAATAAAAATATGTATATCTATTTGTGTTATATATTTTATTTCCATACTTTCATTTAATCAATTATCACAACCAAATAAAAATTATTAAACCATCCCTTATAGGTAAAGATTAGAATATTTCTATGTAATGTAAAAAAATATATATCAAAATTAACCCCTCTGCGCCCCCTCCCCCATATATTTCATTTTGTACATCCGTCTTTCAATCCTTCATTAATCGAACGATAAAAATTAAATTATTTTCTGGTTTGTGGGGGGATACTCAAAGGATGTGGCCCTTCAACGTCTTATCAGAATATTTGAAAAGGACCCATAGCTAGCCACCTCTGGTATTTTGAATCATTAAATTTAATAGAGATTCTTGCAATCGGGCCATAGTCATGTAATTTTCGCAACAAGATGTTTGGGTAGTATTATTTGGCACTAATATTTTTCAAGCTTATTTTAGTTTATTGTAACTACCACTTTATCCTTTAACTGACTGATTAAATTCATAATACTGCCTCCTTTATTGGCAGCCTTTAATTTTTAAAATATCATTAAAGATTGTTTTAATGACAAATAATATTATTTTAAAATGATTAGATAAATTTTAAATACACATTTATACAGTTTCAGGTCCGTTTGACACGATACGCAGAAAATTAACACCGTGTTATACAAATTTCTCAAATATGTTATAAAATTTGCTGTGAAATTACGAGATTTTAGAATAATTTCTAAGAAATTCCATAATTATTTTCATTTAAAAATACGCTTGTTTCAAATTTAAATGTAGCACATGCGCATTACGTAGTTGCAGTGTGCACAGTACAGACATATATTGCCTTCTTTCTCAACAGGGGTTTCCACACAATCGTCAATGTTGTTAGTATACGAATAGCGCATCCTTTACTTAATCATCCTAGGCTACTTTACCATGTTGCGTGATTATTTCCTGCCAGAAGTAAGAAGACGACGCGTCAACTTCAACACAGTTTGGTATCAACAAGATGCGGCAACTTGCCATACATCAAGAGAAACAATGGCTTTTTTAAGACAGTATTTCCCAGGACGCCTGATTTCATTGCGTGGGGATATGGAGTGGCCACCTCGGTCACCGGACCTGTCACTTTGCGACTACTTTTTATGGGGCTACCTAAAAGCTCAAGCTTACATTAACAAACCACGTACTCTCGAAGAGCATTCCGAAAACATAACGCGAGAAATCAAAGGATTCCACGTGCCAAGCTTGAACATTGTATGGATAATTTCGCCACCCGTCTACAAGAATGCCTCGACAAAAATAGACGCCACCGAACTGATGTGATTTTTCGAAAATAAATGTGTATTTTTTGCAAATGGCAATTTACCAGTTATGTATAAAAACAATAAATTTTGAAATGGGTTCGAAATTAAATGTGTACAGTCAAAAGGCCAAACAATTTATGCTTATTTCACTTTGTAGTCATACACGTTCATTTTACTTTGATTCACTGTGTACTCTTTATGCTGTGTTCCCAACCTCGAAATTAGAAATTATAGTCTAAGAGCTAGCAACGTCACAAAAAAGTTTATTTTAGGTCGGCTGGTTTTTCGATCTTTCCCTTTCTTAATGAAGTTAGGTAGGGATGCGGTACGTCTGGCACCTGGGAGCGGTTGCGTTTACCTGTGCGCAACTCGCCTGTATAGGTAAAAAGTGGATATTTTGAAATCATTTTAAGACATTTTTTTTTTTTTTACATAATTTTCTATGTCTTTTTAGCATTATAAATTTATAGTTGCCAGACAGTTTCGTTGTTGCTAACATTGCGCCAGATCTAATTTAAGTATTTAAAAAATAATATTTTTCAAACCATTTTAGTATAGCTGTAATTTTAATAGGATATAGTTCTGTAACCAAAGAATACAATATTAATTTGCCAGACGGAAATTCCGTTGTTTAACTAGGAACCAGACCAATTTAAGTCCCGGGGATAATAGGTAAGTTAGAAGAGATAACAGTAAAACAATCACAGCTGCTATTTTTTAAGTTGGCGTCGTCCACATGAGTGATTATGTTTGCTTGTTTTTATAAAATAAAATAAAGCAGAATTTTATCGTGATGAGTGAGGAAAAAGAAAAATGTGTTTTTTGTTCAAACAAAAGTGGTAAAATAATAAAATTTAAAAAATAATAATAATTTTATTTAATTTAAAAAAAAAAAAAAAAAAAAATTTTACAGATACTCAGGTCCTAGAAAATGACGATACATTTGAATACAATAATAATAATGATATAAGGAGTGATAACGATGATACTGACGATGTAGCATTTTATTGTGACAGAATTATTCAATAAAAATAATGAATTACATTTTATGTTTAATTTCCTACATATTTAAAATAAATTATTTGTTTTATTTTGCTAATAATACTACTATTTTTTATCAGTTGTTCTCATCTCATTTTACTTTAATTATTATTCTGCTCTATTTTTTTTATGAAATTCTAACCTATATAACCTGCCTCTCTCTAACGCCCTCTGTTGCAGCTATCTCTCTCACGCAAACAACGAATAAGCTGCCATACTCTTCTAACTTACCTATTATCCCCGGGACTTAAATTGGTTTGGTTCCTAGTTAAACAACGGATTTTCCGTCTGGCAAATTAATATTGTATTCTTCGATTACAGAACTATATCATATTAAAATTACAGCTATACTAAAATGGTTTGAAAATTATTATTTTTTAATTACTTAAATTAGATCTGGCGCAATGTTAGCAACAACGAAACTGTCTGGCAATTATAAATTTATAATGCTAAAAAGACATAGAAAATTATATAAAATAAATAAAATGTCTTAAAATGATTTCAAAATATCCACTTTTTACCTATTCAGGCGAGATGCGCACAGGTAAACGCAACCGCTCCCAGGTGCCAGACGTACCGCATCCCTACCTAATTTCAATAAGAAAGGGAAATATCGAAAAACCAGCCGACCTAAAATTCTTTCTCGAAAACGTTGCTAGCTCTCGGACTATTAGAAATAACGTTAAATTAGTACTACTTAACATTAAATTTGTACGTAGAAACTGAGTAGTGTTCGCAATGTAAATTAAGACACTGACATCGTTGTATCGGTAAATTTCTATCGATTTCTATTTTATCGATCGATATTTGACAGCTGTTTATATTTGCTAATGAGGTTTTGAGTGTTTCACAGTTTTGAAACGAAATAAAAGAGAGGGAAAATTTATATCTATGCTCATAGAAAATAGAAAATATGGATAGAAACAGAACAATACGAGGACGATTGAGGAAACGAGGGCGTGTATCCAGAAAACTTACTAGGCTTTTCTCGCAAATTATCTAGTTGGAAGAATGCGTTTTGCTAGTGAGCATTTGAACTGACGAGCGCAAACTACGAGGGTTACCTTTTATGTTTTTACAAACGACCACTAGATGGCAATATTGAAAAGTGTCATTACTATATTCATAAAATCTGACATTTGTTATTGTTAAATCAGTGGCTGCTTATAAATTGATCGAGTAGTTTGAAGACAGTGAGCGTTAAAAAAAACAAGTTTCTGAAAAAATGGATATTACTCGTGAAGGTTTTCGTTGTATGATTTTTTACGATTTTAGTAACGATCTAACTGAACAATAATGCATAGATTCTATTTTTCAACTTTTGATAATGAAGCACCATCAGAAAAGATTGTTTACAATTGGTTTGCAGAATTTCGTCGTGGTCGTGCTCCCGTCAGTGATGAATCTCGTGAAGATCGACCAAAATCGGTTGTTCTTCAAAAACACATCGATGCTGTAAGCAAAATGATTGAAGACGATCGGCATGTAACTTACCGTGAGATAGAGGCATCCTTTGGCATATCGCAAACTACAATACATTCGATTTTGCATGAACATTTAGTTGTGAAAAAGATCTGTTCCCGATGGATTCCGCATAATTTGACCCAAGCTCAAAAAAAGGCTCGTGTTGATTGGTGTAAAGGAATGCTAACAAAATTCAACCTTTCACTGCAAAATCCGTATAAAACATTGTTACAGCTGACAAAATTGTATTTATTCGTATGAACCGGAAACTAAGCAACAATCCACTGTTTGGGTCTTCGTTGTTCGTTGTTCGTTCACGAAGCATTTCGAAGAATATTATCGCTTGTTTCTTCAGTTGTCCTGGACATGTCGCAACCATTCCTTTAGAGGATCGGAGAAGAGTTAATGCTGAATGGTATACAATAATTTGTTTGCCGGAAGTCATCGAAAATAAAAAAAAAACAACCAAAAACGTCGCATCATTCTTCATCATGACAATACAAGCTCCAACACAGCACGTCAAACAATTTATTATTTGAAGGAGAAAAACATCGAATTAATGTCTCATTGCCCGTATTCACCTGATTTATCCCCTATCGACTTTTTTGTTCCCAATGTCAAACAAAAAATGCGTGGACAGCGATTTTCATAACCTCAAGAAGCTGTTGAAGCCTTCGAAAACCATGTTTTTGAGTTACCAACTGTAGAGTGGAAAAAATGTTTCGAGAATTGGTTTGAACGCATGCAAAAGTGTATAAATCTTCAAGCCGAATATTTTGAAAAGCAATAAAACAGTTTATTCCAAAAAATATGCTTTCTTTCTTAGTTTTTGTAAAAACTTAACAGGTATAGCAGTATATTGTACAGAAATGAGCGGTTGAGTTTAATTCTCCAGATGGGCGAGAACGAGTGTTCTGAAGGCCTAGTAATCTAGGGACTTTATTGAAAGGAATACAGTCCTACCGACAGGTATTTCAACTACACAATTAAGTAATTTTGGAAAATGAAATAAAGTTATCGATTAATAATAAATTAATCGATTAATTATTAATTAATCGAAACCAAAAATATCATATGATTAATCGATTAACTGAAACAAAATAATCGATTATTTTAATCATTCGATTAATTGTTGCCATCTCTAATCTGATGTTATATTTTCGTTATAAATTCCTATCAGTTTTCACTAATGCATACAATTTTTATTTGAACAAATGTTTAAAATATGTAGGTAATAAATTATATGAATTATCATTCAAATTTAACAAAAATCATATTTTGTGGAGTAGAATTATTCAATATACAACTTCAAAATATGGATCGATAAGTATTTGATGCACTTATTTATAATCTTCAAACGCTTTCAAGAGTTTTCTGACCCTTTATGTTATTATCAAACTTCTTTTTTAAAGACAAAAAAGAATTATATGAAATAAAAAATGTATAGCCAATGAACGATGAATTTTCATCGATTAAATGTGAGACATTTATTTTATTTTATTTTTAATATACATATAACCCTATAAGTATTTAATTCAAGTAACTTTCTGAATTTCTGCACCCTCCTCTTCAAGTGATATTTTGCATTTCCCCCCTCCGTTCTTTAATGGCCGGTTGCTAAAGTAAAAATTATCCCTAACTCAAGTAAAAATCATTTGTTTTTGTATGTTGTTCAGAGAAAACTCTTACGTTAGCAACCCGCCGTAAGTTATTTTCCAAATTTCAGCCGTTGGTTCGTCAATTGATTTTTTGTGATACCACATTTTTGGGATCAGAGTGAGGCGCTAAATGGTAACCCTACCTGTCAACCTTATTTTAATATACAGCCTTGGACAAATGTAGAGCACCCATGCAGTTATAATATAACATCTAAATTTATGTACATTGTAACTTTTATATATTTGACAAAATATATTTAAAATATCATTGACACATTCTAATGGGTCTATTCTGTATGAGTTTTCTACCGCTGTAAGCGCTATAACTTTGTAAAATACAGCGCTGTATGGAAAGTGCTATTCTGTATTGACACGCGTTGCTCTGTAAACTCTACACCGATGTAAAATATCGCTGTAACGTTAAGGCGATACTTTTCTGGCCGTAAGTCAGTTACAGTACTGTATAGAAGTCAAGTTGTATATGTTTGTATTGTTCGTGTCACCTAAAAAAAATATTAATGATCCAAATTTCGCCCTATTTCTAATGCAATTACTACAAGAGGATCATAACAGGTAATTATGCATAAAATATCACGTTACAACCACACATAAACTTTTTTTTTATGCATACATGTTTTCATTGATATATTTTTATATACAGGTTTTAGAAACACTGTATTTTTTAAGTAATGGATCCTATCAGGCTACTACAGGGGCTCACAATTTCACTTCTTTGAGCCAGCCTATGGTTAGTAGATCGATAATAGAAATTTGTTATCTGATAACAACACATCTAATGCCAATTCATATAAAGTTCCCCACTACGAGGGAAGAAAACCGTGGAGTGAAAGAAGGGTAAGTTTTGCATAATATAGCAACAAAAGCAAGAATACCTAACTATGTTGAGATTGATGATGATGAGCTTGAACCTGTAAATAATGGAGATCCTGAACCTGAAAATAATGAAGATCCTGAACCTGAAAATAATGAAGATCCTGTACCAAATGGTAAAATATTTGAAAAGTATTTAAAATTTTCAAAAACTGATTTAAAACTTTTTTTAACAGCTAATCAAGATATGAATTTGGGAAAGCAGATTAGTATTTTATATATTCAGCAGTCCATTGTATAATTTGATGTAAACAATATGTTTATATGGAATAAAGATACATAAGATGCAAAGAGAAACTTTAATTTTTATAAACAAATTATATCAATAATTAATAATAATTACAAACGTAAAAAACATGAGTATATGTGTATATACAAATATGATATACAATTACCAATCGATGACATTGATCAATACGAGGTTAGAAATAAACATAATGAAGTTAGCTACAATGTAAGCAAAGTTTAAATCGACCGAAATTACAGAATGTGTTACATAATAGCTAATGCTCAATATTTACAGAGCCGCCGTAACTTGGCACTTTACAGTGCTAAGCTCACTACAGCGCTATAGTGATACAGTACTGTAAACATTTTTTTACAGAATAGACCCATAAAAGACGTACGTCTAATCAGGTAACCGAAAATGTAAACAGAGTTATGATAAATTTTGAAATACAAATAAATATAAACTCAGATCTTTTACGTTTTGTTTACATAAAAATAAACAACTAGGGCTTGGATCATTATTACACATGAGTTTGAGTGAACACTGCCTTTTTCATGTTTTATTGAGTTCAAGTGAATATTTTTAATGATATTATGGCTAAAAAAGATGAGCTCACTGTGGCAGAAAGGACTCAAATTGTATTGCTCCATTCACAAGGACAGTCGCAGGTGAAAATTAAAAAAAAAATGGAGTGTTCTAGAAAAGCCGTTACCATCAAAATTACCATCAAATCGTTTATATTTCGTTTATAAATCGATCGTTTTATAAAGAGAAGTGCTCTTCGTAAACGCTCAATTTCGTCAATGAGCTATCTGGTGATCTGTGGGAGCATAGAGAAGTTAAAGTTTCTTCTAGAACAATTAGAAGACGTCTAGTGAAATCTAATTTGCATGGAAGAAGAGCTCACCGAAAACAACTGTTGACCGAGCGACACAAAAAACTTCGCCTTGACTGGGCCAAAAGACATTTAAATTGAACACCTGATGGATGAGCGAAAACCATTTGATCTGATGAGTCCAATATAGAAGTAAGCATTGTAATGGTTTAATGTACTTACGAATTTAACAGAAAAATAAATTTCTAAGCAATTATTGCTCTAACAATATAAAATTTAATTTACTATAAATTTACGAAATTAAGGTTGTTTTTTCTTTTGTGGATCAGTTTTTTGGACAACCTGGAGCCATCTTTGTAAGACGTAGGCCGGGTGAAACTTTTCATCCTGACAGCATCATCCCTACAGTCAAATTTGGTGATGGTAGCATCGTGATCTAGGGGTGCATGTCCGCCAGTGGCTTAGACGACATCTTTTTGTGCGAGGGACGCATTATTCTCCTCGTTATATTACCATACTTAATGAAGTTTTGGAACCATAATATTCAAATTATTTGATGAAGACAATCCAGAATATGTTGTTCAGCAAAATAATGCCCTCTGTCACAAAACTAAAGCAACAAATGAATGGTTTCCCAAAAACAATGTGCCAGTTTTTGCATGGCCCCCCAGTCACCAGATTTATGGCAAATTGAAAATTTATGGTCGATTCTTATAAACAAGGTGTCTCTTTACAAATGCAAATCAAAAGAAGAATTGAAGAAAATTATTGTGGACGAATGGTTCAATGTACAATCCGATGTACGTAAAAAACTTGTGGACAGTATGCCTAAAAGGGTACGTGCGGTAATTAAAGCACGAGGAGGTACCACAAAATATTAATAATTTTGATTAAAGTTGTCATTAAAAACTGTATGTATTATTTTATTTACCATTTTTCCTGTAATGATCATAAAATTCAATAAAACGTAGGGTGCTCCATACATTTGTCCAAGGCTGTATGTATTAGAGTGAGCCGCAAAAAATTATTACAAAAAATACCGGTCCTTTGTCTGAAAAGTTTGGGAAACGCTGGAATAGAGCATTGGACAAAGATGAGCATTGTTAACACCAATTTCTGTCCATTTGCATATTGTGCTAATTAGTTACTAATTAGGAAACATATTATTGTTATTGTTACTGACCACTAGACAATTTTTTTATAATTAATTCGTTTACCTAATAATTTTCGCACATTAGTAAATTAATTTTTTTCGTGATGGTTGTGATGAGATCTCTTTCAACTTCAAACCAATACTTATATATGTAAATGTAATCAATAGTAACAGCCGTAATTACACACGAGCGGTTAAATACATCAACAGGTAGATGTAATGAAATAACAAATATTAATACAATAAAATACATATTTTCGTGGCAGTGAAATATTTTTAAAAAGAATAAATTTAAAATGACAATAACGTTAATGTTTTATTTCTTATTTTACTCGGAAGATAATGTAGAATAGAGACTTTATGTTTTTGAACACCTTTCCTTTATTAGCATAATATTACTTTTGCACAAAGACAGACAATAAACTAAATAAAAAGGAATGTATTCAGAGGAATAAAATATTTGGAAAATATTACGTTTAAGTACCACATTAAAATAAGAATTATTTAAACACATTACAATATATAGCAATGAACGTAGGCGATTGACAAAGATAACCAAAAATAAAAATTGATGTGAAATGTGAATATTGACACATTTCTGGCGTTTGTAGGTATTTAATTAGCGATAATAAATTGTGGGTATAGCATTTTTCTTTTAGATTTTGAATTCTAGAAATTTGTACCGTTTAAGTGAGGTTTTTGATCATTTTTTTTTAGCAAAAGCCCCCTTGAAACCTTAAAAGGAGAACTCATGACAACTTACTAAAATGAAAATTCCAGTTAGTTCCGCTTAAACGTTTGGAAAAGCCTTTATATATTAAAAATCATAATTTTCGCTAAAAATTAGTCAATAATCTTTTGCCCCCCCCCCTATTTCTCAGAGGGATTAATCAAAAAATCTGAAAACATTCTCAATAAAGTAAACTGACGGAAACTGGAATAGTTTAACAGAAAGCTTTCGAATTATTATTATTATTATTAAATGACGGATTTTTTTTTTGTATATATATACTTTTTTAAATATTGTGTGGTATTAAAAGAAAGCTCTTTGGTCGTAGATTCAGGAACTAAAAGTAGTTTTTTAATTTTTTTTTTTTTTAAACACGATTTTAACCAAAAATGTGTTAAAAAAGTTCTTGTTCCGCCCTCTTTTACCCAAAGGAGTTAAACTAAAATTCTGAAAAAATTATAGGCAATGTACATTCATCTAATAGACCGGGAGCTCATGACAGTTTTTGATCTCCGATTTCATACAGCATGCCTTTTGAAGGAGAGAATATTTACCCTGTGACAACAAAAAAGGGATGGTACTAAACCCCCGCACGCTTTCCGGTCATAGGGAAAATTGCATTTCCACTTAAACACAAAATTTTTATGCTTTTCTCTGATTTAATATTGCTTGCCCTTTTGTCAAAAGAAAGTTATAACAAATTTAAAGTCTTTTAAATATATGCATGCGATTCGGAGGGTCCCAAAGGGCTCAAACGGTCATGTGATCTTGTAATAAAAAAATATGATTTTTCGCGTTTTCATACAGCATGCCTATAATTAAAAGACTTTAAATTTGTTATAACTTTCTTTTGACAAAAAGGCAAGCAATATTAAATTAGAGAAAAACACAAAAATTTTGTGCAAGTGGAAATGCAATTTTCCCTATCACCGGAAAGCGTGCAGGGGTTTAGTACCATCCCTTTTTTGTTGTCACAGGGTAAATATTCTCTCCTCCAAAAGGCATGCTGTATGAAATCGGAGACCAAAAATGTCATGAGCTCCCGGTCTATAAGCCGGAAACTCAGGAGAGGAATTTTTTATCCAATTGCATTTTTGAAAAATATTACAGTTTTTGTGATTTTGACAATTTTTTTTTTTTTTTTTTTGTTCATGGCTAAATTATGGCTAGTAATGTTATGGTTTTTTATGTATTTATGGCTAATATAGTATATGTTTTTTATAAATTAAAAATGTATAAAAAAAAAAAACAGTTGAGGACTGAGTTTTGAACTCACACTACACTCTACACCAAGGGTGTCAAACTGGCGCTTCGCGGGCCGCATGAGGCCCAATTGTTGTATTTTTGCGGCCCGCAACGACTTCTTATACTATAATAAATTTTTATACTATATGTCTTATACAGTATAAAAATTTATTTTAGCGGAAACACCTCGTGACAGATTCTGTTCGGGCCGCGGCGTCAAGACTTTGGCAAAGGGCGGAAAACCAATAGTCAGGCAGTAACTGTTGCAGTTAGCCAAGGCCATGCGATAGTCGGTAGATCGGTAATTCCCCATGATTCCATATAATATACTCGTAAGCAGAGCTATCAAATAGCACTTTTCTATAGGTGCAACTGCAGTTTACATTACCAATACGCTGAACTTTGTTGTTCGATAAAGGAAATATTTTGGCAAAATTTAATTGTTATTTCTTTACTTCCTTCAAATAAATATTCAGAAAAATGGTGGAAAATGAAAAACAGAATGAGTAATAATATAAATACGTATCGTGCGGCCCGCGTGAATTTTATTTGTTAGAAAAATGGCCCGGGGCTGATATGAGTTTGACACCCATGCTCTACACTGTAAAGTGTAGGGTGTAATGTAGTTTTTTTTTTTTTTTATTATTTAGTAATATTTAGTATTATTAAGTAATAAAATACTTATAAATCAATTAACACATTGTTATTAGTGAGAAATATATTTCTGAAATTGAAAAAAAATTAAGCCATTTATCAATATATTTCTTTTTAATTTAATGAAGACTTGTATGCGAAGGAAAGAACAGAGAAAAAATACGCTGGGATTTCTGACAAATTATTTAAATTTTGTTTAAAAAAAAATCAAATGGAAGGTCGTAACTTAACTCTTGAAATCTATTGATTTTCATGTGATCATAGAACAAATATTTCTAGTAATCCAATATTATGATGGCTTCTTACACTTATTAAATACCTATAAAACCATGAAATGTGTGAGAATTCACACTTCACATCATTTTTGTTTTTTTTTTGTTTTTTTTTTAAGTATCGACTCCTACGAAACCCTAAAAAATATTAACGATGAAAAATCACTACTTTGTGAATCACGGCATTTTCATTGTATTGATTGTTTAACAATTTGTAATAGACCAATATAATAGTAAATATTTAACATAAACAGGAAGGGTTACTAAATAGCCCTAAGCACTAAGGAACATCGAGATTACTTCGTTCAAATTACAACCAAATGGTCCCCAGGTTAGGATCCCCAGTTAATATACCGATAACATAATACTTTTTCTACAATTTCTTTATTGAAATACGCTTTTAGGTAACCTGTTATTATATAGATTAAAGGTCGAGAACCATCGACCCGTGGGACGAATACTGCCCGCCGAACGCTTTATGCGGGCCACCAATAAATATTGTTTTCGTTTCGTTTTAAACCCTTGCATTTTAAAATGGCCGAAGAATTTTCATCAAAACATTTTTTATGCTGTTTAATGTTGTTTGAGTACCACAAAGAAAATCTGCTACAGTTGCTACATAAAACATTTGCACTGTTTGTGGTGATAAACTAAGTGTACGCACATGTCCACAGTGGTTTAAAAAAAATTAAATCAGGAAATTTATGCTTGGCTGATGAACTTCGATCTGGAAGGCCCTATAAAGGAATAATTTATTATGAGATGTTAAAACCCGGGCAAAGTGGTAA
Source organism: Liopterus haemorrhoidalis (assembly GCA_963971575.1). Classification (NCBI taxonomy): domain Eukaryota; kingdom Metazoa; phylum Arthropoda; class Insecta; order Coleoptera; family Dytiscidae; genus Liopterus; species Liopterus haemorrhoidalis. The sequence goes on from OZ020617.1 coordinate 7,814,128, forward strand.
TTCTGATCTCTACTGTGAACAATTGGATCGACTGAATCAGAACTTGACCAGAAATCGGCCAGAAATTGTGAATAGAAGAGGAGTTATTCTTCAAGGCGACAATGCCTGACCTCATTCATCAAAAAAAGACACGTCAAAAAATTTCCGAGCTTGATTGGGAGGTTCTAACACACCCACCCTACTCACCATACATTTCACCCTCCAACTAATACTTATTTCGGTCACTGGAACACTTTTTAAGAAACAAGACACTTAGAGATATGAACTATGTTAAAATGACCCTTGAACAATATTTTCCTTAAAAGAATCAGGAATTTTATAAATTGGGAATATTTTCTCTTCCTGATAAATGGCAGAGTGTTATAGACCACAATAGTAACTATTTTACTCAATAAAGTATATTTTTTTCTTTCGATTTGTTTCTATTTTAATAATACCAAATAAACGAAAAAACTTTCCGGTACACCTAATATATATAGTAACACTAGCAGATGGCGGAGCACTAGTAGACGCTCACGGAACACTTGGTGCTCCGTGGAGCACAGTTTGGGAAACTCTGACCTAGAGATTTACCTGAAGATGGAAAGATCTGGGCCAAAATGTATGCATAATTTGTACTTGTACGCCATACGCTAAATAAATAACATGTATTATTCGACAGCAAAAAGTAACACTATTTTTTAGTTAAAAAAATTGATGTGTGAATTTTCACACATTGCAGGGTTTTGCAGGTATTTAATAACTGAATGATGATTATTTGGGATGCCAAAACAAATTTTATGTCAAAATATTTTTTTATGAATTTTAATTCGAATGCCTAATACCATTATTTAAGTTTCTAAATATGTGCAGTATTTTTTTTACAAAGCAAGGTTCATTAAGATTTTGAAAATTGCGCCTATGGCTTCTATTGGTTGCTTAAATCATTAGCCCCGCCCTCTGATTTCGTATACATCAAACAGAATTAAATTATAATTTCAGCACTTCCCACTGGTTATTAAATTTACGCTTTTAAAAATTAAATGCAACATTTACCAAAATATAGCTAGAATTTTTACAAAATAATTTAAACAAACGAAAACTGCAAAAAAAAAATAAAATTGACAGGATTCGAACTCTAGTTTGCAAGTTAACTGTGTTTAGCAAATTAGAAAACCAATGACTAAACACACATCGCTATCAGCGCTGACGTCTAAATTTGGTTACATAGCGAATTAAATATTTAACATATTTTGGTTAAAAACACAAAAAATGCATTTTTTCCGAAAACATAATCTGATCAAAAATTCCTGTTGTACTATTCCGGTTCACACCAATATACATTACTTAGAATTTTTTCACATTTTTAGTTTAAACCATCTGGGCTACAGGGTGTGGGACAAAAAATTTTTTGCACAATTTTGGCAAAAATCGCATCAAAATAATTTATTTTGCAAAAATAAAATTTTGATCGTTAATCCACGTACTAAGGGCTTTCATTTGATACCCTACTCAGAATTTTAAAAAAATATTTTTTTTTTTCGATGAGCACATATTTGTTTATATTTTTAGGGGATATGTTTTTTAGATGTTTTAGTATTTTTCCTATGTGCGGGTCAAAAAGTTGTACAAGCATGCCAAATTTCAACTCTCTAGGTTTAGCCGTTTGGCTACAATTTTTACCGAACAGACAGACAGACAGACAGACAGACAGACAGACAGACAGACAGACAGACAGACAGACGACAAAATGACGGTATAAGGGTTTTTTGGTCATACCTACAAAACCCTAAAAAAAGAAACAAATAGCATATTTTTCTGTTTATATTGTACTTGCTTTAACGACACTAATAAAAAGCTCTGTTTAAGTCTTACAAAGTTACTTTGACATTATTTTAAAATTTTTGGGAAGTACCTAAACTTGTAATGCGATTTGGTCAACTTTGTCAATACTTTCGAAGTAAGCCCACGATTGAAGGGAGAAAATTTATCTATACTTAAACTAAAGAAGAAGGAACTACTAAACAAGAGATCTGAAATTAAATTAATATATGCATGCTTTTGTTTGTTGTAATAATTTTATTTCAGGTCCAGATTAGAATGATATATATGGCAGACCTAATTTTTAGTTCGTAATTAATATATTTACCTGACTATGCATCGGTAAAGATCACTAACTCCAGTATATAGGCAGTCCATATCCCTATCGTTGTCCTGTTGATGTCCTACAACTGGTGGGTCACCTCCTGTAGTCCTTTTTCCATACCGGGAGCCCGTCAGAAATCGGTCGTCTCGACGTGGACTGACAATCACATGTCGACTACGGTCTCCAGAACGACCATATCGTGAACCGAGAAACCACGAACGATCTAAAAATAAATATTAAATATAAAACACTATAACACAAAAACTATACAATAAATATTGTATTTGGGAGACCATGAAAACAATCGATTAATTGGTCGATTTTAATTTCTTATTTTTTTTTTTTTAAATTTGTCATGTTCAGATCATATTTTGTTGTGTAACATTTGTCGTTCAAAATATATATTTTGTCTTGCCGTTATATTTTTTTCTTTTTTGTTTTATTTTCATAACGATAAACAAAAAAATCTGTAAAATGAATAATCAAAAATTTATAAATAAAAGTCTGGATTCATGGGTGCGTTTTGTTGTGCCAATTCTGGATTCGGTTTAATCAGAATACGCGTTTTGTTGGGACAACATTCTCATTCTATTCATTCGATGATTTGAGGTCGAACGACTAGAATGAATAAGTGTTGTGGGGATAAAAAGTAATATTTGAATGCAGTTGTTTTCATTTGTTTTTAGGGTTTTGTAGATATGACCAAAAAACCCTTATACTGTCATTTTGTCGTCTGTCTGTCTGTCTGTCTATCTGTCTGTCTGTCTGTCTGTCTGTCTATCTGTCTGTCTGTCTGTCTGTCTGTCTGTCTGTTCGGTAAAAATTGTAGCCAAACGGCTAAACCTAGAGAGTTGAAATTTGGCATGCTTATACAACTCTTTGACCCGTACATAGAAAAAATACTAAAACATCTAAAAAACATATCCCCCTAAAAATATAAACAAATATGTGCTCATCGAAAAAAAAAAGTTTTTTTTTTAAATTCTGAGTAGGGTATCAAATGAAAGCCCTTAGTACGTGGATTAACGATCAAAATTTTATTTTTGCAAAATAAATTATTTTTTTTTGTGCCAAAATTGCCAAAATTGTGCAAAAAAATTGTCCCACACCCTGTAGCCCAGATGGTTTAAACTAAAAATCTGAAAAAATTCTAAGTAATGTACATTGGTGTGAACCGGAATAATACAACAGGAATTTTTGATCAGATTATATTTTCGGAAAATAACGCATTTTTTGTGTTTTTAACTAAAATATGTTAAATATTTAATTCGCTATGTAACACAGTAGATAAGTAAGCGCTCGTAGCGTAGTGCGTTTCGTTGTTTCTTTGTTATTTGCAAACTAGAGTTCGATTCCTGTCAATTTTAATTTTTCTGTTTTTTTTTTCATTTTTATTTTGTTTAAATTATTTTGTCAAAATTCTAGTTATATTTTGGTAAATATTGCAATTAATTTTTAAAAGCGTAAATTTGATAACCAGTGGGAAATGTATACGAAATCAGAGGGCGGGGCTTATGATTTAAGCAACCAATGGAAGCCATAGGCGCAATTTTCAAAATCGTAATGAACATCGCTATATAAAAAAAAAAAATACTGCACATATTTAGAAACTTAAATAACGGTATTAGGCATTCGAATTAAAATTCATGAAAAAATATTTTGACATAAAATTTGTTTTGGCATCCCAAATAATTGTCATTCAGTTACTAAATACCTGAGAACCCTGAAATAGTGAAAATTCACACCAACACATGTGCCGCTTTTTATCTAAAAACACCTAACCAAAGTACCGTTGCATATTTTTGCCGGACTCTAATTATTACATAAAAAATTTAATTATTAATATTAAATCAATGTTAGAATACGTTTATTTTAATTAGAATGTTTTGCTAATTAAATTAGGATTATCAATTCTTGATAATTTGATAAGGTAATGATACTAATGAGTTGTATTATGTAACTAAGCTACTGGTCGACAGTTGTCTGAGTACACACGGATGTACAAGACTTCACGCCGTTCAGATAAAGTGCCGCTTGTGAGTTTTGGTTTGTGAATAAATTGTTTAAAATATATTGTGTTGTTATATATTTTTTTATGTGTATGAAATTATTTTGCTAATACTAGTTACTGTATCTAGATACTTGTAACTATGGTCCAGTGGCGGATTAAGCCTTCGCCGGGCCTAAGACAGTTTTGATTTACGGGCCCTCAACCTATGTTTTTTTTAAAAAACAAAAAAAGGTCCTCACCTCCAAGTGAAGAGCAAAAAAAAAAAAAACTTTTCTACTTTGAAATAGACCGTAGATACATTACAACACTGAAAAAAACGCACCCAGTAAGTTTATTTTCTATGTCATAAGTTGATCCATCCGGTGCTAAATGTGTTCTTGTTGATTTTTTGATGCAGAAAGCAGGAATAAAAGGAGTAAGAATTAATAAAAATTAACTTTATTTTAAAAACTTAGTTTACACTTAGATATTGTAAATATTAGCTCGTTTTATTAAACACGCGAGTCAACTGTTTTGTGGCGATATTATGAATAATAAATGAGTTAAAATCTTGAAGATGGAGATAAGTTTTATAAAGAACTTTCGTGATTAGATCAAAAAATTTAATAGTACAGTCTGTTTCAAACGCTTAGGCGGAACTAAATGGGAATTTCGTTCTTTTAGGTTGTCACAACAAGGGACCTTGCTTGGGTTATTTCATTTTTCACGTTGGACTGTCAAAATTTAAAATTACAACAATGAAACCATGGAAACGAATGACCTATGTCAAAATTAAATTATTTTTTTATATATTTTAATGATAAAAAAATTAATAAATGGGAAATTTGTATTAAGAATGACACAAAAAATCAAAATATAAAGAAAATGACAATTTAAAATGATATTAACCTTAACCAAAAAATGTGTACTGTAAGTATGATTTACAAAGCTTAAACAAAACGGCCGAAAAGCACGATTTAAACGATGAAAGTAACTAGATTGCAAAATTTAGTTCCGCTTAACCGTTTGGAACAGACTGTATCATTGAATTGTTTTATCTCTAAAAACAGTTTATAGATATAATACTCCAGTGGTGGTAAAAAGTCTTGCATCACCATGCAGATTTTATGTTTTTTAAATATGTTTGTTGTTTACATCGGCATTTTATATATTTCCTTGTAAAATAGTTAGAGAACGGACATAATCGGCCCTTTTAAGAAATATTTTAAAAACATTCAGATCAAACTGCGAATATTTTCTAATGTGTTTCATTATGGGCATATCGCTTCCTTAAAATTGTGAATATGATAGTGGTACATTTGTCCAAACATGTACAGTCTGTTCCAAACGATTAAGCGGAACTAGATGGGAATTTAGTTCTTTTAGGTTGTCACGAGAAGGGACCTTGCTTGGGTTATTTCATTTTTCACGTTGGGATGTCAAAATTAAAAATTCCAACAATGAAACCATGGAAACGAATGACATATGTCAAAATTAAATATTTTTTTTAGATATTTTAATGAAAAAAAAAATAAATAAATGGGAAATTTGTATTAAGAATGACACAAAAAATCAAAATATAAAGATAATGACATTTTAAAATGATATTAACCTTAACCAAAAAATGTTTATTGTAAGTATGATTTACAAAGCTTAAACAAAACGGCCGGAAGGCACGATTTAAACGATGAAAGTAACTAGATTGCAAAATCTAGTTCCGCCTAACCGTTTGGAACAGACTTTAACTTTAACATTTTTCGTATTCTGTAATATCCAACTGCAGTGACGTCGTTATGACAGTTACTGAGAAAAGAATGGAGTTAGTTACAGAAGCACAACACGCATGCGCATTGGTGGTATACAGATGACAGTTAAGGTTAAAAATGTCAAAATATTGTATTGCTTACATTATTTCTGTTCGGTAAAAATTGTAGCCAAACGGCTAAACCTAGAGAATTGAAATTTGGCTTATACAACTCTTCGACCCGCACATAGGAAAAATACTAAAACATCTAAAAAACATATCCCTCTAAAAATATAAACAAATATGTGCTCATCGAAAAAAAAAAATATATTTTTTTAATTCTGAGTAGGGTATCAAATGAAAGCTCTTAGTACGTGGATTAACGATCAAAATTTTATTTTTGCAAAATAAATTATTTTGATGCGATTTTTGCCAAAATTGTGTAAAAAAATTTTTGTCCCACACCCTGTAGCCCAGATGGTTTAAACTAAAAATCTGAAAAAATTCTAAGTAATGTACATTGGTGTGAACCGGAATAGTACAACAGGAATTTTTGATCAGATTATGTTTTCGGAAAATAACGCATTTTTTGTGTTTTTAACTAAAATATGTTAACTATTTAATACGTTGTGTAACATACCAGATCGGTAGCTCTCGTGGCGTGGTTGGATTTGTCGTACGCTTAATAATATAACAAACTTGCAAACTAGGGTTCGAATCCTGTTGATTTTATTTTTTGTTTTTTTTTTGCATTTTTATTTTGTTTAAATTATTTTGTTAAAATTCTAGTTATATTTGGTAAATGTTGCATTTAATTTTTAAAAGCGTAAATTTAATAACCAGTGGAAAGTTTTGAAATTATAATTTAATTCTATGTTTGACGAAATCAAAGGGCGGGACTTATGATATAAGCAACCAATGGAAGCCATAGGTGCAATTTTCAAAATCTTAATGAACTTTGCTGTATAAAAAAAAAATACTGCATATATTTAGAAATTTAAATAATGGTATTAGGCATTCGAATTAAAATTCATAAAAAAATATTTTGACATAAAATTTGTTTTGGCATCCCAAATAATCATCGTTCAGTTACTAAATACCTGCAAAACCCAGAAATGTGTGAAAATTTCACACTTCACATCAATTTTTTATCTATAGCCTGTTTCTTTGGTTTAAGCGGAACTAGATTTTGAAAACTAGTAATTTTTATTGGTTAAATCAGTGATTCCCAAACTGTGCGCGAAAACGTTCCAATTTCCTCCAACTGCGTTAGTTAGACCAATGTTTTGATTTGGGGCGCCGCAGAATAGTTCTGATATATAAGGGTGTCGGGAACCGAAACAGTTTGGGAACTACTGGGTTAAATGAAGCTTTTGATCATTTTGTTTAGCAAAAGCCACGTTCAAACATTATAAAAATAGCTCGTGACAACTTAAAAAGATTAAAATTCCTTTGGTTCATCTTAAATGTTTGGAATAGCCTAGTTGTTTGTAAAAATTATTATTAATTAAACAGGCCGGAGCCCTTTCGAGACCGAACCCGGGACAAAAGTCTCAGATGGCCCCTCTCGGCGGTCCCGCTTGAGATTGTTACCTCGCTTATGGGCACGACCCTGTCCGTTTATAAATTTATATTAAAAATCAAAACACACTTAACCACTCTTGAAAATAGTGTTTAGTTTCATGTAGTTGGTCACAGGACACCCGAAGAGAGGTTAGGGTTAGTCCTCCGTCCCTCTTAGTATTCGTTATGTAATTTATGACTAGGTAAATTAAAGGACTTCACATATCTACTTTGACAGATGATACATGAACAAATGAAACTCAGGTATAATGTATGACTATGTAACTTACGTGACGTACGTGTCTTGTTGGATGCATAACCACATAATATAAGGGGTAACTTTTTTCCAGAACTTTCTCAAACTACTCTCCTCGACAAAACAAGGATACTTACATTATTTCAAATTGAACTTTGATAACGTTTCATTAGAATAAATCAATATCAATAAAATTGGTGGGTATATCTGTTATTTAGGGTTTTGTAGGTATGACCAAAAAACCCTTATGCCGTCATTTCGTCGTCTGTCTGTTCCGTAAAAATTGTAGCCAAACGGCTAAACCTAGAGAGTTGAAATTTGGCATGCTTATACAACTTTTTGGCACGCACATAGGAACATCTAATAAACATATCCCCCTGAAAATATAAACAAATATGTGCTCATCGAAAAAAAAAGAATATTTTTTTAAAATTCTGAGTAGGGTATCAAATAAAATTAGTAATGTAGTAAGTAGAAAGTAATGTACATTGGTGTGAACCGGAATAGTACAACAGGAATTTTTTTATCAGATTATGTTTTCGGAAAATAACGCATTTTTTGTTTTTTTGGTTTTTTTGAATTTATGACATTTTTTGCACAATTTTGACATAAATCGCTTCAAATAATTTATTTTGCAAAAATAAAATTTTGATTGTTAATCCACGTAAGGGCTTTAATTTGACACCCTAAGCAGAATTAAAAAAAAAAAAAATTTTTCGATGAGCATATTTTTTAATATTTTTAGGGGATATGGTTTTTAGATGTTTTAGTATTTTTCCTATATGCGGGTCAAAGAGTTGTATAAGCATGACAAATTTCAACTCTCTAGGCTTAGCCGTTTGGCTACAATTTTTACCGAACAGACAAACAGACGACAAAATGACGGTATAAGGGTTTTTTGGTCATACCTACAAAACCCTAAAAAACTGTAATATTTGCTTAATACAGCGAAACAACACATGACAAAAATTGTTTGAAATAAAAAATATTTTTTTTTATCCTATGTATTTTTTTAATTAAATGAGAATGTGGGTAGTTACGGGGGGGGGGGGGGGCATAGTAAAACTAAATTCTGGAATATCTTATTTATCATTTACTAACAACAAAAATGTATTAGACCGGGAGCTCATGACATTTTTGGTCTCCGATTTCATACAGCATGCCTTTTGGAGGAGAGAATATTTACCATGTGACAACAAAAAAGGGATGGTACTAAACCCCTGCACGCTTTCCGGTCATAGGGAAAATTGCATTTCCACTTGCACAAAATTTTTGTGTTTTTCTCTGATTTAATATTGCTTGCCCTTTTGTCAAAAGAAAGTTATAACAAATTTAAAGTCTTTTAATTATAGGCATGCTGTATGAAAACGCGGAAAATCATATTTTTTTATTACAAGATCACATGACCGTTTGAGCCCTTTGGGACCCTCCGAATCGCATGCATATATTTAAAAGACTTTAAATTTGTTATAACTTTCTTTTGACAAAAGGGCAAGCAATATTCAATCAGAGAAAAGCACAAAAATTTTATGTTTAAGTGGAAATGCAATTTTCTCTATGACCGGAAAGCGTGCAGGGGTTTAGTACCATCCCTTTTTTGTTGTCACAGGGTAAATATTCTCTCCTCCAAAAGGCATGCTGTATGAAATCGGAGACCAAAAACTGTCATGAGCTCCCGGTCTATATATAGGAAATGTATAGAATAATAGAACTGTTAGAATGAAAAACGATTATTTTCTTTTCAATGCAGATTTTAATAAGATGAATATTTGGGAGACTATGGGGAGCACTACATATAAAATGAAACATCCTACTTATTTTTACTTTATAACAAAACATATAGAAGAGAATTTGGTTAGGATGAAGAAACCTTTTTTTTCTGTTCAAGGGAATTTTGAATCATGAAACGGGAGAGTTTATTATAAGAGCAGGATCGGACCGTTATCGAGTAACTATCTAGTGGGACGATCGATGTTTTGTATACAAGGTAGTCGTTCAATAAGTTCAGTCGCTGTCGATTAGCTCAAGTTCAAAGAGTGACAATTTCGGCAATAACATTAAACTGCAACTCCTCTAGTAGAAAGTCATCGTTTTGTCCAAAATCAAAGAACTATGTAAGTGTCCTTTTTTTACCGAACAATATATAAAATAGAAAAATAATTCTATGTTTAATTAACATTGTGTTTTTAATTTAAATATTTTATGATTTATTATTTGTTGACCAAATAAGATTTTTTTGGATTATTGCACTTTTACTCTCACACGTGTCGCATTAAAATAAAAACCCGGATATTTGGCAATAAGTTTAGTTAAATCCGTACTTCTGTTATCAAGGCACGTTTCATATGTAATATTAACTTCTTATATTTAATGCTGTGATAGAAGTAAAATAAATTTGGTGTTTAGTATTCTGTAATAATTTCAATTTGAAGAATTATATATTAATTTTAAGGTAGTATATTGAACAGTTGGTAGCAGTGTGGATTGCGGCGCCCCGATATAATTTTAAGTTGACCGCCCCTTAAAATTCAAGTGATGAAAAATAGAAGGAAGTCGGATCGAAGCGACGACCAAAGAAAAAGATGGATCGAAGTGATGACAAAAAATCAGCTCTGGCCACCACAGGACCGACCGCCATCACAAAATACTTGTATAAAATACATTCTAGCAGCAGAGTAGAAATAACTTGGCCCAATATTTTCTAACAGAGATATTATTTATCATGACCATGGAAACGTTACATATAAGTATGAAAAAATAGATACTTTTTCGTTTTATCAAAAAATGTCTGAAATAAAAGTTGTTAGTTATTGCTTTTTTAGCAACTTTTGTTAAATACGTTTTTTCGAAATATTTTCTGTTGTTAAATATTCGCAAAAATCTTAAAATCGGCTCGAGTAAAATCCCATTTCTAGTCAACGGATTTTTACCAAAAGTTGATTTCGTGCCATTGATGTCAAAAGCTTTAATATGAAGTTTCATAAATATCCTTTTAGCCGAATTTACTCTTCACGTGTACACAGACAGACAGACGGACAGACAGACAGACAGACAGACAGACCGACCGACCGACATACATCATGCTAAAAATAGTCAAAACGTTATGTAGGGACCTCAATTCGTGGAGATCCATCGAAATCTCGAAATGTCAAAATCAGTATGATCTCAATACCTCCCTTTTATATGTTGGCGGTCGGTAAAAATTTATGTAACTACACGATAACAAAAAAAATAAAATAATAATGGATTGAAGTGTTGACAAAAAAAGGAAGACGGATCGAAGTGATCACAAAAAAAAGGAAGACGGCTCGAAGTGACGATCAAAAAAAGTGAATACAAAACTGTTAATTCTTAACGAAGACAACTGTTAGTATTAAATATAGTAATAAAATAAATTATTTTTGGCAAATCCAATTTCTCGCAAATATTTTTCTTTATTGCCAATATTGCAATATTAATTAACCTTTCTTGTGACATCGACGCACTGAGGTAATTTTTAATTAATTTTAATTTAGAAAAACCCCTTTCCCTGATGCCACAGTTACAGGCAGAATTTAAAAAAAATCTTAAAGCTATAGAAAAATTATAAAATGAAGAAATTAATTATCTATTATGTATTCCAAAGTAAAAAGGGTTTTGTAGAAGTAGGATATATTTCCCTAAAACTTGATATTTCAAGTTAAATAATTCAAGTCCATTCAAGTCATTTGCCGCAACACAAACGGTTTGCAGCCTGAGTTCGGCCGTACAGATGCGTGGGCATCATTTGCATTCCCGCCAGGAATGGCTTTTATTTGCTATTCTTATTATTACTATCATATATTAAGAATTATACGGTTACGTTCATTCCTATGAAATATTTCTGTAAGTCTGAATGATTTTTATGATCAGACAAAATAAAAAGACAATAAGAAACAAATATATTATTCATATTTTTTTTCAAATTTGTCGTCTCAATGCATCATATCAACAAAAATTGAAAGAAATTCGATCGTATTATATGCTGATACATATTGTATTCATATATACAATACATAATAAATAGAAATAAGAATGCTAAGAACTACAGACCTATTTTAATCAGAAATGTGACTATCAATATCAATTTTATATATTGATTGAGAAGTATTCTTTTTTGCGGAAAGAAAAAAATGGTTGTCAGATTGAATTTTAGGGTGTTCCGTTATTAGAACTTCCGTATTTCAATTAGATTATAGATAATAGAAATAAATTTTTATAAAACGATAGCAAAAAAACTTAGTTACAAAATTTCAAACAAACAGTTCCACATAGATGAAAGTCATGCTTTCCGAAGAAGACGACAATGTAAAAAAAATAGCTGCCGTGGTTTGACGATGGTTTACAGCAGTGGTTTTAACCAGTCTGTCATGATTAGAGCCCTGCGCGGATACGTTTTTCTGTATCCGCATCCGATCCGCATCCGCATAGACAGGATCCGCATCCGATCCGCATCCGCAGCCTTTGTAAATATGAAATCCGATCCGCATCCGCAAAAATATCCGCACAGGATTTGCTGTCTGTTTGGAAATATCTTACATGTTTCGCCTTATTTAGCATATCGCTGTTTTAAAACACTACTAAATTTTTAAAAATTTGATCACATTAATATTACTTGGTCCAGAAATATGTTTTCTATCTAACGTCGTACTGAGATTATGTAGATTAAAAAATAAAGATGGTAATTACAATTATTCGACTCTTAAATCAAGTTTATATAAAATGTAAAACTTTAAACAGCAATATCTCAGGAACTTAGTTTTTTAAGACATCTCACTGTTATTTTAGAGCAGCGATATTTAGAAATAATGAAACAGATTAATATATCACATTTATGACCAATAAATAACAAGGAAAGTCCAATAAGATTAGCAAATTAAAAAAAATAAGTTCTTAATAATAAAACTAAATTCTTAAATTCATCCTATTATTAAAAGATGAAACTTATATGATGATTTCAAGAATTTTAAGATATTTTTATTTTTTTAAATTTGATATAAGCTTCTATGTTTTTAAATGTGGGAAATTACCATGGTTAAACTTTACTATTATTTCCAAAAATGCAAAATAAAGCGATACATAATTATTTTAAAATTAGTAAACGCAATAAATCCAAAGCAATTGTTGTACCTACGACTGTTATATAAACTCTACTATATTTAACTATTTAAGTAAGCGTAAAATAGGTCTTTATGGGAAGAGTAAAAAAAGTAAAAAGTGCCGTAACGTATTATTATTTCACTCTTGTCATAAGCACAATACAAATGCCAGCGATACATTTTTGGGGTTCTAAACTCGTCTTCCGTAGAAAGAAGCGTCCAACCGAAGATTTTATGTTCACGCGGATATTGCGGATAAGCGGATATGATATATAATCCGCATCCGATCCGCATCCGCACGATTTAAATGATAATTTATCCGCATCCGCAGAAATATGGCGGATATCCGCGGATTTGCAGGGCTCTAGTCATGATACAAAAAAGTGCCATGAAATCTTGTATGAGTAGCGCTCAGCACATCTGCGGATTATCCACGGATATCCACCAATTTTCCTGTTGCAATCTACAGGGCTCGAAAAACGCGACGAATCGTTACTCGCCAGACAAGAAAGTTACTCGCCATCGGCAGTAAAGTTACTGGAAATAGAACTCGATGCTGTAGTTTATAGTCGCCAGGTAAAAAAATCTCGGCGTCACTGACGACCAGATTTTTGTGCCCTGATTATTTATACCAGAGTTTCCCAAACTTTTTGAGCCGCGAAGCACTTTTCACGAGAAGAATTCGTCGCGGAGCTCTATCGTTATATATTTATATATATTTTAGTTGGATTTTGATGTGATATGTTATAGAAATAAATTTCTCAAAAAGAGTAAAATGTAAAAATGCTTCGTTACTTAAAAGCAAAAATATATCAGCCCTGTAATATAGCAGTCACTCAGCTGTATATTTGTATTTCATGTAGGTTAAAACTTTTTCAATGACCAGTTGAATCATTGAGATCCGAGCGCCTTTATTTACATTTATTTGGGGCAATAAAATATAGTCAAGATAATAAATTATTTCTGATGATTCTTATACACTGAAATTTTCCTTTTATTTTATTTAATATTATATTACACACTTAATACAATTTAAACCATAAATTTCGCAACAAATCGGTTGGAAAGAACTGGTCTGCATTATAATTCACATTAATTCCTTTCCTCCATAGGAAATATAAGATTTAAATCTCTTTTTAGAAGTAGTTCGATGTAACCTACCTTTTTTGACAATTAACAAAGTGGCAACACAGTAAGTTTTTCAACTTTGACGTCATCTCATTCTTATCGTAAATGGACTTTATTAGCCGTGTAGACCATATTTATCTAACTTACTCTACCTATTTATACGGGGATAGTAAGACTAATTGAAACGTATCAATGACCGCGTGCCCATCATCGTAGTTTTGATATGTTAAGATAGTTAATTATTGTCTGTACTTTTAAATTAAGTTTTCTCATTTTCACATAAAATTGTACTAAACGATGCCCGTATTTGTTTTTATTGCTTTCGTCTTAAAGAATTTTTAAAGAGCAATTAAAAATTAAAGAATAAGCTGTCGCAAAAAAGCTTTGAAGAACTGTTTGAGAAATTATAACTTAAAAATAATTAACACATTTTTTATTGGGAGAGAAAAAGTATTGTATAAGTTAAAAACTATTAAAGTTCAGATATTAGACTGTGTTGTTGCATTGAATTTAATGAAAAGAAAGTAGAATTTAAGCAAAAAAAAAAAAAAAGATTACTAAAAAGATATTATTTTATTTTGTATATTTTGAATTACATGGTTACAGAAAATTCTTCAAGTGACTCGTAAATGTCATTCTGAACAATCGCTCAATTAAGTAGTGGTTTAAAATTAGACAAGAACGTTGCAAGAACAACACTAATTTAAAGAGAAATCTAAACTTTAAATTATGTTGAAATTGTAAGGTAGGGGAGATGTGGGGACGGTGGCACAATTGGTACAGTGGAACATTTGAAATATCTTTGAAATATAGAATATTTTTATGTTTGTTAGGGTATATATAGGTCCCTCTGGTGCTGAGAAATTTATGATGAAAATGTTGATTTGAGATTGACAAACTAAAGTTTATCGTAACAAGGAATTTTTTATTTGAGCGAGACACAACTAAATTAGGGAAAAAAATTGTATTACATGTTGTAAATTGGTCATTTGTTTACAGTGTAAAGCAATTACTAATGTTCTAAACCATATCATTTATTATATTTGATAAAATGTTCGTGAAAATAGAGTTAGGCTAACAGTGGCACACGTGTTATGTGGATACAGTGGTACACTAGCCACTGTACCCACGTACATGGGTACGAGTTAGAAGAACAATTCCAAGCTGCGCAAAATAAAAAAGATCAGAAATATATAAGATATTCTTGTAAGTTCAGATACATCTGATACTGATGTCAATATTGATGAGAATTCAAACTCAGATGATAATGTTGACTCTGAATAACGACTGACGATATTGTTGTAACATATCTCCGACGGCTGACTCTACTCTTTAAATTTATTAAAACAAATGAAAAATTACACATTTAAAAAATCAGAGCTGATAAAAGTTTTACCATCTCCTGCTCCGTCTGGTAGCACAAAACACCGTTTAGACGTTTTGATTTTTGCAGTAAATTTAATGAAATATAATTAACATTAAAATAAAAACTATCAAAACTTACTGCTTCCAAGGAACTTACCAAAGTTTATTATTTTTATATTAATAATAAATTAACATTTATATATTTATATACATTATTTAATTACTTAGTAGTTTGTTCCAAAAAATTTGATTTTTTATTAATTTTTCAGTACCTTTCAGATGATTTATTTTGAAAGACATTGAATTGAAGTTTCAATAAAAATTATTAATACATATACAGATTTTTTTGGATACCTATTATATTTACTGTTCCACAGTATCCCTAATGCTGTTTCACTGTACCCTCACGTATTGGTACAGTGGCACAATTACAGAGGTCAACAAAAATATTAATTATAAATGGCACGTGATAAGGACATTAATTTTTAACAGGTTATTTAAACAACGACATTATAAGTATTAAGTGGCGAAAAGATTTATTTAAAAAATTCAAAATTGAAGATGTTATGTACAGAAAACCAAAATGTGTGCCCACATCTCCCCTAATTGTAAAAAGTTACTTACCGTCCGCTGTTCTCTTGTCGACGTATTCTCTAGCGGTGACCATAGTGGCTACAATCACCAGCAGAAATATGGCTAATCTCACCAGCCGCCACACACACATCTGGAAAAATAAAAAACAATTAATTAATAAATAGAAAAATAGCAAAAATTTGTTAAGACAGTTACGGGTCTATTCTCTAAGCATGATGTTAAAATCTTGGCGTCAGAAACTGACGTTAATTTTTTTAACACCATTTTTAACCTAAATGCTATTCGCTAAACATATATTATAGCGCGGCGGCGTTAAAATAGCCAGTTAACGTTCTACAATAAGCGCCTACGGAAACGGTGGCCTTAAAAGTTAACGCTAGTGTTTAGTTTGCAAAAATGGCTGATCCTATTTAAGTAAATGTCATGTTATTTAAAAAAAAAATTAATAAAACACAAGACGGTAGGAACATTAATCAACTTTCTATTACTTTTTAAAGTGAATTCTTTACAGTAGAGATAAGAATGACGCTTCATAATTTTAGGTATACAAGTAACCCAGACGCAAGTTCAAATAATTGTATATAAAGGAAGTAAATGGAGTATTGGAGAGCAGTTTTGGTTTTTGTTGAGACACAGAACTTAAAATTATAATCCTCTGAAAGCTACAAAACTTCACTTATGCCTCCGCCGTGTTTCAAAATATCGCAGTACATTTTAATGGTGTATTATTTGAAGAAACAATTGATGAGATTGATAATGACGATCACAACAGTGTTATTCCAGGGTAGAAATAGCGTAATAAATCAAATTTAATAATTAATATCACCGAACACCTTTTTAAAAATAGAATGAACATATAATTCACATATTAAAAAATTAGATAAACTGTTATAATACAATGTAGTATATAAATTGACTAAACAAAAGTTGAATAAAGTTATATATTTTTTAATACACTGTGGAAACCAGTTATAATGAGTATCACAGGACCAAACATTTCAGTTCCATTTTTAAAATAAATTTCGCCACTGAATATTTAATGCAACACCGAAATAATAGGTTAGGTTAGGTTAGGCATTTGACTAAATAAATTTGGCATTTGACTCTTGGCATTTGACTAAATAAATACTCCTGTTAAAATTCAACGTAACAGCGCATGCTGTATTAGCCTCTCTACAGGGTGAGTTAGCGCCTCGCGTTAACAAATATTGTATTAACGCTTACCTTAACAAATGCTCTTACAGAATAGCATTTTTGGATAATGACGTTAGGCATGGAGTTTAAATAAAAATGTTAACCTGACGCTAATTTTAACGCATTTCTTACAGAATACACCCGTTAGTTAGTTAAAATTTTTGGTGCACAGCAACGATGGGTATTTGCTCCTTTGTGGGACTCATCTATACTCATCATCATTAGCGCGAGAGCCTGAGGTGACCCAAGGTCTCCTGTTTCCAGGTTTCATGACCATATTTTCAATCTGTGTACATTCAGGAGTAATATGGTCAGTATTACGTCCATTTTTTAGCGTACACAGAAAAGAATTTACAGTTTATAGTCGGTTGTGAACGGTTAAGTAAAACCTGTAATTTGTATAAATATTTTTTACACAAATTATTTGACATAAGCAGGAATTGAACTTACGTCTATACCCTTGCTTAGAAACAGTATATACACATTTATAATAATATAAAAATTAATTCGTTTGTCAGTATGTATGTAGGGATTTAAATTTCGAAATAAGTATCAAATGAAATCTCTTAATGCGTAGACATAGGCGCCCGCAGAAATTATTCTAGGGCAAGACCAAAACATAGATATAGATGTCATATTCGAACAATGCTTTCCACGTGGCGGGTCTGGGAACGATCCGCTGAGGATAAACATTTATTTTCTAGTTAAAAATGTGTTCTCTATAGTTAAAAATCATCGATTTAATAAATAAGAACTATCCTGGCTAATAGCCAAAGTTGCTAAAGCAAAAATAAAAAAACAATAGTTTTTTTTTTATGAATTTTATATTTAAATAATATAATTTTTTTTTCTAAGATACGAATTGGTAATTGGTTCCGAAATCCAGGGGGGGGGGGGCAACAGACCCATCTTGCCCCCCCTTGCGGGCGCCTATGTGCGTAGATAAACCAGAGAATTTTTATTTATGATTAATTTATGGAATTTTTGTCCAAGGATGTGCCAAAAAAATATCCCCTGTATTCTATATCCTAGAGGGGTTGATCTAAAAACCTAAAAAATCCTCAATAATTCTGAGTAGGGTATCAAATGAAAGCCCTTAGTACGTGGATTAACGATCAAATTTTTATTTTTGCAAAATAAATTATTTTGATGCGATTTTTGCCAAAATTGTGCAAAAAATTTTTTGTCCCACACCCTAAAAACCACGCTAAAAATCTAAAAAAATTCCAAGTAATGTATATTGGTGTGAACCGAAATAGTACAACAGGAATTTTTGATCAGATTATGTTTTCGGAAAATAACGCATTTTTTGTGGTTTTTGGTCAAAAAGTACAAAAGTTATACCAATGTAAGACACTCATATGCAAAGCGTCCGATGGCGCAACGGGTTAGAGCGCTGGTGTCGGAAGCTAAAATTCTGTGGAAAACGAAGGGTTTCGAGTTCGAGTACGGACGGAGTGAGTTTTATTTTTTCTGTTTTTTTTTTTGCATTTTTATTATGTTGAAATTATTTTGTTAAAATTCTAGTTATATTTTGACAAATGTTGTATTTAATTTTTAAGAGCGTAAATTTAATAACCAGTCTTATTATATGATTAACAGACGATAAATTATTTTAAAAATATCGTTCATTTTGCCGTGATTACTACAAAGTAAAATTTGTCCTACACACTCAGCATACCGCCTTCACTTATTATATACCTGCGAAACCCTGAAATGTGTGAATATTCACACTTCACATCAATTTTATTTATATTTAGAACATCACTTGTATTATATAGTGTTTAGGGGGGCCCAATTATAAAACCTTGCCCAGGGCCCGAAACAAAAACTAGTTACGGCCCTGATGGTATCAATAAAAGCTCTTAAGACGTAGATTAAGGAACGGAAAGAAGTATTGTTTTAATTTTCAAGTTTAATACGATTTTTGCCAAAAACGTGCTATAAAACTCTTGTTCCGCACTTTATAACACAGGGGGGTTAATCTCAAATTTAAAAAATTTAATGACGATTAATGTAATCCGAAATAGCAAACAAAATAAAATGAACAAAAACCTCATTTAAATGTTACAATATACTAGCTTTCAAAATCTAGTTCCGCTTAAATCAAAGAAACAGACAATATGTACCCAGGCCCAGATAGAGGAGGGGCTAGGAGGGCATAAAGGCCCGGGCATCGACGCCGCGAAAATGATTTATATTTTACATAAATTACATAAATAAACGGAGGGCCCATTCAAGCTCTCTCAGGGCCTGTATGTACCCACCATTTGTTATTACTAACTATATACCTACAAAATCCTGAAATGTGTGAAAATTCAAACTTCACCTTAATTTTTTAATGTAACTAAATACTAGTACTAAATTTAAACCAAAATAACCAAATACAAGTTTCAGTTTTTGATAAACTAATATAATTTATCTATCTCAAAAGATAAGTATTTGTCATACCCTTTTCACACTAGATCTTTAAGATCGGATGTTTAAGTGAATGGATCTTTAAACGCTAATGTGAAACCGTACGGCCTCGTCTAAACACGACCGATGTTTAAGACAGAGATTTGCGTCTTAAACTTCGCCCGCATTGCCAACTTAATTCCCATTATAAAAAAATACTCCTTGAATTTGTGCTTCTCTTCTTTTATCTATGTTCAGCTGTTATCATTTTATATATCGAGGTTATGAGAAGATTATTTGCGTTATTATTTAAATAAATATAAAAAATAAACTTCTCCTAACCTCGATATACAAAATAATGACAGAATAAATTCAAACGATATGAAATTATGTTGGCAATACATACTAGCTTTACATGGAGATTTCTTCTTCAAATTAAACATCAAGTGTGAAAGCAAACCGATATTAAACATCGATGAAGTTTAAGTTCAATCGTCTTAAAGATCTAGTGTGAAAAGGGTATCAGTTTTGATGTTAATGAAACTGTTTGTATTCGACAGAATCGGTTTGAAATTGATTGTTTGATATAAATCTAGTTTTATTTGGAACCGAAGAATTTGGAATCTTTAAATCTTGATAATTGCACAATCTGCATAATATTACCATTTACAAATTCATTACTACGGAATTTTTGTCTATATTTTTCACAATTGATTTTATAATTGTGACGCTTTAAATCTTCATTTGACACAAGGTTGAAAGTTAACTAAAGATCAAGCATAATTGGACAAATATATTCGATATATTTGGACATATCAACGAGCACAAACAAATATATACTAATACAAACAATGGGCCGTATGAATAAAAATAAGCATAACCTTTTACTTGCAAATTATGAAGCAAATCCTCCCAACAATATGAATAAAAATGCAAGCAAAACCTTCTACTTATGAGTAAGAAGCAAATGCTTTTTTGTTGATCTTTTGCTCAAGACAGAAGTAAATGGTTATGAATAAAACAGACCTTTTACTTTAAATTTTAAGAAAATGCTTCGAAAAACATGCATCTATATATTCATATACTCACTTGTGAAAAAGTGTTGTAGTGAACTAATTGCCATGGCGGATATTGTGCATTTAAGAAATATTAAACATTATAGACATCGTTCTTCATCACGTCGTATTGACATAAAATTTAGTTTCGTTTTGAACAGGAGAACATGGAGTGTTTAGCTAATAATTTTTAGGTAACTTTTTTTTTGTTGAGATATCTAGCTGATCTTGGATTTCAAAGAAGTATCGGTGAGGAACTTGGGGTGGAGCAATCCACAGTATCACTGACTGTCAGCAGTGTTGTTGATCAAATAGTTGCACAAGCTGGCAACTGGATTAAATTTCTTACTTCCCAAAATTTATTAGTGGAGGCGAAAAAAATGTGGCAAAAAAAATACCATTTTCCAACCGCAGTTGGTGTCATTGACTGTACACATATAGGGATAGAAAAACCGAAGATCCATGGAGATGAATATGCCAATCGTAAAGGAAAACCTATGCTAAATGTATAGGCAATTTGTGATGCCAGTGAAATGTTCACAAGTGTAGGTGTAAAGTGCCCTGAATCTGTACATGACTTTACACCAATAAAAATAAACTGATATGTCAAACATGGAACTCAGTACAACACTAGTACAGTTTTGATAATGTTTATAGACTAAATTCAAGTTGACAGCAATCAGAAAGAAGTAGTACGATTTTGATAAATACTGATTTTCAGGTTTCAACATAAACACATCCTCTTGACCTTTTACTCACCGGTAGAAGCATTGACTTGTAATTAAAAGGTAATCATTATTCATATAAAAAGAAGCAAATGCTTTTACTCCGACCTTTTACTCGAAGCAAATGCTTTTACTTCTACCTTCTACTTATGAGTATTTACTTCAACTTTATTCATACGGCTGATTATATAATATATATTTTCACTTGAACAATAATTATGTCGCTTTATCAAGAGTAGGCAATCTTAAAAAAATGTTTATTTGTACGAAAAAAAAAAAAAATGCCAATATTCTTTACAATGAAGTAATTTAAAAATTAATTACTGTTATGGTTAACAAATTTTATCTTCAACTCCCCGAGCAGCGCCGTGTATTCAATCAAATTTCCTAAAATAATAATAAAACGCAACAAATTATTTTACTTCTCAACCGTAATATAAATATTCTGTTTGGTGCCAATTAAATTTATTGGGCTTAAAATCGGAGGTGAACTTATCTGGTATTATTATATGAACCAGTTGACCAGCGTTCTTAAAAGGGTGCTCTAAACGTTTATCAGGTTGAAAAGTTTGTTAGTCAACAGAATTTTTCTACTCCAAAAACGTCGTGTGACCGGAAACGTACGCCCGGATTTTTTTTTTTAGAATTTTATTGGAAAGTTCCGTACGGACAGACAGACGACATATAGACAGTATGAGTGACGCTATAATGGTTTCTAAGTTTTAGCTACGAAGTCCTAAAAACATGTATTTATACGACAATGGCCTGCAGTGGCGCAACAAGGGTGGTGCGAGAGGTGCCGCCGCACCAGGCGCCGGACTAATAAGGGCGCCAAATTGCCAAATTTCATTTTTTTTTAAATATATATTAATAAACTATAATCAACACAAAATTGATTTCATAAAAGATTTCTTTTCATTTTAGAAACTTGTTAGTTAAGAAAAGTAAATTCAAACTATATTATTTCGAATAGTACATAAAACTTGTGTATTGGATGAAAAGGCAGAGGACGAAACGCACCTAGCAACATCCAAAGATATTTTGATAAAGAGTGTTACATGGTAATTGATACTATATTATCTCAAATCAATTGGAGATACGAATCATTTCGAGACGTTTGTTCTGATTTTGCTTTCTTGACAGGATATTCTCTTGCAATAATGTCTACAGAAGAATTTTTAAAAAATGATACAAATCTTGCTGCCAAATATTGTAAAGATTTACATCCAATCGAATTTTCTTTTGAAATCGAAAGTTTCAAATGACAGGCAAGATCATTAATTGATGACTGTACAACTGCCACTCCAATGCAATTATTAGAAGGGATCCACACTTACGATTTAAAAGATGTGTACCCTAATATTGGCATTGCGCTGCTCATATTTTTAACGCTCCCAGTAACTGTTGCTTCGAATGAACGCAGTTTTAGTAAATTAAAGTTAATAAAAAATTATTTGCGTTCTACAATGGGCCAAGATAGATTGTCAAATTTAGCTTTAATATCAATAGAAAATACTATAGCGCAGTCATTAAATTATGAAGACTCAACTAACGAATTCTCACAGTTAAAAGCCAGAAAAGTTCAATTAATTTAATTTTCCATTTCGTTAAAGTGATTATATAATATATTATTAAAATACTAAAATATTTATTATTTGTTGTGTAAATAACCCATTTTTTTTTTTTTTTTCATTAAATCTATATTTTCTTATTTAATAAGATTTTCAGTTATGTAATACCTATAATATTTCTTTAGCCCTTTTGTGTTTTATTTTAGGTGTTTTTCATTTTGTGTTTCATTGACCTAGAGTTTATATTTTGTCCCTTTTTATATTAGTTGTTTATCATGATTTTTGAGTTTATTAACATAATTTGTTAATATAATCGTTAATATTGCAATTTCAACCAAACCAAAGAAAAACGTTAAAACTAAACCAAAAAATAATACCAACGAATGTTTTTTATAAATTCATTGTTAAAAAATGACTTTATAATATATATTTTTGTATTTTGCTTTACTGGTAATAAGATAGTTCCTTTATTAGGAGTAAGTGTTCCTTTACTGGTGATTTTATGATTTTTGTGAATTAAGGTATGTTTTTTATTTCCACTTGCATCAAAATAAAACAATAAGATTTTAAGGATTCTCGATAAAATATGGAAAGTAAATAACATTTTGGTGAAGAAAACAACGTAAGTAAATGTCTTAAACGTTCCCTTACTGATGCAATCAGCCTACCACGAAATTTAAAAAATTGCGTATGTAACTAGAGAGGGGGCGCCAAATAATTTTAAGCACCAGGCGCCAATTTATGTTGTTGCGGCACTGATGGCCTATTATATATTTAGATCTAGTGATACGTCGAGCTTATAATTTTATTTTATAATCCGTTTTCGTTCATTGGATATAAAATAGATTTTATATTATGTTCTTGTAATCCAGAATGCATTTCCCGATGCATTTTTGAATATCTAACGCGGAAAGATCAAATATTTACCGTAATTCCATTATTGATAGCAACTCCTACATCCTCATGTTTGACAACTTTAAAAATTTATAGTGCAGAAAATATCTCGAACATTAAGAGGTTGGTACTCAAAGAAAGATTCTGATCTTTTGAAAAAGAAGTGTATCTGATCTCAAATACAAGTTCGTTTTACCAAAGCAACAGTACAATACAAGAGCACAGTTTTATTATCTAAATTACTTAAATCTAAGGATGAGTATCGATCGAGGATTTCAAATTTTCTACAGCTCTTGGTACTTTCCCAATAATTTTCTGAGAGGATATATTCGCAATCGAAACATGTGCGCTATAAATTTTTAGGGTAAACTTTTATGTTTTTACAAACGACCACTAGATGGCAATATTGAAATGTGTCATTACAATATTCGTAAAATTTGACATTTGTTATTGTGAAATCAGTGGCAGCTTATAAATTGACTGAGTAATTTGTTGACAGTGAGCGTTAAAAAAAAACAAGTTATGAAAAAATGAATATTACTCGTGAAGGTTTTCGTTGAATGATTTTTTACGATTTTAGTAAAGGCCTAACTCAACAACAATGCATAGATTCGCTTTGTTCAACTTTTGGTAATGAAGCACCATTAGAAAAGACTGTATACAATTGGTTTGCAGAATTTCGTCGTGGTCCTGCGTCCGTCAGTGATGAATCTCGTGAAGGTCGACCAAAATCGGTTGTGATTCAAAAAAACATCGATGCTGTGCTCAAAATGATTGAAGAAGATCGGCATGTGACTTACCGTGAGATAGAGGCATTCTTTGGCATATCGCAGACTGCAATACATTCGATTTTGCATGAACATTTTGTTGTGAAAAAGATCTGTTCTCGATGGATTCCGCATGATTTGACCGAAGTTCAAAAAAAGGCTCGTGTTGATTGGTGTAAGGGAATGCTAAAAAAAAAAACATGCAAAAACATGCAACCGAGGCACTGCATCCGTATATAACATCGTTACAGGTAACGAAACTTGGATTTATTCATATGAACCGGAAACTAAGCAACAATCCACTGTTTGGGTCTTCCAAGATGAACCGAAATCCACAAAAGTTGTTCGTACGAAGTACTGTCAAGAAAATAATCGCTTGTTTTTTCGGTTCTACTAGACATGTCGCAACCATTCCTTTAGATGATCGAAGAACAGTTAATGCTGAATGGTATACAACAATTTGTTTGCCAGAAGTCATCGACAAAATCAGGAAAAACCACCAAAATCGTCGCATCATTCTTCATCATGACAATGCAAGGTCCCACACAGCACGTCAAACAATTGATTATTTGAAGGAGAAAAACATCGAATGAATGTCTCATTGCCTGTATTCACCAGATTTATCCCCTATCGACTTTTTTTGTTCCCAATGTCAAACAAAAAATGCGTGGCCAGCGATTTTCATCACCTCAAGAAGCTGTTGAAGCCTTCGAAAACCATGTTTTTGAGATACCAACTTTAGAGTAGAAAAAATGTTTCGAGAATTGGTTTGAACGCATGCAAAAGTGTATAAATTTTAAAGGCGAATATTGTGAAAAGCAATAAAACAGTTTATTCCAAAAAACATGCTTTCTTTCATAGTTTTTTCCAATGTCAAACAAAAAATGCGTGGACAGCGATTTTTATCACCTCAAAAAGCTGTTGAAGCCTTCGAAAACCATGTTGAGATACCAACGCATGTAAAAGTGTATAAATCTTAAAGACGAATATTTTGAAAAGCAATAAAACAGATTGTTAAAAAAAATCTTTCTTAGTCTTTGTAAAAACTTAAAAGGAAGACCTCACATTTCCACAAAAAAAAAAAGAATCAACTGTGGCCACCCTAGGACCGACCGCCATCACAAAGTACTTGTTTAATTTATGCTGTTTTATAAAAAAACGTCTCAAATAAAAGTTGTTAGTTATTGCTTTTATAGCAACTTTTGTTAAATAAATTTTTTCGAAATATTTCTCTGTTGTGAAATATTCACAAAAAACTTAAAACCGACACGACTAAACTCCCATTTCTAGTTAACCAATTTTTACTAAAAGATCAGCTCGTGCCATTGGTGTCAAAAGCTTAAATAGAAAGTTTTATATAAATCAGTTTAGCCGAATTTGCTCTGCACGTGTACACGGACCGACAGACAGACCGACATACATTATGCTAAAAATAGTCAAAACTTTATATAGGGGAAACTTTTTAAGGCAGCGTATAACTCTCAGAGGTTACCAGTTTCTTATACAAAACTAAGAATCTGAAATAAAATTAGTATCAATCTATACATCAAATTTTGCACCGAATTTTTATCTATCTAATAAGATATTTTTAATTGTAGAAAAATTTATTGTAAAAATATTATCGCTCAATAATTTAAAAATAGACATCAGCGATATTGTTCTGTAATTTTTTAAATCTATTTCTGGGTTTCGAATAACTTTTATATTTACATAGTTTTGTGTAGAAATGTTCAAATAATACGTCAACATTTTTTTCGACTTGATTGCTTATAGTTTAGAGCCTTCGTCGAAAAATATTATACTTGATTATGATGGAATGCCACTTGGTACACATATTCTTGACAAAAATTAAATCATTTTTCCTCGTAACACCTATTTTGAGAACCGCGGCAGATTCAAGATGGCGGCAAAAATAGATTACCAAGTACAATAACTATAAGTAGTTTTCACAATAGAGTAAAATAGCTTAAAACATATTTGTAAAAAGAAGTTTTGCCTACAATTTGCCGCGATATGTATTTTTCTTGTTTTCCGAGCTTTTATCTTTATTTAAAGGTAATCTACAATTTACAACATATGTAATAATATACTATTCTAAAGAAATTTCAAGGAAATTTTTAGTTTTTCATTGTATTTCTAAGTCTTTTTGACTGTCTGTCAATATTATAGCAACAAAAATATGGTAAATATATTAGTAAAAATTAATATCTCTGCCTGAAAAAGTAGAAGGGCCTTTTAATATATCAATTGATGATTTAGGCAAATTTTGGGTGGAGTAAGTGCTTTTTTCAGTCATTTCTTGGACGTAACTTTCCATAAAATCCAACGAGCAAACGTGCATGCATGGCCTTGGATTTTTGCCCATTATTAGTTTTTGGGTCCATAAAAACCTACGATCCACTTTCTCTCTGCCTCCAAACATCGTTTCAATTGATATTTTTTTGGATTTAGGCAAATTATGTTTAAGAGGGATTCTTCATTATTCACGATTTACATTGCGGCACACAACAAAATTGATTTGTTTTTTTTTCCATGATTCACAAAAATAAAACACAAACAACAAAAAACACGTATTTCTCCATTGAACAAAACAAAACAATGTCACTTTCGCATCTTCCACAAATTGCCACCAGATGTCAGGGCGCTTAGGAAGTTTCCCCTATAGGGACCTCAATTCGTGGAGATCCAACGAAATCTCGAAATGTCAAAATCGGTATGATCACAATAACTCCCTTATATATGTTGGACGGTCGGTAATAAAAATAAAATCAGTATACACGAAAATTAATGTAGTATAAAATAATATACATGTAATGTTCAGTACCATGCTTCCGAAAGATTTTTGAGTACTGGTAGTAATGTCACTATTTATATTTATTTATATATTTTGTAAAACAAAACTAATTTACTATAAATTTTAAACAAGCAAACTTTAAATTTGATTTTAGTCAGTAATAATCAGATTTCATCACGAAAACTAAATTTTGCAATCACTGCTTCGTGTAAAATTTATTAAATTTAATTTTTAATAAATTCAAAGTACATATTTTTAAATTAAATTGTTATTTCAATTCTTTTTCTTTAGTTAACGACTTTTTGGGGCAAATGTACTAATTGGGTTAGGGCAAATGAACAAATTGACACAGCAAAAATCAGAACGTATCGTTATGAAAAAAATTTGAAATTTAATTATAAAATGAACTAATTTTGATTAAAGTCTGGAGTATGGTAAAATGCAATAATTAGTCTAACTAAAAAGATTTTTTTTAGTACATTTTAATTTTATAAAATGAAGTTTGTTAAGCTTTGTCCTTTTTTCAGCGCTCTGGCATAGTTATTTATTTTTTTTTAATTCCACCTTTTTGTATAATTGACAACGGAGTGTTATTCTGAATCCAACTTATTCACTTTAATAGCGCTGTAAATATCTAAGGTCAACTAATGCTATACAGATTTTATTTTGAATGTTTACGCAACTAAAGAAAATATTTTAAACAATCGCATATTTTGGGAAATTAGCAGAATTGAAGTTATAATAATATTATTAATAATTTATCAAAATTATTTTAATTTGGAAAAATAAATGATTGCTGGAAAATCAAAAAATTCAAATTATTTCAATCATTGATCATACCAATGTTACCTTCGATTTTAGTTATTTAATTTAAGAGCGTTTAATTTAGCAAAATAGTTTTATATAGGGTTTTAACAAAGAACGTACTCTGCGTACGATCTCTCATCAACTGGTACGTGTAACGTGTAAATAACACTCATTCGACAGTAACAATATTTTTATTTTTAACGGTTTCATTATTACTATTGTTTAATTGTGCAGGCGAAGATGTATATAATAACACAAAAAAAAGGGTACACTTTTCTTCACAAATTTTTATTGATAAATTAATTATTGCTTATGGTTTCATTATTGCTTAGGCGACAATTCTATTGCGCATGTCAAAAACAAATATGATGAGCAAAAGATCTAGTGTAATAAATAAAAATTAAAGGAAAATTTCGAACACAAACACAAATTAATATTTACTCCAACTAAGCACAACTTTAATTTTTGAATCAGTAGTATTGTTAACCCACCGGCACCCGCTCTACCGCCTAAAACTGCGTTCAGAGTTCTTAAATTAGTAGGCTACTAGCCTGTAGACAAGCGATTCTCAAACTATGCGCTGCGGCGCCCTAGGGCGCCTCAGCTGGGCTACAGGGGCGCCGCGAGATAATTCCAATATTCCTCCAACTGCGTTAGTTAGACCAATGTTTTGACATAGGGTGCCGCGGAAAAATCCTGATACATTAAGGGCACCGGGAACCGAAAAAGTTTGGGAACCACTGCTGTAGACTATTCCTTGTGAACTGTTGATTGTCACTAACAAGTTTGTCATATGGTAAGGCAACCAACCGTTCAGACCTCTAAATTTAATACGTTGTACGTTGTCGATTGTCGATTATTGTCTAAACTTTGTAGTTAGTGAGTTGTTTTAATGAAACAGACATATAAACATATTGGCTATCTCAATCTATATTAGGCAGAATGTTTACATTGTATGCCTTTACATAACCTAACAAAATGTCATCGCGCCGATTACAACAAATCTCGCCCAAAATTACAAAATGAACAGTAAATATGATCAATTCAGGTAATTAGGTTAAGTTTAGTTAATAAAAATCTAGGACAGCAGAATTAGGAAAACGATAATAGACAATAAACATTTTACAAAGCCACCGTAGTTGGTTTAAAGATACAAAGATTAAACATATCCACAGCGTACAATGTATAGTCAACTAATTTAAAGAGTTCTGAACGCAGATTAACGATCAGACTGAGCAGCGTAGCGTCTGTTAGTTAGAATTAGAATTTTTGGCGCACAGCAATAAAGGCTATTTGCGCCTACAGCGTAGCGTCTACCAATATACGCATCAGATTCATTTATTTACTATGGTATTCTTTCTGTGATTACTTCTGATCTATAAAGGTTACGTACGTGGGTCAAAGGGCTTTTTTTCGTTAGTAAATACTCTTGCCATTAAAGTAATTTTTCTTCGTAGATCTTTAACGACGAGGTAACGACGATTTTCCACAGCAAACTCATCGTTATTATTTTCGCCGAAAATGAAAACTTCTAAATGATAATTGTTAGTTATTGACCGGGGATATATGCTCTTTTTTGTACCTTTTTTGTAGTAATATTAGACCTTAAAAGGGTCCAATCGTTTTCCTTCTTTGATTTATTCTACCGTAAACTTTTAAGTTTAGGTCCAAAACTAACTCTTCCTTAAAATCATGTTTCTCTTTTTGTGTAATTAATAATTATTTTGTTTCAGCCTATTGTTACCCTCCTTGCAAAGTGCGGTTTTCAAAGTCCCAATTAAGCGGGTAAGTTTAAAATTGACGTAACATGAGTACGTATGAATGAATATGTTATAATTATAGTAACCAATTAATTTTCTGCTCGGAGGTATGTGTGATCTCATCTTGATTTGATGTTATTTTCATGTTAATTATTAATTTTCGGTTTTATCCGGTCAATTTGGTATACAAATGTTTAATTTATTTATAAAATTTGAGACATAACCTAGTAACCAGTGTTAGTATTATCTAGCAGTGGTCTTCAATCTTCTTAACTCTGCGGAACCCTACAGTTTAACCGCTTAAGGACTACGCCCGAGTATACTCAGGCGGCTATTATGTGCGTAAATTCCCACACCCGAGATAACTCGGGCAAGCTTTACATGCAGAAAATATTACTCCCGAATGTACTCGGGCGAAAATAAATACGATTCATGGTATGTGGAAGCGAGACAAAAGACAGCTACGATGATTCAAACGAGGTACGAGAGAAAATTAATATTTTTTTTATGAATTTCTTTTATTTATCGACCCACACTATGCACTATAATATCAACTTTCAATCCCATTTTGGGCCCGAAATGGCTTTTATGAAGGATATATGTTCAATAAATAAAATTCATTCATAAAAAAAATTGTGTTTTTTTTTCCATTTTTAAATCTTAATGATTACTAAAGGGGTTAAATACTATTTCTTTGGAACCCCAAGGCAAAAAGCCACCACAGGCTGTATTTTTTTAATTTTAAGGTCAAACGTTTTAAAAATATAATTTAGATGTTTCCTATTGAATTTAGTCTTCATCAAAATTGATATATTTTTAAATGTAGGTTTACTATTTTACTTTTTAAATAATGCAATACCTACCTAATATAATTTTTAATGCAAAATATTTCGCTAAATGATATTGCAAAAACCTTAAAATCGACACGAGTAAACTCCCATTTATAGGCAACCGATTTTTACCAAAAGTTGATCAACTCGTGCTATTGATGTCAAAAGCTTAAATATGAAGTTTCATAAAAATCCTTCTAGCCAAATTTGCTCTGCACGTGTACACAGACAGACAGACAGACGGACGGACAGATGGACAGACGGACAGACAGACAGACAGACCGACAGACCGACAGACCGACAGACCGACAGACCGACAGACCGACAGACCGACAGACCGACAGACCGACAGACATCATGCTAAAAATAGTCAAAACGTGGAGATCCATCAAAATCTCTAAATGTCAAAATCAGTATGATCACAATACCTCCCTTATATGTTGGCGGTCGGTAAAAATTTATTATTGGGTTAACTCTTACGAAGCGGTGCTATTTAAAATGTACCCCACAAAATTTGAATAAAATAATCGTTCTTGAGTTTTATAAATACCATAAATACTTTATTTACCTACTTATGAAACAATGTAGCTAAATATTTTTTTCATTTTTTATTTTAAACACCAAATATTAATTAATTTATTTTTCATGAATTTTATTGGTTATTTTTAAGTAAAAGGCGGAGTCAGCTCGGGTAAATTCCCTGATTATTGCAAAGCAGCTACGCATAAACAACCAATTCAGTCTGAATCTCTACGTAGCAGTTGTAGGTTGGGTGTATACTATGCTTTGCTAGAAATTTAGTTGGTTAGTATGAAACAAGACTTTATTAATGTTGGACGTATGACAAACTTGCAATTGAAAATATTGTAATTTCAGCTAAAAAAACACTTTTAATATATTCCATAGTAAACCTGAATACAAATTATTAATAAATTATTTATTTACGTTAAAATAAAAATGGGGTACATTTGTACCCCACACCGCAACCAAAGGACACCTTAACGTAAGGGTTAAGAATGTAGTTTATTTATTTTTTATAAGAATCCTCGTCAATCGATATCTGTGATTTGAACCGTAAATAAAATGACAGCTACTCCAAAAGTGTATTTGGCAACTCACATCAGCCTACTTGGGATTTACTTGTTTAATTAAGTATTAAGAATTTTTTACCGACCACCACATGTATAAAGGAGGTATTGTGATCATACCGATTTTGACATTTTGAGATTTCGATAGATGTCCATGAACTGAGGCACTTCATAACGTTTTACCTTTTTTGCATGATATCTTTCGATCTGGATGTCCGTCTGTCTATCTGTAATTTTATGTAATTTTTTACTATTTTATATTTATACATTTTTTCAGCTCTCATGAAGATTTGAATAAAATCGAAACGTAAGCTTAGTTAAATAAACTTCTTTTATTTTTCACTTGTCCGAATCCTATTATTTCATTAATTAATAATGTATTTGTTTGAAATAACCCGTTTACTTGATGTTCAATTGTTTTTCCAATGTAACCAGGGCCGGCCCGAGAAAAACCGGGGCCCGGTGCAAAATGCTCGTGCGGGGCCTTCTTCTTATAAAAAAAAACACTTTCAAAATATATGTATTTTGCAATATTGCACTTATTATTTGTACTTATTAGTTACACTAATAATTTATGAATAATTATAATTAATATTTAACAAAATAATATAAATAGCTAAAAAGATTTATAAATACCTATTTTATAACGACCACTGCCCATAGAAAACCTATTGTTATGAAATCTCATTCTGAAAACAGTACTGAAATCATGACGCGACCCAGATGCCCATAGAACGTTTTAGACCGTATGCAAAAGTTCCTTATTGAGATGCGGATATAATTTCAAACTGTTTAATCGGTATGAAAAAAAATGTTTAATTAAATCGACTAGGATGGACTGGAGCCAATGAAATAAATCATATGCAAAGAGATTTTCGTATTGTGCCATTGTGCCAGTAGGTAGTATAATTGAGGTAAACCAAAGCTTAGGTGGGTTGATTGTGTAACACAGGATGCTCGGTCTATCGGTGCACACAACAGGAGGACAATAACACAAAAATGGGAGGAATGGCGGAAGACGATGGAGACGGCTATGGCCTTCAAGGGCCTTGAAGGCCGTACCAGTAATGATGACTAATTCCTTCTGGCATGTTTTATTGTAAAATTGTTAATTATCTCGTCATAATTTAGTTTTCTTGCCAACTCGGACTCAATTGACAAAATTGCCAATGAAGAGTAAATTTTAAAAACACAAATGTCGGTACTGGCTGCATTGTTTATACATATGTATTTAGTAGAAATAAGTCCAATTCATTTCATATTTTGTATAAAAGTAAATTGCAACTATGAAAAGAACCGATTTAGTCACTCTATAAATAAAAAAAAAAACTTGAGTTGCGCGGGGCCTTGTGCGGTCGCACCATTCGCACCGGCCTCTAGCCGGCCCTGAATGTAACGTTCTCATTTGTAGAGTAAAATAAGTGTTCTTTCCTAATTCAATCTTTAAATTTAACATTCGCACTTCCTATAATGAAGAAGGAAGCAATGCTCACATAGTTAACCCTGTATAAGTGCAAACTTACCGTTTACTTGGACTATTTATTTGCTGTAAAATATTCAATTTTCGCATTGATTAAATTTGAATGTTTCACAAATGTACCTATTAGCAATGGTTAGGAGAGAAATTTAGAAGTTTATATTCTAGAAGTACCTATCTATTCTATTTGCTTTTATAAGTTTGATATTATTCTATTGATACAGTTCTGACATTCAGTGGACTGTTGAGCGATCATACCGAGTTCGGTATTATGTTAGAATTCCCCGAACGACGCGAGATGCATATTGAATAGCACACGACCAACGACAAACTGCAAAAGGTGTACTTGAACAATGAGACATATATCATATATTGCAAGAAAACTTTTTTACACATACAGGGTGTTACATTTTAGTGGACCCAGTAAATATTTCGCTTATTTATTAAGTTAGTAATTTACTTCATATAACATGATTTATACTGCAACATGTAAGCTACTTGATAACGGATGTACATTCATGATACCACTTCCGGTTTATTAGTAATTAATATCAACTTTGAAATTTCAAACGGAACATACTACATTTTTTACAAATTTGAAAAGTACATAAAATGTGCTTTACAATCATGAAAAATAATCCATATGTTACATTATTAAAAAGTAAAATGGCGGGCACTTTTTTATACACCTAGTCGAAAAAAGAATAGTGAGCCATGACTAAAAATTAACTAAAACAATTGCAACTATTATTATTAAACGATAATTTTGATTTTACAACAAATATTCAAAATGACTCCCAGCCTCTTCAATACATTTTTCACAACGTTTTAAAACAGAATAAGTAGCCCTTTCTATTTGGTCTGCAGATAAAGATTCAATTGCCGCTACAATTTTATTCTTCAGTTCGTTTAATGTGTTTACTGGTTCTTTATAAACAAAATCTTTCACGTAACCCCATAAAAAAAAATCAAGTGGGGTCATATCGGGAGAACGAGCAGGCCACCGAATTAAACAATTTGTTCCAATAACACGTCGCTCAAATGTATATCCATTTACGCCAAAAAAACTAATATTGGATTAACTTCTGTAATCGTAGTTCTTCGTAACTTCACTTCACGTTCAGCTCTATTAAATTTACATAATTTTTATTTTGTTTTATTCAATAATGTTCAGAGATGGTTATGTAATTTTCATAGACAAATTATTGCAGAAAATATTTCTAGGCCCTTTTTAACATTGGCAAAATACATATATTTATTTCTCAAACACTAAAACACGTCCACACTACGCAAATTGGCAAAGCCAAGCGGCTTTGCAAGTTGGCTGGGACGCCCAATCTGTTATCTCAGGGTAGAGGGAATTAGTCTGTTATTGAAAATTAGTGCAATACGTTTTGTACGATGAAGTTGTATTTGTATGCCGCTTGGCACTGTTGGTATGTATACACTATGAGCGTCTGCTTGGCTTTCTTTGATCCGGACCGCCATCAGATGATATGCAACTGATATGCTGCGCGGCCATTTAGCATAAGCCTACTGACATAGTGAAGATGCAATAGTTCTTGAGCCTTTCAGCCTTTCTTCTGATTTTTAAGCTCTTCCTTACAATAAAAAAGAAGCGGGTGTGATTAGATCTGAATAGTTTTAGAGCTATACCGAAAAAACTGATTTATTTCGTTCTACCCCCGAAAATTACCTATTTAAATTAAAATTCTAATATGGATGGATTTATTTTCAAGTAGTTTGATACGTTGAGAGAGTAAAACCAAGATTCGAACATAGGCTATATACAGTGTTGTAATAGATACATTTAAAAAAATATCTAGATACAGATACAAATACCTAAGAAAAAAATGTATCTAGATGCAGATACAGATACAGAATTATAAAAAATATCTAGATATAGATACATGCCAAAATGTTTGTATCTATGGTCTATTTCAAAGTAGAAAAATGTGTGTAAGAAGATAGGAGCTGTTTGTCCTTGCTTCGGATTGGTTTAGATCGTCATCCCTATTACACTGTAAAAATATTGTTTTTAGTCCACGTTGACAGATGTTCAGTGTCGTACATTGGAAATATATATTATTTATATTATTTAATTTTTCTCATATATTTTGTTATTATTTACATATTTAGACTTTTATTTATATTCTTGGCGTAGATTTTATGGAGAAAATTCTCCATGTAATTTGTTTTTACATAGTTATATATTTTTTAGGTTATCTGACATATAAATATTTTTTGACACTTGACATTTAACAGATTAAGAGAGAGGACTAATGTGAGGCCAAAAGACAGCCCAGCTGATTGTGCCCAAAGAAGAAGTTATTGATATAATTTTTAGACCTTCATATATACATATATTTTTAATTTTTATTTACAATAATTATTTAAATAAGAAACTTTAGCTCTGAAGATATATTGTTTGTTTTATTGCTTTGTTTAAACTCTTTTAGCCAAATCTCTCTTTTTATATATAGTACATAATTTTTAAAATTAATATTTTTTTAACTTTTTCAAATTTCACATTTAACTAAATTTATGTCGTATAAATAACGCAAGTGTATTATCTGCCTTGTTTATTTCAATATCTTATTAACCTTTTTATATTAAAAAAAAATCACATGCTAACCCAGTTGCTACGCCCATGCCCTAGTTGTAACTTATTTTAAATTTCCCGCTATACTGTATTTGATCAGTGTAAATCGTACTCGGTTCGCAGCGCTATCTACTTTTTTCTACTTTGAAATAGACCATAGATACTTTTGAAAAAACACCGAAAAATGAAAATACCATATTTTTTACAAAACAAACAGTGCATATTAATTAGTATTATACAAGCTGTTCAAAAATGACCGTTACGTCACAAAAAACTCACTAAATTCAAGGTAAAATACTATCCTACGGAATAAATTTTTACTAAATAACGTATGTATTATGTTAGCCATATGTGCTAACGTATGAGCTCCGTATCTATAAGACTAATGTTAGTCTTATAGATACGCAGCTATGTTCTTGTTAAGAGGATGTTCCTTCAAATTTTAGCCCTAATTGAAGTGGAATTCGTGTAATGTCACGATCATTTTTGCTCACTAATAAAAAATTACTGATAAGAAATATGTGATTATTTTTTTCTCATTCTATACAAATTTAATATATAAACAAAATTTCAGTTAACATTCTCACGCTTACAAATTAAATTAATATGATCGTTTAATAATTTATTCAATTTTATGTCACACCTACTTATCTTAGAGCCAGGTCTCAAGTGAAGAAATGCCTCAAAAAAATTATCAAAGTGTATTTTCAATCACTGGATACTTTTGTAGGGTCTTAATTTGTCTTGCCCAAGGCTTCACAAAACCACGGTCCACTGCCAAACCACTTGTGTGGGTATAATTTATCATATGTTTTTAGTAAATTGCTTATCAAAATAGCAACAATAGTTATTCAAAAACTTAGATTTCATTAAGAATGACCCATTTTCCCAAATACCTATTATTTTTACGGCTGTTCAAAAGTTTCTAAAAAGGACTGAGATTTTTTTTTACTTTGCATATATATTTAATTTGTAAACGTCAGAAATTCAATCGTTTTCAGTTTTTTTTTTTTTAATTTAATGGCCTTTGCTGCCGTGGCATTTAGCCATTTCTGAATTTTGTTTATAGTAAGAATAAAATATTTAAAATGACAATTTATAATTAAAGTATTATATCAGCTCAGTATCATGGTATAAAAATAAAGTAACGATCAAAGTATCTGTATTTCAGATACTTAAGGCGGCGCACAACCCTATAGACCTGAATAGTTTTTTATACAAAACTAATAATCGGAAATAAAATTAATAACAATTTATATATCAAAATTTGCAGCGAATTTTTATCTAGCTAATAGGATATTTTTAACTGTAGAAAAAACTGTTATGTAATTGTAAATAAGCAAATTGCATTATAGACGCCATCTTGTAAACCAATCGACGCATATTTGCGTACGATGCGGCAAATTGTACCTAAAGCTTCATTCTACAAATATGATTCTAGCTATTATATTATGTTGTATTGTGAAAATTACTTATAGTTATTGTACTTGGTAATCTATTTTTGCCGCCCTCTTGAATCTACCTCGGTTTTCAAAATTGGTGTTACGGGTAAAAATGATTTATTTTTCGTGAAGAATACGTGTACCAAGTGGCATTCTATTATCTTTAAGTATAATATTTTTCGACGAAGGCTTTAAACTATAAGTAATCAAGCCGAAAAAAATGTTGACGTATTATGTGATCATTTCTACACAAAACTATATAAATATAAAAGTTATTCGAAACCCATAAATAGATTTAAAAAATTACAGAACAATATCGCTAATGTCTATTTTTAAGTTATTGAGCGATAATATTTTTACAATAAATGTTTCTACAATTAAAACTATCATATTAGATAGATACAAATTCGGTGCAAAATTTGATGTATAGGTTGATACTAATTTTATTTCAGATTGTTAGTTTTGTATAAGAAACTACTAACCTCCGGGGGTTATACGCAGCCTTAAGTAACTATATCTAGATACAGATATAGTTACATATTTCAACCAGTGGCGAAGAGAACCCTCCCATAAAGAAAATTTAAAAAAAAAAAATTAAATTAAAAAAAAAAATTAAAAAGTTTTAGGTAAATCTTCAAAAATACATCAAATTTTTGTCCAAGGCTTGGTTACGAATTTTTTAAAATTTTAAAATTTTTTTAACTTCCGTTTCCGGTTTCGGATTTTATAAAAATGTTGCTCAAAGTTCGAAAACGCGGGGCCTTATCAATCACGAGGCTGAAGTTAGGACGAGGCCCCGTTTGCTATTTTGTTTGGACTGGCTGTCGAGACGGGTGGGGGTACATACTTAAGGGACTGAAATTCGTATTTTCATCGCTAACTTCCTTATCACAACGTAATCTATATTTTTGTAATCTATATCTAATTTTTTCATGATATTATATTATATAAATATCCTTTACCAAATATTTTAAAGAAATTTTATATTTGAAAATATCGGATATCTCTTTTGAGGGCGGTTACATATCGAGTATAATATATTCACTGCTGGCGCCTGGAGATCGGGGGTTAGGCAACTTGCATCGCGTCTGTGCTATATTGGTTACCAGACCAGTTCATCGATAAGATATGCGTAAAAATTAAAACGAAAAATAAGAAATTTTTATTAATATTCATATATTTTAATCAAGATTTTAATCAGGATTAATTATATATATATATTGAGTAAGGGTTGGCAGAATTTGTAAACAAATAAGAAAGAAAAAAAAAACGGTTACTGTATTATTTTATTATTATTGAGTTTTGAGATCTTATCAAGCGTCAAAAGACCTTACGCTTTAGGCTCGACGATAACAATCAAACAAAGATCTATATTCATGGTCTGCATCCCAAACTCTGGTGGTATTCAGTTGTCGAAATTATGTTAAATCGAACGCACGTACAATTCTGATTGTGTCATGTAATACCACTTTCTTTATCCTGAAAATTAGAGAGGTTGTAGACGATTTGCCGGCGGGATTAGTTTCTATTTTCTGTCTAAAGGAGGCCTTAAAACCACTCATAATACCGACAGTTATAGGTAGAGCCCTGCGCGGATACGTTTTTCTGTATCCGCATCCGCAAAAATATCCGCACAGGATTTGCTGTCTGTTTGGAAATATCTAACATGTTTCGCCTTAATTGGCATATCGATGTTTTAAAACACTAATAAATTTTTTTAAATTTTATCACATTAATATTACTAGGTCCAGAAATATGTTTATTATCTGACGTCGTACTGAGATTATGTAGATTAAAAAACAAGATGGAATTCACAATTATTCGACTCTTAAACCAAGTTTTTAAATGTAAAACTTTAAACAGCAATATCTCAGACACTTATTTTTTTAAGATATCTCACTATTATTTTAGAACAGCGATATTTAGAAATAATTAAACAGATTCATTTATCACATTTATGACCAATAAAGGAGGAAACAAGGAAAGTCTTATAAGATCAGCAAATTAAAAAAAAAAAATAAGTTCTTAATAATAAAACTAAATTCTTAAATTCATTCTATTATAGGGTGACCATTTTCTTAAGAAGGCAATACGGGACGGAGCAAAAAAAAGGTCCTCATCTCCCAAATCCAAGTGAAGAGCAAAAAAAAGGTCCTCACCTCCCAAATCAAAGTGCAGAGCAAAAAAAAGGGTCCTCATCTCCCAAAATCCAAGTGAAGAGCAAAAAAAGGTCCTTACCTCCCAAATCCAAAATACGGGACAAAATGTTAAAATGCGGGACTTTTGCGGGACGTATCTTAATGCGGGACAAAATGTTAAAATGCGGGACAAATGGTCACCCTATTCTATTATTAAAAGATGAAAGTTATATGACGATTTCAAGAATTTTAAGATATTTTTATTTTATTTTTTTAAATTTGATATGAGCTTCTATGTTTTTAAATGTGGGAAATTACCATGGTTAATTTTTACTAATATTTCCAAAAATATATAATTATTTTTAAATTAATAAACGCAATAAATCCAAAGAAATTGTTGTATCTACGACTGTTATATAAACTCTACTATATTTAACTATTTAAGTAAGCGTAAAGTAGGTTTTTATGGGAAGAGTAAAAAAAGTAAAAAGTGCCGTAACGTATTATTATTTCACTCTTGTCATAAGAACAATACAAATGCCAGCAATACATTTTTGGGGTTCTAAACGCGTCTTTCGTAGGAAGAGGCGTCCACTCGAAGATTTTATGTTCACGCGGATATTGCGGATAAGCGGATATGATATATAATCCGCATCCGGTCCGCATCCGTACGATTTAAATGATAATTTATCCGCATCCGCAGAAAAATGGCGGATATCCGCGGGTAATCCACGGATTTGCAGGGCTCTAGTTATAGGTAATTTATTTGGTTTAAGCGGAACTCAGCAGAAACTATTTCCTTGCAATGCTAAGCTTGCTTGCTAAGCTAGCTTGCTAAGCTATGGCCTTGATATCCTGTATTTCTGGTTTGTTCCGCAAAATTTCAATACTACCATTCAATTCTTTTGGTAAATTTTGGTCATCAAAAGTTTTTCGCAACTTGCTCACACGTCCCAATTTTGAGAAAAATCATGTTCCCTTTATTTTGATACACCATGTATACATACAAAAAAAATTGCATATTTGGAAAATTCTGCGTAAAATAATAAAAATAAATGTTTTAACCGAACCTCATATATGCCTTAAAATGTTTTCAAATAAAATAGAACGTGTATTTTGTTTCAAATGGTATATTTTTCACTTTTTTCCGTTAAAAGTGTGTTAAATTGTGTTACTATCTGCGTGGTTATACGAGTAATACCGTTCATCTTTTGTTGGTCACTAAAAGGATCTCTTCTTAATTTAATAGTAAAGTAAGTAGATAAACAGTCTGTTTTATGTTTCTGTTAAGGTGTTAGTATATCAGGTACCAAATTAGCGGTATAAAATGTAACTGTTCTTGTTCAATAATAGCCCTTTTTCTCTGACAGTCTTATTTCTGTTTTCACTGAAATTAAATTAAGTTGTAAAACGTAAAAAATTGCAATTACATTTGCTGCAACCGTAGATCGATACAAAATACTTATTTATTTACAAGCAGTTTTTAAAAAACTTAGATAGAGTTTATTTTCATATTCTACAGTTGTCAGTTAAATAAATTCATTCAAATTTTCATGTAAGTTTAAACAGCATTTTTTTGCTTTTGCGACTAAAACTAAAGATGCAAAAATTGATATTTTAAAAACAAGTAATGTTAGATAGTTTTAGTTAAAATAATATATACCATAAAGCTGTTTGAACGCAGCTTTTAAATTAATAGACTGTAGACTATAGCTTATGCAGTATAGACGAGCAACCGTTCAGATTTCTAAATTTAATACGTTGCACGTTGTCGATTGTGGATAGTTTTCTAAACTTATAGCTAGTGAGTTGTTTTTATGAGACAGACATATAAACACATTGGCTATCTCAGTCTATATCGGTGATAACGTGGGTTCAATCTAAGTATACCACCATTGCTATCTCGAGAACTATAAGAGCTACGAGGTTGGTTAAATTAGCAAAGAAATACCATTTTGCAAGTCTATTACAAAAGTATTTAAAAAAAAAAAAATTTATGATCAGCGGATCTCCAAATATGGAACCCAACTTTCTTATTTTAAATGAGAACATATTTTTTTTTATATTTTTGTTCGGAATGGAATAGACCATATTAGTAACTGCGTCACAAAATGGGATTCAGTGCTGCCGTCTAGCGGTTGGATTCCTTTTATTTGAATTTAGTTTCATGTTATCCTACATCATTGATCGGTTAATACTAATAATGTTAATTAAATTTTTAACTGAAAAGCATGAAGGAAACCGTGTAAAACCGGTATTGAATATTTTTAATTTAATTTTCGTTCATGAAGAGAGAACAAAATGTCGTTCTTGTTTCCGAGCTTTAAAAAATTCTGGTAGTATGGTATTTTGCTTTCGTTTTCGGATTGTTCTCATCCTTGATAAAAATTTAATCAAAGAGTCGAGAGTCGATAACTATTTCCGACTCCCGACTCCGACTCCTTCAAAAAGCTTCGACTCCCCGACTCCGAATCTGACTCCCCATCCCTGATTATAATTTGTAACTTTTTTTAATTCTTTTTACTACTATTTTTATTCATTTTATGTTTTTTATTCTATATGCTAATACAAATGTTCATCTCTATAAATGCGCAAGACCATTTAATAAAATAACCAGCGATACATTTTTACCAATATTTATTATAACATAGTGCCTATGAGATTATTGAGCCAGAAATTAAGTCTCAAGAACGACGTAAAATGCCTAGGATTGGGATGGGGACCACAAAAAAAAAAATCTCAAGAGGGGATACTCGGACTTTAAAAGTTTAAGAACCCCTGTACTAGAAGATTACCTGGGAGATATCAACAATATGTACACTACATGGAAAATAATTAGATTTTTATGTCTGTTCCTTTAAATTTGCCGGTGTGTGTAGTAACCTTTTTATTTTTTAGGAGAACAAAGACATTAAAATCGTCCCTTAATGCAGCAACTTTGGTATAATTTAATCGACCTCGTATCTCTTACCGTTCTCAAGATCCCCATGCTTAACAAATTATTTGGGACACCCTGTATAAGCTTTAAGCTTTGTGTCATATTATAAAACATGACGTGTTTCGGTACAGTGCACGTATTTTATACAAATATAATTAAAATCTTCACATTTCTGATGTGAGACACATACTGAGAGGACATGAGAGCTGAGACTTAAAAACATGTTTATTTGATAAGTGTCCTACACATACATTAATGCATATTCTCATTTGAACCTTTCAAACGCAGAACTTACCAAAGCGTTAATAATAAAAATGACATTTAAGAATTTTGTTATTAAGTCTGATTATTCGGTCTCCAAATATGTATGGTACATATATAAAATTATGTGTTCTGTAACTGTCGTTGATCCTCATAGCCTCAATGCCAGTGGTCCCCAACCTTTTTGGAAGGCGGGGCACGTACAGATATTGATAGTATTAAGAGGGTCGAATTGAAAAATGAAAATTTATTTCTTTGTGCCTATTAGTCCAGGAAATACGTAGTTTTTTAAAGAAAGTATAGCGGGAGTTTTGGAAATTGGTGGGATGATAAGGTCTTGAGGTGCTGATTTCGAGGTCTCTTTTTATTACTAAATTTTTTTGCCGAAACTTCGAAAATACCTCGAAAAACATGCAAAAAAAAATGTTTTTTTGCAAATATCTCCGTTCCATTGCAAAATTAGAAAATATTATATCGATACTGAATTTAAGAGAAATAAATTCTCTATAATTTAGCTTTCATAAGTTTTTTTGTGGGATGAACGGTTTCGCCGCTAGAGCGCCGCAAAGTTAGTAAATTTTTCGAATTTATGAAAAATGTGCTTTTCGCTTGATTAACGCAAAAATATTCAGTTCTGATTATTTCCCAAAATAAACGATTATTTGGTTGCGTAAACTTGTGACTAATTCCATTACTTCCTCCAAGTCAAATCGCTTGCTTTCCAAAAACTAATGCTACTAATAAAATTCCAGATATTTCCTACACAGATATTTGCCTATTGCTCAGAATGAACTGGTTAACTTTTTCAATGTTCTCATTATTCACACGTCCACTTGTGAACCTCACATTAACTAGGTTTGATAAAGATACTACGTTGCCTATCGAATACCAACATGAGTTACAAAGAACACTGGTCCCTAGGTGGAAATGACAGTATCCTCGAACTGTCATTTTTACTGACGGATCAAAATCCGGAACCAGGGTTGGGTGTGCGTTCGTTGTTTTGAATCCACGCCAACAGTTTCAGTACCGTCTGCACTCTATAACGAGTGTGTACACTGCTGAGCTGTATGCTATTTTCAAGGCCCTGTGTTTTGTTTCGTCAGAGCAAAGTCGGTCAAGTGTTATCTTGACGGACTCGCTGAGCGCTCTGAACAGTATCCAAGATCCAGATCCAGTGCATCCTCTTGTACTAAAGATCCGGTTGCTACTCCACAATCTGAATGCTCAGAATGTGAGGGTAGAGCTGTTTTGGATACCGGGACATGTTGGTATTAAAGGCAACGAAGCGGCAGATGCAGCTGCAAAAGCCGCCTCTTACAGACCTATGATTGATGTGAGTTTTGTTTTTCCAGATGACGCAAAGAGTCATCTGAAACATCTGGTTTTAGACATGTGGCAACATGAGTGGAGCCGCACACAGAACGTTAAGTTGCGACAGATTAAGGGAGACGTTAAACCATGGGGTTCTTCCTGCAGGATTAATCGCAGGGAGGAAACCGCCATCACACGCCTCCGTATAGGTCACTGTTGGTGGACCCATGGACACCTTCTTAGAGGTGAAGAGTCCCCTATCTGTGAGACGTGTAATAGTACAGGAAATGAAGCTCAAAAAATGACAAAACCTCGCAATTTTTTCGTCCAGCATCGATTTGGATAAAAATTTGGAATTAGGCTCATTTCACCCTCTAGTTCATTTTCTACATTGTGCCGTTGTACGCTTTTTGTTTTTTAAGGGTGAAAACTACCCCTAATTGTAAAAAGTTATAAATATCATTTTAAACCTTAATATGGGTAAAATTTGGTTTGGATTAGCTAAATATGGATCGTTTTATGCTTTAGAATACAATTTCATAATGTTTCAACCCTTAAAAATCAACCCTTGTTGGATTAAAAAATGAATTCATCTTGCATCGA
Source organism: Liopterus haemorrhoidalis (assembly GCA_963971575.1). NCBI lineage: Eukaryota > Metazoa > Arthropoda > Insecta > Coleoptera > Dytiscidae > Liopterus > Liopterus haemorrhoidalis. Next base: position 7,858,667 of record OZ020617.1, read on the forward strand.
TTTGCACCAAAATTTGAAATTAGGTTCGTCTCACCCTCTACTTCAAATTTTATATCATGCTCATGGGCACTGTTTATTTTTTAAGGGTGAAAACTACCTCTAATTGTCAAAAATTATAAAATAACGTTGTAAACCTTAAGATGGGTAAAATTTGGTTTGGATTAGTTGAATAATGATTGTTTCATGCTTTGGAATACAATTTCTAATGTTTCAATCCTTAAAAACCCACTCTAGTTAGAGCTTGATATAAAAAAAATCGCTCCGAACCGTGCTATTCGAATGTTTCGAAAAAAAATTTATTGGTTTTTTAAACATAGCTCCTTCATTTTTAGTGATAGAAAGTTTTTTTAAAAACGATTTTGTAGGTCTTTTCAAGAGCTATAAGACTATGTAAATTAAATTCCTTAAGATCCTTTAGTTTTTAAATGGGGTGAGTTTGAAGGGCTCGAATAAGGTGGTGTTCGCTTGTAAATAGAGGTTTTAAACGGCTATATCTCGCCAAATATTCACTGTACAGAAAATATATGGATAGGGAAATTTAAGTTATTAAAAATGCTACAATTTAGTGCTCCATCATTTTTTTCGTATCTCCAGTAATTTCGGAGATATTTTGAAGAAAAGGGTGAAAAATACGAAATCGCAAAAAATCGTTTTTTCTTTAAACTCCAATTTTTCTAAAATTAGGCATTTTAAATTGGTCAAACTTCTTGGGTGTACTGAAAATACATATAAGAAGAGAACCACAGAAGGGTGAGGATCAATTTTAATTAGGGGGGTAAATAGGGGATTGTTTCACTGATTTTTTCGTAGAAAAAAGTAGGTACCGACCTTATTTTGATCATAAGTCGCTTAATTTTTATGCTAAAGACTTTTTTGTTTTTTTGTTTGAAAGGTCTAATCAAATACTTTTAAAAAGATTCAATGAGTTTTCCTCGAAAAATGCAAATTTTTCCTGTTATTTGAATTTGAATCTTTCAAATTATGCATTTGGCGAAAAAAAGTTAACCATTAACATGCCGCATCTCGGTTCGTATTGGTCGTAAAAAAATAATAAAAAAGAATTTTGTTTGTTTTTTTAAAAGCTACAATTTTGCTTTCTACAGTTTTTTTGATAAAATGCATATTTTTCGAGTTATTCGCAAAAAACTTTTTAAAAACAACGATTTTTTCGTCGAAAAACTGTTACTTTAAACCGCGAATAACTCAAAAAATATTAGTTTTACGAAGAAAACGTAAAGAACATTTTTTTATTAGAATTACTTTTCCTATCGATTCCTATAGTTAAAATGTAGTAAAAAATTTCCACCCCCGAGATGGGGTGGCAACCACCCCCAAGGTTTTAGCGTACACCGGCATGATGTAGAAAATGATCCTTGGGCTATTCCCTACCTTCTGTGAAAATTTCAAGCAATTCCATGCTGGACGAAAAAATTGCGAGCCAAAATGCTTCATTTCCTGTACTATAACACAGATTTGTCTGTGTTACACATTTTAACTGAATGTGTACAGTTCGAGGATGTCAGGGAGAGGTTAGGCCTGTGTTATGACCTGTCAGTTGCTTTAGGTGACGACAGGGTACTCATGGACAGGCTGATACTCTTCCTGAGAGAATCGAACTTATTGTTTTATGTGTGAAGTCTTGCACCTTATTTTAATGTGTTTCTAGTTATTGACTGTGATATTCGATGGTAATTGGCCCCTTTACAGCCTCTTACCATCACCCTGAGTCTGTTCAAATTTTCGAACAGACTTTTTATATTATTTATTTGTGTTTGTCAGTGCAAGATTTCTTTTATTGAGTATGCGTATTTTTAATGATTTTATTTATTTATTTATTTATTTATTTATTTATTTATTTATTTATTTATTTATTTATTTATTTATTTATTTATTTATTGTCTAAATTTTTGTTTTTAATATATAGTCTAGTCATTTAGATGGGCTGCGTTAGGCGCAAATAGCCTTTGTTGCTGTGCGCCAGAAATTTCAACTAACTAACTAACTAACTCATTATTCACAGCAGACCAACACAAGTAAACGCGTAAACGTCTATCCTAGAATAATTTTCACTAATCACACTCTTCTTTAAACTATTTTTGAAGTCTTTGAAGAATCTCCGTCGCTTTTACACCTTCATTGAAAAGAAATTTAATGATTACACGTTGTGTAACCGAATTTGATCGGTAATAAAACTGACAGTATTGATATAGTCAGTTGCAATTATATATGGCATTAGCTAACATCCCTACATGGTATGTAAGGAATTTTGAAACTCTTGCTTATACCCTTTTCACACTAGAACTTTAAGACGAGTGAACTTAAAGTTCACCGATGTTTAACATCGGTATGCTTTCACACTTGATGTTTAAATCTCTGATGCTGTCATCAGCTACAGTAATTTTGTTCTTAAGTTACCGTCATGAAATTACCAGTTTTGAACTGTCTGCGCAGACGCACATTTTGAATTATTATAAACAAATATGGATATTTCATGTCATTCTACAATAAAAACACTACAATAAAGAATATATTACACCTGTATTAACATGTAAGTCGATACATTTTATCTCAATTATTGTAGCTCTGTATTTTATTAAACACATTATTAAAATAAATAATTTTATTATAAAAATAAGTATAAACTTCTTATAACGTCGATATAATACAGTATTCTTGTTTATGATAATATAAAATGTTGACAGCACAAATTCAAAGAGTATTTTTTTATAATAGAAATTATGTTGGTAATGCGGACGATGTTTAAGACGCAGATCTCTGTCTTAAACATCGCTTGTATTTAGACGAGGCCATACGGTTTCACATTAGCGTTTAAAGACTCATTCACTTTAACATCCGATCTTAAAGTTCTAGTGTGAAAAGGGTATTACATATCATCCATCCATTTTTTGGTCGGTGGAGTCTATTCTATTTTTTTGGACTGCACGAGTGGGATGTCAGGTCAGTAATAAAAAAATATAAACAAAAATGAAAGATATTAAAATTCATGACTCTTATTAGGGGTATATTTAATGGTAATATTAACTTTTGTTAAATAATATTGAAAAAACTTTCGGTGTTCTTTTAAATTTAAATTAATTTTATACTTCGCAAATTATTTTTAAGCACATATTACTTTGAAAAACTTTTCTTTATGCTACACTGTGTTGAGGTATTGAATATTTTAATTAAAAAAACAAAATATTGCTCCAGTAAATTATTTTTACATCGCCATTCAAGAATTTGGATTATAGAATTAATCTTAGATAAAAATATCTAATATAAAACAGGGAAATCATAAAGGAAGTTAATTTTTAGTAGACAAGATATCTGATGAGACTTGGTACTTAACAAAAACGAGGACTTCTGTGAGAGGTCAAAATCAACCCGATTAACAATGGTAAAGATTAGAAATTTTGAATAAAGCAAAATGTTCCATTTCATTTTCAATTCTAGGTGAAGAATTAAGACTATTAAAATTACAAGAATTTCTGTTAGTTCTACTCAACTGATTTTCTTAAGAAATTACTTGCAAGCCTTTTGCAAGAATTTATCACAAAGTATCAAGTTTTGTTTCAATTGAGAATAAACGATAGAATACTATGAATAAATTGGCAAAACTCTGATTCCAAAACTCTTTTGAATATACACAGTACGTTCTTTTATTAATGTTATTTATTATACAAAAATGTTGTTTTGTGTATTAGAAATGTATTATATATTTTAATATAACTGACAGAGGAGTCCGTGTATTCTCGGTGAAACATATTTAATATAAGATTAATAAGTAAAACACTCGGTTAGTTTCACAAATATAAGTTTAATATTACTCTTTACGTATTTCGGCAGTAACGCCATCTACAGGAGTTCAAGTTACTAACTAAACTTATTTTTTAACAGATACATTCAGTGGGAACAAATATTAATGGTACGGAATACAAGTGTAAACCATATTAGCAGATAAGGGAAAAAATGGAAAAAAGTTTTTTATCGATTTATTAGGGGTGAGTTGTAAACATCAATCTGGTCATTCATTAAGGGAATTCCAGAGTTAATATTTTTGTGAATTTCTCGATATTCTAAAAGGTTCAGTTTAAGGCTTTTATTGTGAATGTGTAGGATTTTAAAGTCATTAACGGAAAGGTTATGATTATTGGAGATCATATGTTCTGCTATGTTGGACTGTTCTACTTTTTTATTTTGGATGGCTTTCAAATGTTCACCAAATCTTGTAGCAAATTTTCGACCAGTTTGGCCTATATATATTGTTGAACAGTCTTGGCACGATGCTTGATAAACTCCACTTTTGTTGTGTAAATCAGTTTTATCTAGTTTATTATTAACGAGTAAAATTTTAATTGTATGTTTATTATAAAAGGCTGGAGTTATATTTGATTTCTTTAATTTTGATCCTATTTTGAAACTAATTATATATTTTGTCGCCTGTAGAATAGCAAATGCTTCAGCAGTTAAAACGCTTGTTTGATCGGGTAGGTAGAATTTTTTAATTTCGTTTTCTGACAGCAAGTTTGGCAGCAGTTTTTTGGTAAATAAAATAAATACCTCAGAAAAAGGAAGCAATTTTAACAGCTGTAGTATAGAACACGGAGTTCATCTCAAGTAGAGGTGTCACAATTTTTTTTTTTTTTTTTTTTTTTTCATTGGCTCCTTTTTTGCATTGACTACTCATCTATAAAATATCGACTAACATAAATATACCAAACCAAAATAGCGGAAATACCTTGTTCAACTATATTTCGCCCATCCTGTATATTGTAACAATACGCAATGTTGTCTGAAAACTATTACACTACTAATAATACTTAAACTAATTTAACGTAATGTAGAACGTTTTGTATTCTTTCGCTTCGTTTCTTATTTTGTAATGTGATAGAAAAGCCTTTGTACGTTAAATTGTTACTTAATGGGCTGAAATTTCAATGAGCCTTTAGGGCACACAAGAATAGAATGCAACTAAATAACAATCTGTAAAATATTATACTTCAATCATTTTTAGAATACAGAATGATGAAAATTTGAGGGAAACCTTAAGAGTTTCCTGTACTGTTTACGCAAGGAAATCGCTGTATTTGTAAATAATTCTTAGATCTCATAAGTAAAGACCTGCATATCTGCTGATTTTCTACAGAAGCGGATAATTTACTATTTAGACTGTGCGGATATATATATCGGTTGTGGATTTTCAATGTACGGTTACAATCGGATGCGGATATAGAACTAATCCGCTTATCCTCACTTTACTTTTTGTATAGTGTAACTAGTAATATCTCCAGGGCCGGCCCGAGAAAAAGCGAGGCTCGTTGCAAGAAGCTCGTGCGGGGCCTTCTTAAAAAAAACACATTCAAAATATTTGTATTTTGGAATATTGCACTTATTATTTGTACATATTAATTACACTAATAATTTATGAATAATTATAATTAATATTTAACAAAATAATATAAATAGCTAAAAAGATCTATAAATACCTATTTCATAACGACCACTGCCCATAGAAAACCTATTGTTATGAAATATCATTCTGAAAACAGTACTGAAATCATGACGCGACCCAGATGCCCATAGAACGTTTTAGACCGTATCCAAAAGTGCCTTATTGAGATGCGGATATAATTTCAAACTGTTTAATCGGTATGAAGAAGAAAAAAGTTGAATTATATCGATTAGGATGGACTGGAGCCAATGAAACAAATCATGTATAAAGAGATTTTCGTATTATGCTATTGTGCCAGTAGGTAGTAGAATTGAGGTAGACCAAAGCTTAGGTGGGTTGATTGTGTGACACAGGATGCTTGGTCTACCGGTGCACGCAACAGGAGGACAATAACACAAAATCGGAAGGAATGGCGGACGACGATTGAGACGTCTATGGTCTTCAAGGGCCTTAAAAGGCATACCAGTAATGATGACTAATTCCTTCTGGCATGTTTTTTTGCAAAGTTGTTAATTATCTCGTCATAATTTACTTTTCTTGCCAACTCAGACTCCATTGAAAAAAATGCCAATGAAAAGAATCGCTCCTGACTTATACAAGATCGTTAATAATTTTTTATTATTTTCAGTTTTGAAAACGATCTCTGTCGATGCAACTGTTACTGGAATTGTCAGTGTTACTTTCAGTTTTAATAACAGTTACAAAATTGGCATACAATTCAGATTAATTGTTCTTGTAAATATATTCTAAAATTGTATTTCTAGGCGACAATACCCGACGACACATTTTAATTTCATAAAAAATGCCTGTACAATCAATGTCGTCTTTTAAACACAAATTTAAATCTTTGCAACATTTAAGCAGATCGTCTGCATTGTTTATACATATTTAGTAGAAATAAGTCCAAATCATTTCATATTTTGTATAAAGGTAAACTGCAACTTGAAGAGAACCGTTTTGTCATTCTATATAAAAAAAAACTCGGGTCGTGCGGGGCCTTCCGAAACGCAGGGCCTTGTGTGGTCGCACCGTTCGCACCGCCCTCTGGCCGGCCCTGAATATCTCTGTTCGAAAATCACAATAACAAGTATTAACAGCTGCACCGCATTTATTTTTGCGCAATTAATTGAACAAGTAACATTACTGGTTGAGCTAATTTGAAGCGTTTTGAGCATGTGGTTTGCGTGACAGATAGATTTTATAGGTTATATCGCGTTATAACAATAGAAGAAAATAATAAGCCTCCTCCTGTATTACCCACGGATATAATTCATCACACATATACGTATAATTTTAAGTATTTTTATTTTTTTTATTTTAATGAATCGGTTAACCCTGATTACCCGAGTCCCCATTATCCGAGTGTCTGTATTATTCTTGTTGAACGCCAGAAATAATATTGAAAAAATTGTAGCACAAAAATACAGCAGACGCCTTACGGTTTTCCTATGCCCTAATCTGCATTTAATAATAAAAATACTAATTCAAAGGTGGCTGTGGAAATCTAGTCATTTGCATCTCGTAACTTTAAATGCAGATTGGATTAATAAATGCAAAAATTTCAAGTTTTCTTAAATCTACGACGTATTTTAAAAAATAAATGTAAGAAATTATACATCATTGTAAGGCAGACAGAAATACTATATTTTATGATGATAACAACTTATGGTGTCTCCGTTTAAAACAATAAAAGTTAATGTAACCCTAGAAAATTGGGGCATTAGTCACGTGTAATTTTTATGACGAATAGTAGCTAGTTAAAAGTCTTTGTTCTATTTTAAAAGAAATAAAATTAATTGCTGTCAATCATTGAAAGACTAAAGGAAAAATTATTACATGCTTTTTGGGAAGACCAAGATGGTCTTTCAAAATGGTGAACAATAGTTTCCGGCTGTACAGTGACGTAGGGCTATTTATTAAAATAATTGTTATCGGTACAAAAATAAAAAATACAAATCTTGATATTTTTAAAAGAAGCTAAAGATAGGAGATACAAACAATCGATAAAACACTATTATACATCTGTAATTTATTATTATAAAATAAATGATACACACAGGTAAATAAATACATATAGAACTTATAGCAGAAAATTATGACAGTACGCCATTGTCCATAAGTAACGTGTATGTTGAGATTTATCAAAATCCTATTAGTCAACTATATAATATGAATAGAAAATACTTACGAATGAGAAGTACTTGTGTTAGTCTTTGTATTTTGCGTTTTTGCTCGACTGCAGACAGTATAGCTCAGCGTTCCTCAACGCGTGCTCCGTGGACCGGTGCTGGTCTTCAGAAAATTCCTGCCGGTCCGCGAAATATTTCGAACGAATCATGTAGATTCACGAGTATGTAGCACATTTTTTAGTCGACTCAGAAGCTAACTTTTGTCCGAACCATAATTTATTTAATATTTACTAGCCTCAATACAACGGCTCTCGTGGCTATTTTTCATACTTCTAAAGAAGCTAGCTCTTTGGAATAGTCGCTTACAAGAGGAAGATATAGAAATGTTTCCACTTTTGAAAAAATTTTGATTGCTGCTGTTGTCAACCAGAAAGTCATATTCAAAAATAAGTTAACATTTAAGAGCATTAGCTGAAAATTTTAATAATTATTTCCCTGAAAATAAGGATCCTGGAAAAGGTAACCTCTGTATTAATATTCCATTCTGAGAAGTTATAAAGTCATGTGCATTTGATCCTCGTGAAAAAGAAAAGCTGATCAAGTTGTCTTGTGATGTCACTCTGGTGTACAGACATAAAATGTAATCATTGACTCAATTTTGAAAATCGCTAGAAAAAGAATATCTATCTTTGAATTATAAAGCTCTTAAATTATTAGTCATTTTTTCGACATCTTATTTGTGCATAAAGATTTTTACAGCCATGACAATAATAAAAACCAAACAGAGAAATCGAATGGAGGTTAACGCAGCGCTTCGTCTCTCAGAAACAACTCTGCAGTCACGTGTATCAAATTTTCTAATAAAGAAGCAGCAGCAGATGTCGCACTAAAAATTGTAATTATATAACACTATAACATATACCTATATAATAATAAAATACTATCTATATTGGTTTTTATTTGTGTCTTAGCTTTCAGCCGGTCCGCGAAATATTTATTCTATTTTCATCGGTCCGCGGGGGCAAAAAGGTTGAAGAACACTGGTATAGCTAACCATTTAAGCTAACCTTGACAAGATACCAAATTTCAGGTTAAATGCGTATTTTTATATTAAATTATAAAATAACTAAAAACTATTTTAGCCCTATCTTTTATTTATGATTTGTAAATTATGAATATAGTTTAAATTGTCAAAATAAATGTTAATTATCACTTTTTAATCCGAAAACAACAAAATATTGGCAGCCATTGTGGTCGTTGGAATGACGTAATTTCTGTCAGAAAAATTTGTATGTATAAATTCATAAAGCCTCCTTCCTTTAGGCCCGGTTTTTCCACCTTCAGATAAAATTCCAGATAACTATCTGACAGATAAGGTTATTTGTAACTTCATCTGCTGAGTAAATGTCATCCCTTCTCTCTATACAAATGTATCTATCGGATAGTTATCTAACGTATAATGACACTGACGTATTGGATTCACTGACTGGTATTGACATTTATTCAGCAGATGAAGTTACAAATAACCGTATTTGTCAGATAGTTACCTGGAACTTTATCTGAAGGTGGAAAGACCGGGCCTTAGTCTTTTTATTCACTGATGTTAGTTATTAGTAGTTATGGAAAATGAGAAATGTATGTTGCGCAATAAAAAAAAAAAAAAAACTCACGGTATGTTAATTAATATTTTAAAAGTGGAGCTTTAACATTTTTGAGTATGTCATTTGTTTTATAATGTTTTGCAATCCACCATTTTGTTTTGAAGTGATTGAAGAGCCATTAAATATACAATATTGTAAATATGTAATCTTCTTAAGATCTTTATATTTTTAATCAGGAGTCCAGAAATAAAACGAGTCCCACTCGTTAGATGTGTTTATCAGTCAATATTGACATTTACTGTTTTCACTGTCTAAATTGCAGATGTAATGAACTGGTGGGTCCCCGGGGCTAAACCGAAACTATCTGTGACATCGCGTGATAGCGCTTGCGTTTTACTTAGATAAATAATTGGAGGTTAATTTTATTTATTGCTTTTTATACTTAATTTGTTTGGTATTATTGCAGAAGATAACTTTGTTTTAGCCAGAAACTGGTAACCAGATTATTAGCATAGTCTATATATGTATAAAGTTGAAGACTGTACATTGAAAATTTTCTTAGGGCCGGTTTTACAATTCATAGTTACCTGTTGGTTAGCTCAAATCAATGGCTAACGACATATTTGCAATATAATAATTACCATAAGTTTCCACGGTAACCACTAGCCAGAGACTTAACTGCCGATTGTAAAACTAGCCATTAGTATTTTGACTTTGGTAGCTTTATTATACTCCCTCCGTCCGAAAATACAGAGCGATCAACAAATCTTGCTCGTTATGCAATACTTGACAGAAACATTTAGTTATCAAACTTATTTCCAAGAACATGTACACATAGGCGTACATTCTATTTTTATTACCTTATACCCTTTTCACACTAGATCTTTAAGATCGGATGTTTAAGTAAATGGATCTTTAAACGCTAATGTGAAACCGTACGGCCTCGTCTAAACACGACCGATGTTTAAGACAGAGATCTGCGTCTTAAACTTCGCCCGCATTGCCAACTTAATTCCCATTATAAAAAAATACTCCTTGAATTTGTGCTTCTCTTCTTTTATCTATGTTCAGCTGTTATCATTTTATATATCGAGGTTATGAGAAGATTATTTGCGTTATTATTTAAATAAATATAAAAAATAAACTTCTCCTAACCTCGATATACAAAATAATGACAGAATAAATTCAAACGATATGAAATTATGTTGGCAATACATACTAGCTTTACATGGAGATTTCTTCTTCAAGTTAAACATCAAGTGTGAAAGCAAACCGATATTAAACATCGATGAAGTTTAAGTTCAATCGTCTTAAAGATCTAGTGTGAAAAGGGTATTATACGAATTGATTATTAAATGAACACTATTTTTCTCTACACGCCAATGAGTTGATAACAGGTATTAAGTTAGGAGCACATAGTTTCGTTGTTCCTCGGGTGAGTTCGGGAAAAACGAAGTAATCTGATTGGTTCTTTGTTAAATTGGGATTTTCAGCTGTGAATTAGAACACAGTTTTGATATTTTTAAACACATTGTTTACTGTTATGTAACTGACAGGAAATTATGACCGCACGGTAAGGTATACATTACTTTAAAAAAATGTGGGATTAACGAAAGAAATATTTTCTTGATCTTTTTTTGTTTTTATTTCTAAATATGTGGTTGCTAGGCAACTAATAAACAAATGGCGCGCAAATAGTTTTGAATATGTCAAAAGTAATTCACAGAAAAAAAAAAAAACGCGTTTTTTACACAAATTAAAGTGACACCCGCTGTTCTAACAAAACGGCGATTTTTGATCAAAATTGTAATGAATTGCAAGAAATAAATTCCAAATCGACTTAAATCACAACCGCTAAATAGTCCAGATTTTAATGTATTGAACCTTGGCTTTTTCAATTCTATACAATCCTTACAACATACAGCTTCACCGAATACAATCGACGAACTGATTGAATGCGTATAAAATGCATTAATGCATTAAACATTCAAACACTTGATAATGTTTTTCTGACATTAGAAACGTCTCTAGAAGCAACCATGTTAGCAAAACGGAGGAAATTCCTACAAGATACCGCACATTAATAATGTAAAACTTCATCGTAAGAGATGATTACAAATAACATTACCATGTTCCATACAAGCTGTGACAGCCACGTCCTTGTTGAATTAAAACTTTGTATTATTCTTTGTTTTACTAGATATTTGGAACTGTAACGAAACGACAGGTCCGCCAGAACAAAGAAAAAATTTCACAAAACGCCATATAGTCAAAAGAGCACTAAATTTTACTTAATATAACTCTTAAATTACAATTTCTTTTTAATCAAATGAACACGAAAATTTACTTAGGCCAACCCTTAAAATACAATTTTTTTATTTATTCTAATTCCCACCAAAACAAGAAAGTAACCTAATCAAACCCTTAAAATATTTTTTTTCAAAAGAACACGTAATTTAATTTATGCCGACTTGTAAAATAATTATTATTTATTTTAAACAAAAAGAAGAAAGTCTTATAGTTATGGCCCCAGTTGTCAAAAGCCCCAATTGTGAACGGCCCGAATTGTCCATCGCCCCAGTTGTTAATGGCCCCAGTTGTGAAAAGCCTCAATTGTGTACGGCCCGAATTGTCCATCGCCCCAGTTGTTAATGGCCCCAGTTATGAAAAGCCCCAATTGTGAACGGCCCCAATTGTGAACGGCCCGAATTGTCTTACGGCCTCAGTTGTCTGGTTACCTTATAGGTTCCATGACAAGACCACCATTAGCCAGTATAGTTTCTATTTACAAGATCAAATCTCAGTCGGGATTATTAAAAATGTTACAAAAAGTTAAACAGTACAGCATAAAAATAAACGTAAAGTTGGTATACCTGACAAAGTGTTGGTACGTCAAATAAAAGTCTGACTGAATCTAGTTTGAAAAGTTTGGTAGTATGTGGAGCGCATTGAAAGTTTTAAGGAAGTATTGTGTTTCACATTATACTTTTTACTAAGGCCCGGTTTTTCCACCTTCAGATAAAGTTCCAGGTAACTATCTGACAGATAAGGTTATTTGTAACTTCATCTGCTGAGTAAATGTCATCCCTTCTTTCTATACAAATGTATCTATCGGATAGTTATCTAACGTATAATGAGACAGACGTATTGGATTCACTGACTGGTATTGACATTTATTCAGCAGATGAAGTTACAAATAACCTTATCTGTCAGATAGTTACCTGGAACTTTATCTGAAGGTGGAAAGACCGGGGCCTTAATAGTTAATACTACGCAAAAAATCCGTAGTGCTACGAAGAAAATATATAACGTAGAACAGATTTAAGACCATTTAACCATAAAGAGATTCGTTTTCACTTAAAATAACTAGAGGTACATTATTACAAATCTATAAGCTATCACTTAAAGCTTTAATTTATGCAATTATTACTTTAACAGTGAGGGTTTTCCTAGAGAACAAAAAGTGGTCCATATTCCCACCTTCTCCACTAATAAAAGTAATTTTTAAACAAATTCGAATATTTGTTCTGAGAAATTTATATATTTGAGATGTTTGTGATGAATTTATGTTGGAAAGAAATTTAAAATTATAACCACCTTTTAGCATTCGTTTGTGTATGTAAATATAAGCGTCATAAATGTATCGAACTGAAGCTAATTCATGGAATTTTATTTTTCTTATATCTGGATATGATGGCACAGAAAGGTTGACATCATTTGTGAAATACATTTCTAGGAATTATAATTTTTGGTTACATAAATATATGTTTATTTAAATTATAAAACAGCATTTTCTACAGTGCATTGTAATTAAAATTAATGTGTTTAAAAATAAATTTAATTACAAATAAGTTTTAAAATGTACCTAACTACATTTACGAGGGTTACCTTTCATGTTTCTACAAACGACCACTAGATGGTAATATTGAAATACAAGGTGTCTCAAAAGAAATTTTATATTTAGTGGATCGATTAAAAAAAAAGTAAGCCGTATATAGAAAAAATGTTTATTAATTATTAAAATACACTTTTTGGGGATTTATTTCTTAAAAATAATATCGTCTAAATGTAGACCCTCGCGTTCTCGGCACTCATTTAATCGAACAGTAAAATTACTTATGACGTCTCGGCAGGTGGACTCAGGGATTGCTGCCATTTCGTGACGGATATTTTCTTTCAAATGCGCCAGTGAAGTCGGTTTATTGGCGTAAACTTTAGATTTAAGATAACCCCATAGGAAAAAGTCCATAGGGGTTAAATCTGGACTGCGCGGAGGCCAATTTATGTCACCTCTCCGGGAGATCAATTTTCCTGAGAAAATTTCACGAACTGGCATCTTGGGGCTTTAATTCTTGCACCAATTGAATTTTGTAGGGGTGCAGCTTTAGGTCTTTGTGCATAATGCGATGTAATGATGATCTATGCACATTTAAAGCACTTGCGCGCTTCCGAATTGAAAGGTTCGGGTCGTCACGAACAGACTGATTAACATTCTCCACGTTTTCTACCGTTCTTGATGACCTAGGTCGCCCGGATTTTGATTTATCCAGCGTTGTACCAGTCTCTTCAAACTTTTTAACCAAATGTCGAATGAGAGGAATGCTTGGCGCATCATTTAAGTGGCGAAAACCTCGAATACTGCAGAATTTTCTACGCGCTACAGTCGCCGAATCACCGTTTTTGTAAAACTCTCGCACGCATAACGCGCGGTCTGCTCCCGAGAAACGCTCCATAGCGACTAAATTCCCAAGAGCCAGGCTACCGATTGACATAACCCCCGCGCCCCTCGGATACGTTGCGTTCACGCAGTAAGCTAAATAAATATAAAATTTCTTTTGAGACACCTTGTATATCATTACTATATTCGTAATTTGTATTTGATATTTGTTTTTGGAAATCAGTGACAGCTTATAAATTGAACCAGTAGTTTATTGACAGTGAGCATTTGAAAGTTTGTGAAAAAATGGATATTACTCGTGAAGGTTTTCGTTGAATGATTTTTTACGATTTTAGTAAAGGCCTAACTCAACATCAATGCATAGATTCACTTCGTTCAACTTTTGGTAATGAAGCACCATAAGAAAAGACTGTTTACAATTGGTTTGCAGAATTTCGTCGTGGTCGTGCGTCCGTCAGTGATGAATCTCGTGAAGGTCGACCAAAATCGGTTGTGATTCAAAAAACCATCGATGCTGTGCGCAAAATGATTGAAGAAGATCAGCATGTGACTTACCGTGAAATAGAGGCATCCTTTGGCATATCGTAGACTGCAATACATTCGATTTTGCATGAACATTTAGCTGTGAAAAAGATCTGTTCCCGATGGAAAAGGCTATGTTGATTTGTGTAAGGGAATGCTAACAAAATTCAAACAAAACACCAGAAACTAATCAACAATCCACTGTTTGGGTCTTCCAAGATGGACCGAAACCCACATAAGTTGTTCGTCCACGAAGCACTTCCAAAATAATGAACGCTTGTTTCTTTGGTTGTACTGGACATGTCGCAACCATTTTTATAGAGCAGTGGTCTTCAACCTTTTTCGAGTCGTGGAACCCTTTACAGTCTAACAATATTCCGTAAAACCAAAAAAAAAAAAAATAATAATAAAAAACAGAAGGTTGATACCTATGCAGGGTGACCATATTTCAGATGAGGATTGAAAGATTGAAAAAAAAATTGGAAATACAGTATATTTTATTAAATTTTGCTCACCTCCAAGTAATGAGCAAAAAAAAGGTCCTCACCTCCAAAATCCAAGTAATGAGCTTCACCTCTAAACTACAAAATCGGAGTTTTATAACAAAACCCGGAGCCCTGTGACACTGGGTCGAGACCCTGAGACTCCGTGGAATCCTTGAGAACCTTGTGTGGAACCCCAGGGTTCCATGGAACACAGTTTGAATATCGTTGCTTAGAGGATCGGAGAACAGTTAATGCTGAATGGTATACAACAATTTGTTTGCCAGAAGTCATCGACAAAATCAGGAAAAACAAGAAAAATGTTGCATCATTCTTCATCATAACAATGCAAGCTCCCATACAGCACGTCAAATAATTGATTATTTGAAGGAAAAAAACATTATTTGAAGGAATTAATGAGGAATTTACACTGTTAGTGTAAATTCCTGACTTTACTGGGTTAAGTTAAGTTAAAAATCACTCAATCTATTAATACTCTAATATTTAATGTAAACTAGACCGTTCTAAAACCACAACCAAGTAATATGATGCTCGTCTAAACATTAATTTAAACGTCGGAGTAAAATATATTCCACCTTTAGAATGTTTAACGCAAGCTTAAGTTTAAGATCTGCCTTGGAAAAACGGATACGGATCCGGATACAGTTTTTCATTTTTTGCGGATCATCTGGTAATACGAATATTCGGCATACCGCTAAAAACTATGTACCAGGGACGTAGCCAGGGGGAGCATCCCCCCCCCCAGGATAGTTTATCCTATATAAAATATAATTTAGGTTGTTAGAAGTTTTCTTCATCAGAGGTGAAGAAAATTTATAATTATATATATAAATAAATTTCCTATGAATAGTTCAATAGGAAATTTTGATCAAATTGATTTTTCGCAAGATATTGATTTTTTGTGAAAAAAAAAAATATGTTTTTAAAATTTATTGAGTGGTATCAAAAGAAGTTCTTAAGGCGTAGATAAAGAAACAGGACGTAATTTTTTATTTTGATACGGTTTTTTCCAAAAAGTACTAAAAAATCAGTGTCCGGCACCTTTTAACCCTAAGGGGTTAAATTAAAAATCTGAAAAAATTCTAAGCAATGTAAGGCCGATTTAGTTTTTGTAAAATATTAGTTTTTGTGTTATTGAAAAAAAAAAATGTTTTAATTTAAATTTTATTGTGGGAATATTTAATGGAAGCTCTTTAAGTGCAGATTAAGGAACGGTAATTGATTTTTGAAATACATTTCATTTTGAATAAATTTTGCCGAGTATTAAGATTTTCGTTGAATATTTTAGCTAAAATTAAAATAAATATATTTGTATATACATGGATAGAGAAGTTGTTATGGGTAGAGAAGAGGTATGTAAATTTATTTTGCAAATATCGACTAGGAAAATAAATAAATAACTGGCCGATTGCTGGGATTCCATTGCTAGTAGAGAATCTGTTAGTTTTTCATATAGTCGCAATATAAACAATACCTCAATAGGCGTTATTGTATTATCACACAGAAGCGGTAAAACAAAAGCGACAAAATATGAATAGTTCGAAACGAAATATTGTTAAAAACAACCGAGTGTGCCGCACATAGTATATGGGAATTCGAACTAGGGTTAAACACAATAGGCCATAAAAATTTGACCATAAAATTTTGAGGAAAAATATGGTCACAGGGGGGTGTTTAATGATATGATAAATATGGTCACAGGCGTGCGTTTAATAAAATGATAATTAGTAATATAGAAATACACAAAACCAATTTAAACGTGTTTAAAATGTGCATGCCACTGGTAACTGCCTGAAAAAATGATTTATTACTATCAGGCTTTCAGAGATAGAGTATAGTAGACTCTATTTTTGTCTCAGCCTCTGTCTCTGAAAAATTTCTATCAGGCCCTTTACAAAATAAAGTTTGCTGACGCCTGGTGTAGGTACACAAACTACTGTTTTCCATTCTGTATCAATATGGTATTATAACCTAACTTTGTTTTGTGTTTCTAATAATTTTTGCAAACTATCTTTGTCATCATCTATAATTAAAAACAACGTCATTATTAAATTTATGTTCAAAAATCGGTTTTTAATTATTTCAGAGTGACACGATTTAGTGGTAAATGAGATTTCCGATTAAAATACCCCCTATATTTAGCACATTATAAACATATAGTTGTTCCCTTTTTACACGTACATTAAAAGCGTACATCCATGAAATGAAGTAATCGAATACTGAAACACCGGTTCGCATACCGGTTCCAAACATAAAAGATAATTCAGTTATGTCAATGTGTCTGTTTTCGAAACGTGAAACGGTATTATCCGTTCGATGTTTGAATAAAAAAAACTGTTTAATTTCAGAAGAAATATAGCGAATAAAAACTTAATTTAATTCTTTTCCAGCATTTTTTTATTTATATATTTTGTTTTTAAAATGCAATTGTATTTTTTTAAATAATTAGATTTTTTTGTTTTCTATATCAGTTTCGAAAGCGTGGGCTTTATTTCAATGTTATTCGTATTGGTTCGACAACTGGATACACCCACTTATCAATTGTTCAGAATTAAATGATTGTTGATGCTTTGATCATTTCGATATGTGTCTCGAACTGATCAACTTTTTAGAGTTTCATAGTAATTTATTTATTTATTTAGGACATACTGCAACATGCCTTCAATGATTACACTGGTGGTGTCGAAATTAAATTTCGTACCGACGGTGGACTTTTAAGGTTAAAACGTCGTAACAGCAAGAGAAAAACCTGTAATAAAGTTATTATAGGGTTGTTATATCGTCGGCTGAAAATAATAAGGTTGTACAAGGTGTCTCAAAAGAAATTTTATATTTAGTGGATCGATTAAAAAAAAAGTAAGCCGTATATAGAAAAAATGTTTATTAATTATTAAAATACACTTTTTGGGGATTTATTTCTTAAAAATAATATCGTCTAAATGTAGACCCTCGCGTTCTCGGCACTCATTTAATCGAACAGTAAAATTACTTATGACGTCTCGGCACTCAGGGATGGCTGCCATTTCGTGACGGATATTTTCTTTCAAATGCGCCAGTGAAGTCGGTTTATTGGCGTAAACTTTAGATTTAAGATAACCCCATAGGAAAAAGTCCATAGGGGTTAAATCTGGACTGCGTGGAGGCCAATTTATGTCACCTCTCCGGGAGATCAATTTGCCTGAGAAAATTTCACGAACACGTGGCAGAGACATATTGGACGTGTGTGAAGTTGCTCCGTCCTGTTGGAACCATGTTCTTTGGTTATAGCCAGGAAAGTTTTGCAGTTCAGGTACCAAGAAGTTGTCTAACATCTCCACATAACGGTCTGAATTCACTGTAACTGCACGCCCCCTTTCGTCTTCAAAAAAGTAAGGGCCGATAATTCCTCGCGCCGACATCGCAGCCCATACGGTCACTTTAGGCGAATGTAGGGGTTTCTGATGTTTGCGTTTCGGATTCGTTGCACTCCAGTAGCGGCAGTTCTGCTTATTTACGTGGCCATTAAGATGAAAATGAGCTTCATCCGAAAACAAAATGTTGGTAAACGTTGAAAATCGCTCAATCACCTGATTTACGAAATTAAGCCTCTGACTGGCATCTTGGGGCTTTAATTCTTGCACCAATTGAATTTTGTAGGGGTGCAGCTTTAGGTCTTTGTGCATAATGCGATGTAATGATGATCTATGCACATTTAAAGCACTTGCGCGCTTCCGAATTGAAAGGTTCGGGTCGTCACGAACAGACTGATTAACATTCTCCACGTTTTCTACCGTTCTTGATAATCTAAGTCGCCCGGATTTTGATTTATCCAGCGTTGTACCAGTCTCTTCAAACTTTTTAACCCAATGTCGAATGAGAGGAATGCTTGGCGCATCATTTAAGTGGCGAAAACCTCGAATACTGCAGAATTTTCTACGCGCTACAGTCGCCGAATCACCGTTTTTGTAAAACTCTCGCACGCATAACGCGCGGTCTGCTCCCGAGAAACGCTCCATAGCGACTGAATTCCCAAGAGCCAGGCTACCGATTGACATAACCCCCGCGCCCCTCGGATACGTTGCGTTCACGCAGTAAGCTAAATAAATATAAAATTTCTTTTGAGACACCTTGTATGTGACATTTTTTGTCAAATGCACTTTTCAATTCTATAGAGTTGTATGTCACGTAACCTACTTGTTCCAATAATTTCCATAAGATAGCATTACCGGTGTCGGAGAAAAAAGCAGAAAACCCTAGTTGTATGTCTTAAAAAATAAAAAACTTACAAAACATAGTTGTATGTTAAAACATACACCCTTGTATTTTAATTGTTTTTTTTTTTTCTAATTCATAATTTATGGTTGTATGTTTCGAATACCTGGGTTACAAAAAATATTAAAAAGAATAAAACAAGGTCTTGAAGACTTGTTAAATATACTTAGAGACATAAGGTTTCTACGAATAAAAATCCGTTACCAGAAAACAAGGTAATCGCTTTAAAATCTATGCTGGATTGGATGCCTACTATGGATAAATCTTATTATGAAACAATATTGCCAAGAAAGTAAATCTCAAGAAAATAATAAAAATACAATTTATTTCGTTTAATTTTTTTTTTATTTCGAATGTTTCAGTTTCAGTTCAAATTATCTTAATTTATCTTAATTTTTTGTAAGATTAATGTTTAATTTGTTATTATTTTGCAAGCATATTGTTTAATTTGTGTTATTTCATCAAATAAAAATTTAATACGTGACTAACATTTCTTTTACCTTTTCTGGTACCTTTTTAACAATTTTCAGAAACCTAAAAACTGAAGCTTTACCTATAAACTGAATTTCCCCCCGATATTACTTTGAACTACAAAGCTGTATGTACCGTTAAGGTACTAAGTTTCGTGTTTTTCTTAATCACAAAGTTGTATGTTCATTTTTCAAATTGTTAAAATGGTATTATTCAAAATTTTGTTTTCAAAATAATGCGTTAATGACAATAACATATCAATATACAGTTATTAGAAAAATTTCTTCCTTGTATTGTAACCTTATATTGGTTTTTTCCATGTCAAAATTTTTAAAGCTTGTTTTCTCAAATGTAATACACTTCGACATACAACCTTATTATTTTCAGCCGACGATATGTTGCCGACGGTTCCATGACAACTGGGGCCGTAAGACAATTCGGGCCGTTCACAATTGGGGCTTTTCTCAACTGGGGCCATTTGTTTATTTGTTTCTAGTCTGTTCTTATTCTTATATTTTCATTTCATTTCGATACAAGTGACAGCGTACAAATATTACATTCGTTAAATAGATGAATGTAAACGTACTAAACCTGACGTCACATTTTCTTGTGACGTTTCAAGTGACGCAACTGCACTGTTTCGCCGTTTTCCCTATAAGTACTGCCCAGCTCTGATTCTAGCAAAGTTGGTGGACCCATGGACACCTCCTTCGAGGTGAAGAATCCCCTATCTGTGAGACGTGTAACACAGATTTGTCTGTGTTACACATTTTAACTGAATATGTACAGTTCGAGGTTGTCAGGGAGAGGTTAGGCCTGTGCTATGACCTGTCAGTTGCTTTAGGTGACGACAGAGTACTCATAAGCTGACCAGATTTTTTTTTACAGAAAAAAAGTATACTAAAATAAAAGGTCCTCACTCCAAAAATACAAGTGATGAGCAAAAAAAGAGGTCCTCACTCAAAAATACAAATGATGAGCAAACAAAAAAGGTACTCACTCCCAAAATAGAAGTGATGAGCAAAAAAAGGTCCTTACTCCCAAAATAAAAATGACGAGCAAGAAAAAAGTCCTCCTTCTCCACAAAAAAAAAAAAAAATGACGAGGAAAAAAGAGTATATTCAGTTTTTTTTTATATAAAAAGTAAGAGTATAGAGGATATTACTTAAAAAGAGTATAATACTTTAAAAAAATCAGCTGTGGCCACCACAGGACCGACCGCCATCATAAAGTACTTATATAAATTACATTCTAGCAGCAGAGTAGAAATAACTTGGCCTAATATTTTCTAACAGAGATATTATTTATCATGACCATGGAAACGTTACATATAAATATGAAAAAATTGAGACAAAAATTATTCGAAATTTTTCGTTTTATCAAAAAACGTCTCAAATAAAAGTTATTAGTTATTGGTTTTATAGCAACTTTTGTTCAATAAATTTTTTCGAAATATATTTGTGTTGTGAAATATTCACAAAAAATCTTAAAATCGACACGAGTAAACTCCCATTTTTAGTTAACCGATTTTTACCAAAAGTTGATCAACTCGTGCCATTGATGGCAGAAGCTTAAATATGAAGTTTCATAAAAATCCTTTCAGCCGAATTTGCTCTGCACGTGTACAGACAGACAGACAGACAGACGGACGGACGGACGGACAGACAGACAGACAGACAGACGGACGGACAGACAGAACGACAGACATCATGCCAAAAATAGTCAAAACGTTATGTAGGGACCTCAATTCGTGGAGATCCATCGAAATCTCGAAATGTCAAAATCGGTATGATCACAATACCTCCCTTATATATATTGGCGGTCGGTAAAAAGAGTACGTCTGGTCAGCCTAAGTACTCATGGACAGGCTGATACTCTTCCTGAGAGAATCGAACTTATTGTTTTATTTTTTAAGTTTTGCACCTTATTTTAATGTGTTTTATTATTAACCTGTGGTATTCGTTGGTAATTGGTCCCTTTACAGCCTCTTACCATCACCCTGCGTCTGTACATTTTTTCGAACAGACCTTTTATGTTATTTATTTGTATTTGTCCGTGCAAGATTTCTATTATTAAGTATGCGTAGTTTTAATGTTTTTATTTATTGATTTATTGTTTTTAATATGTAGTCTAGTTATTTAGATAGGCTGCGTTAGGCGCAAATAGCCTTTGTTGCTGTGCACCAAAAATGATTCACTAACTGATTCTAGGAAATGAAAACTGCACCACTTTTTATTTGCCAAATAAGTGTAGTAAGATATTAAAAGACCGGTTGAAATATAATCCAATATTACATTTTTTATTCAAGCATCTTTCTCACATTTCAAATGTCATTTTAACCACATACTTTGTAGGTACATTCAACACCGAGTTTTCGCGTTCCCTTATCGTAAGGGAGCGGTCTATATTCCAGCAGAGAGCAACAGGTAGCCCATAGATTGTCAAGTCGCATTGAAAATATTATTCTTTCAATTGCAGTTTTATTAAAACTTCAAGCAACGAGCACGGTCAATTGCACGACAACAAAATAAAATAATTAAATATTTTCAGTGCTCGTTCTTGTATTTATTTTTATTTACCAGGTCTACAAGTATGAAACTCAAAAGAACAGTAAAAGTTTATTTATTCAAAGTATGCTCCATTAGAAGTTATACATTTTTCCCATCTTTTAGGCAATTTGTGAATATCTCGCCAGTAGAACTCTTCCCCTTTCCCCGCAAACCATTCATCTAGCCATTCTTTTTTCATTTTCATATGAACAAAAGTGCTGCTCGGCAAGTGCGTGACCCATCGATGCGAACAAGTGGTAATCTGAAGGGGCCAAGTCTGGTGAGTAGGCGGCATGGGGTAGCACTTCCCACTTGAGTGCCTCCAATGTGTTACAAACTGCTTTTGCCTTATGTGATGGAGCGTTATCGTGAAGAAAGATTACCTTGTGCTGTCTTCTTTCGTATTCTGGTCGTTTTATGAGCAGCGAATGGTTCAATTCGATCAGTTGTTGTTGGTAGCGTTGGGTATTAACTGTTTCACCAGGTTTTAACAATTCATAATAGACCACACCCTTTTGGTTCCACCAAGTACAGAGCATTGTCTTTTTGCCAAAGCGATTCGGTCTTGCAGTTGATGTGGATGGTGAGCCTGGGTTCACCCATGATTTTTTGCGTTTGGGATTTTCAAAATAAATCCATTTTTCATCGCCAGCAATGATACGATGCAAAAAAGACTTTCTTTTGTATCGTGCAAGCAAAATTTCACAAGTGTTTTTGCGTTTTTCCATCTGCCTCTCATTCAATGCATGTGGAACCCATCTGCCGACTTTCTGGATCTTACCCATCTCTCGCAGGCGGTTGGAAACAGCTTGTTGACTAACGCCTAACTGCTCTGCTAGTTGTTTTTGTGATTGACTATCGTCTTCCTGTAGCAATGTTTCCAATTTTGTATCTTCATATTTTTTTGGAGGCTTTCCATGTTCTTTGTCTGTAAGATCAAAGTCACCACTTTTGAAACGCCGTAACCATCGTTCACACGTATCTTGCGATGGAGCATATTCACCATAAGCTTCTCGAAGCAGTCGGTATGATTCAGCAGCAGTTTTTTTCAAATGAAAAGAAAACAGTAGTACTGTCCGCCAATGCTCTTTATTTGGCACAAAATTTGATATTTTTAACACAGTAAAACAACACTATATGATCACTTTTCAAATTATAACCTATACACATTTGACACTTAATGATAACTTAACAAAACGCCATATGTGCTGAAACTTTGAAATATACACTCTGTTTGCGCGGGAAGTTTGAAAAAAATCAGCATTTCATACTTGTAGACCTGGTAAGTTTAAACGCGATACATACAACACGAGGTAGTCACTAGTAAACAATAAACAGTTACTCGTTCCACTAGTTCAAATTCTATCCTCTTGGTGTCACTTCATAGCGCTGTTGAACCCAATATATTAAATCCTAACTGTATTTTAAATTCTAATTTTTATTTGTGTAGCTCTGATGAAGAAATAAAATATTCCGAAACTGGTAAGCTAGATCTAGTTGCATTATTTATGTCCGCAACCCGTACAACCCTTTCCACACTAACCTATTACGTACACGACCTAGTCTACGCTGTAAATTGTTTTTAAAATTATTTGATTTTCTTTTATAAACTCCCATCTTATTAAAAAGGTTATAGTAATTAAGTTAAATTTAAAAATAAACAGGTTAATTAATTCTAAAAATTCAGTATCTTATATACAACAGAACCCTTCAGAAAGATTAAGTGAAGTGTTGTAAAATTTTCTCTCAATATGTTGTATTAATTGGCCTTCTTGACTCTGTTTTCAGTAATACATTGTATTGGTTGCCTGCTTCGCAATTATTAAATTGTGATATTTTAGGATCGTTTCAAGAGGATTTAAAACGAATTTCATGTGGAAAAATAAATGTTTAGTTTAGAAAAAAATTAGTTTAACGCATTATTAAAAAGGGTGGGAATGTATTTTTTTGGACAGCTGAAAAGGTCAAGTTATTAGGAATAATTTTTACATTTTGTTTTAAAACTTTTTGATTTTATGTTTCGTATGTTCAAAACAATGCGTATGTTTAAAAATAAAATCATGTTTGCTTAATTAAAAAATATCAGATTAATATTTTTTTTCTTCAAGCGGATTAGAATGCTAACATGCCGTAGAAATGATACATTTTGTTACTAGTAAAATAATGAAATAGTTCATACGAGGGTTGCCTTTTATGTTTTTATAAACGATCACTAGACGGCAATATTGAAATGTGTCATTACAATATTCGTAAAATTTTACACTTGTTATTGTGAAATCAGTGGCAGCTTATAAAATGACCGAGTAATTTGTTGATAGTGAGCGTTAAAAAAAAATATATATATAGTAGTAAAATATATGTTATGCCATGTGTTATAATGTCTGTATCATATTAGTGCCTAAATATATTACTGCTATACTGCTATTTATATTCCTATAAATACACGAAATTAGAAGGGCGGAGCTTATGACTAAAACAACCGATGGAAGCCATAAGCGCAATTTTCAAAATCTTATTGAACCTTGCTATATAAAACCAGTGGCGAAGGGAAACCTCCGCTAGACTTGCCCTCCAAAAAAAAAAAAAAAATTAAAAAAAAAATTAATTTAATTTTTTTTTTTTAATTATTTAGATAAATCTTCAAAAATACATCAAATTATGTTCTATACAAATTTTTGTCCAAGGCTTGCTTTACTTGTTACGAATGAATTATCATGACCATGGAAACGTTACATATAAATATGAAAAAATTGAGACTTGGAAAAATTTTAAATAATTTTACAAAAAAAATTCAAAATTTTTCGTTTTATCAAAAAACGTCTCAAATAAAAGTTATTAGTTATTGCATTTATAGTAACTTTTGTTCAATAAATTTTTTCGAAATATTTTTCTGTTTAAATAAAAAATGTATAACTTCTAATGGAGCATACTTTGAATAAATAAACTTTTTCTGTTCTTTTGCTAAATATTCGCAAAAATCTTAAAATCGACACGAGTAAACTCCCATTTCTATTCAAACGATTTTTATAAAAAACAATAGGGTTCTTCCCATTTAATAGGAGAATTTTTTAGTACCAAAACGAATTCTCTAAATTGAACCGTTCTTGAGTTATCGTGTATACATACAGATACACACACAGACACACACACATACGGACGGCACTTCGAAAATAGGTTTTTTGGATTCCCTGGACCATGAAACGTGGTCATCAGTCAAAATCTCGACATCGAAAATTTTCGCGATTACAATACTTGCCCCTTATATATTAAGGTCGGGCAAGTAAAAAGTACTGCATATATTTAGAAACCTACATAATGGTATTAGGCATTCGAATTAAAATTAACAAAAAAAAAAAAACATAAAATTTGTTTTGGCATCCCAAATAATCATTATTCACTTACTAAATACCTGCGAAACCCTAAAATGTGTGAAAATTCACACTTCACATCAATTTTTATTTTAAAATTTACAGTCTTAAGTCTTCTTTCGAATGAAATTTTCAATTTCAGTCTATGGTATGAGAAATATTGCTTTAATAAAAATATTAAATCCATTTATGTACTAGGATTTGAAAATGTTCAATTTGCTCTCCTGTAAATTTACTATAATATGAATTATAGCTATAATAGTACTTATAACCAGTGGCGGCTGAGACAGGGAGGCGCTGGGACAGTGACCTCCTAAACATTTTTAGTAAAAAAGCTAAATTTAATACTTTATTTATACTTCTTTAAAATTGCATTAAATTAGCTAGATATATCTGCATATTTTTATTATTATTATTTCTTATTCAAAGATTTTTCATATAAATGTTAGATTTAAAAAATTTAAATCAAGACAACAACGCTCTTCCGAGCACTGGGGACACTCCACGGAGTGTCCCAAGATACAGCGTTGCCACATGCAATATCTAATGTTCTTATCTACATGTGTAGCAAAAATTTACTAGGAACGGCAACAGCGGCGAAGGTTAGTGTTGTATGTATTAGTGAATTACGGCCGGTGACCCGTAGCTTAGTTCGGTCGTTGTGATTTGTGACAAGTACTTAAACGTGAAAATGAATCGAATGAAGCACGTTAGTTTTATTAAAATATACTGTATATTTTAATAAAACTAACGTGTTTAACTATGAAACAAAATTATTAATAAAAAATCAGCTGTGGCCACCACAGGACCGACCGCTAGTATAAAGTACTTGTATAAAATATATTCTAGGATCAGAGTAGAAATAACTCGGCCTAATATTTTCTAACAGAGATATTATTTATCATGACCATGGAAACGTTACATATAAGTATGGAAATTTGAGACTGAAAAAATTTTACAAAACTTTACGACTAATTTTTCGAAATTTTTCGTTTCATCAAAAAACATTTCAAATAAAAGTTATTAGTTATTGCATTTATAGCAACTTTTGTTAAATAAATTTTTTCGAAATATTTTTCTGTTGCTAAATATTCGCAAAAATCTTAAAATCGACACGAGTAAACTCCCATTTTTAGTCAACCGATTTCTACCAAAAGTTGATCAACTCGTGCCATTGATGGCAGAAGCTTAAATATGAAGTTTCATAAAAATCATTTTATCCGAATTTGCTCTACACGTGTACACAGACAGACAGGCGGACGGACGGACAGACGGACGGACAGATGGACAGACGGACGGACAGACAGACCGACAGACATCATGCTAAAAATAGTCAAAACGTTATGTAGGGACCTCAATTCGTAGAGATCCATCAAAATCTCGAAATCGGTATGATCACAATACCTCCCTTATATATGTTGGCGGTCGGTAAAAATATGGGTCCTCATCGGCCAAAATTGAATATTTCCCAACAGGATAAAAATGGAAATAGAACATTTAATAGAAAGTTTAGTGAAAAACAATATTTAAATACAAGTTGGTTGTGTGGAAGTGATAAATAAAATGTTTTTTTTTTGTTTCCTGTGTTTGATTTGCTCATCAGACGCATTTGAAATAAAGACAGTACATAGTGTTAAAGATATTAAACATTTCAAAGATATAGTTCTTAAACATAATGTGTCTCATTATGTTTCGCATTATTCGGTCAAATTTGCCATGCTGGGATCGGTAAATATACGATCTCAACTTGATACTGCGTATAAACGTTCAATTAAAGAACATAACGAAAAGGTTAAATCTAATATTTAAATACATGTGAATATGTGTAGGTATCTGCTTAATTAATAACCAAATATTTTATGTTTCTGACTACAAAGCATTGTCTTAATAATATTGCAATTTTAATAATAATAATAATAATAATAATAGAAGTAATAACTACAAAAATGATAATAATAATATTGACCATAAATCTTAATAAAAGTGCCAGATTTGACAGTTTTTCTTGTTGCAGAACATATTTTCAGGTATTTTTTATTTATTTACTTTTTTCTCGTATAACTATATTTTAATAGATATATATGGGAAAAAAAGTGTCCTCCCAAATATTTTACTCACCAGCCGCTACTGCTTATAACCCCAACAGATTATAATTTTCTTATACAAAAGTAACAATCTATATAGTCTAAGGAAATAAAAGATCCTGGAGTGGGTGTGTGGAACGCTATTTTCGTTTTGTAATTACAATCAAACCATGGGCGCTGGCAGAATTTTGTCAAGAGAAGACAAAATATGAAGGCATATTTTTGAAAATATTTAGTAATTTATTAAATAAACTTTCATAAATACAGAACAGATTTAGAAGGAATCATTCGTGTGAGACCGCTTTACAGGGTATGATATCCGAATGGAAGTACCAGTTGGATAATGATTATTTCATTGTTGCAGTATTTCTAGACATACGTAGAGCCTTTGAAACTATTGATAGAGGAATACTGATAAAAAAATTATTTAACTATGGGATCCGTGGCACAGCATTAGCGTGGTTTAAAAATTATTTGTCGGACAGGTACCAAATAACTAAAATAGGAAATAATTATTCATCTAGATTACGTAACAATTGGGGTGTTCCACAGGGAAGTGTTTAGGACCGATATTATTTCTCATTTATATTAATGATATTGCCAATAATGTAAATTTTGATTATATTAATTTATTTGCAGACGATACCTTGGTTGCCGTCTATGATAAAGATCTTAATAAAGCTGTAAATAGAGTAAATGTAGAAATAAATTACACAAATATTTTTGTTTGAATAAATTAAAAATTAATATAGAAAAAACCAAATGTATGATCCTCACGTCAAAATATAAATATTCTAAAATTAATATAAATACAATAAATATTGAAGTAGATAATGAAAAACTAGAACTTGTGTTAAAAATAAAATATCTTGGTTTTGTTGTGGATAGTTTTTTAAATTTTGATAAACATTTAAATTACATAGTAAATAAAATATCTCAAAAAATTAATTTCTTAAGTAGATTATCGAAGAAACTTTCCATTTCCACTCTTATTACCTTATTTCAATCTCTAATACAACCACACTTTGATTATTGCGGTACTATTCTATATTTAATGAATAAAACTTCCATAGATCGTCTGCAAAAGCTTCAGAATCGTGGCATGAGGGTTATTTTGAAAGTGTCAAGGTATACACCTATTAAAAGTATGTGTAATATGTTAAATTGGCTTTCTGTAGAAGACAAATTATTTTATGGAGCAATGTTGTTTATCTACAAACTTTTAACAGGTGTATTGCCAGAATATTTGCAAAAAAATATAATTTTCAATAAAGATGTGCACAACTACCCAACCCGAAGTGCTAACGACCTGAGGGTGTTAAAAATTAAAAGAAGTACAAATGATAACCAGATTTTTTGTAAAGGTTTTAAACAATTTAATAATTTACCATATAGCTTAAAATTTGAAAGTAGAAATTTAAAGCAATTTAAGAGGGATTTGTTTTCATTTTTAATAAATAAATGTTAATGTAAAGACTAAATTTCTAATTATAATATATATTGTAAACTATATGTATATTAGGCTCTGCCTATTTTGAATAAATATTATTATTATTATTATTACACTATTTAAATAGATATTACAGGTGTCTGAGATCATTTGAAAATTGGCTTTTTGTATAAAATCTACTCTATTATTAGTAATTTATTTCCCTGTGCACTTAACATACTCAAACTGGATAAACTATCATCCATCACAGTCAGGGCCGCCGAGAGGACTTCTGGGGCCCCGGAGAGAAACTTTCTTTGCGGGCCCCGGGAAGTGAGGACTTCCAAAATACAAGTGCTGAGCAAAAAAAAAGATCCTCACTTCCAAAATACAAATGATGAGCAAAAAAATAGGTCCTCACTACCAAAATACAAGTGATGAGCAAAAAAAGGTCCTCATTTCCAAAATACCAGTAATGAGCAAAAAAAGGTCCTCACTTCCTACGACCTCTGCCTAGGACCCCGGGCCCCAAGGACCCCAGGCCCCAAAAACCCCGGGGCCCCGGGAATTTTCCCCGGCTACCCCCCCTTGTCGGGCCTGATCACAGTTGACCTCATAGCTGAAGTAATAATAATTGAAATAATAGTGTTAATAGGTCTGGGTCAGACCCGATTTGTCTGCACACTTTGTTTATGTAGTTAGCTGTCATCAGTTATCAGTATTTGGGCCACTTTGTGGCGTTTTTATCAGTAGCTTTCGCGGGGAAAATGAGCACATCACGTAAACATATCTTATACCATGAGTTCAAAAATTACATAAGGGTTGGCTTAGCTTGTTGTCATAGCTTTATATAACAATATAAATTTATGACAACAACAACAGTGATGACAGTTAATTAATTATAAAGCTTGCTGTTGACATAAATTTTATTTTTCATAGCCAAACCTTATGTAATTTCTTTTTGAACTCATGGTATATTATATTACAAAAAAAAAAAACAATTTCTATCTACGCACAGTTTTCCGTATAATAAATATAAATACAGCCCAGTTACACTTATATATATATATATATATATATATTAAAAAAATCTTCTCATATATATACAGGTGTGTTTGTTTGAAACGGGGCACCCCGAAAATCTCCTTTATTTGTAAAGATACAAAAAATCTTCAGAACAAAAGTTAAACTACACAAAAAGACCCATCTAAAGGTTACTATAATAATTCTGAGGCACTTCCGGTTTCACCGGAAATGATGTCTACTTTTGATCTAGCATAGGGAATCGATAATTTTATATTTTTTTCCTAAAAGTACATTAAATTAGCTTTAGAATGACACCAATAAGTCATATTTTTATGATAACCATTTCAAAATGGCGACCATTTATTTACAAAATAATAATCAACATAAGTTTTACAAAGTTGAACGTAGCAAGCTTTGAAAACAATAAAAGAAGAAACAAAATATCAGGTTTCCGGTTTTCGTTCCGGCAAAAATAACGGTTTTTTTCGGTTTTCGGTTCAGTTTCGAGTAATAAATTTTTAAATGCTTTTATTTGTATTTAAAAATTAGAAATTTAGATAGTAATTAGAAATTTATTTTTTCTACGACCACTATAGAATTTACCAATTCTAAAACCAATTTTGACTACAGAAAGTTAATATTCTAACACAAGAGTTGGAATGTTATTCTAAAGCACTTATCTTCTTATGCATTTTGCGTGTATTTCATTCCATCACTTGTTATGGAATAACTATTCCATACTTGTTGTCTTTTGTTTTTGTAGGGTTACATTAAGATATGCAACGTTTACATTAAATAAATGCAACATAACTTCCTAACCTAAAATAGTGGCCGATGTGCGGCAAATTAAATTAAAATTAAACAAATAATAAATTTAAAAAAATAGTTTAATTAATTGATTAATTTGTTATGTAATATAAATTATTTGTTAAGATAAAATGTTTGTTAAAATAATTATTTGTTAATTATTTTTTTTTTTGGTGGTCGTGGAGAAAGTAGGGTCTGTGACTCGGTTGGAATGAGAAAATTCGTTGCTCATGTTCCACTCGCATCGAATTTTCTCATTCCAACCTTGTTACAGAATATACTATTCTACTATAATTTAGAAGAACATTTTATTCCTTATTTTGTAATAATCATACTAAGGACGCTGCCAGGGGGGTTCTGGGCGTTCACCCCCCCTCGAAATAATAGAAGCGCAAATTTTTTTAACTCATCAGTTAAAACAATTACGATTTTTTTCTGCTCATCAGTTTAAAAAACAATCTTAAATAAATTGTATTTTATATTCACTCCCATAAACATTATCTGAACCGAAATAAACCGATATTTTTTTTCGGTTCAATTCCGGTTTTCATTCCGACAAAAAAAAACGGTTTTTTCGGTTTTCGGTTCAGTTTCGGTTCGAAGCCTTGGTTAAAATATATAAATAATCTATTTTAAAAAAATATACCTTCGTGCACGAGCTTGAGAACCGATAATTTAACAAATAAAATCTTTTATAAGCAGATATCCCCCTTAGTCTCCCACAATTTTGTTTTTAGTATTTTTCTGTATTTCTAATAATATAAAAAATAACGATGGTGTCCCGTTTCACTGTTAACCGTGTGTAAATACCCTCAAAAACTACTTAAATTTAAATGATTGTCAAGAACTTTTAAATTAATTAAATTTTGAATTTGTCAATAATCCTTTTGAAGTTAATTATAAATAAAATCACTACTCTTCCACTTCATCCACGCCATCATTTAAAAAAAAACACGATATAATATTGTGAATTAAAATTAAATTATAAAAAAAGTATATTTTAAAAGAGCACTTGGTCATCAAAATAATTTTATTGTTAAATTTTTATTTCGTTCCCTTAATTTTAATCTAATATAATATCGCTGTATACTTAACACAGTGTCTGTGAAATCTATTATTCAGTAAAATAATTCTATTAAAATTATAAACTTACCTGAGCGTCTATCTGCGTTCTCGTAAATCACAAAACTGGTTTGTGCGTTATGCGCGTATCTCCAGTTGAACTTTCGGGAACGTCGCGACGGAACAGCGTCGGTACGTTCTCCGTACCTTACATATATACCTGGAAGCGCGTTGCGCAGTCCAGACACCTTTTCTATCTATGATACCGTCAACCAGGTACATGTGTAGGATGCTATTGGTGGGAAGGTAATGATAACCACCAAAAGATAATATAGATTTACTCCTATTAGCGAAAGATAATATGTTTGGATAAATTACGGTTTATTCTTTTCGCAACAATTTTTATTTACTTCTTCTATTCAAAATTATGTTATACATAACTCTTAGACCGGATTATTTTTCTGATAACTATATTTAAATTCTATTTAAATGTTATAAATGTATTAGGTTGTCAAGGATGAAATTTGTAGAAAAAAATTTATGTGAAGTGTGAATTTTCACACATTTCAGGGTTTCGCAGGTATTTAGTAAGTGAATAATGATTATTTGGAATGCCAAAACAAATTTTATGTTAAAATATATTTTTTTTTGTTAATTTTAATTCGAATGCCTAATACCATTATGTAAGTTTCTAAATATGTGCAGTATTTTTTTTTTTATATAGCAAGGTTCAATAAAATTTTGAAAAAATTCCTCTTAGATATATAATCTAAAAATATTAAGTGAAGGCGGAATGCTGAGTGTGTAGGACATATTTTGCTTTGTAGTATTCACTGTAAAATGAACAATAATTTATCATCTCTTAATCTAAGAGCTTTAAAAACAAATTTTATGTTAAAATATTTTTATGTTAATTTTAATTCGAGTGTCTAATACCATTATTTAGGTTTCTTAATATGTGCAGTATTTTTTTTTTATATAGCAAGGTTCATTAAGATTTTGAAAATTGCGCCTATGGCTTCATTGGTTGTTTCTAGTCATAGCTCCTCCCTTTGATTTCGTGGACATTCAAACAGAATTAAATTATAATTTCAACAATTTCCACTGGATATTAAATTTACGCTTTTAAAAATTAAATGCAAAATTTGCCAAAATATAACTAGAATTTTGAAAAAATAATTTAAACAAAATAAAAATGCAAAAAAAATAAATAAAAAATAATATTGTCTCTTCTCATGGGATTCGAACTCATTTTCTTGGGCAGAACGCTATACCGTAACCATTACACCAGGATCGCGTTACAATTTAGTGTGTTATATAACTATAAGTTTTCAACATTATTAACAAAAAAACACAAAAAATGCTTTTTTTTCCAAAAACATAATCTGATCAAAAATTCCTGTTGTACTATTCCGGTTCACACCAATGTACATTACTTAGAATTTTTTCAGATTTTTAGTTTAAACCATCTGGGCTACAGGGTGTGGGACAAAATTTTTTTTGCACAATTTTGGCAAAAATTGCTTCAAAATAATTTATTTTGCAAAAATAAAAATTTGATCGTTAATCCACGTACCAAGGGCTTTCATTTGATACCCTACTCAGAATTTTAAAAAAATATTTTTTTTTTCGATGAGCACATATTTGTTTATATTTTTAGGAGGATATGTTTTTTAGATGTTTTAGTATTTTTCCTAAGTGCGGGTCAAAGAGTTGTATAAGCATGCCAAATTTCAACTCTCTAGCTTTAGCCGTTTGGCTACAATTTTTACCGAACAGACAGACAGACAGACAGACAGACAGACAGACAGACAGACAGACGACAAAATGACGGTATAAGGGTTTTTTGGTCATACCTACAAAACCCTAAAAAAGGTGAAGTTGGTTGATAACTTACAAATATAAGGAATTATTTTATTCATCAAAGTATGCACCCATATTGTCTATACACTTTTGCCATTTAAGCGGCAGGTTGGTCAGGTTGGTGGTGTAAAACACTGGCGGACGAGGGTCAATGAATTTCTGGAAGGCCAGTTTTACAGCATTGTCGGGATTAAACTGTTTTCCTATTAAAAAGTTGTCCAAATTGCGGAAGAAGTGGTAGTCAGTGTGGGCTAGGTCTGGTGAGTATGGAGGATGATGAAGAAGTTCCAACTCCAATTCCTGTAGTTTTGTTATTTGTGCAGTGTGTGGTCTAGCGTTATCATGCAATAAGATAAAAGTCGATCTGTTGACCAATCTAGGCTGTTTTTCTTCAAGTTTTTGCATTATTTCGTCCAGTTTGTTGCAGTATATTTCTGCTGTGATCGATGAGCCAGGTTTTTTTTTGTTTGGTTTTGAAGTTACTTGTACGAAATTTGGCGAACCAATTTGATATTGTCTGCTGCGTAGTAACACTAGAGCCAAATACTCTATTAATGTTTCGCGCGGTCTGCGATGCCGTAGTTCCACGTAAGAACTCATACTTCATAATAGTGCGAATTTCCGACCTTTCCATTTTTAACAAAATTAATTTAAAAAAGAAGTTTTTAATACATTTTAGTGCATACAATGATTTCTTTAAACAGACGAGATGTGTAACTTTCCAACATAAAAAACAGTACGGTAAAATATTAAGCCAATGTCAAATAACAAGCTGTTAAAATTGGCAATATTATTAACTACAAATTTCATCCTTGACGACCTCTAAATCATACTCACATTGCAAATTCTAGGTTAACCCTTTACTGCATGAATTTTTATTTTTGGCTGAAATAATTCATGAGCATTAGGAATTGGTTCTTATTGATAGAAAAATTAATTTAAAAAATATGTTTAAAATCTTAATTATTATTTTTATGAAAAAATAATAATTAAAATAATAATTTAGGGTTTGTGCCATACATGGAACATTATGATTCTATATTCTGTTACAAAAGAAAATGATTCCGTATTATTTGCTCGTCAATTGCTAGGTGTTCTTCATTAGGGATTAAAAGCAGTCGCCTTCGAATTTTTGAAAGAAAAGGTCGTATCTAGTTTTCCTTTCTCAATAAATTCAGAGTTATCGTTGAAGTGCAAATTCCGCTTGATATCCTCAAATCTATTGCAGCCCATTACTTGAGATACTGCAGGATCAATTGCTGTGTATGTGGCATATATGAACATTCATGAAGTAACGTTCTGATTCAGTTTTAAAAGTAAAATAAAAAATAAAAATCGGAATGTGCCATATATGGCACACCATGCGGTA
This sequence comes from Liopterus haemorrhoidalis, assembly GCA_963971575.1. Lineage (NCBI taxonomy): Eukaryota > Metazoa > Arthropoda > Insecta > Coleoptera > Dytiscidae > Liopterus > Liopterus haemorrhoidalis. The sequence goes on from OZ020617.1 coordinate 7,893,831, forward strand.
AAGGGTTAAATTGATTGTCATTATATGTGTCGTTTTCATTATATGAAACATGAAATAATCCAAGCAAGGTACCTTCTCGTAATAGCCTAAAGGAACGAAACTCCCATTTAGTTCCGCTTAAACCAAAGAAACAGACTATAACTTAAAATATTTTCGCCAGTATTGAATAATTAATAATAAATCTTAAATCTATATTAATAAAATTAATAATTATTTTGTCGATCACATATTTAGTTTTTACACGTTTCAGATGTTTTAAAGGCAATATCTTCAAAAAAATCAATTTTTGTCTGTCTGTATATTTGTATGTCTTGCCGAAATTTACGCTAAAATCTCGAAGTGATCGGCGGCCATTAAGAGTCGAAACAATTGTTGATTTACTACTTTATTAGTCTACTATAGACTATGACTTGTGCACTGTTGATTGTCACTACAAGTTTGTCATATGGTAACGCGAGCGACCGTTCAGAGCTCTAAATTTAATAGATTATGCGAAGTCGATTGTAGTTAGTGCGTTGTTTTAATGAGACAGACATATAAACAAACATTAGCTATCTCACTTTACATAACCTAAAAAATACTGGCGCACATATTTCAACAAATTTCGGAAATCGTGAAACGAAAAAGAATTGCTGTAGTCGGGGTTATAATTTTGTAAGAAATCACTATCTCGCTGATGGCGGGTTCATAAAAAGTCACAAATGCTTTTTTCCATCGTAGTTGGTTTGAAAAAACATAGATGTCACAACATTCGTTATGCATTAATTTTCAGAGCTGTAAATGCTTTCTACTAACTTTATCCACAATGCCATAGTCCAGCGTTTCCCAAACTTTTTTGACCGCGACCCGGTACGAGGTTTTAAAATTTTTCGCGACCCATCTTATGAAAAAAAAAACATTTATTTACAAAACTAATTTTATTTTAAAGCAGTAGCTTTATAGTAATAAAGAATAATAAATAGTAATAAAGAGTATAGTATAGTAATAAAGAATATAGTATAGCAGCGGTTTCCAAAGTGGGGGGCGCGACCCCCTGGGGGGTTGTACAAGATTCACCAGAGGGTCGCGGGTGCAGGATTTTCCACATTAGCTGTTATTAAAACAAAACATCGCGCACGGTTAATAGTGGAAAACGAAATTAGAGTGGCTCTTTCTTCATATAAACCGCGATTTAACGAATTATTTGCGAAGAAACAAGCCCAAACTTCACATTAAAATTGATTTTTATTACATTTTTAATTTGTATTACATATTTAATATTAATATAATTTATTTTTATATGATTTTCGTGATTTATGTTGTGAAAATAAATATTTAGGAATTAGAGAAACTATTTACATTACATATTTTTGCTACTTTTGTGATTATTATTTCAATAAAGAAATTATTTACAAATTGTTTATAAATTTAAAAAGAAATTATTTTTAAATTTTATAAATAAAGGGGTCGTTACTGAACAAAGTTTGGAAACCGCTATAGTATAGTAATAAAGAGCACAAATACACACTATTCTAGTGATTAACTGAGGTAAAAAAAATAATATGTACAAAAAAAATCTTTTTTGTGTTTTTACAATTTTTTTCGCGACCCGGCAAAATTTTTCTGCAACCCGGTGCCGGGTCGCGACCCACACTTTGGGAAACGTTGCCATAGTCTATAGTCAACTAGTTTTAGAGTTGTGATCGCAACTTTACTTCAAGAAGATACTTGTTTGTATTTATTGCCCCTTCATTTTTTTGTTATGCACACCGCATGACATTTAAATAAAATTGGTTGCGGTATACGTACAAAATTTACTTACTGTTCAAAATCCGTTTATTTTGTAAATGTGTGGACGGGAGCATACAGCGGCTGTCAAACTGTCAAAGGTTTATGAATAAGGTACAATAGCGTGTAACACCCACCGTTTCTTACCACTGCAATCGTGTACATTGTCTAAACAAAGCGGATAATATTTTATTGTTCCATAATGTATTGGCTGTATTTTTAATTTATTGCAGATTATTTTAAAATTATTATGGCTGAAAATTTTGCCGGAGTAATGTTGAAAATTGTGTTTATTTAGAAAGTTGTATAGTGGTGTGTATAGGTGTGAGAATGAAGCGAAATATTGTACGATAAAGTTTATATAAATTAGCTTTCCTAAAATTTAGTATAAATTATAATTGTAGATAGAAAGTATATAACGAAAATAAATGATTTTGACACGTGCTAATTACATCGGAACTGCGATTTAATAATATAATAATAATAATAATAATAATGTTTATTGACAAAATTACACGTACAGAAAATGTTTTTCGTCAGTCAGGTACAATACATATAGGGATTTGCAGCTAAGCACCCTACCATCTGGTGAGCGTTTCATGAACTTGTGTACATCAGATAACATTTCGTTTTGTGTATTGGTTTTGTATGAAGTTTGTTTTTAAAGTTTTATTATAATCATTGAAAAATGTATAATACATATTGTTGTGTGCCTATGTGCAATTCATTGAAAAGAAGAAACCCGGAAATATCGTTTCATTTGTTTCCACTAATATCAGACACCGTACGGTTCGAAACAAAATTGGGAAAGCAAGAGGTTAGGAATCGACGCGATGTTTAGATAAACAATTTAAAAATTGGAAAAAAAGTGAGCCCTTACATCAAAGTTTGCTCATTACATTTTAATGATAGTGACTACAAAAAATATTTTCAATTTTGTATTTATTATCGCATATCTTGAAAATTCCTGTTATTGTGTGTGGGTTTGTAATGCACAAGTTTTTAGGCATAAAGCATAAATCTTTATGAACTCTCTGTTTTTTTCAGTGACTCCACACAATATTATATGCCCAGCATTGTAGATTTCTACCCCTTGGTAAACAACACGGGAATTATTATTTCCCCCAATATAGTTAAAATAATCGACAATGGAAAACCGCCATAACTTAAAACCAGATCACAAAATGTAGTATTTTAGATGTTTACAAGTAATGTCACTTCACAAAATCAGAAAATCCCAAACAATTATTTATTTTTTGTCGTTTTTTGATACACTTTTCGCTATTATTTACTAGTAAATGACAAGTGGTATCTGATTTAGAATGGTTTCAAAAAAATCCGCGTGGCGCTACGATCTTAAAATTTTTCCCCTATATAAATAGTAACTTATAGCTAGTGAAATTAGAGCAATGTAAAATATTATAAAATAAGAATAAAATAGAAAAAAATACATAAAATGAAAAATATAAAATACTTGGAGTCAACAGTTCCAATTCACACTATTTATATCAAAATTTAAAAACTCTTCAAATGTATAAAATGGACTAGATTCCAAGAAATCCTTGACTTTAGCCTGAAAATTATTTAATGTGAGAGATTTAACATTATCGGGCAATAAATTTAAAAATTTAATTGCAAAGAAGTTACAATTTCTGGTTTTCATCAATCTTGTTAAACCTAAATAGAAATTAGTTTTATTACGAGTGTCATACGTATGTACTTTTTCCACAGTTTTGTAATGCTCCTTATTTTTAGAGCCCTGCATATCCGCGGGTATCCGCGGATATCCGCAACTTTTCTGCGGATGCGGATAAATTATCATTTAAACCATGCAGATGCAGATCGGATGCGGATTAAATGTCATATCCGCTTATCCGCAATATCCGCGTGAACATTAAATCTTCGGTTACTTTCGGAGAAACAAGCAATTGTGTTCTGACTACGCAGTCCTCGGTTATTTTCGGTTGTCTGTATATACATGATATTTTGTAGCATTCAATCTCACTTTATGTTATTTTTATTAAGACAATTGTCCATGATCAAGACTGAGTTGAGACAATCAACTTAACTTTCTTTTTATTATTGAATATATTATAGAAAATAATATTTTGGACAAAAGTTTCCTGGTACACTTTCGACGTAATTCTTCCTACCTCTGCTCTAATTCTGGCTTTTAAATCTGATAAAGGTTTTTTTTTACATAAAACTGATTAGTAAGTTTTATTTAAATACCAAAATTTACCTACATAATTTTTTCTCGAAAATTTTATTATGTAACCTGCCAATTTTTTTATACTACCCGAAGTAAAAAGTCTTGCAGATCCCAAAAATTTGAAAAATGACACATGTTGCTATTTGAAAAAGTTGCAACGCCTAACTCATGCGCGAAATGGCGTAAGAGAATTACTTGATCCTAAAAATATGAAGCACCTTCTATCAAGTAACTTTTCTGATTTTTTTTTTAAATTCTATATTAAAAAAAGCAGCACGCCACTTACTCCCTACGAAAAAGAACGCTTAGGCCCCCCAAAATTGTTATCTCTCTCTAGATTTAAATAAGTTATTAGCGCATCTAGGCCTTAAAACTTTTGGGGTCCCTTAGGTTAGGTTAGTAATAAATAAGCTGGTAAATCCAAAAATTTTCAGTAGAGCATAGATTACCTAAACAGGCGAAATATGTTAGTTCTTTCCAAACTGACAGCAAAACCTGTAGTGCGGATAGTGCGGATATTTTTGCGGATGCGGATCGGATGCGGATTTGTTATTTACAAAAGCTGCGGATGCGGATCGGATGCGGATCATGGATGTGCGGATGTTGATCGGATGCGGATACAGAAAAGCTTATCCGCGCAGGGCTCTACTTATTTTTGTCTGTATTATTTTATTTTAGAATTAAAATCAGGGCTTCGAACCGTTATTTTTTTCGTTCCGGTTTTTGTTCCGGTTCAGTTAAAAAATATATATATCAGTTCGGTTCCGGTTTTCGTTCCGGCAAAAATAACGGTTTTTTTCGGTTCAGTTCCGAGTGATAAATTTTTAAATGCTTTTATTTTTATTAGAAATGTATTTTCTACTATAATTTAGAAGAACATTTTGTTCCTTATTTTGTAATAATAATTTCAAGGCTGCTGCCAAGAGGAGGGGGGTTCTGCCCCCCCCCCAATCCTCGAAATAATAGAAGCTGATTTATTTTACTTATAAGTTAAAAAAAAAAAATTAAACGATTTTTTTCTGCTCCTCAGTTCAAAAAAATCTTAAAAAAATCTTAAATAAAATGTATTTTATATTCACTCCCATAAATATTATCTGAACCGAAATAAACCGATATTTTTTTCGGTTCAGTTCCGGTTCGAAACCCTGATTAAAATAGCTAAAAGATTTTAAAATATGATTCGATTGAATCCAAAAATTTATTAAATACGGTTATTGTGTGATAAATTTCAAGCGTTTCTATCTTTTTATTGTTAATAATTTAAAGTAAGAAAATTTACTGAAAATATCTGTGTAATAAAACTAAATAAATTTTTATTGTTGTCCTTGAATAATTTTTGCACGGGGTGGGTACACATGTACCTACAAAAGGGCGCGTTTCGGCTGGTTTTGCCCCGGGCGCCATAAGATCTAACGCCGGCTCTTTGGCCCGATGCCAGGCTGTTCCTACGGCTCTGCTTACATCTAAAATATTGATGACTCGTCAATAAATTTTAAACTAAATAAATTTTTATTAAACGGCTCTCAATATTTATCCTCACACGGTCAATATTATTGATCAATAAAACGCCTTCAATATTATTGATCAATAATATTGGTAGTGTGCTGAGGCCTTAAAAGCAATACTGCATTCGAACACTACAGTCGATCGGATGATGATTATGTAGCTTTTTAATGTGCTGTAGGGTGTAGCTTTAGGGTGACAATTTTGTTGGTAGCCAAAAAAAATAACTAGACATGAAAAAAAAAAAAATAATAATAAATGTTCTAAAATATCACTCATGTGACATGCTATAAAAAATATTCATTCGGCAAAACTAGCAATATATTTAGTTGTAGTCCAGTAACCTTGTCATGATTATGGGGCAAAAGTTGCATCAAGTGGGGGTTGTTAGTTTCGTCATTTTTTCTTTTATGGGATATGCCTGAGATGCAAAATCCAAGTTTTCGACCTCGGCAGCCCTCCGGAACACTTTTGAATTTCTCAAAAACTACTAAATTTTCGAACTTTTTTCGGTTTCTTACCATTATGACCATAAAGGAACACGTTTTTGACAAACATTATTCAATGCATTTTTAAACTAGATTAAATTTGCTACAATTTAAGACCAGAATGGGTTCAGTAGCTTCAATAGTTTCTGAGACACAGCTTTTCAAAATTTGAAAAAATCTCCAAACTTGAAATTTTTTTTTTTTTTCTTTGCATTTTTCGAAGAAAACTCATTGAATCTTTTTTAAAGTATTTGATTAGACCTTTCAAACAAAAAAAAAAAAAAGTCTCTAGTATAAAAATTAAGCGACTTATGATCAAAATAAGGTCGGTACCTACTTTTTTCTACGAAAAAATCAGTGAAAACAACCCCCTATTTACCCCCCTAATTAAAATTGATCCTCCCCCACTGTGGTTCTCTTCATATATGTATTTCCAGTACACCCAAGAAGTTTGACCAATTTAAAATGCCTAATTTTAGAAAAATTGGAGTTTAAAGAAAAAACGATTTTTTGCGATTTCGTATTTTTCACCCTTTTCTTCAAAATATCTCCGAAATTACTGGAGCAACAAAAAAAATGATAGAGCTCTAAATTGTAGCTTTTTTAATGACTTAAATTTCCCTGTGCATATATTTTCTGTACAGTGAATATTTGGCGAGATATAGCCGTTTAAAACCTCTATTTACAAGCGAACACCACCTTATTCGAGCCTTTCAAACTCACCCCATTTAAAAACTAAGGGATCTTAAGGAATTTAATTTACACAGTCTTATAGCTCTTGAAAAGCCCTACAAAATCGTTTTTGAAAAAACTTTCTATCACTAAATATGAAGGAGCTATGTTTAAAAAACCAATAAATTTTTTTTCGAAACATCTACATAACCAGTATTTTCGGCAGCAATATAAGGTTTTGTAATGTTATTATATAATTTTTGACAATAAGGAGTAGTTTTCACTTCTAAAAATAAACAGTGCCCATGAGCATGTTATAGCATACAATTTTCAAGTTTGGAGATTATTTCAAACTTTGAAAAGCTGTATCTCGGAAACTATTAAGACTACCGAGCCCATTTTGGTCTCAAATTGTAGAAAATTTAATCTAGTTTAAAAATGCATAGAATGGTGTTTGTCGAAAACATGCTCCTTTATGGTCAAAATGGGCAGAAACCGAAAAGAGTGCGAAAATTTAGCAGTTTTTGCGAAATTCAAAAGTGTTCCGGAAGGCTGCCGAGGTCGAAAACCTGGATTTTGCATCTCAGGCACAACCCATACAAGAAAAAAAAAACGAAACTAACTACCCCCACTTGATGCAACTTATGATTTACTAGGTTACTGGACTATTGATGTAAAAGTATAATTTTTTTTTTTATGTTTAATTTTGGCAACCTAATCAAAAAATATAATGGTCAACCCATATGAGAAAACATCATGAATAGATTATTGTTAATAATATCCGGTATTTTAATTTCTAATAACGCAGATGTTATCAATGTAATAAAATAAATAAATAAATATATTTCGGTTAATTAAAAGGTGTAAATTTATCAATAAATGCAACATCAAAACAATAGTATGAAAATTGTAAACAATAAATCAAAGGCTTACGAAAAAGGGGCTTACCAACCTTATCACTAAATACCAACATGAAATGTAATAATGACATGTTTCCACCATATGTTATATAATAATTAGCAAATGCTGCACTTTTATAAGGGGTCTTTTGCGTACTATTTTTATAATTACTTAATATCAAACAAATCACGCTAATCTTTGTTTGTATTAGTAATCACTCTCAGATTTTCAAACATTTCCTGAATTATATTAAAAAATTAGTAAACTATTGAAATAGACCTGCGCACATTGATGAAGATTGTATGGTTGTTGTATTGTTATTAAGTAAAATGGGAGAAAATATGGCTGCACGACAAAATATGTATCTCGAACGATAAATCTTACACGATAAAATATGTACTGAGCACGACAAATCACGTCATTATAACAAATGAATTCACGATAAATTAGGTTCTTTGCACGACAGAAGATGGCATTTGAACGGGGCAGTTGTAGTTAACATTAATTTAAATTTGGACAGTTGGGTAAATGTATCAAAAAATTGAAAAAATAATTCTCTTGTAAAAAAACCATGAGAACACGGCCGACTTAAAAATTAATGGCAACACTTTTGAGAGAGTTTCTACTTTCAAATACTTCGGCACCATGATAAATCAAGTGAATATGATACAGCAGGAAATAACGAATAGAATTAAAGCTGCTAATGCATCGTATTTTGCACTTGATCCCCTCTTCAAAACGAAACTCAAGTTATAGTACGTCCCGTACTTATGTATGGCTCCGAAACATGGACCTTAACAAAGCGAGATCGACAACACATAGTTTTCGAAAATAAAATATTACGCAGAATCTTTGGTACACCATTGGTACTCCATACACCATTAATTTGAATCAGAAATTAATGGTGTATGGAGAATCCGTAAGAACAAAGATATCCGAGAACTGTACTCAAGACCGAGTATCAAACAAGAACTGAGAGGCAGACGATTACAGTGGCTGCAGTCCCCCCCCCCTAACAATTTTTAAACATGTAGTTTTCATTTACAAAAATGGAAAATTGTGATACCATTATTTTTTATATCGTATTATGATATTTAGTCAATGTGTTTTATAATTTAAATAGGGCTACCATACGTTCCGGTTTGACCGGGACAGTCCCGGTTTTCAGCCCTTGTTCCGGTTGGTATACAAATATGTCGGTTAAATTTACTAGTTTTTTGATGTCTTGATTTTTAAGATTTGGATTTTTAATTGAGTATTCAAATAAACCACAAAACAGTAGCTGACTATACTTACAAAGCAATCTTAATGAAAGTCATAGAATGGGAGCATTTTTTTTTTTTATGACATGCAGCACGAATTTAATTTTATTTATTGTGATTTTGGTTATGAACGATTTTGACAGATTTTTTCTGTTAATTTCTGTATTTCTTTAGTTATAAGAAAGAATTATTTTTGAATAAGAGTTTAATTTTATTTACTGTGATCTTTGTTAGTACATGATTGATATTCTTTGTTAATTGTTATTGTTCGTTAGTTATATTATAAGAAATAATTACTTTTAAAGTTTAATTTCATTTACTGTGATTTTGGCTATGACTGATTTTCTGTTAATCTTTGACAATAAATAGTTTATTATGAAAGAAATTTAATTTAAAAATAATCATAAAACTTTTTTAAAAATTAGCCCCCCCCCTGATAAGTTTCTGGATACGCCGTTGATTATTATTAATTAGTTTATCCGGAAATTGTTGTTTTCACAAATATAATTTGCAGCTTTAACAATCATGCTTTTTTTTCAGCTATGGCTTCTAGTAATGATTTTGACTACACCAGCCGTCTTGCTTTCTTAGCAGAATGGTTCGACTTAGACGGTGGACACATTTTTAATTTCAACATGAATTTTTACCCCTACGACAACAGCGTCGAATTATATGAAAGGAACAGCAATAAAGCTTTTTTAAGAAGAACCCTTGTAGATGGTATCTCCATAAAAGACATGTTTTTGGGCAATACTGTCAGAATATACAGCAGACAGGTGAGCTATTTAAAATGCATTTTTCTTCTTCTTCTTCTTCTTCTGATTTGTTGGCTTTGGTGAGGTCACCATTCCGCCAAAATGCATTTTTAAATGCAATTATTGCTATAATTTTTATTGCTACAACAATGCAAATGTTGATAAAATATTATGATAAAGTGATTGCTGTATTTTTTTAGATTAATATTTTGGATTATGCAGACGAAAAGACTAGAAAACTGATTTCGAAAAAAACGGAAAAAACTTTTCTAATTTTAAAACCAACTGTAATCAAAGATATGGCACCTATCATTTGTACTATTATTGAAAAGGGTTTTAAAGTAAGTAAAATATGCAATAACAATATCATTTCGTCTATTTTTAAACTAGGAGGCGTAAATTCAAAAGTCATATTTACACTATAACAAAGCACCAGAAAATCCACTTACTTCTTTTTGTGGAATAATACAATAAAATAGCGTTCTAGTGTGATGTGTCTTTTATGGCGTATCACAGTAGAACTCTATCCAAGTTTGACTTTTGTAGTTTTTTTTTTTTCTGGATTCACGTCTTTAGGTTTTGAATTATCACACAATATTATTTAAGACTTGGAATTTTTTTGTTTGCGCATGCGTACATCATGTTATTATGACAATTGACAGTTTTACTTTGAAAAGTTTATAGGGGAAACTTTTTAAGATCGCAGCGCCATATGCGGCAACGCTGGAACACTCGAAAGTGATATTAAACTATTACTCGTGTATTTGTTTACATTGTAAAAATGAACATGAGTTGTACTTTTCCTGTTTTCCGAGCTTTTTTTTTATTTAAAGGTAATCTACGATTTACAAGATATGTAATAATATACTATTCTAAAGAAATTTCAAGGAAATTTTTAGTTTTTCATTGTATTTTTAATTCTTTTTGACTGTTTGTCAATATAATAGCAACAAAAATATGGTAAATATATTAGTAAAAATTAATATCTCTGCCTGAAAAAGTAGAAGGGCCTTTTAATATATCAACTGATGATTTAGGCAAATTTTACGCATTTTTGGGGTGAGGTACAGTCTGTTCCAAACGGTTAAGCGGAACTAAATTTTGCAATCTAGTTACTTTCATCGTTTAAATCGTGCTTTTCGACCGTTTTGTTTAAGCTTTGTAAATCATACTTACAATAAACATTTTTGGTTAAGGTTAATATTATTTTAAAATGTCATTTTCTTTATATTTTGATTTTTTGTGTCATTTTTAATACAAATTTCCCATTTATTTATTTTTTTGTCATTAAAATATATAAAAAAAATAATTTAATTTTGACATAGGTCATTCGTTTCCATGGTTTCATTGTTGTAGTTTTAAATTTTGACATTCCAACGTGAAAAATGAAATGACCCAAGCAAGGTCCCTTGTCGTGACAACCTAAAAGAACGAAATTCCCATTTAGTTCTGCCTAAGCGTTTGAAACAGACTGTAAGTGCTTTTTTCAGTCTTTTCTTGGACGTAAAGAATCACTTTCCATAAAATGCAACGAGCAAACATGCATGCATGGGCTTGGATTTTTGCCCATTTTTAGTTTTTGGGTCCATAAAAACCTACGATCCACATTCTCTCTGCCTCCAAACGTCGTTTCAATTGATATTATTTTCGATTTAGGTAAACTATGGAATGTTTAAAAGGGATTCTTTCTTATTCACGATTTACATTGCCGCACACAACAAAATTGATTGTTTTTTTTTCCATGATTAACAAAAATAAAACACAATCAACAAAAAAACAAGTATTTCTCCATGGAACAAAACAAAACAATGTCACTTTCGTATCTTTCGCAAATTGCCACCAGATGTCAGGGCGCTTAAGAAGTTTCCCCTATTTGTGAGGTTTCACTAAATTAATAAGTTGTTTTTCCAAAATCTTTTTTTTTTAATATCATATTCGAAAATAGCAATTATACAACAAACTAACCCTAACGTAAACAAAAGACAAAGACGCAACAGCTGAGAGCGAGAGAACACCTGTTGTCGCACCCGCTTTTTGAGAAACCTGGATAGACATAGAAATAAGGATAAGACAGAGAAATTGAATCATGTTCCATTTGCCTAGTCTTTAAAACAAGGTTTTTTTTTTAAACTATCACACAAAAATGACTGATTCGAATGTAAAAACTTTAATTTTCCAAGTCTAGACGTTAACATAGGCGCCCGCAGAAATTATTCTAGGGAGGGGGCAAGACCAAAACATAGATATAGATGTCATATTCCAGGGGTGCCCAAGCCTTCGAGTTTTCGGAGCCAATTTGTGAAATGCTGAAATGTAAAAGAGCCACGAACGTTCAAAACACAACCACGGTTGATTTTTATAAATCATAAAATTATTTAATTATAATTAAACATATACATATGTCAATATCTAAATATAACCATATAAATATAATTGTAAAGGAACTTCAGTTTTCGTCTATTAGTAAATCTGGAAATATGATAGATGATAACTATATATGTATTTCATATAAGCTTAGTATATTATAGTTTAATAATATATTTTTTTTAAATAATGTTATAAATGTGTGAGGAGCCGCATTGAACGAAACGAAGAGCCGCATGCGGCTCGCGAGCCGCAGTTTGGGCATGTGTGTCATATTCGAACAATGCTTTCCACGTGGCGGGTCTGGGAACGATCCCCGCTGAGGATAAACATTTATTTTCTAGTTAAAAATGTGTTCTCTATAGTTAAAAATCATCGATTTAGTAAATAAGAACTATCCTGGCTAATGGCCAAAGTTGCTAAAGCAAAAATATAATAATAAACAATCGTTTTTTCTTTTTTATGAATTTTATATTTAAATATATATATATATATATATTTTCTAAGATACAAATTGGTAATTGGTTCCGAAATCCAGAGGGGGGCAACTGACCCATCTTGCCCCCCATTGCGGGCGCCTATGGACGTTAATATTAACTTTAGTGTGATAAGGCCTTTATATTCACTATAATAATTATAGTTTTGTACTATATAATTATTAGAAAATCTTGAAATAATTTTATAACTATTATTCGACGATAACACAGCAATCACCTGACGCTTTAGTTATGGCGGAGTAAAATTGTTATTTTTGGGCGAAAATTTTAAAGGATTCTCCTATTTTTAAAATAGACTATAATAATATTCATAATGTGTTATTCTATTATTATATTATTTTCAATTCGTACTTTTTTTTAGATTTGCCGATTAAAAATGTGTCAAGTAGAGGGAAAGGAAGCTATAAATTTCTATTCTCATTACAAAGGAGATCAATTTCTTCCTTTCCTGATTGAGCATATAACTACAGGACCAATTGTAGCAATGTCTTTGATGGCTGAAAATGCTATTGAAAAATTGAAAGAAATTATAGGTACACTTTCATTCTCAATATTTATTGTTAATTGATCACATTCTTCTTTTCCCTGTATCGTCAAAATAAAGTCACGCAGAAGCGTTTAATGACTAAGCATGAGAAATTCACCGAGAATTTTATCTCTTTGGTTTCTGAAAACCCTCTCCTTTTTAAATAAATAACGTAACGAATATTAGGCCGAATACTAACTATTTTTCTGGCCAAATATGAAAATTTAGGTCTGGATACTGTGAACTTACCTTCTCTGCCCTTATGCGTCACATAGGCGTTGGAAACCTGTTATTATTATTATGATTATTAATCCGGTAAAAAGTTCTTAAATGAAAAACTTAATTTTCTCAATATTGTTTATTAGTCGTACTAACTGCAGTTTCGGTGTTGACCATCATCAGAGCTACAATGCCTAAACTACAGACTTATCAAGAAATGTTTATTATGTATAGACTTCGTTCTACTTAACTTCAGCATAGGGTATCAGCTGATCACATAGACGTACATAAGAGTGTTTAACAATTGTTGTGGATACCAAATAAACAAAATCATGTATTTCAAATATATTTTTACTCATTTTAGTACATGGTATACCTTGAAACGTACGAGAAATAAATAATAATAACGGAAACAACATCGCACAATACGCGTAGTCAAAAACAAATCAAAGTAAGTGACGCCACTGAAATGTATTAAACTAACTGTTGATAACGTAATGGACGAAATTTGGATTTTGCGCAGGGGATTCGGTAACATTCGCCTGTGATGAAGTTTAGTTAGTTAGAAAATGGTTGCTATGGTTGGCTTACTTATGGGATTGTTAAATTGTAACCGGGTTTACCCAAAAGATTAAACTCGGTTAAGCTTTCAGAAACCGGCCCTAAACAATTTAGTTTTTCATTTAAGTGCCCATGACTACCATGGGGGTTCGGGTTTGCATCCCAAACCCAGTAATGACATAAATGTTTGTACGAGGTTTGCCTCTTATATTTCGGGATTGCGTTAAACTAGTGCTGCCATCTGGCAACTGATGCTTCTATCGTAAAGTTTGACATTTTGACGGTATATGTAGTCAGAACGTTTTGACGTACGAGCACTATTTGTGTTTACAGTAACTTGAAAAAAATCATCTCGGCTAAAAATTGAATTAAATCATGAACATTTTCGAGCGATTATTTTTTACAACTTTCGACGTGGATTAACTAAACAACAGTACATCGATGAACTTAATTCGACTTTTGTCGATGAAGCATCAAGGACTATTGTTTATCGATGGTTTGCCGACTTCAATCGTGGCCGTAGTTCGCTTAAGGACGAATTTCGTTAAGGTCGTCCAAAATCGGTTGTTGTTCCGCAAGACATTGATGCTGTGAGTGAACTGATACTGCAAGATCGTCATCTGACTTATCGTGAGATATCCTTGGGCATTAGTGGGATCAGCATACATTTACTATTGCATGAATATTTGGCCGTCAAAAATATTTGTTCAATCGGAGTGGAAAAAGTGCTTCAAAAATTGGTTCAATCGCATGCAAAAGTGTATTGATCTTTATGGAGAATATTTTGAAAAACAATGAAGCCACTTTTGTTGATAAATAATTGTTTTTGATCTCAAATCCCGAAATATAAAAACCTGTATTTGTTTTAAAATTACTAATGTATCCAAAAATAAAAATAAAATATTATATACTGGTTAGTGGCCATCAGCATCTGAGACAGAAAATAAAAAATAAAAAAGGACCTTTTACCTATTTGTCAGTTTCATAAAGTAAAACTTTAACTATTCAATAGATTATTTATTGTTATTTATTAACATTAAATGTGAAATTACTCTATTAATTCGAATGATTCAGGTCCTGACGAGCCTGCCGTCGCTAGAAAGGAAGCACCTGATACCTTAAGGGCATTATATGGTATGGAAAGAGTAAACAATGGTTTCCATGGATCCAAGGATGAAAAAGCTGTTAAAAAAGAGTCCACTTTTTTCTTTCCAACTTTAAATGATGTGGGACATAGATCTCCAAAAATCACTGCTAAGTAAATATTTTGTTATACTAGCGTCGGCGAATCAACGCAGTTACGTCACACGACGTAACAAACAATAGGGGATACGCATAAAATTTATATTTCCTTAAAACTACATTTTTGATATGTTAATGTTAGTTATGTCACCTAACATAACAAAAATCACATTTTAATTAATATTATAGCCAAATTTTTTAATTAAAATATTGAAAATTTGAAATAAGCCGACCACGCCGCGAAGGTTGCCGAGTAAATACGACTGAGACTACTGCGGTTTGACGTCACAGATATAGACTAAACATAATCTTTACGTGTGTATATTGTATTGTTCGAGAGTTTTGTATTTGTTTTTAAACAATTTTTCACGCATTTATTATTAAAATATTTTATAAAATATATGTACTCACATTAAAATGGTCTTTACAAGCATAAAGTTTACTTTTTTCTGAAATATCGGTTTTATTTCGTCTCATAGCTTTCAGCCAAAAAATTTCGCCTTTTCTGTTGTTTTTCGCCATCAGGTAATGATATAAATTGTTTTTTTGGATTTCTAATTATTTGTGCACATCGGTACTAAACAATATTTTCGACTATGTTTCGAAGTACTGGGGCCTGGATCTTCCATATTTTATATATTTTAATATAAAATTTAATTCGGTAAACATGTATAAATTGTTTTCATAGAATTAAACTTTATTTTAATTAAAATCACTCTAACTATACATAACCCAGGCTGTACGCAGTACACTGGGTAGGCTGTACTTAGTTGCGGTATGACGTCATTTTCGCGCGCTACATACATTTATAATTTTTTTAAGCCATCAAATTAAAAAAAAAAATGCAAAATTGTTTTTTATGTTTATATGCAACAAAAGGGATATAATAAAAAAAAATTAAAAAATCATGCCTTTCCCCTATTGTTCCAGACATTGTCTGGAACAATGCAATTGTATGTTAAGTCGTGTGACGTAACTGCGTTGATTCGCCGACGCTAGTATATATTACAAGTTGTATATGCAGGGGTGTGTTGTTTTCGCAGTTAAGATTAGTGTTTCTTCTCGAGAATTATTTTTCGAGAATTTCTCGAGAAAAAGTTATAATTCTCATTTTTCATTTCTCGAGAAATTTAAAAAAATTTTCTCGAGAAATGTATTTTTTTTTCGATGTCACGTTAAAAGAATTGTGCTTTTAAAAAACTATTTTAAAAAAAATATAATGTTTAGTGAGTCACTGATTATAATTTAATTTTGATAAAATTTGTCTTCTGTCTCCCGCAACGCAACTGTGGCAACAGATAAGAAGCGATTTATAATATTTAGCAAATTAGCATTTATTGTTACAATATTTTATTTTAATTTAGTGTATAATCTGTCTCATTTTTGGTGACTGTTGTGGTGTAAATAGACTTTTATGGAAACATGTGAATTTGTAAATCTGGCTTTTAAATATTTGGTTAAGTTTTATTATATCGAGGCTATATTCACTCAAATACTCTGTATGTCAGATAACAAATTGACATATCAAAATTGTTATTGACATGTCAAAATTGTGATAGACATATCAAATATTTTGAAAGGTGCCACTTCAGAATTACCACCCGAAGATGATATTTTAAATATACAACATAAAAAATAAAATTTCCCTCTTAGTTTCGTATTACAAAATGAGACAGATAACATTATTTATTATAATCAATTAAATTTCATTTTTTGTTCAGTTAAAAACTGTTATGTTAAAGGTTACTTACAAGTTAAATTAAATAATTATTGCTATTATTATTAGTTTCTTAATTTTTTGAAAATTTCTCTATGCATATGTATTTTTAATTCATGTGCAATTACGTGCCCCGTTATTCATTTGTTCTAATGTTATTTAAATGAATACTTTAGTACTTTAAAGTTGACTATAATTTTAACATGTTTTTATCCTCTACAATATTTTCAACATTAAGAAAAGATATATATTCTAATAATTATTTTTCTCGAGATATCTCGAGAATTCTCGAGAAAATAAGTCTAATTTTTCATTTGTTGAGAAATGAAAAATGTCGAGAAATCAGAAACACTAATTACGATTGCGATTCTGATTAGCTGTTTGTCGTTTAGAACGAATAATGCGCTCTTGCGTCATGTTATTAGCTGTTTGGGATTTTTCACCCGTGAACGCATCTAATGTGAAACAAACAGTTGTATGGATTGGTATCTCTTCCCACCTTTTTTTAGTGACCCGGTTGATAACTATTTACCAACACACCACCGTATACTACTACTTTAATTCTGTGAATTAAAAATAACTTCTTATTGTTTTAGATTTAAGAAATCTACTTGTTGCGTCATCAAACCACATATTGTAGACGATGGACATATGGGATATGTCATAGCGGATATTTTGAACGAAGGATTCAAGGTAAGTCTCAGCTCTTTTCCAGTTTTAAACAATAATATGTGTTATAATTACAGTTCGGGCACAATTATTCTTTGGGCTTGTGTTTGACCTCCTCATATACTTCACATAATTTCCTCGAAGCCTTTCCGACACACTTCCAATGTTTCTCCAGGTTATTATTATTTATTATTATTATTTATTTAAAAGAACTGAAGCCAAAGGCTTGTAAAGTTCTTATAGAAAAATTACAATATTTCACATTGTTGTGATACAGGAAAGTTGAAAGAAACAAACACTTTGATAAACAACTAAAGTCAAACAATAACAAAAATAAAAAGTGTACAAAAACAGTAAATTTCAGTTTATGGGAATAGTAGCAACTGATTGTAAAGGTCCCGTCTATTTTTAAAATTGTTCACACTAGGGGCAGACACTACACTTTCAGGTAGATTATTCCAGTCATTAAACACTCGGTTAGAAATAAACTTGGCCCGAACGTTCTTACGGAATTTTTCGTGACATAACTTTAACGAATGTCCACGTAAACGAGAGTCTACATTAAGTACAAACAAACCAGTAAGATCAGCATCAAAATTCCGATGGAGCCAGGTTCTCAATTCCTTGCTGGAAGTTCTCCGATGTTCCCAAAACAAACGATTCACGATATTCGATTGATAACACTGGTCAACAAATTTAAACTTTTTTTTGCTGACTTAGGTCTGATACTTGTTTTTAACTAATTTTGGGGTGCTGATTTCAAAAATGTTAACAGTTTCTGCCTATCACGTCAAATTTTTGTTCTATCTTGTTTTTTGTGTTTGTGGGACAGCAGAGCGAGAGATAAGCATTGGATAAAAATTGGCCGGTGAGAATAGATTTAAATGTTGGAGACCCAAACATAATATACGAACCTTTGGTGGAGCGAACAAAAATCATTTCCCCCCTCTTCATATTATACTGGATCTAATGAAGCAGTTTGTAAAAGCGTTGAACAAAGATGGTGACTGTTTCAAATATATATCTGAAACATTTCAAAGTCTCAGTAATGACAAGCTAAAAGCTGGCATTTTTGACGGACCACAAATTAGAAAATTAGTGAATAATCCACATTTCACTGTACATATGGATGATATGGAGAAGAATACATGGCAGTCTTTCGTGGCGCTCATCAAAAATTTTCTTGGAAATAAAAAAGCCGAAAACTATGTGGAGGTCGTTGAAAATTTGATTGAAAATTATCATCATCTGGGGTGCAACATGAGCGTGAAACTTCATTTTTTAAACAGTCATCTTGACAAATTTCCTGTCAATCTTGGAGATGTTAGTGATGAACAGGGTGAACGTTTCCATCAGGATTTAAAAGAGATGGAGAGACGTTATCAAGGAATGTGGGATACTCACATGATGGCTGACTACTGTTCGAGTATTAAAAGAGACTTATCGGGAATGGTGCATTCCAGAAGATCTTACAAACGACCATTTAATCCTTAAATTATTTTGTATTTTTATTTTAACACTCCAATGCATTAAAATGTAATTAAAACTGTTCACATTTTCTTTCTTTCACTATAAATAAAATTTTAAGAATATTTTATAATTATTTAGTCCTTATTGTTCGCAAAATTTGTACCAATTACATTATCGACGTCTAAAATTAAACGATAGAAGCATTATTTGGCCGAAAATATGTATTTGTTGTAGAGCAAAAACTGATGTGATATTTGAGTTCAGCAGCACCAAATTAGTAAGAAACAAGTCTTAGATGTATGTCAGCAAAAATTGTGTTGACCTGTGTAATTATTGCTGAAAAAACAGGAAAACATTTGGCAGGTATTCAGAAAAAAATTAGCAAGTTTTCATTGATTGTAATTGGTATTTATAAACACTTAATTTTATTTTTTAGTACTTATATTTTTATATTAAAAACCTTATTTAAATAAGACGTTTACAAACAAATTAGAAACGAAGCAGCTGTCAAAAGTTCTCATCTGTATTTTTACATTTTATTTTAAATAGTATTTAATTCAATATTGCCATTTGAATATATTATTTATTATTCATTACGTAACTATTCATTTCTTTTTATGTTTTGACGAAACTAACTATTCATCACTATAAGTTAGTTTGTATTTACTACTAGCAGAACAGGTAGTTCTTCACACGAGATAAGTTCATTCACGTTGATTATAAAATTTAAAAAAAACTGTATTTTTAATCATTTTTAACATGTCTAAAGAACGTCTTTGTACAAAACCTTTGTGGTTTTCCCATTTGGCGGACAAATGAAACAATCTATGCTTTTACTCACCTTTCAAGAGGCAAAATAGAGCTGACCGTGAGAGAAACAGCTCGTTCTTAAGCCGACGCCTGCAATTCTCAATTGGCTCAAATTATAATATTTTAAAACTGTCGTAAAATTGATTTCGATCCACTAATTTGCATAACTTTTGTTTTGTTCAAGAATATTTAAAGAAGACATTTAGGTAATTTTCATAGAGATAGTAATGCGGAAAAAATTTCTAGGTTCTTTTTAACATTGACAAAATTCAGATAAATTCAGGATAATAGTTGGCGCTTTCTTATGAGCTTCTTGTGAACTTGTAGCATATACCCTGTGGTTCTGGAGGTTAAAAGCCTCTTCGGTATTAAAAATCCAACGTAATCGTTGACGAGTGGCCACAGAAAGTTAAGTGCTGCGTAATGACCAAAGGTCGTCATTTTAAAAACTGATTAAGTGTTTTAATTTTTGTTATAACGACGTGATTTGTCGTGCTGAGTATATATTTTGTCATACAACATTTGTCGTTTGAAGTCCATATTTTATCGTGGCGTTATGTGTTTCCCATTTAAATATAGCACCATTAGAATCAATGTTTAGTACTGACTATAATTGATTGTTTATTTATTTTTAGATAACTGCAATGGAAATGTTTTATTTAAGCAATGCGAACGCTGATGAGTTCTTAGAAATATACAAGGGCGTAGTTAGTGATTTCAAAGCTCTACTGTTAAGCTTTGTAGCTGGGCCTTGTGTGGCGTTAGAAATCAGCTTACCTGAGAACTCTGAAAGAGATGTTCACCAGGATTTTAGAAAATTCTGCGGACCTTCGGATCCTGATGTTGCCAGACAAATCAGACCATATACACTCAGGTAAATATACTATTTTAATGATAATAATAGTAGGTTCGCAACGACTAAGTGGTGGTTGGGAGGTGAGGACTTATTGACAAAAAGGTTGCTGACTGTATACTAATATTTGTTAGATCTTCAGTTAGCTGATCTCTCCATCTCTTGCGAGGTCTTCCCACTGGTTGACGGGTATTCAATCTTCCTTCCCATATCTTCCTAATCATTCTGTCCATTAATTAATAGAAGTTACTAACATTAATTAATTAAGTAACCATTTAATTATTATTTTATTTATTTATTCTAGGGCAAAATATGGAAAAAATAAATTCAAGAACGCCGTACACTGCACAGATTTACCAGAAGATACTGAATTGGAACTTGAATATTTCTTCAAACTTCTTGAAATTTAATGTAAATTCCATATTATCACATTCCAATATTTGTACCAATGTACTAATAAATTATTCGTTTTTCTAAAATATATTACATTTATGTAGCTTACCAAAAGTTACCAAAATTTTGAAAATGTACTTAACAAATGTATGTTTTCATTTAAGCAGGGTTCTGGAAGTAAGCCCGGAGTGCTCCGAGTCACTCGGTTTAACTCTAGAGCGTTCGAGAAAAGTGTCCTCGAGCGGTAACAAATTAATTACCATCTTTTTTTGTTTTTGATATAAACATCAATATCCAACAGTAGGGGTGTCAAACTCATTTAGGTCGCGATCTATTTTTCATACAAAATGATAAGCAGCGACGGAACTTCAAATATCCCGAAGGGCTCCTTGAAATTTTTTTTATAAACAGAAAAATTATATTTTTATCCTAAATAAGCTCAATTTTACTTTTCATTAACAGACAGTGACGGTGAAAGGCAGGGGTGACAGGGGTACAAACCCAGGGCGCCAGCTCTTAGAGTCGCCAAAACAAACGCTTAAATATACATGTTCTAAGTTTTTATTAAGATTTTCTATTTTTTTTTTTTTTTAATTATATTTATTTAGGGGTGCTTCAACTACTTGGTTATTAGCACCCCGGAATATTTGTTTTACATAATTAATATAATTACAAAATAAATATAATATTCATAAATATTTAATATAATTAATTAAGACTATTAGAAATTATGTGGAATGTTGTTTTCATATGTATTGGTTGATTTTTAGGGTTTTGTAGGTATGACCAAAAAACCCTTATACCGTCATTTTGTCGTCTGTCTGTCTGTCTGTCTGTCTGTCTGTCTGTCTGTTCGGTAAAAATTGTAGCCAAACTGCTAAACCTAGAGAGTTGAAAATTGGCATGCTTGTACAACTTTTTGACCCGCATATAAGAAAAATACTAAAACATCTAAAAAACATATCCCCCTAAAAATATAAACATATATGTGCTCATCGAAAAAAAAAATATTTTTTTAAAATTATGAGTAGGGTATCAAATGAAAGCCCTTAGTACGTGGATTAACGATCAAAATTTAATTTTTGCAAAATAAATTATTTTGAGGCGATTTTTGCCAAAATTGTGCAAAAAAATTTTTGTCCCACACCCTGTAGCCCAGATGGTTTAAACTAAAAATGTGAAAAAATTCTAAGTAATGTATAATGGTGTGAACCGGAATAGTACAACAGGAATTTTTGATCAGATTATGTTTTCGGAAAATAACGCATTTTTTTGTTTTTTGGTTGACGATGCATACATGTTATACTCTTATAACACACTAAGTTGATAAGCGTTTGGTGGTCTAGTGGCTCAGTTGCTCGACAACCACACAGGATCGTTATTCACTACACAGGTTCGTTCCTGGCTTGTGGAGTCAATTTTATTTTTTGTTTTTTTTTTTTCATATTTATTATGTTTAAATTAATTTGTTAAAATTCTAGTTATATTTTAGCACATTTTGAATTTAATTTTCAAGAGCGTAAATTTAATAACCAATTGGAATTATATTTTCATTCTGTGTCATTTATACGAAGCCTGTCGGAGCCTGGGCGGAGCGTATGATTTAAGACAACCAATGAAAGCCATAAGCCCAATTTTCAAAATCTTAATGAACCTTGTTATATAAAAAAAATACTGCACTTATTTAGAAACCTAAATAATGATATTAGGTATTCGAATTAAAATTAACAAAAAAATATTTTAACATAAAATTTGTTTTTAAAGCTCTGAGATTAACAGACGATAAATTATTTTAAAAAGATCGTTCATTTTGCCGTGGTTACTACAAAGCAAAATTTGTCCTACACACTCAGCATGCCGCCTTCACTTATTATATACCTGCGAAACCCTGCAATGTGTGAAAATTCACACTTCACATCAATTTTTCTCTTCTGTTGTCCCTGTTGTTCCAATGGCCAGTGGTAGGTTTTATGGATCTCAGCTTGTTGTTGGTAAGGGTAGTCCAGTAATTGTTCCAATGTCCTCTTAGTCTTTTTTTACACAAGGTTTTGAAATCATTAGTTAGTTGATAATCAGTAGTAGATTCTGGGTAGTTATT
Source organism: Liopterus haemorrhoidalis (assembly GCA_963971575.1). Taxonomy (NCBI): domain Eukaryota; kingdom Metazoa; phylum Arthropoda; class Insecta; order Coleoptera; family Dytiscidae; genus Liopterus; species Liopterus haemorrhoidalis. The sequence continues at coordinate 7,916,809 of OZ020617.1, forward strand.
TCTGGTGGCTTCTCTGGCTGTTTGGTCGGCTTTTCCGTTCCCAGGAGTTCCTACATGGGATGGTATCCATACAATGGTGATATTTTTACCATTGATTATTGCTTGACTGATGTTATCTTGGATTGTTTGAATGTATGGCATCTTCGTGTATATTTGTTGGATGCCTTGGATAGCACTCAGTGAGTCCGTGTAGATGACAAATCTTGTGTTATTTGACTGTTTTATGAAGTCCGTAGCTTTTAATATACTATATATTTCTGCTGTATATATGTTGGTATTATCTGGAAGACGATATAAATACTTTTCTTCGCCAAAGATCACAGCAGCAGATGTGTGATCCCTACACTAGACCCATCGGTGAAGATAGCAAGTGAATTATTATTATTTCTATTTTTATTTAGATTATAATTATCAATTTTCATTTCTATATCAATCTTGTACATATTAAATATAAAATTGAGTTGAAAGATGTACACATTTATTGATTATATAATAATATTCAGTCTTCTTTTGGGCTGTATTAACTGCCTTACACATCTGAAAACATTTATAACTGATTTTGGTAGCACATTTAGATATACAAGGTGTCTCAAAAGAAATTTTATATTTAGTGGATCGATTAAAAAACAAGTAAGCCGTATATAGAAAAAATGTTTATTAATTATTAAAATACACTTTTTGGGGATTTATTTCTTAAAAATAATATCGTCTAAATGTGGACCCTCGCGTTCTCGGCACTCATTTAATCGAACAGTAAAATTACTTATGACGTCTCGGCAGGTGGACTCAGGGATGGCTGCCATTTCGTGACGGATATTTTCTTTCAAATGCGCCAGTGAAGTCGGTTTATTGGCGTAAACTTTAGATTTCAGATAACCCCATTATGTCACCTCTCCGGGAGATCAATTTGCCTGAGAATTAAGTCTCTGACTGGCATCTTGGGGCTTTAATTCTTGCACCAATTGAATTTTGTAGGGGTGCAGCTTTAGGTCTTTGTGCATAATGCGATGTAATGATGATCTATGCACATTTAGAGCACTTGCGCGCTTTCGAATTGAAAGGTTCGGGTCGTCACGAACAGACTGATTAACATTCTCCACGTTTTCTACCGTTCTTGATGACCTAGGTCGCCCGGATTTTGATTTATCCAGCGTTGTACCAGTCTCTTCAAACTTTTTAACCCAATGTCGAATGAGAGGAATGCTTGGCGCATCATTTAAGTGGCGAAAACCTCGAATACTGCAGAATTTTCTACGCGCTACAGTCGCCGAATCACCGTTTTTGTAAAACTCTCGCACGCATAACGCGCGGTCTGCTCCCGAGAAACGCTCCATAGCGACTAAATTCCCAAGAGCCAGGCTCCCGATTGACATAACCCCCGCGCCCCTCGGATACGTTGCATTCACGCAGTAAGCTAAATAAATATAAAATTTCTTTTGAGACACCTTGTACAATAGCACCTTGACTTACAATTTAATTTGTTCCTGACCGCGGTTCGAATCTTAAAAAGTATATATCTAGAAACCCAATTTTCCATTACATCTTATGGGAAATCAATTAATCCGCTCCTAGATTAAAAAATCATAAAGAAAATACAAAAAAAAATTAAAAAAAGCTGTTCTCAACTAAATGAAGAAAATGCAAAGAAATGGATAATGAGTGAGAAGGAACACTTTTTCGCTACAAATATGCATTTTTTATACCATTGCATAATAATTTTTATTTATAAAATTTTCTGTTTTACATGATTAGTATGAAAATCATCTTTCATTAAATTGCAAAATAAAGGACAATTTTCTTGTGTCTGGTTTTGTGACTCAGGAGTTTTCGATTTGTTGCCTGTAGTAGTAGCCTGTTTCTAGTACTAGGGAAAAAAATTAAAAAAAAAAAATACAATGTTAACAGCCTTTAATTCATTTGAAAAGAAACGCATTACGGTTCGTATCTAGAGGTCAAAATGGTTCGCATATCCAGAGATTTGTAAGTCGAGGTACCACTGTATTAGCAAATTTACTTAGCCATAACTAGTATTCGGTTAAAATGTTAAAATATTTAAATTGCAACCATCTAAATCAAAAGAATATGTTTGAAATAAGCTTGGGAGCAGTGATGGGCGCGTAAGTTACATGATGTAAGTTACCTCATTGTTGACGCGTAAACAATTGATGTAAAGTAAACACAAAAACTCTTGTAAACAATGTAAGCAACGTAAACAATGTAAACAATGATTTAGACATGCGCACTTGTTTTGAATTACAGAATCTCATTTTCAATACATTTTTATAAATAATAAAATTTTAATGAAACGATTTTAAATGAAAAATTAAGTATATAAAATTAGGACAAGCCAATATACATATTAATAAAAATCGAATTTGCATCATTATACAGGTGTTACATACAAATTAGTAAATATGAATATGAAAAATAAAAAACTTTTTTCTTTAAAAAATTCAGTCTAATTTTTTTAATAACAAAATACATTAAATTTCACCTTTAAGAAAATCGGCCTATCTTTTTTAATAACGAAAAGATTCATTGCAAATTTTGCATAACGCCCTATTCTTTCATTTTCTTTAATTAAAACAAAATCTAGTTCTTCAGAACTATTCGTTCGGTTTCTTCCCACCATTTTTTTAATAAATTTATTGTTTTGAACTGAATATACTTGTTCATTAACACTCTATTATTCGTATTAAATAACTAAAACTAACCTCATTATTTGACAGTTTACAAAGTTTACAATGTTTACATTGTTGACAAGTTTACCAATTGTTTACATAAGTTTACACGTAAACGTAAACAATTAAAGTTTACGTGTAAACGCCCATTACTGCTTGGGAGCACTTAAACGCCCCTCTTCGATACGCCAGTGCATATTCTAAACCAGTGGCGAAGGGAGACCTCCGCTAGACTTGCCCTCCCATAAAAAAAATAATTAAAAAAATACATATATTTTTTTTTTAATTTAAAAAAATATTTAGGTAAATCTTTAAAAATACATCAAATTATGTCCTATACAATTTTTTGTCCAAGGCTTGGTTTACTAGTTATGAATTTTTTTAAATTTTAAAGTTTAATAATTTCCGTTTCCAGTTTCGGATTTTAATAAAAAACAATAGGGTTCTTCCCAATTATTATAAGAATTTTTTAGTACCAGAACGAACTCTTTAAGTTCAACAGTTTTTGAGTTATCGTATATACACACAGACACACACACACAGACACACACACATACGGACGGCACTTCGAAAATAGGTTTTTTGGATTCCCTGGACCATGAAACGTGGTCATCCGTCAAAATCTCGACATCGAAAATTTTCGCGATTACAATACTTGCCCCTTATATATTAAGGTCGGGCAAGTAAAAAGGGCGCAATTTAGCGTGTGCCCCGGGCGCCAAAAGAGCTAGCGCCGGCTCTGTTAACAGAGGCCACAAAAATTATGTTCCGGGCCGTGACCTGCCAGTTTGCACCTCCCGTCCGTCTTACAGATAACATCGTAATTACCTCTCCTAACCATGAGTCCTACTACTTTTATAATGTAGGTATATACTTACGTAAAATTTTGCAATAAAGATTTCGAGAAATTAAATATGTTTTTCTTTAATTCAGGGCCCCAAAATGATTATTAGCTTCAGGTTCCCGAAAATCTAGATCCGCCACTAACCCGGGTCCTCTTAATTTGTACCGGCTTCACCCGTTTCTCTACGCCCCTGACTATTCGGTTAACGTACATAGGCTTAATTTATAATAAATTGGGAACGCAATGTATGCTTTAACTGAATGCATCTTGTATAGGTTTTCTTCACTGAAATGTTATATTCATAAAATGCACTTCAATATCATATTTCAGGAGTTTATTATAATCATAACATACTGCATTTATATGTTTTTAAAATGAATCACACAAATACAGTATTGGCCATAAAGATAGCAACTTTTGATAATCCTATTTTATTTTTATTCTATTCAATATTTTTAAAATTAAAAAAATGTAATTCTTACCTTTAACAATCCTCTACATATATTATAGTAAAAAATTAAATTTTAATAGTAAAATTTATTTTTTTTTATAGTATTTATTATTTTTACCTGGACATAAAGATAGCAACTACTCTTAAAAAAATCTTTTTTTTTATTAATTAAGAAAATGAATTATTATTAACAGATCATTTTTAATATTTTGTATAGTAACTACCAGTATTTATAACTTCCCGACATCTTTTCGCCATTGATTCTAATAATTTCGTGATCATTTCATTATCAATATTAGACCAGGCACCCTGCAAAGCTTTAAAGAATTCTTCAATATTTGAATGCGTTTTGTTTCTAATCTTTCTGTTGACAATCTCCCAAAGGTTTTTTATTGGATTTAAATCGGGTGACTGTGACAGCCATGTCATTACGTTGATTTTTGAATCCTCGAACCATTTTTTGATCAACTTCGAAGAATGTTTTGGGTCATTATCATGCTGAAAAATATGTTTTAAAGGCATGAACTTATCAGATTAAGGTTCCATAACATTCTGAAGGATGTCTTTATATTTAAATCGATCCATTATTCCTTCAATGTGATATAGAGGACCCATACCATATCTCGAGAAACAGCCCCATACCAACACACCACCTCCGCCTTGTTTAACTGTTGGCAAGGTGTATTTTAGAACTAATCTTTTATTAGCAGGCCTCCTAACGTAACTTACACCATCACTTTTAAACAAATTGAACTTGGATTCATCACTAAAAATAACTTTTTTCCATTGATCCACAGTCCAGTCAATATGATTTTTAGCAAATTTTAATCGGGCCTTCATATTCTTTTTGGATAGAAGCGGTTTTTTAGCAGGAAGGCGACTAAAAAGATCCTCGCTAACTAATCTTCTGCGAAAAGTTCTTGTTGAGATGTTTTCTTGATCCATTTGTGGCAAAAGGCCCAACATTTCCTCCGATGACAGAAAGGGGTTATTGGTAGATAAATAAATAATTTTTTTATCAGTTCGTTTTGTATTTTTTCGTGGCTGTCCTGGAATTTTTGAAACTTCAAACGTACCTTCTTCTCAAAATCGTTTTTTAATTCGCGATACAGTAGATTTATGAACATTTAAATTTTGTGAAATCACATTTTGCAGTAGCCCGTCTTTAAAACCAGAAATTATGAAGTTTCTAATTTCACTTGAAACAGTTTTACTACGACCCATGATTGACAAATATAAACTGAAATATTACTTGTGCACAACATATTATTTATGGATAAAATCTGCATATAACAAGAAAATTCAAGTAGTTGCAATATTTTTGTCCAAGCAAAAATGAAGAAATAATTTATTATTAATCTGTAAGTCAGATTATTTGATTATTGATTGATGTAACAAACAAAATATGATTAAATTATAGAATTAAGAGTATTTATTTTCCAATATTATTATTAAAATTTGAAAAATTGAAAGATGTTAAAAGTTGCAATCTTTATGGCCAATACTGTATATATATATATATATATATAAAAAAAAAAAAAACATTTAATCATTTTTTTTTTAATAGAACTTATTAATAAATTGTTATGTTGCTGTATATAATAGGAACTGCATTTGCAAGCGTTGAAAGAATGGAACCGATACCTTCCTAGAAAATAACTATAACAAGTTGTTTGCTTACGCACTCGTTAGAATCGTTATAGACGTTAAAGATATCGAATTACATATCCATTGTCAGGAAAATATACTTCTGTACGTATAGGGTGTTCAGACAATTTAACAATGCAGTCATATCCCACTATTGCAACATGTTCTAGACAGTTGTCGCAAAACAAATCGTTGTCTTTTTAGGGCTTCGTAGATATACAGACCAATTCTGTAACTCAGTTACTATGATCATAGTAACTAAATTTGTCACTGTGAGCAAGATCAGTTACTATCATAGTAACTTTGGAGTATTTCGTATTCCGTAAGACAAAAGCTGAGTGAAATTATTTCCTACTTCTACTATAGAAATTAATCTATTAACCTTCATATATAACAGCGGTGGGCAAACTTTTTGGACCGCGGGCCACATTGACATTATAACAGGATGGCGCGGGCCGCACATAATATTCTGGGGCCCTCCCCATCTGAAAGTGAAGAGCAAAAACAACGGCCTCGCGTCTATTTTTAAAGTGCAGAGAAAAAAACACGATCTCGCCTCCATTTTCCATTTTTTTCACTATAAAAAGCAATTGTTTGTGGATATTGGTGGGCCGCATAAAATGCCTACAAGGGCCACATGCGGCCCGCGGGCCGAGGTTTGCCCACCGCTGATATATAAGATTGTAAATAACGTGGGGCTTGCTTATTTTTTGGACGACTTAAAAACAATTAGTGAGAGTCACAATTATAACACTAGAGGAAAAGATAATTTTTATGTTTCTAATAATAACCAGAATAGTTTTTTTGATAAAGGTTTAATTATATATAAGGATTTACAAAATAGAACAAAAACGCTAAAAATGTCAAACAATTTAAAGTTAAACTAAAGCAAAGTGTTTTGTGTTGAAGATATAGGGGAAAAATTTTAAGATCGTAGCGCCACGCGGATTTTTTTGAAACCATTCTAAATCAGATACCACTTGACATTTACTAGTAAATAATAGCGAAAAGTGTATCAAAAAATGACAAAAAATAAATAATTGTTTGGGATTTTCTGATTTTGTGAAGTGACCTTACTTGTAAACATCTAAAATACTACATTTTGTGATCTGGTTTTAAGTTATGGCGGTTTTCCATTGTCGATTATTTTAACTATATTGGGGGAAATAATAATTCCCGTGTTGTTTACCAAGGGGTAGAAATCTACAATGCTGGGCATATAATATTGTGTGGAGTCACTGAAAAAAACAGAGAGTTCATAAAGATTTATGCATTATGCCTACAAACTTGTGCATTACAAACCCACACACAATAACAGGAATTTTCAAGATATGCGATAATAAATAGAAAATTGAAAATATTTTTTGTAGTCACTATCATTAAAATGTAATGAGCAAACTTTGATATAAGGGCTCACTTTTTTTCCAATTTTTAAATTGTTTATCTAAACATCGCGTCGATTCCTAACCTCTTGCTTTCCCAATTTTGTTTCGAACCGTACGGTGTCTGATATTAGTGGAAACAAATGAAACGATATTTCCGGGTTTCTTCTTTGCAATGAGTTGCACATAGGCACACAACAATATGTATTATACATTTTTCAATGATTATAATAAAACTTTAAAAACAAACTTCATACAAAACCAATACACAAAACGAAATGTTATCTGATGTACACAAGTTCATGAAACGCTCACCAGATGGTAGGGTGCTTAGCTGCAAATCCCTATATTATTCTAATATTATTCTATTTCTAACAAATTTGGTATAATGTATATTTATGTATATTTATATATGTACTACCTATGAAATGTATAATTAGCTAAAGCTAAATAAATGCACTATTATTAATATATACAGTTTTTATCTAAAACTCATAGTAGAGATTGAGAAATGACACGCTCGGATACGCCGTCTGGTGGTCAAATATTGTACTAGGCGCCTGTAGTACTGTTTGAACTTATTACATATATTCTAGTGTTGATTTTTTGTTAGAATGTAGATAGAAGTTACTGATGATAGAAGATACTGTAAAAGTAGAACAAATTGTAGTGTTTTTGGCTGTCATTCAAGACAGGACAAAGATAGGCATCTTAGTTTTTTCTTTTCTTAAGAAAAATGGAGGGAAAGTTAATATTAAGTCCAGACTGGAAAATATTTGCCCCACCCTTACGCCCCCCCCTTACTGCGGCTCTGTTCATTGTGATTATAAAATTAATTCTGAAAATTAGATGATTAAAAACATTTAATTTTTGTCTATAAACTGTTTATTGTCATAGGCTACCAAGTATAAATATCTGTTAATTTTTACTTTTTATTTAATGTAAAGTGAAAAATAAAATCTTGTATGCACCATTTGTGTTACTGGATGATTACGCCCATCGAACGACATCCATCCCTTGGGCTGTATACGTCACTCTCCAGGCGTAATCATCTTAGAAACACCCTTGGTGCATAAATAGCTATTAATGTGTAGAATAACGATGAAGAGTAATTTTAAAAAACTCTTTATTGTGACGTGATTAAAAAAAAAAATGTTCGGCTCTCTATTACCCAAAGAAGTTGGTCTACAAATTTGAGAAACTTTGGAGTAATGCACGTTGATGTGAACTGGATTTGTGCAGGTTTTTTTTCTGATAAGTTAGGTTAGAATATTTAATAAGTACTAAATACATGAAATCAGATTAATACGTCATATCAGTGAAGCAGCTATTACTTTTATATTGAGAACTGACATCAACGGTAGCGTCGCTGTGATCGAAAGAAATATGACTGGCGATAGTACTACTTAGCTATCAATTTGCACAAAGCGAACAGATTAATTTAAGCACAATACATTTTATTAAAATGCGATTAAATATTAGGTCGTCAAGGATGAAATTTGTAGAAAAAAGGCAAAGTTGGTTGATTTACAAATATAAGGAATTATTTTATTCATTAAAGTATGCACCCATATTGTCTACACACTTTTGCCATTTAAGCGGCAGGTTGTGCAGGCCGGTGGTATAAAATCCTGGCGGACGAGAGTCAGTGAATTCCTGGAAGGCCAGTTTTACAGCATTGTCGGAATTAAACTGTTTTCCTATTAAAAAGTTGTCCAAATTGCGGAAGAAGTGGTAGTCAGTGGGGGCTAGGTCTGGTGAGTATGAAGGATGATGAAGAAGTTCCAACTCCAATTCCTGTAGTTTTGCCACAGGCATTTGTAAAGTATGTATCTTTGTCCTTTCTTGAATGACAGCCAAAAACATTAAAATTTGTTCTGCTTTTATATTTTGTCACAACTTCTATCGAAATTGCAACAAAAATTCAACAATAAAATAATACGTAATAACCACAGTACTAGTACAATAATGACAAGTACTTAGTACAATAATTTGGCCACCAGTTGGCGTATGCGAGCATGTCACTTCTCAATAGTCACAATTAAAACTGTCGTATGACGAAACTGAAAGCGACAAGCCGCAAAATGGGGTATGACTTTATTTAATTTTCTATATAATTTTTCTTCTGCGCTTGCGCGCGTATTAAAGTGAAGAAGGAAAACGACAAACGTAACATCTGAAAAAAATAATGTTTGTTAAATTTTACTAAAATTTTCGTTTTTTAAACGAAATTTAATAATTGATTTAGAACCATAGAGATAATAGAGAGAATCAACATGACCTTGTCTTCAAAACATATTACATTTCACTGTTTCACCGGCCGTTATCTTTTTCTTGGTCAAAACATTGCCTGTTTACTATATGTTTTTTATGTAGAGTGTACATCCGAGACAAATTTTTAGTGCTTTATTTTATCCAAAACCTTTTTGTTTATGTATAAACAATTGTATTTTATGTGTTAATATACTGTTTACGGTCTCTCTATTCGCGACTCAAACTAACGTTGGCGGCGCTGCGTACGACAGTTGATTACAGTGACTGTATAAAGACAGTGTTGCCATATGAACTGTAGCCGCCATGTTTATTCCAGATTTGTATTGGGTTATATAGAATAAATGTTAATATATCCTAATATATTATAATATTTCTTAAATTTTTAATAGTTTTACGTGTTTATGTTTATGTATATGTGAATATCAATTTATTGTTAAGAAAAAACATGTATATGATTCAACATTTATTAAGATAAATATTAAAATTGCCTACCGATGAAGGTATTTTTTTGAAATGTTTGCAACATAAAAGAAAACATGTGAAAAAAATTCTTAAAAAAGGACATGAAAGGAAATATAAGAGATATGTTTTTATTATTTTATAAATTTATTTGAGGACCTATAAAAACTAAAACATTTTTTTTTTATAAAAACGGGAATTTCAAACATTTTAATTTGAATATTTTAAATTTAAGAAAACAAGTTCAAACAGGACATTAGAATTAGAATAAAAAGATAGGGAAAAAATGATGATAAGGTTCTATAAAAATTAGAGAACCCAACATTTCTCTAATTTTTTGGAAAACGCATGTTTATATAAAAAAAAAAGGATATTTTCATATTAAAAAAGAATAAGCAGAACATGTTATATACCCTGATTTCAAAAAGAAATTACATAAGAGTTGGCTATGGAAAAATAAAATAATGTATACCAGTGTTTCTCAACAGGTGGTCCGCAGAAAAATTTTAGTGGTCCGCGAAAGTTTTCGTATGTTTTTTTGCAGTTTTTTTGTTTTTTTTAGACACATTTTTTATGTTAATAATTTATATTTTGTTTATTTTCTGTAAACTTTCTGTGATTTTCTATAAATAAAATTTATTTAGTAGCACATTAAATATATTTGTTTTCTTTTAACAAAAATAAAAATTAACCAACAATTATTATTAGTGGTCCGCGTTAGAAAATTATATATTTTACTGGTCCGCGGTGCGTTTTTGGTTGAGAAACACTGATGTATACTACAAGCTTTATGTAAGAATAAATAACTTATGACAACAAGAGTGATTTAATTAATTCATACAGTAAATTAATTCTAAAGCTTTCTGTTGGCATTACTTTTATTTTCCATAGCCAACCCTTATGCAATTTCTTTTTGAACTCATGGTATAAATGATATATTAATAAAGAAAACTGATGTATATATTATCAATTATGCATTTATTCAACTAAAATTATGGTCAGGTGAAAAATAAAATGAAATCAGCATGGAATAACATTAAAATTAATGAAAGTAAATACTTCTTATAATTGTGAAGCCATCCATTGATTTACTGGCATAATGTTTTTTATGTTCATTTAGCCTTTTTTCCCAGCAATTTTAAACCTAAACATAACAAATCGTTTCATTATTTTTAATTTTAATTTGTGACAATTTAAAATATGTGCACAGTTTACATTATCTACATTACTCATTACTCATCACAAACACAACAATATTCACTATTAAACGTCTAAATATACGTATATTATTTGAAAATATCACTTAAATCTGTTGAAACACAAGCTAAACACATGTAAACCATATATAATCTGTAACAAATTTGGTAGAAACATGGCGGACTTCAGCTCGACCAATAGAAAATGAGACCATCGTATGGCCACACTGTCTTTATACAGTCACTGTACAGTTGATGACCGACGAGAAGCGTATATGTCAGAAACTTTTTCTTAATATTTATCTGTCCAAACAATATTTCGGCAAAGAAGCATTGTATTTAAGTCAGTATATTTAAAAATACGTCTTAATTCACATAAACTGCAGCAGAACACACTACAAATATTATACAAATATACGCTTCTGTTTAATTTACCAAGCCGCCACCAGATGTCTCACTGTTATTTGGAGTCGCGAATATCTCTATGTTTAGAACTTACTCTGATATAGTTTTCAAAATCCAATTTCACAAGTCCTCCTGCCTCCAAAATTTGTAATTTTTGGGTTCTTTGTATTATAAATTGTACCGCATGACTCATTCTTGGGGAATGCGCAGTCCACCATCCAGATTCATATATTTTATCACTTAACAATGAACACTAAAAAATTTAAAAACATATAGAAATATACTCTTACCAACTTTAACATGGTATATAAACGGTATATACATGGGTATATACTAGGGTGACCATTCGTCCCGCATTTTAACATTTTGTCCCGCATTGTGCCGCATTTGGATTTGTGAGGACCTTTTTTTTTGCTCTTCACCTGGATTTGGGAGGTGAAGACCTTTTTTTTTGCTCTTCGCTTGGATTTTGGGAGATGAGGACCTTTTTTTGCTCTTCACTTGGATTTGGAAGGTGAGGACCTTTTTTTTTTCTTCTCTTCACTTGTATTTGGGAGATGAGGACCTTTTTTTTGCTCCGTCCCGCATTGCCTTCTTAAGAAAATGGTCACCCTAGTATATACATGGTATACCAGGTCTACAAGTATGAAATGCGGATTTTTTTTAAAAATAAAACACATTAAACTCAAAAGAACAGTAAAAGTTTATTTATTCAAAGTATGCTTCATTAGAAGTTATACATTTTTCCCATCTTTCAGGCAATTTGTGAATACCTCGCTAGTAGAACTCTTCCCCTTTCCCCGCAAACCATTCATCTAGCCATTCTTTCACATTTTCATATGAACAAAAGTGCTGCTCGGCAAGTGCGTGACCCATCGATGCGAACAAGTGGTAATCTGAAGGGGCCAAGTCTGGTGAGTAAGCGGCATGGGGTAGCACTTCCCACTTGAGTGCCTCCAATGTGTTGCAAACTGCTTTTACCTTATGTGATGAAGCGTTATCGTGAAGAAAGATTACCTTGTGCTGTCTTCTTTCGTATTCTGGTCATTTTATGAGCAGCGAATGGTTCAATTCGATCAGTTGTTGCTGGTAGCGTTGGGTATTAACTGTTTCACCAGGTTTTATCTATTCATAATAGACCACACCCTTTTGGTCCCACCAAGTACAGAGCATTGTCTTTTTGCCAAAGCGATTCGGTCTTGCAGTTGATGTGGATGGTGAGCCTGGGTTCACCCATGATTTTTTGCGTTTGGGATTTTCAAAATAAATCCATTTTTCATCGCTAGTAATGATACGATGCAAAAAGACTTTCTTTTGTATTGTGCAAGCAAAATTTCACAAGTGTTTTTGCGTTTTTCCATCTGCCTCTCATTCAATGCATGTGGAATCCATCTGCCGACTTTCTGGATCTTACCAATCTCTCGTAGGCGATTGGAAACAGCTTGTTGACTAACGCCTAACTGCTCTGCTAGTTGTTTTTGTGATTGACTATCGTCTTCCTGTAGCAATGTTTCCAATTTTCTATCTTAATATTTTTTTGGAGGTTTTCCATGTTCTTTGTTTGTAAGATCAAAGTCACCACTTTTGAAACGCCGAAACCATCGTTCACACGTATCTTGCGATGGAGCATATTCACCATAAGCTTCTCGAAGCAGTCGGTATGATTCAGCAGAAGTTTTTTTCAAATGAAAACAAAACAGTAGTACTGTCCGCGAATGCTCTTTATGTGGCACAAAATTTGACATTTTTAACACAGTAAAACAAAACTATATGATCACTTTTCAAATTATAACCTATAAGCATTTGACACTTAATGATAACTTAACAAAACGCCATATGTGTTGAAACTTTGAACTATACAGTCTGTTTGCGCGGCAAGTTTGAAAAAAATCCGCATTTCATACTTGTAGACCTGGTATACATGGGATATAAAAGAACCTATTCAACAGTGGCGTAACTTCATATTTTGGGTCCCCCCGCAGAATTATCTTTGATCCCTCTTTATTGATATTTATTATTTTGTAAATAAATGGTCGCTATTTTGAAATGGTTAAAATTACAGTATGACATTTTGACATCCTTGTAAAGTTGATTTAATGTACTTCAAGAAAAAAATAATATTCCCTATGCTAGATAAAAAGTTGAAACAATTTCCGTTGAAACCGGAAGTGATGCAGAATTCTTATTATAGTCCTTAAGTGGGCCCTTTTATCTAGTTTAACTTTAACTTTTCTTCTGAAGAATTTTTTGTATCTCTTAAAATAAAGGAGATATTCGAGGTGCGGCGTTTCAAACAAACACTCATATTTAAAATTCAGTTTTGAATGATAATTTTGGAAAAGATAATGCTGAATTGTAAATGTTATGTTTTGAAAGAATACGAGTGACTCTTCGCCAAGGCTAAATATTATTCTAACTAGTTTGCGCTTTTTCTCTAAATAGTTGAATCTGGTGAGATCATACGGAATATTGAACAAAAAATGTTGTTATACCTCGTGAGTAACTTGATTTCCAGCCATGCAGTAAAAAAATGCCAAACATACGTAAAATGTTCCTTGGAATATATATTTAAAATTGGTTTTCAAGTCGAGAAATAATCTGTCGTTTGCTGCGAAGGTTAAGTCTAGGCATAGATACATGGAGCACGTTACAAAAATGCTAAGAAATATTTGAGAATGTGTTTCCTGTATATTCCTCACCATCCTGGAAAAAAATATATTTGGACATTAGAAAATTATACTCCCTCTGTCCGGAAATATGGTATACATTAGGGTGACCATTCGTCCCGCATTTTGCGGGACTGTCCCACATTTAACATTTTGTCCCGCAAAAGTCCCGCATTTTAACATTTTGTCCCACATTGTCCCGCATTTTGGATTTGGGAGGTGAGGACCTTTTTTTTGTGCTCTTCACTTGGATTTGGAAGGTGAAGACCTTTTTTTTGCTCTTCACTTGGATTTTGGGAGACGAGGGCCTTTTTTTTGCTCCGTCCCGCATTGCCTTCTTAAGAAAATGGTCACCCTAGTATACATTACCAGTGTTGTAATGTATCTTGTTACAAATATCTAGATACAGTAACTAGATACTTTTTCAAGTATCTAGATACAAATTAAATACTTTTTGAAATATATATCTGTATCTGTATCTAGATATTTTAATTTAAGTATCTTGTATCTGTATTTCAGATACTTCGCTCGTTACTTTATTTTTATACCGTGATACCGCGCTGATGTAATAGTTTAATTATAAATTGTTATTTTGAATATACAGGGTGTTAGGTAAATGTCCGGCACAATTTAAAAGGCAGCATGGTGACGTAGAATGCAATCGATTTTTCCTTTGCCAATTTTCTTTAAAATGTGAATTTCGTCCAAAAATAAACAAACATAAAGATGCCCCAAATTCTGAAAACCACTGACTTCTTTTTAAATTTTTCATATTAATCCAGAAGTTAGAAGTAAGATCGAGCGTGTCCGATCATGCTGATGGCCCTACCAAACATGCTTCACCAGCCGCTGCTGACTATTTCTGCATTTCGGCCAAATTACGTGAAATAGGGGATACGCATAAAATTTATATTTCCTTAAAACTACATTTTTTTGATATTTCAATGTTAGTTATGTCACCTAACACAACAAAAATCACATTTTAATTAATATTATAGCCAAATTTTTTAATTAAACTATTGTAAATTTGAAATAAGCCGACCACGCCGCGAAGGTTGCCGAGTAGATACGACTGAGACTGTAAGGGTTTGACGTCACAGATACAGACAAAACATAATGTTTACGTGTTTATATTGTATTGTTTGAGAGTTTTGTATTTGTTTTTAAACAATTTTTCACGCATTTATAATTAAAATAATTTATAAATTATATGTACTCACATTAAAATGGTCTTCACAAACATAAAGTTTACTTTTTTCTGAAATATCGGTTTTATTTCGCCTCGTAGCTTTTCTGTTGTTTTTCGTCATCAGGTAATGATATAAATTATTTTTTTGGATTTCTAATTGAACTATTTGTGCACATTGGTACTAAACAATATTTTAGACTATGTTTCGAAGTACTGGGGCCTGGATCTTCCATATTTTATATATTTTAATATAAAATTTAATTCGGTAAACATGTATAAATTGTTTTTATAGAATTAAACTTTATTTTAATTAAAATCACTCTAACTTTACATAACCTATAAAAGTTATACAAACAAATAAGTTCATAACAGACTATGTACGCTGTGTAGACTAGTAGTGTCATGTGTCAGTTAGGAGGGTATGACGTCACACGTCGTTTTCGCACGCTACATACATTTATGATTTTTTTAAGCCTTCAAATTAAAAAAAAAATAAATAAAAACTGTTTTTTATGTTTATATGCAACAAGAGGAATATAATAAAAAAATTTAAAAAAATCATGCCTATCCCCTATTGTAACCCATGATTTTTTCATAAATCTTGGACAGCCAAGACAGACAGACATAAATTGATTATTTGGTGGATAACTTCTTATTATCAATTCTTTAATCACCTAACACGTGTAGAAGTGCGAGGATAAAAAAAATAAAAGAAAAACAGATTATATCTGTTCTCATTTAATTTTTATAGATAGAAGAGGCAGAATTTTTTCATTATTCTAAAAATAAATTTAAACTTTGTTTCATATTTTAATTTAATATTTATAATAAACATAAACAAAAATTAAAAATAACACTTAATACGTAGAATCAAAACAAAATTAAAAATTTATTAATACACAGAACTGATATTCAAAATATTAAACATTAAGATATTAACATATTAAACATATAAACATATAAACATATTAACATATTAAAAATTATTTGTTCATTTTCAGAAATTGCTGATATAATCTTTTGCCCAAAGTAAAAGTTAAAAAATTGATGTGAAGTGTGAATTTTCACACATTTCAGGGTTTCGCAGGTATTTAGTAAGTGATTGATGATTATTTGGGATGCCAAAACAAATTTTATGTTAAAATATTTTTTTTGTTAATTTTTTGTTAGTTTTTGTTTAATTCGAATGTCTAATACCATTATTTATGTTCCTAAATATGTACAGTATTTTTTTTTATATATAGGAAGGTTCATTAAGATTTTGAAAATTACACTTAGGGCTTCCATTGGTTGTTTTAAGTCATAACTCCGCCCCTCTGAATTCGTGTATTCAATTTCAACAATTTCCACTTGTTATTAAATTTACGCTTTTAAATGCAACATTTGCCCAAATATAACTAGAATATTGAAAAAATAATTTAACAAAATAAAAATGCAAAAAAAAGCAAAAAAATAAAATTGTGTCGAGACCGGTAGCGAACCCTAGTTTGCAAATTAGAACGCGAGAATGCTAACCAGAGCCGCAGTAAGGAAAACTTGCGCTAGGGGCAGAGCCGTGTTTTGGCGCCCTTAGCAAAACAAGGTTCTCACCTTTCAACATTTAAGTGATGGGCGCGTAGAATACATGATGTAGACTAATGTAGATTTTACGCGTAAACATGTCAAGTAGAATATGCCTTTGTTTACGTGTCAAATGTAGAATGTAAACTGTACATGCGCAGTACGTTTAAATGTAATATTTGAAATAATAGAATGGTAGAATTTTCTAATAGTTTAAATAGTTTACTTTAATGTTAATGTTTATTTCAATTTTATGTAGTTCTAATTACATATATTGTTTCCAAAAATGTTATCTCATAAATCGTATGTTGTTATGGACAATATAAATAGGGTGACCATTTTCTTAAGAAAGCAATGAGGGACGGAGTAAAAAAAAAGGTCCTCACCACCCAAATCCAAGTGAAGAGCAAAAAAAAGGTCTTCACCTCCCAAATCCAAGTGAAGAGCAAAAAAAAGGACAAAATGTTAAAAAGCGGGACAGTCCCGCAAAATGCAGGACGAATGGTCACCCTAAATATAAATTACTTGGTTTCTGTCTGTATGAACTACTAAAGTAAAATTAAAATTAAAAGTTAGTAGTTGTTTTAATCAGGAAGCTGTCAAAAATATTAAATTTGAGTTCTTTATTGCCTCTTCTGCTTAAAACTGGCGGTATTTTATTTTTTTTAAACGTTACATAACCTCATTTTTCATTATTCTACGCTAGATTCTACGTGTCTACACAATCTACACTTCTCTACGCTGTCTACGGTAAATTTACACGTAGACGTAAAAAATTCAAGTTTACGCGTAGACGCCCATCTCTAGTGATGAGCAAAAAAAAGGGTCCTCACCTTCACAATGGCGCCCCTTAGTCAAGCCCGTCAGCGCCCTTCTCCTTAGTGCGCCCAGGGCCGTCGCCCCCTCCGCCCCGCCCCCCTTACTGCGGCTCTGATGCTAACTATTACACCATAAAAGCATTGTACTATTCCGGTTCACACAAATGTACTTTACTTAGAAATTTGTCAGACTTTTAGTTTAAACCATCTGGGCTACAGGGTGTGGGTCAACATTTTTTATGCACAATTTTGGCAAAAATCGCGTCAAAATAATTTATTTTGCAAAAAAAAAAAATTTTTTGATCGTTAATCCACGTACTAAGGGCTTCATTTGATACCCTACTGCGAATTAAAAAAAAAAATTTTTTCGATGAACATATATTTGTTTATATTTTTAGGGGAATACGTTTTTTAGATGTTTTAGTATTTTTCCTATGTGCGAGTCAAAGAGTTGTATAAGCATGCCAAATTTCAACTCTCTAGGTTTAGCC
Source organism: Liopterus haemorrhoidalis (assembly GCA_963971575.1). NCBI lineage: Eukaryota > Metazoa > Arthropoda > Insecta > Coleoptera > Dytiscidae > Liopterus > Liopterus haemorrhoidalis. Next base: position 7,934,872 of record OZ020617.1, read on the forward strand.
GTTTGGCTACAATTTTTACCGAACAGACAGACAGACGACAAAATGACGGTATAAGGGTTTTTTGGTCATACCTACAAAACCCTAAAAACGGACTTACCTTCTGTGCCTTAATGCTTATTATTATATTTTCCTTAATATTTTATTATTATATTTACCTCATTATTGTTCTATCTTTTTTTTTAAATTTCACTTATTGATTCACATTAAACCGACTTCAGCAACTATTAAATCAAATTCATGTAATTCTCTAATTTTAAAGTCGAGACTGGTTTGAGAGTATGTATTCGAATCACTATTTGCGCGGGAAACTTTTATGCAATACACTACACATAAATAAATAAATAAAGTTAACAATGCAGCACAAAGTACTGCAAACAAAATTATCATATTCATTTGTAATTGTAAGAACACTGTTTTTTATTTCTGCAGAAGCCAGAGGTTGTTAAGCGTGTGAATTTTCAAATTTAACTGATAGAGATAAACAGGAAAATGTAAAATTTGTTAGCATAAATTTTCACACGGATATCGTAACTGTTTAAAAATTAAACATTTTTTGTTTTGAAAAATAAACTATATAAAAATAATAAACAGATACGGTTAATTCTAAAATTATGTGGATAAGATATGGTAATTCGTTTAATGATATTGAAAATCCTGATAAATATGAAAATGTTGTAAAGCTCAATGTTTTAATTTTTCAGATATAAAAATAAATAATAGGTTCCGGATAGGCAGAGAAAACAAGTTCCGTTAAAAATAGATTCAAAATGTCCGGGCCAGCCTTTTCCCTTAAAGAGTTCGGGTGCAAATAATTTTATCAATTTCCCAAATAAAATCAGTAGCGAAGGGAGACCGCCGCTAGACTTGCCGCGACCATAAAAAAAATGATGTAAAGTGTGAATTTTCACACATGTCAGGGTTTCGTAGGTACAGTCGATTCCGCTTAATTGGGACACATCGGGACTTAGGCATTTTGGCCCAATTAAGCGGCTGCCCCAATTAAGCGAATTTCACATAAAATTAAACAATGCATATTTTTCTTTCAATAATTTTACTTTATAAACTCTTGGACAAAACTATAAATTACATATAACCAAAAAATATAAACTTTTAAGAAAAAATAATAAATTCCAAAATAAAATAATAAATAGGTACATACAATTTAATTCAATGCAAAAATGCGTCAAGTGTAGTCTGTCTTTTGTTTTTGTAACATTTCAATTCTACAAAATCAGCACAGGTATTCAGTGCGACTCCCTTCATTTCCTTCCTGCACAAAATAACGCTGTAATATTAAATTCTTTGTACATATTTTTTCTTGAGAATATGTGTAACATAATATGTACTGTGATCTTAAATTTACTATCCCAATTAAGCGGAATGTTGTCCGAATTAAACATGTAAATTTACTGTTGGTTCCTTGGTTTGGTTTCTGTTCTTTGAGATTTGGCCCAAATAAGCGGCTGCCCCAATTAAGCGGAATCGTCTGTATTTAGTAAGTGAATGATAATTTGGGATGCCAAAACAAATTTTATGTTAAAATATTTTTTTGTTAATTTTAATTCGAATGTCTAATACCATTATTTAGGTTTCTAAATATGTGCAGTATTTTTTTTTTTTTATATAGCAAGGTTCATTAAGATTTTGAAAATTGCGCCTATGGCTTCCATTGGTTGTTTTAAGTCATAAGTTCCGCCACTCTGATTTCGTATACATTGAAACATAGAATTAAATTATAATTTCAACACTTCCCACTGGTTATTAAAATTACGCTTTTAATAATTAAATGCAACATTTGCCAAAATATAACTAGAATTTTGACAAAATAATTTAAACAAAATAGAAATGCAAAAAAAAAACAGAAAAAATAATTTTGTGACAGGAAGCGAACTGTAGTTTGCAACTTAGGAAGCGAGATGCCTAACCACTACACCATGAAGGCATACTGTTTTACTGTCTTACATAACATATTAAATATATACGTCGTTAACCAAAAAACTATGTTCAACTTAGGTCTTTTTTTACCAACTTACACACCGTGTTTTTAAGAAAAATCGTGTTCCCTCTACCTTAGTGCATTGCGTATATGAATTCTAAATATGTTTCACAGGCCAGATTGATTTAGATTGGGGGCCCTGGACAAAGAAACGAGACCTATATGCCCTTGCATCTTCGTTGGACACAGTACTTACCCCATCAAAAAATTGTGATATTCAACATATTCCTTCATTTTCTCAAAGTTTTCTTCTTCTTCCTCCTTATTTCCAACAGTAAGATTTTGAAAAGCAACCGCTAGTAGCCTAAATTGACAAATTATATGCCCAACAATCGATATAAACAAAGAATCAGCTGCCACAACAACCGATCCCACAAAAACACCAGTCAGACTTTGGAGAATAAAAACAATTTCAAAAAACGGAGATATTTGTAAATTTACTGGTTCCCACATTACAACTGGTAGGCCCTTATCCTGTGTCAAAAGGGGCTTAAGTGGGATAAAAACGGTGGCAGTTATTGTTCCTAACCAACGATAAGAAGTGGTTACATAAGAAATTCTTCGTAAAATAGTTTGAAGTGATGTTTCCATTTCAGAACCAAATGTATCAAGGCTCCATAAGTTGTCAATTTTTGCTACTATATCACAAATTTGCTGCCGATAAAAAAACAGCAGTAAAATTTTAAAGATCATCTAAAAAATAAAATTAATTAAAACACGAATTATAGAAAGGCAATTTATTAATGACAAACAATTATTTACAATACCAGTACGCTTAAAAAATCTATGAAAGATCATTTTAGTGTGACGTCACAACTAGGGTTGTACATCGAAGGCAAAACATCGATGTTTAACATCGATGTTAACATCGGCGCCTTACTATCGATGTTGAAAAACATCGAAGGAAAAACATCGATGTATCGGAAACATCGATGTTTTATTAATATTAAAAAAAGCTATTTATTTATATTATATAGATTTTATTTAATAATGTAAAGATAAAATACGAAAAAAGTAACACATAATACACAAAAAGCATTTATTAGATTTTGAAATAGAAATATTCCTTTTTAATAGTAATTAATTTCACATTAATATTATTATACCCAATATAATAATCCTAATTTGTACCTACAGTCTATTCTAAACGATTAGGCAGAACTAACCGCAATTTTCATTTTTGTAATTTGACATTAAATATTTTGTTATATATTGAAGTTGACTTTTCCTGAACAAAATGATCAAAAGCTTCAATCAATCGGTAAAAGTAACTAGAATTGAAAATCTAGTTCCGCCTAAACCAAAGGAACAGACCTTACTATTTTTACATTTCTAAAATGAAATACTGGATTTTATTACAATACTAATATAGTCTTATATATATCTTAATGTTAATTTTATATTATTTAGCATAAAAATAACACTGTCATACACAATTATTTTTATACTTTTTTAAGTTGAAATAAAGTCTGTTCCTTTGGTTTAGGCGGAACTAGATTTTCAATTCTAATTACTTTTACCGATTAATTGAAGCTTTTGATCATTTTGTTCAGGAAAAGCCAACTTCATTATATAAAAATATAATAAATAACAACTGGGAAAGTGTCAACAAGACTCAAAAATAAAAAGTGTGTTGGCGTCGTTGGTCGTTCGCATTGTTTGCAAAAATTAGAAGTTTCTTCTTATTTTTTCGTATTCTGCTAACTGCTAAGAAGAATAAAAACTAACACTATTAGTATTGTTATATCACAATAGAAGGCGCTTATAGTTTGGGTACTAATTTTAATAAAAATTAAATTTTTAAGATTCCAGCGCCTATAGCGGTAGTTTCTGAATTTCAAAGTTTAAACATCGACATCGGTAGTAGACATCGATGTTTTATCGATACTATCGCCAGCTGACCATCGATGGTAAAAACATCGATGTTTTTAAAACGAACATCGATGTTTTCGATACATCGATGTTTTTTTCCCATCCCTAGTCACAACTGTCAAACGAGCATTTAAAATGGCAGAGATAGGACAAGTAGTATATTGACGCTTACGGGATTATGTATAAAAACATAAAATAAGTTTTCACGCAGTTGTGAGGCGTGGGAGTCGTGGCGGTAGAGACCTTGTTTCATTTCATCCATTTCCAAGAATATTAAATTACACTACCCAACAAAATAATTTTTTTATCTTGGTGCCGGAAAAATAAGAACTGATTTTGGATATTTTTGATGACTCTTTTTCGTAGCAGCTCTAGTTTTTGAGATACAGACTAATTGATTTTAATTTTTTATCTAAAAACGGTAAACTTCCTTCTTGGACAGCAAAGTGGATATACAAAATATCCTTGTTTTTTATGTGTTTGGGACAGTAGAGCTAAGGATCAGCACTGGGTTAACAGAAATTGGGTGATTTCCATTAAGAAATGTCATAATTCAAGAAAAACAAAACGTTGTCAACGAACCTTTGGTTGCGAGAGAGAAAATTATATTTCCACCCTTGCTTATCAAGTTTGGGCTTATGTAGCAATTTTTGAAGGCTTTAAATCGAGATGGACTTTGTATAGGCTACTTGACACGTAAATTTCCTGAGATTAACTCTGAAAAACTGAAAGCCAGAATATTTGATGGTCCTCAGATAAGAGTAGAACGAAAAGTGGCCTTGTCTCACTTTCAAAATCAACGGCTCATATGATAATTGTATTGATTTTTTTGCCCCAGTACTATGTAACTGGACTTGTGCACTACTGTACAAATCTGTATAGTCACTGGTTAAATAAATAAATAAAAACAATTTCTAAAAATCAACAAATGATATTGAAATTATTAAAATAATTTGCGAAATATTTAATTTTTTTTTTCCTCATCAAATTTTTAATTTTTTTAGCGTACCGGTTGTTAAATATTTGGTATATCAACTATGGGTTTTAGACTTACTAAAAATAAAGTAAATGCAATTTCCCCAACACTTGCGATTATTTCCAAACTGTTGTAATTTAAGACAATCTTCATAACTTCCAAAAAGAATAATATTATAGTAACAACCGTCATGACATAAGCGTGTAGCTTGTAGGATCTTGATCTTAGATTAAATCCTGCGAATCTCAACCAAACCAAACAATCATCAATAGGTGTTGGTTTGCCCATTTTATTTTGCACAAATTCAATTTAAACCTTATACCAATCAGGTCAAATCTTGTAATGACAAGAAAAGATTTTTGTGAAAACTTGTAACAGCAAAAATTAAAAATGTATGTGAGAATGTACAGATTTATTTTCTAGAACGTGTGATATGGTATTTACTGTTAGCTTCGTGTTTTAAATTACCCTAATTGACGGGTAAACTTTTTAAAGAAACTTTATCTGTTATTTTTTAATTAACGATTTAAGTACCATGAATAACACCTTATTATGTTTCTTCTTCTTCTCTTTATCATTCATACATAAATTCAAGAACAAAAGACTTTAATATTTCCCTCCAGAACTCCTTGATAAAGTCTATTTACGTTAAAATTATATTTACGCAACAATTAATAAACAAAGCTAAACAACTGAACAGAATTAATCCCCTGGGATTATTAATAGTAAAAAACTAGGATATTAATCTCATATCCCGGTAAAAATAATTTAAAGGTGTGACTTTTACTAAGGTGACCATATTTTTTAGTTCAAAATTCGGGACGGGAGTTCATAGACGAGGGGGGGGGGGGTTAATTATTTAAGCATGATTGTTTAATTCATTTTTTTAATACAAATTATATAAAACAAATAATTATAATTTATAATAAATAAAGATTTCCAACCACAGATAATTAACTTATATTATTAAGAGGAACATTATAAAAATGACAGTATTTGCTAATTGAATTCAAAATTTATTCATTAAAATTACTCAGTAGAAAACTTTTTATATTTTTCCGAACTCTGGATCTTTTTGAGTAGGTCTTTTTTGCTTTGAAACTTTTTATAAAAATCCTCACAGGTTTCTTCTTAATTTACTTTAACCAGTGATATTGCTTTTAATGTTTCTACATCAAGTTGAGTCTTGTCACTTGGCCAAAAGCTGTTCATCAAGGAAAATTCTCTTTCGGTAGATTTTTTGTTGAAAATTTTGTAAAAACAATTTTAGTTGAAGTATATTAAAAATAAATATTGAAAATAAGTATCTTTTCTAAAATTCGGGACAATTCGGAACTAAAAACCCGAATTCGGGACAAATATTGCCTCTGAAAAAATTCGGGGCTGTCCCGACTAATTCGGGACGTATATATGGAAAGAGGATATATGAAAGACCCGGGGTAATATGGAATATTGATACACATTTACAAAAAAGGCGCGATAACTTCCATAAAGTCGATATTTTGATTCCAGCAAAAACAGTGTGGCAAGGAGACACACAGCACGCGCGTATCGTAGTAGACCCCACTGGACTTTATCTCCGTTTGGCGAAGAACGTTCTTGTCTAAGATGAGCAATATACAGTGCGATCAATAAAGCCTGACCGTTAATGGTAAACAATGGGCTTTAAAATATCAAAACTGTATTCTAATTCACAGCTGAAAATACCAATTTAACAAAGAACCAATCCGATTACTTCGTTGGTCCGAACTCAGCCGAAGAACAACGAAGATGTGTTTCTAGCTTAATATTCGTTATCAAATCATTGGCGTGTAGAGAAAACAGTGTTCATCAATTCGTATAAGGTAACAAAAATAGAATGTACGCCTATGTGTACATGTCCTTGGAAATAAGATTGATAACTAAATGATTCTGTCAAGTATTGCATAATGTTCAAGAAATAATGATCGCACTGTCGAAGTATTAAACATATGGTTCTAATGTTCACAAATTGTCTAATAAGTAGGAAAAGCAAGAACGGAAGAGATATTTTTAGTTTGCGTTCCGACCCGCAACAAATGGTATTTTTTCGTTCTCAATATATCTTTTCAACATTAAACCATTCACCAATTTTAAAATATTTTAAACTAAAACCTTTTTATACTAAAAATAGATAGATTAATTAATGTGATTTGTATTTTACAATGTTGGTAATCAAAAAGAGAATTAAATAATTTAATTACAATAAATTGAAACCCTTTAATTTAATTTATTTAGTTTCACAATAAATTCTGCACTCATTATAAAGGTAAAATAATTAACGAATGAATTAAAATATTCAAATAGTTTATTTGCAGTAAAAATTCTTAAATATAATATGTCTTAAATAAAAAATATTAAATTAAGTAATTAGTTATGAGCATGGTATCTCCAGAGACCTCCACATCTGAAAAATAAATAAATAAATAAATAAAATATAATATTAATAACAACACAATAATTAAAATATAATACAATAACACAAACTCTTTAAAGTTAATGTCAGGATCAAAATTAGTTATACAGTCGGATTTTTTACCGACAATGACGACAAAAGCAACTGCCTATTACGTTTACATAATATGTATAAATACGTCTAATACGGTAAAATAGGGCGATTTTTTCCCTGCCGAATGTATACTAAGGAACTTAAAAACATCTTTTTTCTCTGTTAGATAACCGAGAACTACGCATTTTAAAATATTTCTACACGGCATTTTAGAATTTGTGAACTTTTTAGAAGGATTCCAAAAAGGAAAAACAGATATATGCGATTTCCTTCTTCCTCGTAGGCAATATAGAAAAAATTTAAATAGGTATAAAAATTGTTCAGAATTCTTTTTTGAATTTAATAAATTCATAAAAACTAAATTTAAGACTCATTTTCATTAATAATAATAATAATAATAATAATTAACAGTTTGTTATATAGTATAGAAGACATATAAACTGGACTCATTCTACTTTTTGTGAGTTTAAAATATTGAATTCTCATATCATTGGCATGTATGGTGTGTTAGTTATGCAAATCTTTGTTTAAATTGAACATCCTAGGATTTTATTTTACAAAGTTAACCGCTTTTAAAATAAATATTGAAAAAAATTGTAATAAAACAGTCTCTAACGGGTGTTTTTTTTAGAGGTATAGAACTTTAAATTGCAATAAAACAACGATGGATTATTCGATTGACATGAATTTTTTTTTATTCGAAAGATAATCTTGTGGCATTACATTTTAAATATGATTTCTGGCATATGACCGCCACGGCTGGCTCGTGCCACAATCGATTTATTGAAAGACACGTTTGGTGACCGCCTAATTTCACGTTTTGGACCTGTGAATTGGCCTCCAAGATCTTGTGATTTAACACCGCTGGACTACTTTCTGTGGGGCTATGTAAAGTCATTGGTCTATGCGGATAAGCCACAAACGCTTGACCATTTGGAAGACAACATTCGCCGTGTTATTGCCGATATACGGCCACAAATGTTGGAAAAGGTCATCGAAAATTGGACGTCCAGATTGGACTACATCCGAGCCAGCCGTGGCGGTCATATGCCAGAAATCATATTTAAAATGTAATGCCACAAGATTATCTTTCGAATAAAAAAAAATTCATGTCAATCGAATAATCCATCGTTGTTTTATTGCAATTTAAAGTTCTATACCTCTAAAAAAAACACCCTTTATAACAATCACGACTATTTAAGTTAAAAATTAAACGGAGTATTCGCTTCTGAAAAATGAATACCCTTTTGCTCTCAATTGAATAACCCCAGACACAGACATTGTAGGCTAAATTTGAGTAGACCATCGCATAATATACCTGCTTAAGGCTATTTAGCTGAAGAAATTACCTAAACACTTTTATACAGTAATAGGCTTTCTGCAGTTTCTTGCATACGGTATCCACTTGCCCAGCTTAGGGAGTCACCAATAACTACACCAAGAAGTTTTGTTTCAATATGAGATTCTAATGTAAAATTATTGAATATTACTGAGATATCCGCTGGAAGTTTGTTTTTATTAAACAGAAGTAGTTTAGTTTGGATTCGTTGACAATTAATTTGTTATTATGGCACCCCTGGTTAAACTTATTAAGTGCGATATTAATTTTATGCTCAAGTACTCTCGGGTTGTCAGCCATAAGTAAAATTGAAGTATCATCTGCAAACATGATTAATAGATCAGATGATATATGATTAGGTAAACCGTTTATGAATAAAAGCAATAAGATTAGCCCTAGCACAGAGCCTTGGGGTACACCTAGTTTTACTGCAGTGCTTTGAGATTTGTCACGACTAATTTTGACTATTAGCTGCCTATACTCCATGAAGGATATCAATCAATCATTAATTTTATCTCTAATATCAATAGCTTCCAATTTACTCTTTAAGATTTTTGCATCTAGGCAATCAAAAGCTCGAGAAAAATCGAATTAAATATTTAATTTTTTGTTTATATTTTTGTACTGAAATTAACAAATTATTAAAAATAGTGTGCCTTGATGCCATTATTGTTTATCTGTAAATGTTGGTTTATTTGAGCAATTTTTGTGAAATCTTGTTAATAAAATAAATTAAAATAGTTTATAGTCGTTTTTTATTGTTTAATATATCAGATTCAACGTAGAATCAAGCACAAATTTTCCAATACCATTTTTTAAAATAATTTTGATAGTCACAATTGATAAACAATGTCATGGCACACAATGGTTAAAATTTAACAGAAAAAAAAATAGCTTTAAATTAAAATATTTACTGTAAATGAGTATTAAATTTAGTATTTATGAATTTATTAAATTCAAAATAAAATTGTGAACAATTTTTATATTTACATTTTTTCTGTATAACTAACGAGGAAACAGGAAATCGCATGTATCTGTTTTTACATGTTAAATCCCTATAGGTACCTGGTCAATTCAACACCTGTATATACACACAAACAAACTTATTTATATATTAGTATAGATTACACTATATCTTCCCAAAAAGAGATCATTTACATTCTTAAGTACGTTTTTATTTGTTTTGTTTTTTCTTTTTCTTTTGTAAATATACAATAAAGATTATATCTGCCAATAGTAAAATAAGCCGAAGTCGCTTATTTTACTATTGCGCTTGACGGAGGGTTAAATGGATTATAAGAGACTGGGTGATAACTTACTGGCAAGATCTTTGCCAACGCTGGTCCCATGCCCTTATAGCAGCGGTTCTTGTGACTGGCGTAGTTCCGGCTGATGCACCACATCTGACACACTGTTTGACAGCGCGCGGACTACTCCCTAAGTACAGATGTCGGATACAGTCCACAGTTTGTCCGCCATGGCTCTGTTCATTCACAGACAGGAACTCAGGCTCCGTCAAATATTCCAACTAAAAATAAAAATATTTCACATATTTGATCATGTCCCATGTCACACAGTTGACCCCTAAATAGCTTCTTACTATTATCTTACTCGTTCATCAGTTTTAGAACAGTTTTTATTAGAATAAAGCAGGGAAATTTAACCTAAAATTGGCGCATTTTTTAACAAATGTTTTTGATTATCAATTTTTAATTAAATTGAATTGAGGGGGCTAGAAGTAAAAGGATTTAAGCACATAATTTAAAGTTTCGAGAAAATTAGCTGCAAAGTTATAGGCTCCAGGAGAATTTTTTACTTTTAAGATAAGTAAAACAGCGAATCTCTCTCCATCTTAATGGGTATCCATCAATATTGTTCTTAGCATCTTGCAGTAAAATGATTCAGGCGTACTTTCAAGTTCGAAAGCTGTTCGAAAGAGTAAAGCGAATTCTGTTGAAATCGTTTTACTATCTAATAATAATAATGTTCAACTGACGAAGTAAGTAGATTACTGTTATGAGTCACTAATCACTGATTATTTTTAAGACCACAAAAAGCCGTTTTTCTCAAAAAATTTGTTACATAAGAATATTAAAGTTTTACACCGTTGAAAAGAGGAAAAAAAAATCTTTAATATTGTGTTAAATAATAAGTGTAGTGTAATTTGAAAAATAGTTATTAACTGCTGTGCCTCTTGCAAAACAAATGAAAAACAGGAAATGTTTGATACCACTATAATCTGACCCCCATTGCCCCATATAACTTTTATTTGAATAATATTTTCTTAACACTTTTCATTAAGGAAATAATCGAGGTGTACGTAAGTGTTGCGTCATCCTGTAGAACTATGATGAACAAATAAAAATAATATAGTAGTAGTACGCGTTTCTTTATATACTGATAGATGAATAAATATAATAATTACACAAAAGCAATTAGTTCATTAGAGATACAATTAACTTCTTACAGATTTGCATCTTTAATTCCCGATTACAAAAGCCGAAGACTAACTTGATTCACTGAATAAGGTTGTATTAAACAAATAAGAACATCCGATTTCGCGATGAAACCATGTTAATCGAAGAATAAATTAGTTTTAGAGATTAAATTTAGCAACATATTTTCATCCCACTCTGGTTATCTACATAGCCGACATAGACTACATAGCTTACATTGACTACGCGATGTTTACAGGTAAAGTAAGCAAACCCAAAAAAGGAGTAGACGCCAATCTCTGGAATAAACTAAACTTAAATCCTCTACGAAACCGAGTGAAACTATAATGAAGTCATGGACTTACCTGCAAGGGTAGAGATTGTTGGGCTAATTGTGGGGAAGCTAAAGCAGCTCTGTTGGAAGTCTGTTGTAACTGAGGTATTAATACTTGGCTTGGTAAAAGGCAACACTCATCTACAAAATAAAAGACAAATGAATAAATAAGTACTCTATATAAATAATGAAATTGCAACAATAAAAAGTTATTACAACAATAAAAAATATACGTGATTTTCTCAAAAAAGTGTCCAAGAAAATTTTGTTCGCTACACAATATTCCAGAAGGGTTGGATTAAAAATATGAAAACATCAGAATAATGCACAATGTGAACCTGAATAGTACGAATAGAATTTTTGGATCTATTATTTTTCCAAAAAATTTCGATTATATTTTGTATCTTTGAAAATAAGAAACATTATGTATTTGTGTATTAATTTATTTATTTTTGTACGCATTTTATTAAAAAATGTCTTTTGTCCCCATCCCTATAATCCCAATTTAGGGAGCAGAAGACGAGGCAGACCTGTTGATACTTGACGCCGCTTAACAACACAAAAAGCCGATGAAAGTGGAAAAATATGTAAAGAGCTAAAACAACTAGATCAAAACAAAATAAACATGCGTAAGTTTATTGTGGCCCTATGCTTCAGGTAAGAGCAAACAGAACCATTTTCTGTAACCAACAAGGATCGGTGTAAAAATCTGAAAAATATCTTAAGGCTTATTTGTATGAGCCGGAACAGTTCAATAGGATTTTTGATTATTATTTTTTTAAATATCAATTTTTTTTAATCATTTTAAATATTATTTTTCTAACATTTATTATGGGATATAAAATTAAAGCTCTTGAATCACAGATTAAAGATCGTAAAGCAATTTTGAAAAAACTTTTTATATCCTTTTATAAACTTTTATAAACCTTGCAAAATGTTGTAGTAAAGATGTGTATTGCTTGGAGTGTATTACTTTGGTCACATTTATTCCATTTTGTCATATGGATTATTATGCTGGCGCACAAGTTCCGAGTTCAATAGATTATTTAAAATGCAGAAAAGAATAATTAGAAATATGGTTGGGTGCTGCCGTATAGCCACTTGTGTTCCTATTTTTAGAGAGTTGAATATCTTACCCTTACTGTGTATGTATATATACCAGACTAGCCTTCATGTACAACAAAACTTATCAGTTTTCGAGAAGCGATCAGATATAAAATACATACATATAATACTAGACAAAAAAGTAATTTAGAAATTCAAACAGTTAGATTTGCAAAAACGGCACAAAATCCAAATATACTAATGAAAAAAAAAATAAAAAATATTAAACTACCTTCTCACCAGTGATGGGCGCGTAAGTTACATGATGTAAGTTACCTCATTGTTGACGCGTAAACAATTGATGTAAAGTAAACACAAAAACTCTTGTAAACATGTAAACAACGTAAACAATGTAAACAATGATTTAGACATGGGCACTTGTTTTGAATTACAGAACCTCACTATCAATACATTTTTATAAATAATAAAATTTTAATGAAACGATTTTAAATGAAAAAGTAAGTATATAAAATTAAGACAAGCCAATATACATATTAATAAAAATGGAATTTGCAGTATTATACAGGTGTTACATACAAATTAGTAAATATGATTTTCTTTAAAAAATTCAGTCTAATTTTTTTAATAACAAAATACATTATATTTCACCTTTAAGAAAATCAGCCTATATTTTTTAATAACGAAAAGATTAATTGCAAATTTTGCATAACGCCCTATATTTTCTTTCATTTTCTTTAATTAAAACAAAACCTAGTTCTTCAGAACTATTCCTTTGGTTTCTTCCCACAATGTTTTAATAAATTTATTGTTTTGAACTGAATATACTTGTTCATTAACTCTCTATTATTCGTATTAAATAACTAAAACTAACCTCATTATTTGACAGTTTACAAAGTTTACATTGTTTACATTGTTGACAAGTTTACCAATTGTTTACATAAGTTTACATGTAAACGTAAACAATAAAAGTTTACGTGTAAACGCCTTCTCTGCTTCTCACATAAAAGATAGTACAACCTTGCCGCTATTTAAGAAAAGGATGGTTACATTTTTAATCAGTGAGTGTTTTTATAATCTAAATGAGTATCTTATACAGCAACAATAAGTAAATACACTTATTTAAGATTTCAACTGACTTATTTAATTTGTTAATATTTTCTTTGTTAATTATTTATTTATTTAATTTGTAAATTGACGAACATAAATATTGTAATTTACTATCTATATATTCAGTGGCGGCGCAAGCTCATAAAATCTGGGGGGGCCAAAAAAATTTTGAGTAAAATTTGGGGGGCCAGGAAATATTTTTTTATCGTTTACAAGTAATGACCTAAAAAAAAAGGTCCTCACTTCTAAAATATATTTTTTTCCAAGCATTTCAAGGGGGCCAACTGGGGGCCAAAGAAAATTTTAGCTAGAGTACTAAACACCTACGAAACCCTGAAAATTGTGTAAATTCAGCGTTCACATCATATTTTTTTACTCACAGAGTCCATAAATTTTATACAGTATCACAATCTTTTAAAATTTCGCCCGTAGATTCACAAGAACGAACTCTTGAATCTGTCAAATTAAAATCGTCCAATTCTATCATTTTAAAATCTTCGAGGACAGTTTCTGTAGTGGCACAACTTTCTGTATCCGTTTCATCGGTACAACAAATTATAAGCGAACATGTGACGCAAATAACAATTAATAATGAAACTGGAATTATATATAGTAGTATATGAAACATCGTTTTTACATTGGAATCTATAAGCAACTAACGTTATTATTTTTTTCTGAAACCACACGCGGTCTTATACATCCGGATTGTGAAATAAAACTGTTAGAAAAACAGGAAAAATGTCATACTTGTCAGATAAAATTTCTGTACATATGTATATAGCAAATTCAATTACTCTCGAAAATCGTCAACATGAAACATTTTTATAACAAAAATTATACAAATATTAGAGAGATATTGCAAAGTGAAAAAAAGCTGACTTTATTAAAAGAAACCTCTAATAAAGTATCCTGTATTACAATGTTTCATGATGTTTTAAAGAGTGTTATTGCAACGGTGCTCTTGCTTCATACTTTATTTTGACAAATATGCCAAATTGATAGATCGAAATCGTAATGAATATAGAAGTTAACTGCAACTCTTATATGAGTTAACTGCAGCAGACTATTTTTAACTTCTTCCCATACGGCACAACCATTCGCAAAAGGGTTTCGTGACGCAATTTCTCGGAGAAGAATAACATCGTCCTCGTATGTAAATCGTAAACGTTTTTTATCTTTAGCTTGCATCATTACTCACAAGAAAAGTCAACAAATTTTATGTTCGAATTTACTCCGTTGTTAATTTTGAGGTTAACCTGTCAAAATTAAGGCGCTTTAAATAAAAAATGCTTTGCCGTTATTTAAATTAAATATAGGTTGCCTGTATTTTAATAAAAGAAAGAAATTAAGGATATATCAACTGCGCATGCGCACATGTCAAATAAAGGAAAACTTTATTAAAAGATCAGTAGAACAGAGGTTGCAATAACTCTCTATTAATAGTATGTATAGACTATTCCAAACGTTTAAGCGTATTTAGGATTCATATATACAATGTATCAAGGTAGAGGGAACAGGATTTTTCTCAAAAACGCGATGTGTAAGTTGTTAAAATAATTTGATGACCTAAATTAACCATAAAAATATTTCGCTTTCAAATTATACTTCCAAGTACAACTTGTAAGTGAAATATATTTTATTATATATACAGTGAATTTATTCTTTAATGCAACATGTACTATGTCATTACCATGGATACAGTTTTTGACAGCAATATAAATCGTGTTCATTTTATTTTTTTTTTTTTTTTTTAATTTAATGGCCTTTGCTACTTTGGCAATTAGCCAGGACGATTTTTATGTGAGAAAATTTCCATGCCTTAACGGGATTCGAACCCGAGACCTTCGCAACGCAGAGCACATGTGTTACCACTACGCTACGCTGGTCGGCTCATTTTCATTTGCAACATAGAAAAAACCATATTTACTAGCAAAATCAAAATATTTTATTGAAAATACAAATAAAAAAAAAAAATAATAATAAATAAATAACTAATAAAAACTTATAATAAATGTTCAAAAGTTTCTGGGTTTACTTGCATACAAAATGTTAAGCGATCATAAAAATGATTCAAAACATTCAGCAATTACTCTTGAGGTATATTGTTGGATGCTTAAACAATTATGTCTTGCAGTTCAGCAACATCCCTAAGTTCTCCATTATATACTTTGGCCTTTAAATATCCCCAATAAAAAAAATCATTGGGTGCCAAATCCGGAGATCTCGCTGGCCAATTCATCGACCCTCCTCTTCCAATCCAGCTTTTTGGGAAAGTTCTATGTAAATATTCTTTAACTATTCTAGAATAATGGACTTGTGCGCCATACTTGTCCATTAATATTCAGGTTTCGCAACGCAGGTAATATTTGGTTTTGCAAAAGGGCTAGATATTTTGCGGCATTAAGGTTACCGTCAATAAAAAAAGGCCCTATAATATTGATTCCTATTATCCGTGCCCATTTAATTTTTGCGGACTTTGAGTTCGGAAGGAATGAAACAAATGTAAATTTTCTCGACTCCAGTACCTAAAATTTTGTTTGTGCACTTCACCATTTAGAGTAAACGTTGCTTCGTCAGTAAATAAAATTCTTTGAAGCATTGTTGGGTCGGAATTAATTTTTTCAAACATTTCAAAACAAAAATCCATACGTACTGCTGCGTCCCTTTCTAACTATTCTTGATGATTTTGAAATTTGTATGATCGAAACTTTTCTTTTTTTTAAAGTTAAAAACATATCCAATACTGACACCAACGGTTTGTACAATTGATCTTAAAGTATTTTGATTGTTTTCTTCCACTTGTAATAATATTTCCAACTGCTTCTCTTCTGTAAGCACGTGGGATGTTGTTCTTTTTTATTTTGTTTTGACTTAAGACATCCTTCGCGATGAAATTTATTAATTATTCTTGAAATTGTAGAGGGATTTGGTATTAGCCGATCTGGATAAGTTGCACTAAATACAGCAGAGTTATACCAAGTTACCATCATTATTTTTTCTTCATCTGTATACATGTTGATTAATTTTTAAATCAGCAATGAGCAAAAGTATACACACTAATTGTCTATGTTGCATTAAAGAAAAATTCACTGTATATATTTTTATTAAGCTCCGAGCCAGGGCCGGCTCAAAACGGTATGCAGGCGATGCCTTTTTTTACCTGGCGGCACTTCAGGCTTCTAGTAAAAGGGAGCCCCATGCAAGGAAATTTAGCGAAAAAATAAAAATCTAAAATGCTTCTAAAATGAGATATTAGTAAAGAAATGGAAAATTAAACTTACTACGATATTAGAAATCAAAATAAAGTCGATAATACCTCTTTGTTTTAGCTACAAAAATATAGTAAAAAAAAGTTTCATTCTCTGTAGATATATGCCCGTAATATTTCGGGTTTGCACGTATGCACGTTGCTGGGTTAAATTAGATTGACATGCAACGGTTGGTTACATGGATGTACTAATTTCAAAATTAGATTGACGTGCAACTGTTGGTTACGCGATGTACACATTTAAAAATTAGATTGACGTGCAACGGTTGGTTCCACGGATGTACACATTTAAAAATTAGATTGACGTGCAACGGCTGGTTACATGGCTGTACTAATTTAAAAATTAGATTGACGTGCAACGGTTGGTTACATAGATGTACACATTTAAAAATTAGATTGACGTGCAACGGTTGGTTACATGGATGTACACATTTAAAAATTAGATTGACGTGCAACGGTTGGTTACACGGATGTACACATTTAAAAATTAGATTGACGTGCAACGGTTGGTTACATGGATGTACACATTTAAAAATTTGATTGACGTGCAACGGCTGGTTACACGGATGTACACATTTAAAAATTAGATTGACGTGCAACGGTTGGTTACATGGATGTACACATTTAAAAATTTGATTGACGTGCAACGGCTGGTTACACGGATGTACACATTTAAAAATTAGATTGACGTGCAACGGTTGGTCACACGGATGTACAGATTTAAAAATTAGATTGACGTGCAACGGTTGGTTACATGGATGTACACATTTAAAAATTAGATTGACGTGCAACGGTTGGTTACATGGATGTACTAATTTAAAAATTAGATTGACGTGCAATGGTTGGTTACATGGATGTACTAATTTAAAAATTAGATTGACGTGCAACGGTTGGTTACATGGATGTACTAATTTAAAAATTAGATTGACGTGCCACGGTTGGTTACATGGATGTACACATTTAAAAATTAGATTGACGTGCAACGGTTGGTTACACGGATGTACACATTTAAAAATTAGATTGACGTGCAACGGTTGGTTACATGGATGTACACATTTAAAAATTTGATTGACGTGCAACGGCTGGTTACACGGATGTACACATTTAAAAATTAGATTGACGTGCAACGGTTGGTCACACGGATGTACAGATTTAAAAATTAGATTGACGTGCAACGGTTGGTCACACGGATGTACACATTTAAAAATTAGATTGACGTGCAACGGCTGGTTACACGGATGTACACATTTAAAAATTAGATTGACGTGCAACGGCTGGTTACACGGATGTACACATTTAAAAATTAGATTGACGTGCAACGGTTGGTTACACAGATGTACACATTTAAAAATTAGATTGACGTGCAACGGTTGGTTACATGGATGTACACATTTAAAAATTAGATTGACGTGCAACGGTTGGTTACATGTATGCACACATTTAAAAAATTAGATTGACGTGCAACGGTTGGTTACACAGATGAACACATTTAAAAATTAGATTGACGTGCAACGGTTGGTTACATGGATGTACACATTTAAAAATTAGATTGACGTGCAACGGTTGGTTACACGGATGTACACATTTAAAAATAAGATTGACGTGCAACGGCTGGTTACATGGATGTACACATTTAAAAATTAGATTGACGTACCACGGTTGGTTGCATGGATGTACACACTTAATAATTTGATTGACGTGCCATGGTTGGTTACACGGATGTACACATTTAAAAATTAGATTGACGTACCACGGTTGGTTACATGGATGTACACATTTAAAAATTAGATTGACGTGCAATGATTGGTTACATGGATGTACTAATTTAAAAATTAGATTGACGTGCAACGGTTGGTTACATGGATGTACACATTTAAAAATTAGATTGACGTGCAACGGTTGGTTACATGGATGTACACATTTAAAAATTAGATTGACGTGCAATGGTTGGTTACATGGATGTACTAATTTAAAAATTAGATTGACGTGCAACGGTTGGTTACATGGATGTACACATTTAAAAATTAGATTGACGTGCAATGGTTGGCTACATGGATGTACTAATTTAAAAATTAGATTGACGTGCAACAGTTGGTTACATGGATGTACACATTTAAAAATTAGATTGACGTGCAATGGTTGCTTACATGGATGTACTAATTTAAAAAATAGATTGACGTGCAATGGTTGGTTACATGGATGTACTAATTTAAAAATTAGATTGACGTGCAACGGTTGGTTACATGGATGTACACATTTAAAAATTAGATTGACGTGCCACGGTTGGTTACAGGGATGTACACGATTAAAATGTGAACATCCGTGTAACCAACCGTGGCACGTCTATCAAATTTTCAAATGTGTACATCCATGTAACCAACCGTTGCACGTCAATCTAATTTTTAAATTAGTACATCCATGTAACCAACCATTGCACGTCAATCTAATTTTTAAATGTGTACATCCATGTAACCACCGTTGCACGTCAATCTAATTTTAAAATTAGTACATCCATTAAATCAGCCGTGGCACGTCAAATTTTTAAATGTGTACATCCATGTAACCAACCGTGGCACGTCAATCTAATTTTTAAATGTGTACATCCATGTAACCAACCGTTGCACGTCAATCTAATTTTTAAATTAGTACATCCATGTAACCAACCATTGCACGTCAATCTAATTTTTAAATTAGTACATCCATGTAACCAACCGTTGCACGTCAATCTAATTTTTAAATGTGCACATCCATGTAACCAACCTTTGCACGTCAATCTAATTTTTACATGTGTACATCCGTGTAAACAACCGTTGCACGTCAATCTAATTTTTAAATGTGTACATCCGTGTAAACAACCGTTGCACGTCAATCTAATTTTTAAATGTGTACATCCGTGTAACCAACCGTTGCACGTCAATCTAATTTTTAAATGTGTACATCCATGTAACCAACCGTTGCACGTCAATCTAATTTTTAAATGTGTACATCCATGTAACCAACCGTTGCACGTCAATCCAATTTTTAAATTAGTACATCCATGTAACCAGCCGTTGTACGTCAATCTAATTTTTAAATTAGTACATCCATGTAAGCAAACGTTGCACGTCAATCTAATTTTTTAAATGTGTACATCCATGCAACTAGCCGTGGTACGTCAATCTAATTTATAAATGTGTACATCCATGTATCCAACCACGGCACGTCAATCAAATTATTAAGTGTGTACATCCATGCAACCAAACGTGGTACGTCAATCTAATTTTTAAATGTGTACATCCATGTAACCAACCGTGGTGCGTCAATCTAATTTTTAAATGTGTACATCCATGCAACCAACCGTGGCACGTCAATCTAATTTTTAAATTTGTATATACGTGTAAACAACCGTTGCACGTCAATCAAATTATTAAGTGTGTACATCCATGCAACCAACCGTGGTACGTCAACCTAATTTTTAAATGTCTACATCCGTGTAACCAACCATAGCACGTCAATTACATTTTTAAATGTGTACATCCATGCAACCAAACGTGGTACGTCAATCTAATTTTTAAATGTGTACATCCATGTAACCAACCGTGTCACGTCATTTCAAATTTTTAAATGTGTACATCCATGCAACCAACCGTGGCACGTCAATCTAATTTTTAAATTTGTATATACGTGTAACCAACCGTTGCACGTCAATCAAATTATTAAGTGTGTACATCCATGCAACCAACCGTGGTACGTCAACCTAATTTTTAAATGTCTACATCCGTGTAACCAACCATAGCACGTCAATTACATTTTTAAATGTGTACATCCATGCAACCAACCGTGGTACGTCAATATAATTTTTAAATGTGTACATCCGTGTAACCAGCCATAACACGTCAATCTAATTTTTATATGTGTACATCCGTGTAACCAACCGTGGCACGTCAATCAACTTTTTTAATGTGTACATACATGTAACCAACCGTTGCACGTCAATCTAATTTTTAAATTAGTACATCCATATAACCAACCGTTGCACGTCAATCTAATTTTTAAATGTGTACATCCGTGTAACCAACCGTGGTACGTCAATCTAATTTTTAAATGTGTACATCCGTGTAACCAACCGTTGCACGTCAATCAAATTTTTAAATGTGTATATCTATGCAACCAACCGTGGTACGTCAATCTAATTTTTAAATGTGTACATCCGTGTAACCAACCGTTGCACGTCAATCAAATTTTTAAATGTGTACATCCATGCTACCAACCGTGGTACGTCAATCTAATTTTTAAATGTGTACATCCGTGTAACCAACCTTGGCACGGTAGTCAAATTATTAAGTGTGTACATCCATGCAACCAACCGTGGTACGTCAATCTAATTTTTAAATGTGTACATCCGTGTAACCAACCGTGGCACATCAATCTAATTTTTAAATGTGTTCATCCGTGTAACCAACCGTTGCACGTCAATCAAATTTTTAAATGTGTACATCCATGCAACCAACCGTAGTACGTCATTACGTCCAGCCGTTTTTAAAAACAGATATAACCTCCAATTTTATTAATTACTATATTATTATAGTAATTTGTTTTTCTATTTTTATTTAAATATACCTAAAATTATATTTGTATTCGATTTTATTGTTATTTATTAACTACAATATAAATACCTATCACCTTAAATTTTATATAAATCAGTATAAAATTTCCTTAGGTTTTTATTTATAATTTATTCAGTAGAACTGTCTTGAAATAAATATCTATTATGAAAATCGTCAATAAAAATATTTAAAAACGTGCCACATCTATATTAATTTTGTATGCTAGTTTGAACTACGCATACGAGTGACGTATTCCCTCTCAAGCTCTGATTGGTCAGAAGTTATGAGACAGACTTTACTTTAATAATCTTGTGTAGAGTCCGCGCAATATTAAAAGAAAAAAATCACGTGACCTGCCCAAAGAAGGCGTTTTCGTTTGGGCCTAGAGTACGTTCATCTTAACTTCATCACAGGGTATCATAAATTACGTCACCAATTCTGCGCGAGAAAACAGCTGATCACATTGACGTACATTAGGGTTTTAAACAATTGTTGTGGAAACCAAACACACATAATCATGTATTTCAAATACATTTTTACTCATTTTAGTACACGGTATACCTTGAAACGTACGAGAAATAAATAATAATAATGGAAATAAACAAACAACATCGCACAATACGCGTAGTTAAACACAAATCAAAGTAAGTGACGCCACTGAAATGTGTTAAGCTAGCTGTTGGTAATGTAATGGACGAAATTTGGTTTCTGCGCAAGGGACTGGTAATATTCTCCTGAGATGAAGTTAACTTGAACGTACTCTAGTCCATTTAATAAAATAGGGGTGTTTCAAATGCCCAGGCACGTTTTCTTCGAAAGCTAGTATTCAAAAATTCGCAAAATAAGATGAAAATTTATTCGAAAGCGTGTTTTCTTTGAAACACTCAAACAATACAAGCAAATTTTTCACGTCGGGTAATATTCACGAATAGAATGTTATATTCGTGTTCCCAATGAAGTTCCCCAATTCGGAAATAAGATTCCGCTCGTGAGTATTACCTGACGTGAAAACATTAACTTGTGTTTGAGTGTCTCAAAGAAAACTCTACATTAAATAAATTTTCATCTTATTTTGCGAATTTTATGAATTTTTCGTATCTGCGCATAACGCATCATCTTTTCTTTCTCTATTAAAACAGACTCTACCTACGAAACCCTAAAAATATGGTATCTATAGTGCGTTCAAAGGTGAGTTTGCAGTATAGCTCTTATGGAAAATGGGAGCGGTGTTGCCAAATGTTGTAAAAGTGTCAAATGTGTCAATTACAATAATATGAAAAATTCGTATGATTTACAAAAATCAACTCTTATAAAATTCAAAATAACACTCAACAAAAACAAATGGCCATTTGTAGAATACTTCGTCTTCACAGATCACCGCGTTTTAGAGCTGGCAACGTCGACAAGCAAGAAAAGATAGTGTCATTGTGTAAACCCATTAGAAAGTATGAAAAAGAACTACTCCATATGCCCTGTACTGCAAACTCACCTTTGAACGCACCATAAATGAATTTTAATTTTGTTTTTATATATTCATGGCCCTAAACGTATTTATTATAATAAAAAATAACTGTATCATAAATATATTTAATAAACCAACCTTAAGCTAAATACAATTCAAAACACTGGTATAATAAAGTTTAAATTAATGTTTTTAGTCAGTTGCAGAACATCCAGTATCACAACCGCCGCTGTCCGCAGTTGCAGAGCACCCAGTATCACAGGTAGTTCCAGTATCTGTTGTCGCACATCCATTACTAGTGGTATTATTGCAACAATCATCTCTGTTCTTTGAATCATCTTTAGAATCGCTCACTGTGACATGATTATCATTAGATAGTGTATGCGGATTGTAATGACCAAATGGTACATCACCAATCCCATTTTCGTGATGTCCAGTACATCCAAATCTGTCGTCACAATTATTCGGATCAGGTGCGGAATTAGGTTCATAACATTTTCCTTTACAACAAATACGAATAAGAACCGTTAAAACAACCATTGCAGAAGCAGCAACTAAGAATATGATTAAACCTGGCTCCATTTTAACACTGTTTAAACAACTTTTAATTTAAAATCACTATTATTTCACAATACTTTTAAAATTAATCCCGTATCTACGGGTTTCCCATACTAATTTCCGGGAATTATTTTAAAACACTTTCACATAAAATCATTTAAAAATATAATTTTTATGTCGCATTAATACTGTCAATGTTTGATTTACGACTAAACACCGATATTTGTTTTTAATTACATAAATATTTCTCTATTTCCAATCGTGAGCAAAGAAAGAATGAATGTTCTTTTTATAACCATGATGTAAACATTGAAACATGGCTACATACGTCAAATATATAGACGAAAAATAAATTATAAACCAACTGTCGTCATCTGTATGTGGATAGAGTAGGCAAACTGAATAATAGTCATAAAAACCCACCAACAAAGAATCAATACTTAACATGGCGGACTAGAATCACGTGATCTGTTAAACGAATTTGAACCTTACAGGTTACTACTCGCAGCATCACGTTTAATGATGAGGGTTTAAATCTATGTAAGATTATATTTAAACATTTTTAAACTGGTTTCAAACAAATTAAGATTTCACCCTTGTTCCCCAAAAACTGGTCCAGACTTGACCCCGCGAGTACAATTTTTGAGATAACTTTTTTATTTTTCAGTTAAATAATAGGTGTGTTCGATTTGCACATTTGCAGTTACTGTTTACTGCCGCGTTAAAGCGTTAACAACCGTAACAAATAATTCGCAAGAGAAACAGCTGTAACTTTTTCGCAGTAGCGTCATAAACTGGCAGTAAATTACGACAAATTAAACAGATTTGCAGTTACTGCGACCAAACGAACAGATTTTTTTAACGCGGCAGTAAACAGTAACTGCAAATGTGCAAATCGAACACTCCTATTATTGTGTATTTTCCTAATTTTTATTGTCAACTGACAATAACTGAAGCGCCTCTAGTGAGATTTTGAGAAACTGACGGTTGTAGGATAGTCGAGTTTGTGACAAGCATGGGAATATGTTCTTAGAAGTGGAAATACAGTTAAAGACCATCTTAGAGTGTGTTCCCGTGTGTTTCAATAAATATCACATGAAGATGCCATTGAACCTGTCAAAAATATCCTACCAAAGTCAGCCATGATGTGAATGCAGTAGCGCCTCTATCGGTAGAGTCAGATGCCAATAACAAATCAGTAGCGCATTGGTAAAATCAGTTACGCGCCAAAAACAGCGAAAAACCTTATTGAGAACTGACACGCTCGAATACGCAGTCTGGGGCCAAATATTGTACTAGGCGCTCTAGTACTGTTTGAACTTATTGCATATGTTCTATATAATGTTGAATTTTTGTTAGAATGTCGATAGAAGTTGTGAAAAACTATAAAAGTAGAACAAATTGTAGTGTTTTTGGCTGTCATTCAAGACAGGACAAAGATAGGCATCTTAGTTTTTTTCTTTTCTTAAGAAAAATGGAGGGAAAGTTAATATTAAGTCCAGATTGGGAAAAGATTTGGTTATGGACAGGAGGAAGGCATGGGAATATATTTTGAGTTAAAAAGTAACTGATACTCTGCGAGTTTGTTCATTACATTTGTCGCAGAAACACAAAACTGCACTAATATACTGCACATATGCTTGCACCTGCAAGTTGCATATTTAACTTTTAGTTGCTCCTGTCCAACTAAAACTAATTTTATTTCATGAGGCAATGAACATAATGCACTTGTTTGCAAACAGAATCCATATATTATAAATTCAGATGACCGACACTCAGATGTACCACATAAAATTACGTGCCTGGCATTTAACACCTGCTCAACTACAAATTACACTTCAATAAATCTACTGAAATTAAACTTTAAATACAGTAATTTGATGCCCACCTTCTGTTATACACCTCGAAACATGTGTAGCGCTTAAAACTTAAAAAAATTCGCAAATATTTACTCGCATTTTCATAAAACAAAAATGTACTGTGCTTAAATTAACATGTTCGCTATTAGCATATTGACAGCTGAATACTAGAGGGAACAGCCATATTGCCTTGGAGCACAGCGCCGCCACCGGTAATGTCACTTCTCAATAATATACATCCTCTGTCGCAATTACGGTATAAGATGTTTATTTGGTTTAAGCGGAAGTAGATTTTAAAAACTACAATCATTTAAAAGTTCGAATGCAGTACAGGGCAAATGGAGTAGATCTTTTTCATACTCTCTAATGGGTTTTCCCAACAACGCTATCCTTTCCTTTCTTGGCGACCTTGCCGGCTTTAAAACGCGCTGATATGGCAAGACGCGATATTCTACAAACGGCTATTCATTTTTGTTCCATGTTACCTGATTTTTGTAAATCATATGAGTCTTTGAACTTTTTCTATTTAATTTCAATGAATTAATAACAAAAAAAAAAACATAAAATTCCACATAATATTTTGGGTTTATTGGCATAATTGACACTTTTTCAACATTTGGCAATATTGCATTCTTACGTTTTAACGGACTATAACAATTTTTCACGATTGAATGGGCTCTTAACAATTTTGTTTAACAAAAGCCTCATTCAGTCGTTAAAAATGAGCTCATGAAAATTGAGATAATACAAATCCCGTTTAGTAATTCCCGGTCTACAATTTTTGTCGACTCACGGAACCTTTACTTCATACTTACAATAAAAAATTTTTGGTTAAGGTTAATATCATTTTTAAATGTCATTTTCTTTATATTTTCATTCTTAATACAAATTTCCTATTTATTTATTTTTTTGTAGTTATACCATACAGACAGACATATGAGTGACGTTATAAGGGTTTTTTGGTGATACCTACTAAACCCTAAAAAGCACACAAAGAACGGTTCATCAGCTAGTTTAAAATAAAAACACACTAACCTGTTAAAAAGTCACAGAAAACCACACTCATAACTTAAAAATTAGTCAGTAAAAACATCAATGTCTTGTTCAATTTGATCCGTAGTTTGCTCGGTTTGAACCGTAGTTTGTTCAATTTGATCTGTATTTTGTTCGGATTGATTTATATATTTTTTATCAATCGCTTGACTTTCATCACAATCAGATTTATCGGGAATATACATAAACACAACATTACTCTCACTACACTTTTCCGGAACACTCGCAATAAAAATTTGACTTTCAACCTTAATTTCATTATCATTCTGCGATACGAAATGTTCTTTATACTTAACATCAACAACATTCAACTTATGAACTTCATTTGGTTTCGATTCATAATCTTGGTCCCTTTCAGAAAATTTTCTTTCGTTATCCAAAAAATCTTGAGTTGCTGGTATAGATTTATTCGCAGCTTCAATTAAATCCATAAAAAACACCTCTCGAGGTGTTAATGGTGTTAAGATACTCTCTTGAGGTTGCGATAGAGGTCTTAACTTAATTTCTAACCTCGGTTTATCCCTTCGTGGCATTTCAGTATGTCTACGATTATCTCTTATTTTATCCATACTACGTAATTCGATTTCATCTTTAAGAATGAGAGAATCAAAACTATTTTTACGTACTTCATCAACAGTCATGTAACATATATTTTTATCATGATTACATTTTATTTTTCCGGTTTCTGCAATTAGTTTAAATAATTCATCTTTATCATCTTGTATACTCCAGTATAGATAAATTAATGACAGAATAATTGCAAAAATTATTAAAGCAATTACCCAAAAATATACGGAAAAATGTTCTGACCAATAAGGTAATTTATATTTTATATAATGCGAATGTAAAGCAACATATACTAAAGGAGTTAATATTATCCAGTATAGTATAAAAAATAATGTAACACAAAGATGAAAAGTTGGTATTCTAAATTCGTTGGTATTTATAGAAAATTTATTTAAAATTCCGAAACCCATTTTTGCACTTTACTAAAACACTTTGAAAGTTAAACTAGAAAAATAGTTTAAATCTAAAATAATAATCTTGTTCTAAAACCACAGGAAATGGTCAGCATACTTCCTACTTTGATAATGTATCTTTAAAATGCATAAATATTCATACATTTAAAATGAAAAAATTAAAATATAATAATGTAGAAATTAAATAATTCATATTTCAAACGGATACTGATTTGCAATAAAATACGCAGCTATTAAATAAGCAAATTAATGTCTCATTTTTATGGTGGTGTCACAGGTACGGCAATTGAGAAGTGACATTACCGTTGGCGGCGCTGTTTTTCAAGGAAATATGGCTGAATTGTCTAGTATTCAGCTGTCAATATGCTAACAGCCAACAGGTTAATTTAAGCACAGTACATTTCTATTTTATGAAAATGTATCTATCGACATTCTAACAAAAAATCAACACTAGAAAATATGTAATAATTTCAAACAGTACTACAGTCGCGTAGTACAATATTTGACCACCAGACTGCGTATCCGAGCGTGTTAGTTCTCAATAGCGACTGGCGTTATGTTATATTTAAAAGTTTAAACGTCGTGCTGGCGATTAGTGATGTGCCGGATCATCTAAAAGCCAGTTCCGCGGATACAGATACGCATACGGATTATTTGCATCCTGATCCACGGATACGGATACGGATCTTACATTTAAGTGGAAAAACAAAATCCTTACAGCGACACTTTGATGTGTTGCGCGGTTTCTATAAATTGTTCAATTGTTAGAATTCAGTACAGGTTAAATAGAGCCGTTTTCCATATTGGGTTCTCACAATAAGGCTATTCTTTTCTTTCTTTCTATGAAAAAAAGCAGAACAAATTTTTTTTCATTTTTATCTGATACTTTTCACATTTAATTTGAATAAATTAACAACAAAATAATATAAAATTCCGCATATTTTGGGTTCATTGACATATTTGACATTTTTACAACATTTAGCAAGACCGCCATCATTTTTCATAAGAGCAATACTGCATTCTAACAGTTGAACAGACTATACAAACAAAAACATGCCAGATGATGAATAATTTAGTTGAGTTAAAAATCACTCTCTCATTGGCTTTGATTAAATGATTTTTACCCTAATATTTAATGTATTAGGGCAGCGGTTCTTAAACTAGGGTCCGCGTAGCCATTACCGGGAGTCCGCGAAACAATTTTGACGTTAATTTTACATCTCCCAACTTTTCACTTTTATTCAAATAACTCATTTAATAAAAATCCTACATGGTGAAGACTTTTTGTATTTGTTGTTACCTAACTAGTTATTGACATAACTAAACAATAATTAGTAAAAATTTAATAATTTTTATTCAACTGCAAATTATTTACAGAAAACATATTATAATAAGTTCTATTTTGACCAATATTTAACCAAGAAATGTTTGTATGAGTTTAACGTATTATAATTAGTAACTTTTTTAATTCTTTTTATTTTGTTGCTGTGCGCCAAAAATTTTACTAACTAACTAATTCTTTTTACTACTATTTTTATTCATTTTATGTTTTTTATTCTATATGTTAATAAAAATGTTCATCTCTCTAAATGCGCAAGACCATTTATTAAAATAACCAATGATACATTTTTACCAATATTTATTATAACGTAGTGCCTATGAGATTATTTAGCCAGAAATTAAGTCTCAAGAACGATGTAAAATGCCTAGGGTGTGGATGGGGTCCGCAAAAAAAATGTTGTTCAAGAGGGGGTCCTCGGACTAAATAAGTTTAAGAACCCCTGACCTAGATGATGGTGAATTAGAACGTTTGCGGTTCTGTCACATTTAAAAACGAAACACATAACCTATATATTTCTAGGTTATACTACAACTAAACAGTTGGCAATAACTAAACAGATAAAAATATACCTATAATTCCCTAAAAAGTTGTTGAAAAATAGAACATTTTCAATTTTTTCGTCAATAAATTGTTCAATTTATTGATGAAATTTGAACACTTTACACAGATTGAAGGTCAATTTTTTAATTTATTGATCAATAAATTAAACCGTGTAAAACCCACTTTATTAAAAAACAAGTGACTTTGACAAATATAATAACATATGACGACATGTAAACTTCGTAGACAATACAGCCCTGTCAGTACTGTCAATAGCAACAAAATAAAAATATTAATTTTTACTAGTCAAAACTCTTGATAAATAAAATAATAATATAACTGTTGGTTTTCATTAATATAGACGTTTATAATAATATTAACAGAAACGTACAGAGTAGTGTATTTAGAGCTTTGGTGTTAAACCTACCGTTAAAATTCTATTTTAGAATATTTCTATTTTTGTGACTATTTTTCCTTAAACTGTTTATTCACGATTTGAAATTTAAAACCTAATAATATACTAATAAATTAATAATTGACTTACCAATGAGAGCATCGTCTGGTTCGTTGGGATTCTGCACCAATCGGCTCAAAAGCCTAAACAATACAGCTAACACATCCAAACTTTCGGCACTTCTAGCGAAAACAGGCAAACAACTTGCTCTCAGCAATCCCCATATTCTAATAATCACCAGTAGTTCTCTTAAAGTGTTCAGGGCTTTTACATCCCTCAGTAATTCGTATGATTTGCCGGTAGATGGTCTGCTATCAGGTAATTTAGCAAGTAGGTTTAAAGCTAAGTCAGCTACCCACTGAATTAATTGTTGTAGGGATTGAAGAGTGCTTGGTTCAACTGTGTATTCTTTAGCTTCTAAATGAACAAGTACTTTGTCCACATCGTTTTGACCCTCGTTCATTACACCTTTAAAAACAAAATATTTACTACACTCACCGGTAACAAAAAATTTGATGTGAAGTGTGAATTTTCACACATTTCAGGGTTTTGTAGGTATTTAGTCAGTGAATGAGGATTATTAGAAGGCCAAACGATGAATGCCTGTCACTACATAACACAATTACAAGTGTTGGTTTTAAATCCTTTAAATCAGATTTTCCCAAACTTTTTGAGCCGGGGAGCACTTTTCACGAGAAGAATTCGTCGCGGAGCATTATCGTTGCTATATATATATAGCAACGCTAGTAGATCGCGGAGCACTAGTAGTCGCTCAAAACTCTGCTTTAAATCAATAAGCACGACAAGAAGGTTGCAGTTAGATTTTTTGTGTATCATATATCTCTAATATTACCATAATATATATTTTAACGCGTTTTTTTTTTTATAATTGCAAAAATATCATTCAAATCCAGACCTGGCAACACTGCGGGCGATCTTTTGTCACGCAAGAGCATAACGCCTACAGAGACATTGTTTATATTGCGACTATATGAAAAACTAACAGATTCTCTACTAGAAATGGAATCCCAGCAACCGGCCAGTTATTTATTTATTTTCCTAGTCGATATTTGCAAAATAAATTTACGAACCTCTTCTCTACCCATAACAAAATGTATCCATGTATATACAAATATATTTTTTATAATTTTAGCCAAGATATTAAACGAAAATCTTAATACTTGGCAAAATTTAGTCAAAATGATATGTATTTCAAAAATCAATTACCGTTCCTTAATCTGCACTTAAAGAGCTTCCATTTAATATCCCCACAATAAAATTTAAATTAAAGAAAAAAAAATTCAATGACACAAAAACTGTAATATTTTCCAAAAACGAAATCGGATACAAAATTCCTCTCGTACGTTTCCGGTTCATAGCAATAAACATTTTTTCAGATTTTTAATTTAACCCCTTAGGGTTAAAAACACAGATTTTTTAGTTAAACTTTTTATTAATATTTTTTGGAAAAAATCGTAATAAAATAAAAAACTACTTCCCGTTTTTTTATCTACGTCTTAAGAGCTTTCTTTTGATACTACACAATAAATTTTTAAAATATTTTTTTTTTCGGTGACAGAAAAATCAATGTTTTGCGAAAAAACAATTTGATCAAAATATCCTGTTGAACTATTCCGGTTCCCATCAATGTACATTATTGAGATTTTTTTCAGATTTTTAGTTCAACCCCTCTGAGAGTTAGGGTGGGGGACAAACTTTTTTTGCCATTATATTGACAAAAATCGCATAAAAAAAAGATTTTTCAAAAATAAAAATTTGTGCATCCACGCATTAAGAGGTTTCATTTGATACCTCACTCAAAATTTTAAAAAAATATTTATTTTCCCATTAAATACATATTTGTTTATATTTATCCCGGGCTGTATTTTTTTGAAATCTGTATAGTTTTCCTATATGTGGGTCAAAAAGTTGTACAAGTATGTCAAATTTCAATTTTCTATGTTCAACCGTTTGGCTACAATTCCTACCGTACAAACAGACACATGAGTGACATTATAAGGGTTTTTTGGTGGTTATACCTACAAAACCCTAAAAAACATTACTACATTACCTGCTAACGAATCTGCAGGACTTTTATCATGACAACTCAAATCGCTTGGTCTCAGTAAACTTTTAAAAGATGTCGCTATGCTATGCAACATCAACAAGTTTGTTAAATCATTAGCTTTGCTTTGTCCTGAAGCACTTAATCTGAAATTTAAAAAAAAAACGTATAATCGTGAAGCAAATATTTAAAAATAAATTTACCTGTACAAAGAGGTTTTTATGCTGAGGTATTGTACATAGTAAAATTGTTGTACTGCTGGTGTTTGTCGGTTAAAACTTTCAGTTAGTCTATCGCATAATGCTTCAAGCATTCCAGATCTTAGAACTAGCATTAGATCTAACCAATCTAAGCCAGTAACTAAGCAGTACTCTAATAAAGTTGTAGCATACGGAACAGACATTGGAGAGCCTAAGAAAATAATAAGACAAAAATGTACCATACTAGACTAGATATACAGGGTGTAACTAAAAGGACTTTATAATTTTGAAAGAGTATACATTTTAAAAGAAAAGAGGAATATAACCCCTGATTGAGGTTACTACAATTAAAGATTTAGGAATTCATTTTGATTCAAAATTCAAATTTTATTACCATGTAGCAACATTATCAGCGTTCAAACAACTTGGCGTTATCATGCGTTCATGTAAACATTTTTCGAAATCTAAGAGTATAATAACTATATACAAGTCATTAGTTTGTAGTAAGTTAGAGTAAAATTGTTTAATTTGGAATCCGCAATATGCTATATACTCAAACAAAATTGAAGGCATTCAAAAACGCTTTTTAAGGTATTTAGATTATAAATTTGATTGCAATACTCCATCTAATTATTATGTTCAACTAAACAGATATAACCTACATACCTTGAAAGACCGTAGAACTAAATTAGAGGTGAATTTTGTCTATAAAATTGTAAATAGTATGATTGATTCTGAAGATATTTTGAGTTTGATAAACTTTAATGTACCAGCTACAAATCTGAGGCAAATAAATACGTTTTACTCTGGAAACTATCATACAAATATTAGACAGAATTCACCTCTAAATAGAATTATGTGCACATTTAACCATCACTTTAATACGTGCGATATATTTTTCCTGTCATTTTCTGCCTTTAAAAAACTAGTGGAATGTAAATTAAGAGCTTAACTCAACGATACGTATGCACTTATATATAAAAAACTCATTTTGTTGTATTAATTTTTTATGTAAATATTTTTCTTTTTTTTTTTTTAATTGTATCATTGTATTTATAATTATTATCTTATTGTAAAATTTTCGTGGAGATCTATAGGAACCATGTTCTATTTGACCACCAAAACAATAAATAAATAAATAAGGAACGTAATTTTGATACTGTTTCACAAGTAGCATTTTATAACAAAATATTCTGTATCTTTTGTGGTTAAAAATGATGGCTAAAAAGTAACATTTTAACTAGGAGTTAAAATTTTAACCTTGTTATATTTTTAACCTTCTTATTCTGTATCTCAGGTTATACCATAAACATTAAGTTCTAACATTTTAACCTTATGGTTAAAAGGATGTTGTGAAATTATCTACAAGGGGACGTATTTTGCTGTTTTAAGTGTGGTTTTAATGTAAACAAATATTATGGTTGAATCGTAAATCAACAATATTCAAATATAATAAATCTATAGGCTATTCCAAACCTTTAGGCGGAACTAGATTTTGCAATCTAGTAAATTTTATAGTTTGTTTCGAGCCTTACATGTATTCTTACCTTACATAAGTTAATCTAAGTTGTAAAGGCGTTCCATTTATAAGTCTACAAATAATTCCTTGTCCCTTACCCTTGCTAAAGCATTTGATTAGCTTGTAAGCTTAGCTAAGCATTTTTACTTGTAAAAGGAAAGCACCTATTGTTAAGCGTGGATATTTTTTTTTAACTTCCACCTTGACCTTATCTTAACTGTAAGAGAACGCTCGCGGCGGCAGTAAGCGCTCGCAGTGGTAATAATGGGTACCACAGTATTCGACACTTACGTGCACCTAACGCTCATCAAGTGTTTTAATACATTCTGACGCTTCAAAATATGTCCTCTAAATAAACATTTATACTTTTTCAAAGTTCTAAAGTCCGTTAAGTGATGTACCTAAGTAAATTCCTTACCTGGCTCAACAACAGGTGGCAGTCTATACAAATACATCTGACTCTGGCTGTCAATAACCAACAACACATTTCCAAGCCACGACATGTCTAAATAAGACACATTTATAGCTTTACGTGAATGTTTACCACCTGGTTCTTCACTATGGTGCCAACTTAAAGACATTTGAGCACTAGATACATGTTTCAAACTATCTCTAAAGAGACAATGCACCGTATTATCAGCTAGAGCTACCATGACATAACCAGCTATGTTTACAGAACTGGAAATTGTTAACTTGGAAGTACCAATTGAAACAACTTTTGAAGTATGACGAAATTTGGCTTGGTGTTGCCATAACTAGAAAATTAAATTACGTTAATGAATTACTAAAATGTTGGTTTGTGTAGACTTACTACTGTGTTAAAAGATTCTGTTCCCCCCAATAAAGGGTGAACGGGTAAAGATTTTTCTTGTAACTCCCAAACTTGTAGGCATCCACCATAGATGCCGTTAGATGCCACAACTAGAGCGTCAGCGTCTTCTCGAACTACCCAACGTAAATGTGTTACTGCGCTATCCGGGTCCGTATGTGCATTTTCCACTGTAAAAAATATGCATAATAAAACATAAGGTTAATGTTCCGTAAGCTGCCACCAGAACTAACTGGTTAGAGAAAAAGCTGAAGCTAGTTAGAATGAGATTTGGCCTTGGCGAAGCGTCACCCGTTTCTTTCAAAACATAACATTTACAATTCAGCCTTATACTACTCAATTTTTTTAGAACTCAACTGAAATTTACTATACTTATTTAAGTATAGTTATTTATTAAATATTCATTGTGAAATCGAAGTATTTATTTGATTAGTGTTTGTTATTATTTAACTAAAAACTTTAATAATTAAATTTCATTATTTATACGGTTAAATTCACATTTAAATGGTTTTAAGGCTCAAATCCATACACATACCCGCTAGAGCTCATAGTAAATGTACGTTATAAACACATGCACAATGATACACAATTTTAATTGGGCAAATGTGGAGGGAAAATAAAGAAAATAATGTACACCTATAAACTAGATAATTAGGACATTTATAATTTATAATTAACACATTTTGATGTGAAGCATTTTCTTACTTTGAAAACTTAATTTATACTTCCAAAATACAATTAAAATAAAAAACAACATGCTAAATTCAAATAAAAGGAAACCAAGCGCAAGGTGGCAGCACTGAATCCCATTTTTTTACGTAGTTACTAATATTGTCTACTACAGATGCATGAATAATTGCTATTGGTTCCCCACTCTTCCAGTCACGCCTTCTCGTTTCTAACAGTTACAATATTCTCTATTCTAAAAATATAGCCTAGTTCTAATTTAAACTAGTGGCAATTACGTAAAATTGAGCAAAATGCGCATACCCGGCGGCGGATATAACGCTGAAAGTTGAATTTTCTGAACTTACTACACCAGTCTTGTGACACCGCACCGACCTAAACATGGCACATTTTTTTTTTTTTTTTTTAAATAAAGCGATCCTATTGTTGGAATTTCTTGCACCACGCTTCCAACGCCAGAATGAAAATGATACCTAATAGTCCGTAAGACGACGTAGGTTACCAAAAATTATATTTTCTTACTTTGAGAATCCTTAGCGCCATCTTGTAGGAAGAATCCTGGTAACGACTGACTTGTTATAACACATTTTTCTTCAGTTTTTCTCACAGACACTCTGTAGCACTGGATTGGTAATGATATATTACCGCTGCTAACCGCCAAAAGAAAATTACCATCTAAAAACAAAAAATTCAAATTAATTTAACGATCTTGATATGACACCTTTTTAAAATTGAAGTATAACAAATATATATGTTTAAATATGTGTAAAATAAAACATAACTTACTTTTTCCGTAGCAAATATCAACAGTACTAATTAGATTTCTTGATGCGCTTAAACTTTCAGTCGTAACAATCGGTTGTGCTTGCGAAGTATGATGAGGTAGCATTACAGCAGCTAGCATTCCAGTACTTGTCAACAGTAGAGCTCCGATAGATGGACGACCTCCAAACTGTTTTACAGAGCACGCAAAACGGACATGTTGGAACTTTTCTGTATAAAGTGACGCATCTTTTTTCTCAGAATTCCAACATACCTAAAATAATTACCAATTTAGGACTCTAAACTAGTACTAGGGTATGACATAATTTCAGAAATAGTTATAAAATCAAGTAAAAGTCGCAAATTGTTGAAATTAAATCAGAAACTAAAATAAAAATATCCAATTTATTTAACCGAAAAGGAATAATTTGACATGATGATAATGCACGTCCTAACACGATTTAGCTTTATTTTTCCCATCATTTTTCATTGAAATTATGTCGTAATATGACACACTGCTTGATTAATTCACCCAAGTATACCAATGATGAATATAAAAAGTTTTTAATTACCTTTTTTCCTGAATGAAAAAAAGCTGCTGCTATGATGTGTTCTCCTTGCAAAGTTATAGTATGTGCTAAATACCAATTGTTTAATAAATGATCTCTCGTACGATAAAATCGTACACAACCCGCTTGGTCTGCCACTAATAGCAAGTCTCCTGACAAATCCCATTGCAATACAGAAATTGGAACTGTACTAGAAAGCACCCTAAAAAATAATTTCGATGAAAGTTTATACTACAAGCAAAAAATTATCAATTAATTAATTATTGTTCATTGTTAAAATGATAAACTTTTAGGTAAAACTCCAGAATTACACCTTACACAGCCCTTTTTTTACACAAACTCCTTTAAGCTAACTTCGAGCCTTTTGGCTTCTTTTATTATAGCATTTTAATAACTAAACTTAACCTTACTACCTAGTTTTTTTAATTAAAATTGAGAATCATTGTGCATGCGTTTATAACTTGGCGGTGTAAGGTACCGGAGTGGAGTTTACCAACCTTTCCTATGATTAATTGATAATTTTTTTCCTTATAAATATGGTTTAAATCAAACTTACTTGTGACTCAACCATGGGCTGTTTAAATCAGCAACATACACATGAGATCCCCACGTAGACCCAGTTAAATCATTTAACTCCGTAACAGAACTAAATGCCACAACATTTGTACTTGAAACACAGCAAATTGCAGGACTTTCTTGTAAACTATATAAAATAAGCCTGAGTTACAGAAATATAATTATATATTTAATACACAAAATACATACCCTTCAATAAAAGTAGAATTTTTCGATTGTTTTTTGTTAATTGAAAACAATAGATCCATTATGTCATTATATTTTAAAATTAGGGCTAAAAACAGATAATAAACAATGAAGTACTATAACCTTAAAATATTTGGCAGACAGGGTTACAAACTGTGAAAATGTTAATTTGACAGACAGTGTTTTCAACGTAATGATACAAAATATGAAAATAATAAGTCTCATGAATTAAATATCATTCGTTCAAAAATTAGAATGCAGTACAGCGCAAATGGAGTAGTTCTTTTTCATACTCTCTAATGAATTCTCCCAATAACGCTATCATTTCCTTTGTTTGCCACGTTGCCGAATTTAAAACGCGCTGATCTGCGAATACGAGATATTCTACAAATGTTTATTCATTTTTTTCCATGTTACCTGATTTTTGTACAGAGCTGACTTTTGTAAATCATGCGAGTTTATGATACTTTTCCCATCTAGTTTCAATGAATCAACAAAAGTTTATAAACATATTTGACACTTTTACAATTTGGCTACACCGCTCCTATAAGAGCAATGCTGCATTCTAACGTTTGAACGGAATAGAGCAAATATAAAAAAAAATAAATAAATAAATTAAGAAGACAATGAGAACTGCACAAATGAAAATACTGAAATCCAAACGAAAACTAACTCAGATAGATAGAGTAATACGTCTATTAAGGAAAGATACAGTGCAGAATGTGGTGAAGTGGACCAAGATTAGGCAACTCGAATGGAATCAGCACAGATCAACTCCATAGAATCCATCAGCATGTGGCAACAATCAAAGAAAGTAGACATGTTCTCATTTGTAAGAAAGGACGATCAAAAGGGAAGAAACTACCCTGACGACCCATGTGATGGGCGTAGACTGGTTCTCATCATCTACGAATAAGCCAGATAACCTGGTCAATATCTTACTCAATAAGAATGAATTAAGTATAAAATACATATAATTATAAAACTCATAAAAGGTTGTTAATTATAAAAACACATTTTCATTTTTAATAAATTTTATTAACTTCGTACGAAACAAAATAAATTTATATTAAAATACTATAATCCTTCTGCATATAGTTTTTCTGTATTATCACTTTTCTCTCTAATAGTTCTCATTAGATACGGTATTTTCTCATGGTCTGCTAACTGTGCCCATCTATGTACGGCGATTGGAACTACTGTATATCCACTCATTTCCAAACTTCTTATTAAAAGTGTATTTAATCCTTTCAATAAATATCCATTGTTTAAACAATAATTGCCGGGACTCAAAGCCAGGATAGCCACACTAAAAAATAAATAAGCAAGGAGGGATGCAATGTCGGACATATTTCTTTATAAGGTCTTTAACAAATTAATCGATGATTCTAACATTTTATTCAGAATTTACGTCAAAATTTCTTCTCGTGACTTTAGATTAATAGCGATTTCGATTTGTAATTAGAAATTTGATCTGAGATTGATTTATTTGTTAATTCGTAATTTGTTAATTCGTAATTTGTTAATTCGTAATTTGTTAATTCAAAAGTGTTCCATGCGCAAAAATTTTCAGAGTAGATTGGAGTAGAACATTTGGGAGTAGTTCAGAGTATTTCAAACCTACCTGGAAAGCACCTAATGAGGTTATATTTGTATTTTGACGCCAATTTTTAGGATTGCTCTACTTGATATGTGTCATGAAACAGAACAAATTGAGCGCTCCGAAAACACTCGCGTTACGATAGATCGAGTAAATCGGAAATTAATTTGAGAGTGCTCCAACTGCTCTAAACCAAATTGAAAACGTTTTTTACACTGAAAGGACTCTCGTAGCACTCCGAATATATAAATCGAAAACGCTATTAGATTTCTTCGAATGTCGTTTTAATATTACACAATAATTATCAGTGTTTATCTTCATGAAATCAACGGAAAGAATGCCTCTTTCATCCCACAATACGGCGGCCATAACTTAAACTAATGAAGGAATTGCTCTGAATTTTTTTGCTTCTCAGTGATTCATTGAAAATGATTTATCAGAACACTCCTTGACAAACGACGAACCCGGGTTCATGGGTACTTTTGAAAGCATCAAATAATGATAGAGAATAGATATCAGTACGTCCACAGATGAAATTACATTTCGATGTGTAAACATTTAATCAGGAACCTTATTATTGATAATCGGACAAGCATACAGTTGTACAGTACTTACATTTGATTATCAGTAGAACAGTTTAATTCTTCTAAAATAATTGGATACTTTTGTTCCACGTTGTTAAAAGCTACTGGAAATCCACCTTTTCTCATCATAATTGCGTGCTCTAAAACAAAATCAGTTCAACAATTTTCAAATAAAATAATAATAATAACTTACGTATTGCAATGCCATTTTTAGTGCTACAGTTGGTTAAAATGTACTGTTTTCCGCCAAAAGCATTCTCTAGCGCTCCTTGAAGTGGATAATTCTGTACAGTTATATCCTCAAAATGTTTTAAAATACTAATAACGTCTTTTTGAGAAGGTAAGTACATTTTTAAGTCATCACACATTGTTGAAACGGCATTGTATAATGCGAGAAAATGTTTACAGTCTTCATAAGACCCTAAAATAATAAAATAAAAGTTAAAATGTCGAGCAAGGTTGCCAACATAATGCTGTAAAGTACCGTCAACTTAATAAAAATATGTAAATTAAGCTACAGTTCGTTCAACTGTTAGAATGCAGTATAGCTCTTATGAAAAATAAAAGCGGTGTTGCCAAATGTTGTAAAAGTGCCAAATATGATCGTCCTCATACGGAGCGACTGCAAACGAACGGAATGTTTAGACTTCGTTCAACATAGGAAAAACACAGGCGGGTGTTACCGACTCCAAATTTCGTCCATTACGTTATCAACAGTTAGTTGATAACATAATGGACCCTTTTGACTACGCGTATTGTGCGATGTTGATTGTTTATTTCCGTTATTATTATTTATTTCTCGTACGTTTCAAGGTATACCGTGTACTAAAATGAGTAAAAATGTATTTGAAATACTTGATTTTGTTTGTTTGGTATCCACAACAAATATTTAAAACCCTTATGTACGTCAATGTGATGTTGGCTGTTTTCTCGAGCAGAACTGATGACGTAATTTATGATACCCTGTGTATTTCTTATGTTGAACGAAGTCTACTGTAAACGAATGGAATGGTTTGGTAATTTAAGATACTCACTAGTAACGCTGTTCTGCAAAGGTAGCTACTCTGAAGTTTCTATTAAATGACATAAATGGCAGTTTCATACATTCGACCGTGCAAAGAGGACTTTTTTTCCATTTCATACCATGCTTTATTCATCAAATCTTTTCTTTGGTTTAAGTGAAACAAGATTTTGAAATCAACTTAATTTTACCGTTTAAGTGAGGCTTTTAGTCGTTTTGTTTACCAAAAGACCTCTACAAGCTTTATAAGGAGAGCTCATAACAACTTACAAAATGAAAATTCCACTTAGTTCCGCTTAAACGTTTAGAATAGCCTTTAGTAGTTGTAAAGAATTGGATATCATTCCACTATCCTCACAAAAGTTATGTTTAAAATTTTCTGACGATCCAGAGAATACATTGCCCTGATTCAGTTATACAATGAATTGTATGAAAAATAAAAAAAAAAGTAATGTCAACAGCAAGCTTTAGAATTAATTAACTGCCATCACTGTTGTTGTTGTCTTAATTTTATGTTAGATAAAGCTTGCAGTAGACATTATTTTATTTTATGCATTTTCTTTTTAAACTCATGGTAGTTTTATGGGGCGGGAGTTATGATAGTAACACTAAATTTATTTTTACGAGAAAGAGATAAAAACATCGGTCAAAGACTACTAACAAACCGTGTGGAAGTCGATAGTTAAACAACTGAACAACTTCCTCTTCGCTGATCACCACTTAACTTGTACTGCATTCTAAGAGCTGAACGGTTTATGGTTTACTCACCATTTTTAATTAATTTATTAACAACTTCGTCACTAAAAGCAGTTTCTATTATTTTTGGAACATAAATATCTAAAATTGCTAAATTTGTAGCTAATCTTAGACTATTTATGTTTAATAGAGCTCTATTTAAATTTTTATTTTGTAAAATATCATTTTTAAACTTGGCTAATTCTAGTTTTGGTTTATATTCTGTAGCTGTAAATCCCGTAACTAGTGTAATTATATTTTGGTAATTCGTTGTTGAAATAAGATTTTCTTCTGTATCACATTTGCGAGATAGATAATCTAGTAAATTTTTATGAAAATGGCCCTTAAAAAAATTAAATTAATTCTAGTCCTTAGTGACTTGGATGTCTGCGTTAAGTCGGAGCAGGTAAATGTGGACATTTTTTATAATATTATAATCAATGGACATGATTAGAACAACGAGCAAGCTTATTAAATTCGTTGATAGTCGACATTATTTTGAATAGCTCCGTATCAGTGTAACTAAGCTGTAAGAAATTTTACAGTCGTTTACCTTGCGAAGATATAACTAAGCAGACATACAAGCTCCAAAATAATGCATGTATTAGAACAGTTACGATTACAGTAATAACTCGAAGTGTGAATAACACGTTGCAAAAAAAATCATGCAGAGTTAAGCCGAATTAACACTGGTAGTGAATCACGAACTTATTTTTATGCGAGGCATTGTCAGTTTTATTGTCGGTCTTGGAGTCTAGGTTATTTATACAGCTATTTTTTATAAAATCATTATACTTTTTGGTATTAATTATTATCATTATTTTATTATTTTGGTTTATCCATTAGTTTCTTTTTTGATTTTTGAAGTAATCTTTTATTGCATATAATTATATTTTAGTACATAGTTTTTTGGTTTTTGTTAAATCGCACTGTACTAAAATTCGCATTGTACGAGTTATTACTGTATTTGTTTAACGGATTTAATAATAATTTCATACCACTTTGTTAAATTTTACTAGAATCCACAATGCTTGTTGAAAACCTAAGTCTTTATCGATTGTAATATCACCGATAAGATTGAAAAATTCTTCATTGTAATAATAAGGCTGAAATACATTAGTTCTATATGCTACTTTTGTCAACGTCATTTCTAAATCAGTAAATGATATTCCGTCATGGTTTCTAACGAGCGTTCTCAAAGCTCGATGTAAAAGAGGTGAAAGAGCCTCATCAGGTTTTATGTCACATAAAGACCAAACTATACTCACAGCTTCTTTTGGACTAATAATCCTGAAAATAAAAAATGCCAATATCAAGATATTATATGGATATAAGTTAATGTTTTGACTAAATCAAATATGGCGGTTGTCTATTTCCTACACCGCACTTTGCTACACTTACCCGTTCCACCCACTGCACTCCGCTACACTTACCTCGTCCATAAACCCTGTTTACGTTCTCTCTATTCTCTATGTGTGGATCCGGCATAATATAGCAATAAGCAGAATAACTAAAACTAAAAAATTAAAAACTGAAAACTTACTTATGACTCATAATAGCGTTTATAATCAAATCTAAACTGCTATTTGCAACGTGTTTTCTTGATACAAATTGTAAAACATCGCATAAATGTTGCATATTCTCCCTGTCCATTTTTAGAGGTAAGTTGACTTCAAAAACAATCGGTAAAGCAATTAATAAAGCTTCACTTAACGGCGAAATTTCTTTAAATTGTTTAAGTAAATATTCCACAAATATAATCTGTTGTAAAGACAAATGATTAACATTCTGTCTAATTAGCTGTAGCAATATTTGTGTGATCGTACTATTCTCGGGAATCCCAATATAAGACATAACCTTTAGAGCATCAATTGTTTCTTTAATATTTATAGATCTAGCATGAGATTTTAACGATAGACATAATGTTTTGAATTTTGGATCTGATATGAGTTCTTTTGAAGAATATTCTGACCTAAAATTAAATATGTTAATATCTGCGTTTGCCGCTGAAAACCCTGACAGTCGAAAGCATTAGGCGCATCCACATTATCCTTTCTAAGAATCAAAATTGCAAAAGAAATAATGCTGACACGGATAGAGCTCTGACCCGTAGACCACCTTACCTTCCACTTTTTTGAAGATAAAACAAATTTCTTAATGCTTGCATAAGATGTGTATTATTCATAATTTTATGGTGATCGCTTACTAGTTCCAAAATACTATTTGTTGTCGACGCATTTTTTAAATTCATTAACAAGTAATCCGTGTTTTGATTTGGTTTTACGAACCCCACATCTAAAAATATTGATTTGATCAAAATAACTATAATATTGATTATTATATTTTCTACATACCATTGTTAGACAAAAATCTTCGATTTAATATATTTGTACATCTCGACAAACTGTATATTTTTGAAGAATTAAAATAATTCAACAATCTTGTTGATCTCGACATTTTTCTGAAATTATTAAAACACAGCATAAAAAATTAAACAAGTTTTAGAGTAGTTTCTACTTATAAAAATCTATATCTTACATTCTATTTCTTGCTAAAAATACGTATAAAATCACATAATACAAAATTGTTTTAAATTATTTTAGGTTATACAAATGTCAAAATAAAGTTAACCTCACTTTTAATCACATGGTAATCCAGTGTTGCCAATGGTTCGAAATAAAAATGAAATACAACAATTGATTTTATTTGTATTTAAAACTGCCGTTTAATCAGCTGAATAAAATTTTAAATATACTATTTGTGTACATTAATATACATTTTTAAGTATCGATAATTTTAATACAAGTTGAAGGTTATTTGTAAATATGAAATTGATAAAATTCCTTTGAAATATAGCCACCTTTACTAAGATAATAGTAATTTTGACAGTCATTGTTGCAAACAGACTTAAATACCATATGTTTTTGACATTTAATTGTCAATGTAATTCCTGAGTGAATATTGTAGTAAATTAAATCAAGGACGTAGTACTTAATAAAATGTATGAAGATTGACGTTGAGTAAAAACTAAATTATTCAATGTAAATTACGACAATTACATAATTGCCACGTCGTTGCGACAAAGGGTACGGACGAGAATTTGATTTAATATAATTGTTGAAGTTGTCGGCGTCTGAAAAAATGGTTTCTAAAGAATTACAAGACACTATTTCACCAGCTTTTAATGAAAATATATTAAAACAAATTCTTCAAAAAGCTTCTGATTGTGAAAAAGTGTTTGTTACTAATGTTAAAATCGGTGATTCTAATACAAATAAGGGTGATTCCTATTTAAGTTCTGTTGTAAGATTCACAGTTGAAGGCAAAGATGAGAAGTAAGTATTAAAATTTAATTTTTAGTCATGTATTTAATTTTTTATTTTTTGTAGTGGTGATGAAATAAACGCGCATGTTTTCTGTAAAACATTGCCTAAAAATATTGCTAGAAGAAAGACATTTAGATCCCATGATTTTTTCAAAAATGAAGTCGCTTTTTACAATGATGTAAGTA
Source organism: Liopterus haemorrhoidalis (assembly GCA_963971575.1). Taxonomy (NCBI): domain Eukaryota; kingdom Metazoa; phylum Arthropoda; class Insecta; order Coleoptera; family Dytiscidae; genus Liopterus; species Liopterus haemorrhoidalis. Next base: position 7,979,469 of record OZ020617.1, read on the forward strand.
TTTTTAAAATTTGCCGGTATTAGCAAGAAACATGTTTGCCAAATATATAATAAATATATGTTTTAGGTTTGGGATGGCTTACTTAAGTTCCAAAAATCTAAAAATTTGAAGAATCCATTTGTTAACATTCCAGTGTAAGTCCTTTTAAATACCCCAACTTGAAAATGTTATAGTTTGTAGGGTTTCGTAGGTATGTCCATCCTTATGCCGTCACTTGTGCGTCTGTAAGTCCCAAGTTCCTCATTTTATTTTACAGGCTGGTTTAAAACTAGATTGCAAAATCTAGTTCCGCCTAATCGTTTTGAATAGCCTATAGGGGAAACCGGGGCATAACGGGCTCCCCTCTTTTTGGCTGTTAAAGCATGCCGCCATGTTTGGGTGCATTTCAATCACGTTCAGTACTTCGCTAGTGTTTTCCGAGAGTGGTTGTATGACTGAGAGCTGGCGTTTACATTTTGTAAATTGGTGAAACGTGTTTTTTGCTGTGTTGATATATTTTTCACACATATCCAGACGTTGATTGCTCCACTGCAGAGCATGTGGCAAGTGGGCACATTGTTTTTGCGCTGGAGAAGATGATAACGATAAGAATTGCCCATTATACCCCGCCCGTGCTCATTCTGCCCCAGCGCCGGGGCAAAATAAGCACAAGGAAGCTTTTTTTATATCATCATAACTTTTATTTTTGTATTTTTCCAAGTTTTTTTACTGTCTGTAATAATTAAACAATAAATCGTCTTACGAATAAAAGTATTTTGAAAATTTTTACGATATTCCTTAAGATTTTATTAAAGATAATGCTTAAGGTGCCTGTTATGCCCCCGCTACCCCTACGTTCATATTATTTTTGCCGTTATAACTAGATATTGCACAACTATATTTTTAACGTAAATAGACTATAAACCATTTTTAACATAACCAAAAATTGTGAAGTCCTTTTTATAATGTAATGGATTTTTAAATGAATAAATACCTACGAAGCCAAAAATTGAGTGAAAATTCACTCTTCACACAAATTTTTGTTCTTTAAACTAATTTTCGCTTTATTTATTTTATTTTTTTCGCATTTTGCGTTACAAGTTTTATACATTTTTATAGATGCTATGCAGCTTTAGCTGATGGAGAAAATGATTACGTGGCTTTAGAAGACCTAAATTGCCAGTCATTTTCTTCATTCCGGAGACAGGGTCATATGAACTTGGAGACTGTAAAAATTATAATACGTTTATTCGCACGATTCCATGCATTATCTTTTGCTTTTAAAGATCAGCATCCACAAGAATTCGATAAACTATCAGAATGCTTAGAAGAAACATACTTTGATAAAAAATATACTAGTTGGTATTTAGATTTCAGTAAGTGTTTAATTCGGATATCACGGGATGCTGTTGAAAAAGAATTACCAGAGAAGTATTTGAAGAAATTTGATGATCTTATTGCTAAAGATCTTTACGGGTAAATAAACTAACTTAACAATATTTAATAAAAAAATTCATAAACATTATTTGCAGGCAATTGTGCTCTGTGGCAAGCAATGTAAAAGCTCGATTTTCTTTGATTACTCAAGGAGACGCCTGGATTCCTAATTTTTTGTGCAAGTACGACTCCGAAAACCAACCTGCCGAAATAAGGTTAATAGATTTTCAACTGGCACGGTAAGTTTATTTATATATTTATCTTAAAATAAAAAAAGTTTTGTATTTTAAGAGTATGTCACCACAGTTCTTACAACTTTCTGATATAAAACTAACTATCTGAAATAAATTAGTAACAATCTATACAGCAAATTTCGCGACGAATTTTATATCAACAGTTTTAATTTAATTTGGCAATTCGCAGTTAGATTCGCAGTAGATTAGGTAAATAATATCGGACGGCACTCATATCATGCTCGATCTTTGTACGGGTAACTTCATAAGGTACGACATGTAAAACACAGTTGTAACGTGCTCTGTTTATGAAGTACATTTACCATAACAATGAAATGAAGTCACACTTGGTTAATTTAAGTACTCTTGAGTGTTCCAGCTTTTGCCGTATATGGCGCTGCGACCTTTAAAAGTTTTCCCTATTGAGAAGTGACATTACTGGTAGCGTTGTGATCGAAGAAAATATGACGACAGTAGTACTTATCTGTTAATTTGCCCTTTTTTTTTATTAAAATGGGTGTAAAAATTTGTGATATTTTTGAATTTTTATGCGTTACACTTGTATCGAGGTATATAACAGAATCATCTCGCGAATTATTGTTTGTTTCCGTCCGGAATCTCCTTGGCCCTCGTAGACTAATGTTGGGATTACATTTGGCATGCGCTGTTCATCTTGGTTATTGGTCTGAGGTGTTTACCATGTCCTTAATTGAATTCATCTCGTATTAATTTTTGCTACGGTTGGTAACATTGTCTGCAACCCTAACCCTACTTTAATATCGTTATAAACACGTACCGGATATTTAATAAACATCCAATTATTTAAAAACTAACAATGAGTGATGAAGAATTAAACGAAGAAGCGGTGATGGAAGTGGATAGTGGTTCATCCTCAGAATCAGAAAATGAAGACTCTAAACTTGAAAATCGAGCCAAAGAACTTGAGGAACAAATTTCAACTTACAGCTACGCGTATGATGCGCATTTTGAACTTGTTGGAATATATAAAAAATTGATGAATATAGAACAAATGAGGATTGCATATGAGAAATTTAAAAATTGTTTTCCTTTAACTCCAAAATTATGGCTGGAATGGATTAAAGATGAGATACGTATAGCTTGTTCAGATACAGAGAAGAAACATGTATTAAACTTGTTTGAACAAGCTGTTAAAGATTATTTATCTGTTGATTTATGGCTTGAATATGTACAGTATAGTGTCGGGTGTAATACTGCGGATGAAACAAGAAAAATATTTGAAAATGCAATAGTAGATGCAGGATTACACGTTGGTAAAGGTTCATTAATTTGGGATGCTTATCGAGAATTTGAACTTGCACATTTAAGTTGTTTAGAAGTTGAAACGGAACAATGGGATGAACAAGCGAAGAGAGTTTCTGAAGTTTTCAGAAGGCAACTCTCAGTAACGCTATTAGATATGGACAGAACATATGTTGAATGGCGAGTATGGGTGGAAAAACTTCCAAAAAATGATTTTGTAAATAAAGAACAAGTTGAATGGGCTTATAAAAATGCCAGTAAATACATGGACGATTATCAGGATTATGAAGAAGCTTTACTTAAAGATGAAGACAAATTACTAGCATATAAAGATTACATAAAATATGAACGTAAACCTGAAATGATTCGATGTTTATATGAACGAGCGCTTGCCGATTCAAGTTTAGATGCAGATTTATGGTTAAAATACTGTATGTATTATTATAACTTAAGTAACTATGATTCTTGTATCACTACTAGCAAACGTGCAATCAGAAATTGTCCTTGGAGTGAAAATTTATGGATTTTTCTCTTACGTTCTCAAGAAATAGTTGGTATAGCACACGATGAAATAACAAAAACAATGGAACAAGCACTTTTATCACAGTTTCAAGAAGGTTATCAGTATTTACATTTATGGCTTGCTTATTTAGAGCATTTTAAACGTATTACTAATCCAGACGATGAAAAGAGTGTTGAAAAATTACGTACTGCTTTTCAGAAAGCTTTTGATCATTTAATATCAAATTTCCAAAATGAAGCTGACCCTGATTGTACGTTACTCAGATTTTGGGCAAAGATAGAAGCAAATTTTTTGAAAAATATGCTAGAAGCACGTAAAATTTGGAATGATCTTGGCATTTTAAAATTGCATGGTACATATGCAAACTCTTGGTTGGAATTAATTGACTTGGAACGTATTTTTGGGGATGAGAAACATGTAAGAAGGACTTATCAAAGAGCACTGAATTCTACGAAAGACTGGCCGCAGTGTATAGTTCAAAGTTGGACAATGTATGAAAGAGAATTTGGTACACCGCAGAGTATGATAAACTGTATAACAGCATGCAGTGAAGTAATGAAAAAAGTTAACGAAACAATGAAAAAAGAAATTGTGAATAATGACCAAAATGAAGAATTAGAAAAGGTAGAAAAAAAGAAACGGAAACATGACATTGAAAGGCCGTATCACAAAACAAAACATGGTAAAATAATAAAAGAAAATAAAAATGACCACACTGAGAAGCCACAGAGAGAAAAGAGAGAGAAATCCGAACCTAAAGACGTGGAAATGAAAGAAGAAAAGAAATTTGATAAAATAGAAATAAACGATGAAAAACAACATCGTAGCGTTTTCATTAGTAACCTTGATTATACAGTAACGGAAGATGAGTTGAAAGAGTTCTTAGGACCAATACAAGAAATACGTTTGGTCACAGATCGCAAAGGACAAAGCAAAGGATACGCTTATGCAGTATTTTCAACAGCTGAAGAAGCAGAAAAAACCTTAAAAAGAGATCGTGAAAGACTAAATCAACGTCCAGTTTTTATTTCAAAATGTAAAGCCGATAAATCATCACGCACAACACATTTCATCTACTCAACTGAAACAGAAAAGCATAAACTTTTCATCCGAGGTCTTCCACTAACTATGTCCGAAGAAGAAGTTAGAGAATTATTTGAACCACATGGTGAATTACAATCTGTTCGTTTGGTTACATATCGTAATGGTAAATCTAAAGGACTTGCGTATATTGAATATAAAAATGAACAAGATGCTGCTAAAGCAATATTAGCAACTGATAACACAGAGATTCGTGGTTTTACAATATCAGTGGCTATTAGTGCTCCACCGAAAAGAAAAGAACAAGAACCAATAAGAACGGAGACTGATCATAGTCATCCGAAAAGTAGATTGCAGGTTCCGTTGGTTCCTAGATCGGTACAGGTTACGCAGAAGCCGGCAGGACCGTCTTTGAGCAATGAAGATTTCAGGAAATTATTGTTAAAAGAGAAATAAATTTGCATTTGATACATTAATTATATACGACTTTCCTGAGTCCTAATAAAGTTTGTTCTTTTATAGAAAAAGTAACAGTTATGTTTTTTGGTTTCGTCAATTTTTTGGTTTTATAGTTATAGAGTAATGTGAAAATAAAAGGGAGTTTTTTTTTCTTAACATTTTTTTACCAAATACATTTATTAGGCGTCAGAAAGTCTCTAAGTACTAAAATTTAGTAATATGTTCAAAAAGTTATATTGTATATTTGTATACGATAATAAATTATAATCGGTAAAATCGCATTTTATATCTTGTATTTTCGCCTTTTTTTATTTTCAGTTATCTTTATAACGTATTCCAACTGGACGCCATAGGCATTGTTTAGGACAAGAATGTCCGACATACGATCCCAAGCTATTTTTTAAACTCCCCGCAAGTAATTAAATTTAAAATTAATACGAAAAATATAGTGGGTTTCTTTGGTTTTAGTTTCTGCTAAAAAAATAATTTTGTAATATTTTACTAACAGGGAAAGTTCATTTTTTATGTTGTATATTGACAATACATTTATAATGTTATCATAGTATTGGTTCACACGGATACACCAAAGTCTGTTTACACCACAATAGTTACCAAAGTAACCAGATCTAGTTTCGTATTACAAATTGAGACGGATTATATGCATAATCCGTCTCAATAAATAGATATAATCGTTGTAATTATTATAAATCCTATGAATTTAAACTTAAATTTTACAAAATTACAAGACTTTCCCATAGACGAATTATATTGGATTTATCATTCACTCATAAACTTCTTAACAGCGCAATAGACACTCAACCTTTTCTAACTTCAGTCAATATTCAACCAGAAATCCGATGTTGTTTAATATTCCCACTAGTCACTCAAATTCTAATCTTAATTCACCCATTCATAGAATCTTAAATCTCACAAATAAATTCAGCCAGCAGGTAAACATATTTAGTTGTAGCTTAATATCATTTAAAAGGAAATGTCGAGCAATACTTATAGAAAATATTGTTTTAAGTTAAGTTAGTATGTAAGGCACAATCTAAATCGTTATTTTTTTTGTATTTTTTGCTGCGTTGCGCTGTAATTGGAACATCCCACTCCAGGGATTGTTCTGTTGCGCAGCCTTTAAATAAATAAATATTTCTATAACTCTTTTTATTAAAGTATATTTTCATTTCAGATGCACTTCTCCAGTGTCAGACATAACTTTCTTCCTCTACGCCTCTTCAAGTTATGAACTTTTAGTTGAACATTGGGATGAAATATTGAAAGAATATCATACTGTTTTTTGTGGTTTTTTGACAGAGTTAGGTTCTTCACCTGACATATTTCCTTTTGAAAATTTCAAAGAAGACTTTAAAACTAACGGTCTTTATGGAGTTGGAATGGCAATGGAAGCTTTACCTTTCCAAATGATGGATGATCACGAGACAGCAGACTTGGATGCAATACAAGTAAGTTAATAAATAGGACGCAACATTATATATACTATAAATAATATACATAACAACTAATAGAAAAAAACGCATTTTAAAGTTGTCAAAATGGCAGCAAACCTGCTGCTCCTAGTGGCGGCCTGGCAAACTTTTATTTGAAGAAATTGCGGGAAATCGAAATGGGTCAAATGTAAATACAGTAATCAGTGATGGGCGTGTAGAATACATGAGGTAGACTAATGTAGATTTTACGCGTAAACATGTCAAGTAGAATATGCCTTTGTTTACGTGTCGAATGTAGAATGTACACTGTACATGCGCAGTACGTTTAAATGTAATATTTGAATTAATAGAATGGTAATAGTTTAAATATTTTACTTTAATGTTTATGTTTATTTCAATTTTATCTAGTTCTAATTACATATATTGTTTCCAAAAATGTTATCTCACAAATCGTATGTTGTTATAGACAATATAAATTACTTGGTTTCTGTCTGTATGAACTACAAGTAAAATTAAAATTAAAAGTTAGTAGTTGTTTTAATCAGAAAGCTGTCAAAAATATTAAATTTGAGTTCTTTACTGCCTCTTCTGCTTAAAACTGGCTGTATTTTATTTTTTTAAACGTTACATAACCTCATTTTTCATTATTCTACGCTAGATTCTACGTGTCTACACAGTCTACACTTCTCTACGCTGTCGACGGTAAATTTACACGTAGACGTAAAAAATTCAAGTTTACGCGTAGACGCCCATCTCTGACAGTAATACCCCGAAGTTACGCGATAGGTGGGTCCGACGAAAATCGAATTCGCGTAATTCGGGGTTCAACTTTGCATATAAATACATATCAATCGTGTTTAATTGGGACCAAGGACTAACAAAACCACTAGTTTAAAAGAAAAATATTTAATAAAATTGCAGTTATTTATACATATTACCACAAAATAAATAAATGAGTTACGTAAAAAAGTTATTAACAAATTTGTCCGACGACAGAAAGCCAAATTTTTCAAGCAAAATTTCTTCGTAGCAAGCTAATAATTTTAGTATTCCTTGCTTTGTAGCTACAACGCGTCCTTCGTTGTGTTTCTAAAATTTTTAAGCCCATTTCAATTAAGCTGAGACCTTCTTTCATTCTACTATCAAAATCCTTGATAATGTTAAGTTTACATTCCAAAGATATCGTTTTCCTTTCTTACTAGGTGCAGGAGAATCAGATTTACTTCGTTTGGACGACATGTTTTTTTAAGGGTTTAGAAAACTTATAACAAAACAATACTTTCGTCGATCGTAGAATCGTAATCGTGCACGTAGATTTCGCGCCAAACGCGTCCAATACGTTGCTACGTATGCACAGCAAGAGATGCACTGAAGATAGCGGGTGGCAGTGTTGTCAAACGAAAAAATCAAAAACCACGCAACTCCGAGTTCGCGTATTACTGTACATGAATAACTTAATCTTCCTAGATCGAACATTTTCTAATAATTTTGAACAAGAAACAAAATTACGTCCCCGTTTTCGTTGTTTAAAATTTCTGGTAATATCGTTATATTGTTTTCATTTTCGATTTGTTCTCATCCTTGATAAAAATGTAATCAAAAAGTCGGTAACAGATAGTTTTTATGACTTTCGACTCTTGACTACTGGACATCTCTGATTGAAACAAAAACATTTTACTTGTAGTAAGAACGAAACTGTTGCAAGCAAAAACGTATTTTGTTCGAGGTAAAACGTCTACTTGAAACTGTTTTGACTAGCCTGTGTGCACCCGGCTTAAATTGCACACGAGCAGACATGGTCTGCGTCACGTTACGGCCGGCCCTATTATCCCATTATAAACAGATACACATTTTTTTAAAAAGAAATAGTATCAGGGGGTTGAAACGACGGGAATTAAACAGGCTTTCTTAATTTCTACAAACATTTTTTTACCATTTAGCCATCCTTATACAAACTAAAAATTTTAGAAATTACTCTATTTTTAGGGAGAAGAAGCTGTTCCAATAACAACTGTCTGGAAAGTCCATCCGATAAAAAATGCAGCTGGCAGGCAACGATTGGCCAATGTTATCAAACATGCTGTTGACAACGGCTTTATATAAATTATACTTGGACTAAACCATCAAAGATGCAATGAAATTGTGTCAAGAACAATAATAGTCCAAGTATTGCAATTTTAATATATTTTAAGCATTTACTGAATAAATAATACTCAAAGTATTGTAGTTTAGTATTGTTTTAAATTTTTATTGTATTTTTTTTTACAAATGTACGCCATTTTACAGTATTTTAACAAAATATCATAATTTTATCAAAATTATACAATTGAAACTTAAAATATAAGCTTAGTAAAATTATGTTCTTCTTTTTTGTGTACTGATGTACAATACATTGTTTCCACGAATAAAAGCATCACCAAATTTATTTTTCAGTTGTCCGTTTACATATTCTTCAGTTTGTTCCAAAGCGATATTCATATATCCATCAAGACAGGCAAGTACTCCTGAAATACTTGTACGTTACAAAAAATATATTTTTAATTGTTTCCAATCTAATTTTCATTGTAGGAATGTAAAAAATAATACATAAAATACTACGGAATAACAGAATAAACAATAAAAATGAACTGAAAACACAATAAAATTGAAACAAAATAAAATAGTTAAAATTAGCAATGTAAATTGATTTAAAATTAATCCATCTACTACAAAAATTAGCAAAAATAATATCAAAAGAATAATCATAACATCGGAAACAGTGAATTTGTATTAACGTCAAATTTTTGTCATTTTTTAAATTGAAATTAAATTTTAGGTTACCTCTATAATCAACACCGCTGTTTAATTTTACTACAACAGGTCTTCCATGGATTTGTTGAATGAAAGAAGAAAGTGCCTCTTTTCTACTCATATTTATATATTCTGTAATAATAGCGTGTTAAATTTTAATCGATTTACAGGTTACAAACTGTCAAAATCATAGAAAGAATTATTTTCAAAACCTATGACAGCGACAACATATCAGTGTTGCCAACTACGAAATAATAAAAATATATAAATCTGTTTAATTTATAAAAATGTTAAAATCCGTAAATAAATTTAACTTAAAGGCTATTCCAAACTATTAGGCGGAACTAGATTTTGAAATCTAGTAATTTTTATCTATTAATTCGGACTTTTGTTTAAAGCTTTGTAAATCATATACAGTCTGTTCCAAACGATTGAGCGGAACTAACCGGTTTTTTCATTTTTGTAAGTTGTCATTAGCTATTTTTTTATATATTGAAGTTGGCTTTTCCTGAATAAAATTATCAAAAGCTTCAATCAATCGGTAAAAGTAACTAGAATTGAAAATGTAGTTCCGCCTAAACCAAACGAACAGACTTTATGCTGTTCATTTTTGTAAGAACAAACGAGATCTAGTTATTTTGGTTACTTTTGTAGTGTATTACTGACTTTAAATGTCATTTAAAAAATTTCTTTGCGCTGTAATTCAGACTTCAGATTTTTTTGGTTATGATCATTATAATTAAGATATTACAGTCTGTTTCAAACGCTTAGGCGGAACTAAATGGGAATTTCGTTCTTTTAGGTTGTCACGACAAGGGACCTTGCTTGGGTTATTTCATTTTTCACGTTGCAATGTCAAAATTTAAAATTACAACAATGAAACCATGGAAACGAATTACCTATGTCAAAATTAAATTATTTTTTTAATGTATTTTAATGACAAAAAAATTAATAAATGGGAAATTTGTATTAAGAATGACACAAAAAATCAAAATATAAAGAAAATGACCATTTAAAATGATATTAACCTTAACAAAAAATGTGTATTGTAAGTATGATTTACAAAGCTTAAACAAAACGGTCGAAAAGCACGATTTAAACGATGCAAGTAACTAGATTGCAAAATTTAGTTCCGCTTAACCGTTTGGAACCGACTGTATATCATATTGATATTATGATATAGTGACATCTTAAATATTTTGTAAATATAATACTAATCTAAAATAATACAAACATAACCCCAAACAGTAAAGCCTTTTTTACAATGTAAACAAGTTTCTGAAAGTCAGTAATACACTATAAAAATCACCAAAATAACCAGATTTAGTTTGTCATTACAAAAGTGAACGGCTTATACTCACATTGCAAATTCTAGATTGAATAAATAAGTCACTATAAAATTTCCTTTTCATTGCATTTTAATTTTTTGTCATTCTTAATAAAAAATTTCCCATTTATTTATTTTTTTGTCTTCAAAATGTTTGTTTCACTGTTGGAATTTTAAATTTTCACATACCAACGTGAAAAATTAAATAACCCAAGCAAGGTCCGTGACTACCTAAATGAACGAAATTCCCATTTATTTCCGCCTAAACGTTTGGAATAGCCTATACATACAGTCTGTTCCAAACGGTTAGGCGGAACTAAATGGGAATTTTGTTCTTTTAGGTTGTCACGAGAAGGGACCTTGCTAGGGTTATTTCATTTTTCACGTTGGAATGTCAAAATTTAAAATTCCAACAATGAAACCATGGAAACGAAGTATATATGTCAAAATTAAATTATTTTTTTTATATATTTTAATGACAAAAATATAAATAATTGGAAAATTTGTAATAAGAATGACACAAAAAATTAACATATAAAGAAAATGACATTTTAAAATGATGAAAAAAATCACCAAAAAATGTTTATTGTAAGTATGATTTACAAAGCTTAAACAAAACGGCTGAAAAGCACGATTTAAACGATGAAAGTATCTAGATTGCAAAATCTAGTTCCGCTTAACCGTTTGGAACAGACTGTATATGCTGTTCACTTTTGCAAGAACAAACAAAGAGGGAATTTTGTTTTCAATAGTTTGCAACATTGAAGCTGTATGTCATGTTGGTATTAAAAAATGTTACTTTTTTAAAATGTCGATCCATTTGACATATGACATAATGAAAAATGATATCTTAATTATAGTGATCATAACCTAATCAACCTAAAGTCTGTTTTACAGCGTAAGGAATCTTTTTAATTGACATTTAAAGTCAGTAACACACCATAAAAGTAACCAAAATAACCAGTTCTTACAAAAGTGAACAGCTTATATTATACTCACATTGCCAATTCTAGATTGAATAAATGTCACTATAAAATTTCCTTTTCATTGCATTTTAATTTTTTGTCATTCTTAATAAAAAATTTCCCATTTATTTATTTTTTTGTCTTCAAAATGTTTGTTTCACTGTTGGAATTTTAAATTTTCACATACCAACGTGAAAAATTAAATAACCCAAGCAAGGTCCGTGACAACCTAAATGAACGAAATTCCCATTTATTTCCGCCTAAACGTTTGGAATAGCCTATACATACATAAATTTTAAAAAGGTTAATAAAATAAAGAACATATTTATTGAAACATTTTTATTGAATAAAAATTTGCAAGAACAAATAAAACTTTGAAACGAATTATTGATAATGACACTTAAAATAGCTGTAATAATATATATTATTTTATCAATATGTTAAAACTAAAAATATATTCAATAGGTCCTAATTATTAGCTTTCAAATCTAAAATTAGAGAGCTTATGAAAATAGGACCACGTTATAATAAAAATTTAAATAATACTTTACTATGTGCATAATGTAGTGATACATATAAAAATCAAGTAATCTATGGAATATTTTTAAAAAGAAACTTTTTATCAATTTTAGTGATGGTCTAAAAGTTTTTTAAAAACTTCAAAATTATACTGAAACTATGACCATCAAAGAAATTTTACTTCATTATAAATTATTAGATAGTAATTTTGTAATATCTCAAGATGAAATGAAGTTATGAACCTGAACATAACATAATCCATTCCATCTTATTTAACACTAAACATAATTTGTTTTGTGTTTTATAATTTGGAATGAAGTATGTTGAATTATGTATAATTAATACATTTACCACTACATTTCTATTAACATAACGAAAATAACAAAGTTAGTACGCAAGCTAAATAGAAAGGTGTAATAGAAATTGCGATCTATGATTTTGGAATGTTTACATCTAAGCATTTTGTGATGAACACATTAATATTGTATCTTGCAATATATGTTAAATGGTATCTATCTTCCGAACTAACATCCTTCTAAACAATTCTATAGTGTAATTGTATTTATACGAAAATCGCTGAATCGATATCGATGTAATGATGTTTTGAATAAAAGAGCCGAGTCCCGAGATGCTAAATAAATTATTCCAAAAGAATTAAAGGCTGATTATTAAAAAATAATTGGGTTGCTTGACGCTGGGAAATAGGGGCAAACCTGGAAACAGCGGCGAAAAAACCTGGAAAAGAACAATAGTGGGAGAGACTTCACCTTGAAAGACGTCAGACAGCCAGCGCATAATCTCAATCTCCCTCCATATTTCCACTTAGTTACCACTACAGACACTGTATTCGTGACTAAAATTCCGGAAACGGCGGCACAATCGCCTTCTGAACTTTTGACACGAAAAAGTATAGTTATCTGTCAACGTATGTAAACAATATGAGTTTATAATCAATTTTTGGTCAAATTTATGTCTACTTGCTGTATAATAATAATAATATTTGAATTATAATTGAATATTAAAAAAGTGTACAAATATACAGTCTGTTCCAAATGGTTAAGCGGAACTAGATTTTGCAGTCTAGTTACTTTCATCGTTTAAATCGTGCTTTTCGGCCGTTTTGTTTAAGCTTTGTAAGTCATACTTACAATAAAAAAATTTTTGTTAAGGTTAATATCATTTTAAAATGTCATTTTCTTTATATTTTGATTTTTTGTGTCTTTCTTAATACAAATTTCCCATTTATTTATTTATTTTTTTATTAAAATATGTAAAAAAATAATTTAACGTAATTCGTTTCCATGGTTTCATTGTTGGAATTTAAAATTTTGACATTCCAACGTAAAAAATGAAATTATCCAAGCAAGGTCCCTTCTCGTGACAACCTAAAAGAACGAAATTCCCATTTAGTTCCGCCTAACCGTTTGAAACAGACTGTATGTGAATCCATTTTATAATAAAATACTCCCTCTGTCCGAAAATAAGAGTCCCGTTCAAAAAATTAGTTTTTTTTATTTATTAGGAGTAGAAAAATATAAAAAAGGATCAATTCTTCTTTGATAAACATATGTTCGACTTGACTTTGAAATATCAAATAAATAAATTAATAAATAAATTTAAATTAAATGAATAAATTAAGTAATTATGTAAGTAATAAAATTTTGTTTTTTTTTTCAGTAAAACTTTTATTTTGTTTGTTTTTAATGCCTTCAATCCCTAGCATTGATCCTTAGTCTCGAATAACACTGTTAAATTTAAATGGGACTCTCTCTTATTATCGGACAAAATTTTTGTGTGAAATGGGACTCTTATTTTCGGACAGAGGTAGTATTATGTTTTAAACTTAAAACATTTATTTAAATATTTAATATCTATACATTCATCAAGAAATTTTATAGAAAGAGAACTGGTAATTTATTGTAAGAAAACTGTCAAATATTTGCAAACTAACACACATACGGAACATCCACATGAAATAACAAGGGGTTTTAATTATATTAACAATAGTTTAATCAACATTAAATGATTTTCTTGCACATGTGAGACGGAAAAATGAAAAATTCAACGTTAACAGCTTGTTTAAAAATATCTGAACAGTAAAAATTCCCTTCAATAAATAAACAAAATTTTAGAAACATTAATAAACTTTCTTCTTCACTTGCAAAATTGCAAAACATAAGTATATATGGGGCATTTATTAATTTTTAACGCATTTTTCTCGTTGGTATTAAAATTAAATTGGAGAACTAATAAATTTTGTTATAGGCTATAATTTTTTTAATAAAATTCATCTAATATTGGAAGATGTTCTTCCTCTAAATGACAACTATACACACAACAAGGAGTATTTAATCTAATTTTCTTAAATTTATAACTTAACTCGTAAAAAACCCAGCGGCGGTCGGAGAAGCATGTTTGGGAGGGCAATCAGCATGTGGGACACGCTCGTGCTTTGTCGTAGCTATACTACTGTTGAGAGATATAGTACGAGCTTGTTCGATCATACCAATTGCCCTCCCAAATATGCTTCACTGACCACCACTGGATGAATCATACGTAAACAATGACGGTATACTTTTATGAAGTGTTCGCTTTTTCGCTGCTAGAGGTATGCGCGTTAATTTGAGTCACCAATAACAGTCCGGCCAATGATGACATTACCACCATTAAAAAACCAAATAAATATTAATTTCAAATGGAAAAATGAGAATCTTTGCAGAAAAAGTAAATTTTTGGGAATAGTTTCACATAAAACTGTTAATGCAAAGAATATCTTATTTTTCTATGTGAATTTCTAATATTTCCAATATTTATTTGGACTCCTAATGGCGAAGTTGTCACCATTTGCCAGACTGTTACTTTACAGTGTCTATAATTCCCACTTTACGACGTCAGAAAGTAAACGTGGCATTAAGTCGATGGTTAGGATAATTATAATAAAGAAATGGGCTATATCGAGTTAAAAATGAAATGGAAATTAAAGATTAAACAAAATTTGTAAATACAGTTATTCAGGGTACTTAGCAAGACTTGACAATGAATAGATCGAGATGGAGGGCAAATGTGAGTGAGGCCAAAAGCCAACCTGACTGATAGTGCCCAATGAAGAAGAAGTTATTTAGGATAGTGATATTTATTTTTACTTGAATTAGATCTTTTTAAATATTGAGGTTTATGGCAATAAACCCCCAACTGCAATTCAGATAACTGCTTTTATTTCATCAATTTCGACAGCGTGGAATGAACTACATTTAGAGGAATCTACGCAAATGGTTTTCTAGTTTTAGGCTTTTTTTAAGAATATTAAGCCATCATAAAACTATACCTATTCAATTACAGAGCAGACATACGACCCTGTAAAAAAATCAGAGCAAAGAAGTTAACAAACCAACGAAATATAAATTTTATTTTTAACATCTCGTGTTATTTTGTTACGTTTATTAACCAATAGCGCTTTGGTTTGGATGTCACGTGTTTTTTTTGTTATTAAAATACCATTTAACATATATATTTTAATTCGGAGCACAATTTTCGCTTTATCCATATATATATTTCATCTGTTTTCTTTAATATACTATTTTTATATAATAGATTTTGCACAGCCATATTCCATTATGAAACTTTCTAGCGTGTTCAGTTAAAATTTATAACTTACTGACTAAAAAGATCTTATAAGTGAGCTAGAGAATTGTTTCGTGAATATGGAGAAGCTGCTTTCTAAATGCTACTTTATACAGTAACCTTAAAAAAATGTGCTGCCATCTATCAAATAGCTGTAAAATACACAACTATCACTATTCTAACATTAGGTTACATATTTTAAACCTAATTTTACTCAACAGCTATTTGAAATATTTGAGGTTACTGTATAAAAAATCTAACTAAAAGAGATTGGCCCATTTTTAATTGTACTTATATCACTTAAACATTAATTGTTAAACCAAGTTTTGAAATCTCAGAAGTAAAAAAGCTTTATAATAGAAAATGTTTAGCAATGTAATGTACATTTATAAAACATGATAGAATCTACACTGAACTAAATAAAACTTGTTTTTTTTTGTAAAAAATTAAATTAAACAAATATATTAAATATATGTGACCACACCACTGAAAGCTATTTGTGACTTAAAACATAATTCAAGACATGAAAAGAAATTATTGCAATTATTTGTCATTTGTTTGATAGTTTATTTAATAATATAAGAGATTCTAATAGACTTTATATATTTCTGTATCAATAATTTCATGTCTAAAACCATGTTTAAAGTTTTTATTTTTATATAAGTTCTCAATCATGAAACAAAAATATAAATCAAATATGTCATGAGAACTTATATAATACAATAATATAAATCTCTGTTTATTATAAGTTTATATAGTCTATTTTTTATACACAAATGAAATGCGTGTTGATTGTAAGCTGTTACGCACAGTCAAATATCCAATGATCAGTTAAGCGTACAGGGCACTAACTAGGTATAATAGAATTTTCATTTATATTTGTTTTTCATTATTATCTCCGTCAATACAGCAGTAGCCGAGATGTTTCTCCATAAACACTTCGCACAATTGTTCACCAATAAAACGAGTGAATATGGAATTACAAGATGTTCCTGAAACAAATATAAAATACAATAAAACCTCGATATAACGGCCCTCGATACAACGGACTTCGGATATAACGGACAGCATGTAAGAGATCGTAAACTGCACGTGACTGCACACTCGGGGAATCACCCGAGTTGCGGGCGGGAATCCGCCATTTTAGAGAGTTAATAATTAAGAAACAACAAACTTCAAAAATCCAAACAAAATTTGATACATTTTTCAAACCAGTGTCACCGAAACCAGGAAGTTCGAAAACAAACATTGACGACTCTCCTCAACGGGCGTATAGTGACATATCATCTGAAGACGAATAAAGTGCAATTTTAGAGTGTAATTAGAATGTAAACTTTCATTTATAATATATTTCTATTTGATAGTTAACAAACAGCTTATTCAAAAAATTTATTTTTATACAACGGACATTCGGCTATATCGGACACCCCCCTCACCCGCATTGTTCCGTTATATCGAGGTTCCACTGTACTCTTATTTAATATGGTAAACAGAAATTTCTCCGTTTATACAGCAGAAAATGTGGACATACTAGAAACGCTAAAATACTGGGTTGATGCAAAATTAACGAGTTTTTATTTTGTGTTGAAAAATGGTGCTTGCTTTATGTAATAATTTTAAAAATATTCTTTTGTATTTAGGTGAAAAAAAAATGTTCGTCATATAATTGTAACGAATAGTTTAGACCGCTGGAATAATGCCAGACTTTCACAAACCACCCGTCGAGAATTTCTTTGAAAGGCATTTTTTGGGATTTTTAAATAGGGTATATTTTTGAGAATTTTAGAAATTTTACGTTTACAACACGTAACTTAAAAATATTTTTTAAAGTTTATTGTTTAAGGAGACTTTTGTTCAAGTTATTATCTAATAACCTTTTTACCCTTTTTCGTAGAAATGCCTTATGAC
Source organism: Liopterus haemorrhoidalis (assembly GCA_963971575.1). Lineage (NCBI taxonomy): Eukaryota > Metazoa > Arthropoda > Insecta > Coleoptera > Dytiscidae > Liopterus > Liopterus haemorrhoidalis. Next base: position 7,997,003 of record OZ020617.1, read on the forward strand.
ACGTCTCTCTGAAGAGGAGATCAGAAGTATTCGGTCCGGGTAGCGAAAAGATCTAAGTTTTTGAATTCGTAGAGGCACTGTGTCGACATTCTGGTGGTCTATCCGATTCTCTTTGTTTTATATTATCATTATTTTCATACATATATCATTTAACTTTTAAATTAATTGTAAATATTACTTTTAATAAATCAAATTCATTAATTTTAAACCGTCTTACTTAACTTGTGTAAACCTTCACCTTTAAGAACTTAAGTGAACAGTTAAGTCCAGACTATTAACAAAATGCCTGATCAGTCGGTTGGTAAGTACTAATACATATCATTTAATTCACTTATCGTAATGATGAACCCTGGATAACACTCACGCCTACTACCCGAACTCCTTTAGTTAGAAATCTCATTTCAGTTTGAGATCAGACTTTATATATCACAGGCTCGCTACCTAGTGGACAATAAATGGTACGTTGTTAAGTAACGTACCGGGCTCGCTACATAATGCTCTACCACTTCAAGAAAAGATGGAAAGCGACACAGTCATTTCGCAATCTCAACGAGCTTTTCGGCAAAGGAACAATCAGTCAAAAACAAGTTGAAAGATGGTTCCACAAGATCAAATCGGGTGACATAAGTCTAAAGGATGATGAAGGAAGAGGACGACCATCGGATTTGGATGATCAGGCACTTTTGCAGCTGTGGAAGAGAACGATAGCATGACAACCCGGCTACTGACCGAAGACTTCAATGTCGAACAATCCATAATCGTCAATCACCTAAAAAAGCTTGGAAATGTGGGGAAATTGGCTGTATGGGCACCTCGCGAACTCTCCAACAACCACAAAGCCGATCGTGTTCAAATTGCTGCAGAAAAAAATTCACCGAATTGCTGCAGAGAAACGAGCAATCGTCATTTTTGAAGAATCTTGTCACTGATAATTAATCCTGGTTTCTCTTCAAAAACGTCAAAAAAAAGAAGGTTTTTGTATCTCCGGGTGAAACAAGGAATAGCAAAAGGTGCCCACAGTAAAAAGGCAAAGTGATGCGTATGGTGGGACAGAAGCGGGATTATCCATTGGGAAATCATTGCAAACGGCATTTAGATTTATGAGCGTCAACAGTTATGAGCAGCCATCTGCTGTGTTGGCGGATCTTACGATTTTGTAGTTCGATCTTGCTGGAAGTCTGCTCCTTTGATTTACGGCAACGCATAGGTTTCAATAGGTAGGGGACTGGAGCAGACCCAGATAGGTTTGCGTTTGTTTACAGGCCAATCTAGCTGTTGATCTCCTCCTTTGATTAACGGCAACACATTAGATTTTACTCAAAGGAACTGGAGCGGACCTCATGTAGGTCGCGTGTTGCAATACCGGCGCCACGTCTTGTTAAAAGAACCGCAACGGTCCGTGCTGCCGACTTTTCCATTTACAGATCGCCTGGCATCCAAAAATATAAATTTTATTTGTATAACTGAACTGCATTACCTTCTCCATTGGACGTTAAGCCCAGTGCACTAGACGGCCACGACCGCGAGTGTTGTAACAACGGATACACTAGAATTTTTATAATACTTACAATTTTACTGTGGTTGCGCTGTTTGTTGCTGTATTTCGATTTTTTCTACTGTCATGTCAGGATTCATGGCCGTAGCTTCTTGAATTGCTTCTGCTAATGCTCTGTCATGATCAATTGGATCACCATCTGATTGAATAGTGATTTTTTGTTCTACTCTTGTCTCGATTACGCCGTCTCTTTCAGTTTTGTACTATAACAAGAAAAAATATTAAAAAATCATAAAGGAAAACGTAAAGATAACTTTGAAAACTTAATATTTCAGGGTCTTTCTGTAATTAAACCTTCTATAAAATACGTTACAAATATTATATGTACTTACCGTAATAGTTTCAACAGTACGAGTTTTTGAAGAAATAGTTTGTGAAGAAACAATTTCTCCAGTAGCAGAGTAGTTTCCATCTTCCGATTCCAGCTGTACCTTACGCGCCTCAGTAGCTACTACTGGAACATTAGTCGTAGTGGTATGGTGTGGAGGTTCACTACTGTACACTACGGTCTCCGTTTGTACAATACCTCCAGGTCCTTCTTCACCCTGTTAAGAAAACAGTTTAAAAACCACAGTTTTAAAAATTACTTATTTGTATAATGGTTCAATACAAATCGGACGATTAGCTGAATGAATAAGATTTGAATTATGTAAGTTTATAGTAAAAAGCTGTGTACCCCTTCTGGTTGGTTCTCAATTATTAGATAAGAAATTATGAATCAAATACAGTAAGAACTCGTACAGTGTGACTTCAGACAATAAACAACTTGAGAAAGGTTCAACATATTATGAAACTAGTTGATAATTCGGACCCTGATTTGGAAAAAGTAACAATATAATTTGTAACCTTCGCAGTAGTGTGGCTTGTTACAAAATCCTGTATCAGTAAAAGAAGAAGGCGAATTCAGTTCAATTAACTATGGATAAGTTTTTGACAAAAAAATATTACTCCGTCCGAAAATATGGTATATATTATGATTTTTTCTTGTCCGAAAATATGATATACATTTACAATTTTAACTAATTAGAATGATTTTATTTATGTAATAGTTACAAATATCTAGTAAAACAAAGAATAATACAAAAAGTTTTAATTTAACAAGGACGTGGCTGTCTCCACAGCTTGTATGGAACATGAAAATGTTGTTTGTAATCGTCCCTTACGATAAAGTTTTGCCTTATTAATATGCGGAATCTTATAGAAATTCCCTATTTTTGCTAACATGGTTGCTTCTTGACAAGTTTGCAATGTTAGAAAAACATTATCAAGGGTTTGTACGTTTAATGCATTAAATGCATTTTATACGTATTCAATCAGTTCGTCGATTGTATACGGTGAAGCTGTATGTTGTAAGGATTGTATAGAACTGAAAAAGCCAAGATCCAATCAATTAAAATATGGACTATTTGGCGGTTGTGGTTTAAGTCGATTCAGAACTTCTTCCTTGCAATTCAACACAATTTTGATCAAATTTCGCCATTTTGTTAGAATAGCGGGTGTCACTTTATTTTGTCTAAAATATTATCTATTTATCTATTTATTTTGTTTATAATATTATCTATAAATTTGTTTAAAATACGCGTTTTTTTTTCTGTGAATTACTTTTGACATATGCAAAATTATTTGCAAGTTTATTAGTTGCTTAGCAACCAGTTATGTATAAATAAAAACAAAAAAAGATGAAGATAATATTACTTTTATTAATCCCAAGATTATTAAAGTATAAGGTTGTCTCGTTACTTGTAGTGATAGGGGTAAATAGAGAGGTTACGCGTCGTCCGTATGCTAATGGGCCGTCAGTCTTTATTTATCGTATATGTTGTATACACGTGAAATTTGATTTTTTGCTATAGATATAAAAATATCGTTTAATTTTATGAATTTCTATTTTATTTAATTTCTTTTTTCTTCGAAAAGAATGTTTCTTCGTTCTAAATAAATTTTCTTACATTAATTTTTGATGTGAAAAGAATAATAAGTGAAATATATCAATATTTAAGTTTTAGGGTGTCCCCCCGCAACTACCCTAATATCCATCAAATTGAAAAAATGTATAGAACAAATTTTTATTGTATAGTGTTTTCTGTTAAGATAGTTCTGTTTGTAAAGGAAATATTTTAAGTTTTTTAGTACCAGTTTTAACCCAGAAACACCCCCTAAGAAATAAAATTTGGAGATACCATGCCTATATTTGAATCCTGGTTCTACTCTTATTGTACCAATTTTCGTTAAAATACGTCCAGCCGTTTATAAAAACAGATATAACCTCCAATTTTATTAATTACTATAGTATTATAGCAATTTGTTTTTCTATTTTTATTTAAATATCCCTAAAATTATATTTATATTCGATTTTATTGTTATTTATTAACTATAATACAAATACTCATCACCTTAAATTTTATATAAATCAGTATAAAATTTCCTCAGGTTTTATTTATAATTTATTCAATAGAACTGTCTTGAAATAAATATCTATTATGAAAATAGTCAATAAAAATATTTAAAAACGTGCAACATATATATTAATTCTGTATGCTAGTTTGAACTACGCATACGTGTGACGTATTCCCTCTCACGCTCTGATTGGTCAGAAGTTACGAGACAACCTTTACTATAATAATCTTGCATTAATCCCACATTTAAGTAATGTATACCATATTTTCTGTAATACTAAAACTATTGCAAGAAGTAAAATAATAAAGTACAGCAAATAAATCAAATATGCTGTAAACTGATGTTCATAGATAAAATAATATGGCTGTCAATGACAAAACAATGCCTGAATGAACATACTGTGTTATTACTGTAATTGAGAATACAATCTTATTATTATTATTATTATTATTATTTTAACTAATAATAAAGAACCACGTATGCAATATTATAAAATATGAATTTATAATGAAATTTAATGTATGTAAAGTAAGGGTATGCAAGTTTTAGATGCAATTGAATGCATACTTTTAAGGCACAATGCATGTTTTTTTATAGAAAAACTAAGATTTAAGTATTATTTTGTTTTGTAAGTAAAATATAATAGGCGCTCGTTATGCGAATACTCCGTTAAATGAAACCATCTACATAACCGAGCACCTAGTATAGTTTTAAAATCAGTTTAATGGTAAAATATTACTTCTTAAAAAAACGAAATTAATTTTACAAACAAAACATAGATAGGGTAGTAGTAAAGACAAGCTTACTTACTGCTTCTATCGTATATTGACTTACCTTAAGGAACACATTGTCATAGTAGCGTCCTTTGTGATCGTCTTCAATGTCTATAGGCGTACCCGAGTCACCTGAACTGGTAGAACTAACGCTGTCTCGACGAGTAAGCTACAAGCCATGCCCAGGGTTAAACAAGCCACAGGTCATAGAAATGTGGATCAAATTATAAATTTGTGCATATGAACTGAATGGTGGGATTAATAACTGAAGTAATGGGAATACTAAATGCAATATGATTTAAATATTAAATACATCTGATGCATTATGCAAAAGGGTTGCAAAATACTGAAAAATACTTTCCAAATATATGCTTTTCATATTAATTTAGGCACGTAGCTTCACATAAAATATTATGTATACATTTTTTTTTTGTTGCTATAAATGGATTCTACGTCAATTTATCGAAAATCAATTTAACGAATACAAATTTATCGAAAATCAATTTATCGAAAGTCAATTTATCGAAAGCAAATTTATCGTTTATCGAAAATGCTTAATAATATTATGTTATTTCATAAAATTTTCTTATTTATATAAATTTTCCGTATAACTAGGGAATAGGTACCTACGCAACTGCGCATGTGTCACACCGCGTCATATCATGATTTGTTCAATGTACGGTGATTCTAAACAGGTGGCATTGTTATGTTAGTGCGAGTTTGTTTTGTCATTAAACTAGAAGATGGGTAGCTCGCTTCGCTCGGCTTCTTCTAACCAAACGTACGTATTCAGTACTATTTGGGAATAATAAATAACATAATCATAATAACATATAAAACGTACAAAAAAGACAACGTTATATAAAGAGGAATTGATAAATAGCGTGGTATATCCAAGCCCTAAAAATAAACAAAAAATTTGAAATATATAAAAAAACTTATTAAAATCAAATTTATGTAAAATTTGCATATTTGGAAAGTATTTTATAAAATCAGCTCTAGCACTAACTAAACACAAAAATACCTGTTCCCCGCTGACTACGGTGCTGGTAGTTTTAACTTCTTGTGTAACAACCCTCTGTTCCTGTCTTGTGGCGCTAGATGTCATTGATGTCGCTACTGTCTTCTCCTCAAGTTGTTGAGTACGGGCGTTTGTGCCTAGATCTTCATGTGTTGTAGCCGTTCTTGTCGTTACAGCTCGTGCAGTAACAAATGGAGACTTACCATCGTCTAATTTTTCCGCCTTTGTAAAAACAAAACCATGCCACATAAAGCCAACTAAATTAAATTACTGCAAAAATTGGGGGGATAAATGAAACATTTTGAATTTTTAGAGAGACTCAAATTGTAGCTTAAATTTTAAATAACGGATGAAGTAGCGAATCTTGCTAATTTAGGTTATACTAACTTTGTTTTTTTTTTATAATATCGGAATTTCAAACTGGTGCAGCCAGCAAAAACAGCAGGATATTTTTTAAACCGCCATAACTAAACAATCGCTCGTGGGCGTGTCTATTCTTGTTTATATTTATTTCATTCTAAAAGGCGGTAATAGCGTCATTAAAAACTGCTTTTAAATCGCTGCTTGTAAGCAACTATTAGTGCGCACATACTGTTTCGACACTAGATGTTTAAGATGCGATGTTAAAGTGAGGGTAAGTTGAAGTGCTGGTGTGAAAGCGTGCGTCCTTGCTTTAACTCAAGTTAAGTTTGAAACGAAGATCTGCGTGTTAAAGATAGTCCGCATTGCCAACATAATTTCTGTTATAAAAAATATTTTTTGTTTGAATTTGTACTGTCAACATTTTATATTATCGTAAACAAGAATACTGTATTATGTCGACGTTATAAGAAGTTTATACTTATTGTTATAATTAAATTGATTATTTTAATCATGTATTTAATACAATACAGAGCTACAATAATTAAGGTAAAATGTATCGACTTATATGTTAAAACAGGTGTAATATATTCTTTATTGTAGAATGGAATAAAATATCCATATGTATTTAATAATAAGCGAAGCTGGGCTACATGAAGCTACAAATAGACGGGAGATGGTTAAGATGGAATGAGGCTGGGGCGAGTTAGAGGAAATGCGGGATTTTCGGCAAGGGGGGAGTATCGAGATCCGAAAAGGATAATAGGAAGGTGTATGGGAATGAAGGAAGAGGACCGGTGGGATGCAAAGGGGGAAAATGAAGGAAGGAAGGGGGATGAGGTTACCTGGATGGGGGAGGAAGAATGGGACAAAGGAGAAGGGTAGAGAAGGGATGAAAATATAATAAGAAGAGGGAGAGAGCTGTGTGAGGGAATGGAGAGAACGGTGGAAAGGAGAAAATTGGAGGAATCCAAAGATGGGGAAGAAGCAATGGTGGGGAAAGAACAGGAAGGAAGAACCGAAGAACTGAGAAGAGGAAGGGAAAGGCAAGGAGGAGGAAAGAAGAAAAGGAAGAGAAGAGAATAAGAATTTAGTTTCAAAGTAAAATAATGTATTATGTCTTTGGGTTTGTTAATAGGGGAAACTTTTTAAGATCGCAGCGCCGTATGCGACAAAGCTGGAACACTCGAAAGCCACATTAAACTGTTATTCGTGTATTTGTTTACATGGTGAAAATGAACATAAGTTGTATTTTTCCTGTTTTCCGAGCTTTTTTTTTAAATTTAAAGGTAATCTACGATTAACAAGATATGTAATAATATACTATTCTAAATAAATTTCAGGGATATTTTTAGTTTTTCATTGTATTTTTAATTCTTTTTGACTGTCTGTCAATACAATAACAACTAAAATATGGTAAATATATTAGTAAAAATTAATATCTCGGCCTGAAAAAGTAGAAGGACCTTTTAATATATCGACTGATTATTTAGGCAAATTTTGGGTGCGATAAATGCTTTTTTTCAGTCTTTTTTTGGACGTAAAAAATCACTTTCCATAAAATGCAACGGGCAAACATGCATGCATAGGCTTGAATTTTTGCCCATTTTTAGTTTTTGAGTCCATAAAAACCTACGATCCACTTTCTCTCTGCCTCCAAACGTCGTTTCAATTATTTTTTTCGATTTAAGTAAATTATGGAATGTTTAAGAAGGTTTCTTCCTTATTCACGATTTACATTGCGGCACACAATTGATTGTTTTTTTCCATGATTCACAAAAATAAAACACATACAACAAAAAAACACGTATTTCTCCATTGAACAAAACAAAACAATGTGGCTTTCGAATCTTTCACAAATTGCCACCAGATGTCAGGGCGCTTAGGAAGTTTCCCCTATGTAATAGTTTGAACCCGGCACGCCGAAAGGCCCAGAGGTAATAAAGAATATATATTTAATAATAATTCAAAATGTGCGTCTGCGCAGAGAGTTCAAAACTAGTCATTTCCCGAGGCTAACTTTAGAAAAAAATTACCGTAGCAGATGGTAGCACCGGAGATTTAAACATCTAGTGTGAAAGCAAACCGTTCTTAAACATAGGTGGACTTAAAGTCCACTCATCTTAAACATGTAGTATGAAAGGGTATCACACTCATAGACAACATGTTCTATAAAATGCGGCTAAAAACCCGCAATCGCTTGGTTGATAAAAACCGCTCGTGTGCAATAGCTTTTACTCTATCTAAATAATTTTAAGAGAGTCTGAGTCTACTCTGATGATTAGTTAAATTAAAATACGTATCAAACCAAAATGTGTCACATAAAAACAAATTTAAAAATTTTTAATGAAAGCTATTTCAAAAGCTTTTTAAATTTCACAACAAAAACACTACAAAACTGATATGAACACAGCAAGGCATTAAAAATAACTTACCTTATTAACTTGAGTGGAGTATGTGACCTCACCAGTACGGCCATCTTCAACTTTTTCTTCAATATTCTGTGTAACACCATCTCTGTCTTTTGTAACAACTTGTTTAGTTGTTGTTTTAACAACAACTGGAGTACTGACACCTTTAGATTTCTTAGGAATCTTCAACTGCGCTAAATCTTGAAGATTATCAGCTTTATATTGATCTAAATCATCATCCGATGTTTCACCTTCTGACGAAGAACGAGTTTCAAATGTTGTTGTGGTCACTTTGACTTTAGTATCTTTTAAATCAGTGAAATGTGATGGATCAATCTGAGCGTAATTTAAGATCAATTCACCAGTTACTGGATCAGTTCTAGCTGTCTTTGGATCTATTTCACCAGTTTTTGGATCAATATGACCCCATTCTGTATGAATTTTACCAGTTACAGGATCAATTTCACCAGATAATGTCAAAACTTGTGTAACTTTAGTATTAGCACTCTTAACCAATGGGTCATTTGCATCAACTTGGATGATTTTACCAGTTTTCGGGTCAACCATACTGTACATATAGACCGTTTGTGTAGTAACATTAATAATTTTACCAGTTTTCTCGTCAATTTGGCAATCTCTTGGGTCAATTTCTTTGACTTTGCCAGTTGGATCAGATTGCGTAATAATGTATATCCTTATAATCACCAGTTTACCAGTTTTGGGATCTACTTTACCATATTTAGTGTAAATTTGACCACTAGATGGATCTATCTGTGAAACTGAATATAATGGAGCACCTGTTTCATCAACTTCAGCTGTTTTTGTGAAGATCTGGTTGGTTTCTGGATCGACTTTAGTGTTGTTCTGGTCTACTTTAGATATCTTGTTAATTTGACCTGATTTTGGATCAAGGTAACCGTAAATAGTAATTATATAACCGGTAATTGGATCAATTTGACCGCTGGAATAAACTGCTTGTCCAGTAGTAGGATCTTGATGATCATACATCCAAATCTGACCAGTTTTTGGATCAATCTTGAAGTTTTTAGGATCTCTATCCACTACTTTACCCACAGTATTGATTTCTGGGTCAGCAATTGTAACGGAAATAATTCTACCAAAGCTAGGATCTGGTTTACCGGTTTTAGGGTTGATCGCGTTGCTCTTAAATAATATTTGTCCAGTTGTTGGATCAATAACACCTTGTTTGACTTCGGTTTTGCCGGTTTTAGGGTCCACGTGAGTCAATGTACCATTGACGGGGTCGATTTGGCCGAATTTAGTCTCAACTTTATGTGTTTCAGGGTTGTATAAACCAGTTGATAGTTCAGGAACAGCGTTCTTGGTGTCGATAGTGTTTTTCTTAGCATCAACTTTGCCAGTAAATGTTGCTATCTGTACTTCTGGCTCAACTTCAGATCCAATTTGAATGATTTGACTCATGTTTGGATCTTCTGTATCTGTTTTTGGATCTTTAACACCAGTTGTGAGGTAGATGTTACCACTATCATCGATTTCAATGGGTCGTTCTTCAACTTTACCAGTGACTGGATCTTTTGTGGTGATTTTCATAAGTTTAAGATTGATGATACCATATTTAGTGGTTACTTCTCCAGTTGCTGAGTTGAGTTTACCTTTAGTTGCTTCCATTTGTCCATTGCTTGGATCACAAACACCAGTTTTAGGGTCTTTCTTTCCAGTTATTGTTGTTATTTCAACAACTGGATCATTTTGACCAACAATACTTATAATTTGACCCAAATGTGGATCAGCTTTACCTGTTTTTGGATCAACAACATTGCTACCAACAATAATTTGACCAGTTGTTTCATCAACTTGGGCAGATTTAGCATCAACCTTTCCAGTTTTAGGGTCGTTAACAATTAATTTACCGTTCTTAGGGTCGATTAATCCATACTTAGATTCAATGTATCCTGTAGTTGGATTTAGGGTAGCTGTTGAATATTCCACTTGTCCTTTTTCAGGATCAATTTTACCGGTCTTAGGATCGATTTTAGTGGTGATAACCATAATTTTAATAACTCGTTTTTTAGGTGGTTGTACCGTTGGTTCTTGAGCAGTTTTAAGACCAACCACGGATAAAACTTGAGCCAATGAAGGGTCTGGTTTTCCGGTAGCTGGGTCTACAATGGGTCCAGAAGATACATGAATATGACCTGTAGCTGGATCAACTTGACCTTGTACAAGTTCAGTTTGACCTGTTACTGGATCTCTGGCAACAATTGTACCATTCTTTGGATCAATAAGACCTAATTTGGTTTCAACTAAACCGTTCTGTGGGTTGTAGATACCAGTGATGTGTTCTACTGTGCCGTTTTCAATATCAGCCTTATTGGTTTTTGGATCTTTCTTGGCTGTTATGACCATAATTTTGATAATACGATTTTTAGGTACACTCTTAGGTAAAAGATCTGGTTGTTGTTGAATTTTAATAGGTGTTGCAATCTTTTCTGCGACTGGTGCGGATGGTTGAACGGTTATAGGTTCAATTGTATACTGTTGTTCAGCAATTGCGTCTATTAAAGGTTCGGTAATGTGAACAGTAACAGATCTACCCATGTGATTATCCATTTTTCCTGTTTTTGGACTTATTGCTCCCTTGAATACAGTTTCGCCTGTAGCTGGATCAACATGCCCTTGGCAAACTTCAACCTTTCCAGTCTTAGGTTCAACAACTGCCAAAGTTTGTGCTACGGGATCCAATAAACCATATTTAGTATAAATTTTATCTTTGTCTGGATCATATAAACCAACTGAAGTTTGTGGGACTGCGTTCTTAGAATCAACGGCGTTCTTTTTAGTATCCAGTTTACCAACAAATGTTGTAATTTGTATTTCTGGATCAACTTCTGGTCCTACTTGAATTATTTCACAAAGATCTGGGTCATGTTTACCTGTTTTTGGATCAGTGACTCCAAGAACAATAATATTATCCTTTGAATCAACTTGGATTGGTTTTTCTTCCACCTTACCAGTCTTTGGATCACGGTAAGTTATTCTCATTAGTTTAAGATTAACAACACCTTGTTTTGTGGTAATGTCTCCAGTCACAGGATTGATTTTACCATTAGTTGTTTCAGATCTGCCGGAATTGAGGTCAATTTGACCTGTTTTTGGATCGCGTTTAGCGTAAATTGTAACAATTTGTACAACTGGTTCTTTAGGATCAACCACATTCATAACTTGTCCTAAAGTTTGATCCACCTTTCCTGTTTTTGGGTCTATTACATCTTTAGACATAATAATTTGTCCAGTAGTAGGGTCTACTTCGATTGGAGTAATGCTTGATTTTCCAGTTTTGGGATCTTTATGGACAACCTTTAAGTTTTCTGGGTCAATTAAACCATATTTTGTTTCAATATGACCTGTGACTGGATCTACTGTTGCTGTTAATTTCTCAACAACACCCTTTGAAGGATCAATTTTATTAGTTTTAGGATCCTTCTTTCCGGTAATAACCAAAATCTTAACAACCCTCTTTTTGGGTACTGGGTGTGTGGCAAGAGCGTTTGGAACAGTTTGTTTTGGTTTCTCAGAATCTGATTTAACAATAGCAATAACTTGACCATGATTTGGATCTTTCTTACCGGTTTTTGGGTCAATAACAGGTCCTGGTATTACAATCTGTCCAGTGTGTGGGTCGGTATGACCTGCTACGGTTTCTTTTTGACCAGTTGCTGGATCTGTTAGCACCAAAGTGGCGTTCTTGGAGTCGATTAAACCATATTTAGTATCAACTTTGCCGTCTGGGTGTAAAATTCCAACTGTGTTATCAATTGAACCATTTTCAACATCCAAATGTCCGGTTTTTGGATCGCGTTTTGCTGTTACGATCATAATTTTAACAACTTTGTTTTTCTCAGTTGGTACCACTGGTGGTACAGGTACTTTAACTGGTGATGCTTTAGGTGTTATTATTCTTTCGAAAGTTGGTTGATTTGCAGTTTCTGGTAATAATTGAGGTTCATTTTTCGTGTTTACTTTAACAGTACGACCATAATGAGAATCATGTTTTCCTGTTTTTGGATTTGTAAAACCACTTTTGTACAAAATACCTGATCTTTCAGGCTCGACAAATGGTTGTTTGGTTTCTGGTTTGCCAGTTTTTGGATCTACATAAGTTAAAGTCTCAGTAATTGGATCAACCACACCATATTTGGTGTATATTTTGTTCTTATCAGGGTCAAATAGAGCTGGTGAATTTTGCTCTGTGAATGTCTTTTGTTCAAATGAATTTTTCTTATCAACTTTACCAACGAAAGAGTTTACTTCATATTCTGGATCAACTTGTGATTTAACTTGAAGAATTTGGCTGAAATTAGGATTCTTTTGTCCTGTTTTCGGATCAACAACTCCTGAAAGGATAATAACATTATCTTGTTTATCTAATTGTATAGGACGTTCCTCCAATTTTCCAGTTACAGGATCACGGGCAAGTATTTTCATACGTTTCACACAAATTGTACCATATTTTGTACCAATTTCATTTGTATTTGGATCGAGGTAACCATGGGAATTTTCTTTATGAGCTTTGCTAATGTCAGTTTGTCCTCTTTCAGCAATAACAGAAGTGATTTCAACAATTGTTGGCGCTTCTCCGTCGAATGTAATTTGAGCAGCTAGGTTGGGATCGTGCTTTCCTGTTTTAGGATCAACAACATCAGTAATAATTGGTTTGGACTCATCTTTCAAGTCTTCACTAGCAAAAAGAAGGTCTTTCGCTAATGGCTTAATTTCTGTTTTATCAGTTTTCGGATCTTTAACAGCAATTGTTTTCTTCACAAGATCTATTGTTCCGAATTTAGATTCAATCAAACCAGTGCTTGGATCTTGAACAGCATGTGTTCTGTAAACTGTACCTTCAAAGTTGTAGACATTTGTTTTAGGATCTTTCTTGAGTAATACAACAACAATATCATGTAATTGTTTTTTGGGTACTGGGTTAAGAGGACCGCTTTGTTTATCAGTTGAAATGACTGTTATGATTTGTCCTAAGTTTGGATCACGTTTGCCAGTGGTTGGGTCAATAATAGCACCATTTGTGAACTGTGTTTGACCGGTTGAAGGTTCATAATGACCTTGTAAAACTTCTTGTTTTCCACTTTGTGGATCTGTGATTGTTAATGTGTGTTTTTCAGGGTCAAAAGAACCATATTTAGAATCAATAATACCTGATTCAGTGTTTTGCTGGGCTGTTGAGATATCAACTTCTCCATTTTCACCATCAACTTTGTGTGTTTTTGGATCCTTTTTGCCGGTTATGACAAAGAGTTTAACTGTATGTGTTTTGCCGGGTTTAGCAGCTGCTACTTTAGTTGGAGCAACGTTCCAACCAGCAGCTGGAGCTTCATTTGTATTGTAATATTGTTCTCCTGCCAAAAATGCTGCGGTGTCTTGTTTAGGGTCTCTTATATGTACAGGTTCAGAGAACCCAATTGGAATTAATGGTCTACCAAATGAGCTAGTGTCTTTATCAATTGCCCGTTTAGAGGTTGGTGATTGATCTTTAATCGGTGATTTTTCTCTAAGTTTTTCAGCGTTTCTAGCTACAGCATCGTCTTCTCCTGGTGCGTAGTTGAACGCTAAACCTGTAGCTCTACGTGTGCTAGGACTTTGTTGTTCTTCAGGTTCTTGATTTTGTGCTCCCTGGTTCTCATAAGAGAATGCTCCAGCTGGTACTTTTTTGGATGGTGATTTCTGGTCATCATTTGTTTCATAATCGTATTCTCTGGTATATCCTGGTAACTGTGGAGAACCTAATGGTGGACCACCTTTTTGTTTGTCTTCATCTGTTTTTTCACGTAGTTCTACTGTGTCTCCAGATTCATTAGAGGTGTCAAGTACCTTTGATTTTTTGTCTTTATCTTTCTTTTCTTTCGGTGAGCGTTTTGATCCAAAACCGAAACCAAAGCCGGGACTCTGATGAAATGAAAATAAAACATGCAAAATAATAGTATAACATGCGAAAAAATAATAATTTATAATAATACTAATATTGTACATATATTATTTTTATTTATATATACATACTACCTAACAATAGGATTTCAATTTCATATTGAATATTTTAAGTCATTATTATAAAAAAATGGATTATTTTTTAGAAAAAATATCTTTAAAGATGATTTTAGTTTAGGGGAAGAAAATAAAAAAACTGACATTTGACTAATTTTATATTTTTTTTTATTTATTTATATGTAATTTAGTTCATTTTAAGTGAAATTTTTTATTTAAACTAAATATACTTGAGTTTAATTTATTTTATTATTTTTTTTTTTTAGAATCCCGAAACAAAATTCAGTTCCCCAAGAATGCAGGTTCGTTATTGAGCAGAGTAATATCTAACAATAATTTTTCTTTCAAAATAAATAAATAAATCGTCACCATTTTGAGATGGTTAAAATTAAAGTATGATATTTTGATATCCTTTTAAAGCTGATTTAATGTACTTATTCAAGAAAAAAAAAAATAAATAAAGAACCGATTCCCTATGCTAGATAACAAGTTGAAACAATTTCCGTTGAAACCGGAAGTGAAGCAGAATTCTTATTATAGTCCTTAAATGGGCCCTTTTGTCTAGTTTACTGTCCGACAAATATTTCGTGGCCGGGCGTGGCTTATTGTGCGCACAGAGAGGGCACTATGAAAGACAGTGTCAGATATAGAGTACAGTCAGAGAAACAAGTTCACATTCTTACACGTGTACATTATATTTATCAGTTAATTACGTCTACAAAGACAAGTTCCTCCCATCATAGTCGAACAACAAAACTATAGAAACGCACCTGCTTGATTTAAGTGATTACTGCATTTGACGTTCACTTTGTCGACATGTTTATTGGCCAGAGCACCCCCGTCCCGCGTCTTTTTCCATACTCCAGCAATTTGAAGTAGATTGTAAATAATAAAGGCTTACATTCTATGTAATAATGTAATACAGATGTTTTCCCGCTAAATATACTTACATAACAATGTAAAATTTTTGATTATTAATAGCACGTCCACCTAGTTTGCTTTTTGTCTCCATGATTTTAAATATTTAATATATTTTGAATCTTGCACTTATGCACTTGACTGTAATAGCGTGTGTAGGATATAATGCAATTCGCAAAATTTCACGCGCATCTTTCACGCCCGGCCACGAAATATCTGTCGGACAGTAACTTATCTTCTGAAGAATTTTTGTATCTCTTAAAATAAAGGAGTTATTCGAGGTGCGGCGTTTCAAACAAACACCCTGTATAAACAAACACGTAAAGATGTTAACTTCAGCAACAAGCATCATATAGTCTTTGCGTGTCTTTTTGGAAGGCAACGATTTATTCTAGGAAAATGTAAGCAAACAATGTTGGAGACGCATTTTAACATAAACAACGGTGTCCATCTTGGCTACTGGTCTGAAGTGATGACCTCGAAGTCTCAATACTTTTGATACACTATTAAATTAATTGATTATAACATTGTATTAAACTTTAATTTTTTATTAGAAATATTATTTATTTATTTTTTTAAGAAATGAAATCCCATTTTAAACAATTTTACAATGGCTCAGCCACTACATGGCAACAAATAATACTACAACCGGCCACCAGAGCAACTGTGGTTACATTTTACTGGCAAAGCCGGCGTACATTTAAAATACATCTACTCTGAAAGCAGACATAAATAATATATCACTTACTGCGCAGGTATTTTCATATTACTTCAATGTACTCAGTTAAAACATACATAATTATACTTATATGTATATATACTATCTTCACATAAATAAGATACTTGAGAAAGTAGTACTCTTTACTTAAAAACTGTAAAGAAAAACACTAAGTCAGATATTCAAAAGATAGTAATTTAATAATACTATCAAAACTTATAAAGATTATTTGGGATGCCAAAACAAATTTTATATTAAAATATTTTTTTTGTTAATTTTAATTTGAACGCCTAATACCATTATTTAGGTTTCTAAATAAGTGCAGTATTTTTTTTATATATAGCAAGGTTCATTAAGAATTTTAAAAATTGCGCCTATGGCTTCTATTGGTTGTTATAAGCTCCGCCCCTCTGATTTCGTGTACATTAAAACAGAATTAAATTATAATTTAAACAATTTCCACTGGTTAATAAATTTACGCTTTTAAAAATTCAATGCAACATTTGCCAAAATATAACTAGAATTTTGAAAAAATCATTTAAACAATATAAAAATTCAAAAAAAAAAACAAAAAATAATATTGTCTCTTCTCGCAGGGTTCGATCCCCCTTTCGATCGAGTTAGTTGGGTGAGAAGCCAGCATCATAACCACTACACCAGGATACACCTTCCAGTGTAGTGTGTTACAAAGCTATAATTTGTGTACATTATTAGCCAAAAAACACAAAAAATGCGTTTTCCAAAAACATAATCTGATCAAAAATTCCTGTTGTACTATTCCGGTTCACACCAATGTACATTACTTAGAATTTTTTCAGATTTTTAGTTTAAACCATCTGGGCTACAGGGTGTGGGACAAAAATTATTTTGCACAATTTTGGCAAAAATCGCTTCAAAATAATTTATTTTGCAAAAAAAATTTGATCGTTAATCCACGTACCACGACAAAATTACGGTATAAGGGTTTTTTGGTCATACCTACAAAACCCTAAAAAGGGCATCTACGAAAATATATCGTAGTATTCTGACGAATCGAAATGTACAGCATAATGGACCATACAATGATAAGTTCCCATTGCCTAGGTGGCGCACAGGACTGATTTAATAAGTTCTTTGTTTGTAGTTAGTCCTAAACCTTTTATATTTTTCAACCGGTTGTATTATCCCTGTGGAAACAAGTATTTTTATGCTTGGTTTATATACGGAACAAGAATAAGGAATAGGAAATAAGAATAGTGCACAAGATGTTAAAACATGGCTGCGCCGTATATCGGTTTATGTAGGAATGAAATTTAACTTAAACATAAGAATAGTTGGTAACATTCAACATTTTTATTCTTATTTCAAGAATAAGACACGATAAGCCTGCGCACAGCAATCAAAATGTCTGCCGTAATAAAGTTTGGTCAACAGATGTTTTTCAGTTGTGATCAGAGGGTTGTAAACAACAATAAAATGTTTTTAACGGTAATAAACGAAATTTTTTAAAAGGTTTTATGAATCAGAACCTGTCAAGTGACAAACGTTAAACACAGGCCAACGCAAGTACGCAGGCGCAGCGACGAAATGTTATGTCCTATATAAACGGTTTAATATTTTTTATTCTTGTGTACTATTCTTATTTCCTATTCCTTATTCTTGTTCCGTATATAAACCAACCATTAGCATTAGGTATTTTTAGCATTAATAACTCCAGGCTGAATCGACCCGTGAGATCTCTGGCTTAGTGTTTTTCTTTCTGAATAAAATCACAGCTATTTTACACTTTAAAATATTAAAGCTGTAATCAAATCTAAAAAATTAAAACTTACCTGCCCCTACACGTTCTAGCATTTTAAATCTCAAAGATACTAAATTGATAATAATGTAATTTTTACCAAAATTTTTTAAATAATAATTTAATAATCTTACCTTTGATTTTTTATCCTTATCCTTTCCTTTAGGTGATTTTTGTTCTTCGTTACTTGAATTCAAAGCTGATTCGTTCAAATCTTCTGTTCCGTTAACTTCAGCAGCATTCATATCCTTATTTTCTTTATCCTTATCATCTTTTTTCTTATTAAATAATCCACCAGCTGGCAACACTGCCACACCACCAACAGGTTTCTAAAAAATAAAAAATAATAAAATATAAATTTAAATTTAAGAATTGAAAATAAAATATTAAAAGCAAAAATAATTCCTATTTTATTGAGAAGCGTGCCATATTTTCTCCAGCCATTTTGCAAAATATAGTACTGAAAAATGAAAATAAAAGATAGTTTAGAATCCTGTAAAATAAAATGTGTAACAGTTGAAAACAGCTATAGAAATAAATGAAAACATTTATGAAGAGTGACACATATTACAGATTTGTTCTGGTTTTGAAATACTACTAGTAGTCTATCTTATATATAAAAAATATCATAAAGTAGAAATAATATTATGCCGGGTTTACACGTGTTAAAAGCTAAATCAAGCTGCTAAACTAAAAAACAATTTCTGATTACTGTCATCTACACACTGTTTAGTAAAATGTATTAGTACGTTAAAAATTGCAGGTCGTTCTGGACGTGATACAGGGTGATTTCAAAATAGAGCCATGACGCTCCATTTTACTGTGCCGTTTGCAAACATAATTTTATAAAACTTACAAATGCAAAAAATTACTTGTGCCGTCTGTTGATGAAAAGTTGAACTACTGAACTTTAAATCCATATTTTTCTATTACGTTTTTGTGTAGAACTTGCTTTTATATGTACATTTTAAGGTATTTTCATAAATATAATCGTGCTATTTAGTTTACATTATTGTTACTGAATTTTTGGTAAGTTGCAGATTACCTTTTTAAATATATTAATTTTATAATCATAAATTTTTTATTTGAGATTTCTAGTTTTTAAATTACAATACTAAAAATTTGGTTCCAAGAGTAATATTATGAAAATTACATTATTTCTGTACAACTTAACTTTAAATAGATTATTTTTGACAGTTAAGTAATAATTTTTTCATCAACAGATGGCTCTACACGTTTTGCATTAGTAAGTTTCACAGTTTTTAAAACACAAGAGCATAATAAAATCGCTGACTTCACGGCTCCATTTTATAATCATTCTCTAATAAATGCAGGTTTACAAATATGTATTTTGCATTTATGTGAAGACTAACTGTCCCGCCCGGCTACGCTCGAGGACAATACGTAATAGACAATACTATAAACATGTGAAAGGCAAGAATTAAATTGAACAGGTTTACTTATTGGAGAGCCTCTTTATAAACAGTATTTTTAGTTTTACCATTAGGCGTTAGCAGGTAAAGGTTGTTGATAGAACTGACACACGAACACGCTACATATAATTGCCCATGCGAAAAACATGGACTCCGCAAATCAACGCCAGCTATCTTCAGGGTTTGCCCCTGCGACATATTAATAGCCACTGCAAAACAAACCCTGACAGGAAAATTGAGGCCCTTGAACTGAAATGGTAAAATTGTAGGAATTGTCGATATTCTAGGGATTACCATCTTTCCACCTTTGAACAGTGAATGGTATCTTACTCATCTACAACCGTGTCTACAGACAAGTAAGCACGGGAGAGAGATTCAAACTGACCCAAGATTACTTATCTAGTAAAAATTGTCGTAACTTTGAAACCACTGAATCAATATTAAAAATTCTCGCATTTCTGATTAATGTATAAATCGTGTACCAAGTATGTCACTGAAGAAATGTATGTAGTTACTAATAATTTCAAGAAAATGCGTTAAATATAAACGGAAAACATGTATTTCGTTTTACCTGCGCGTGCAGGTATTATTATAACTTTAATACTACTGCATAGATTTTATTAAAACACAGCCGGAAACCTGACCATATGATGTAGCTACAGATTATTAGATATTAAACCGACTTAAGTAAAAAAAAAACGTATATTCCACAAACATTCTTTCTTTCTATATCGACCCATCCTACGATCGTGGTAACTCAATATTTAAATTTTTTGAATTATGTTAATTTAATGTTAGAATATCGCGCAATCTTGCCGTGAAAAAATAAATGTATTTTACAAAACTACGTACTATAGTACCAGAATTGTAGTATTGTGAGAAACGATTTTTTTCATGGAAAGATTACTCGATATTTTAATATTTTACTTACAAACGATCTTCGTACGATGAGTCGATATGCTTCCACAAATTTATATGTAATTTCTTCACCCTATGTGCTATTTTTAATAAAAGCATCCTTTGTAAACAAATTTACTAAAAACTTGTTTAGCAAATCGATTACGTTTATTTAGCAGGTGTGATGCCTAGTAACAAATGTAAATAAATATCCCCACTACTGTAAAAACAGTGATGGGGATACGCTACTTGATCAAATGAATTGAGAACTGACAATAACTGAAGTGACGCCTAGCGGAAATTTTGGTACTTAACGAAATAGGATTTTGTTGGATGTGGCTCATTTAATTGCATTGTTTGTAAATGTTAAAGTGAAGAAAACTTTAATAAAATGTCTTTAAAATCGCAACAGAAAATTAACTGCAATGTAAATTGTTGTGTTTCAAATGGCAAATGTCAAAAATATCCTATTCCAATCGCCATTTTGTAAGCGACAACAGCGCCTCTATAGGTAATGTCACATCTCAATAGAATAGAATCAAGTAATAAACTGAATGATTTATGATGTAAGTTTCTTGATTTAGCTACTAACACCTGTAAACACGGCATTTGGTCACAAATAACTAATCTAATGACTCGACATACCTGGTAAGTTTTAATCTGTGTGAAGTAAACGAACAACGCATTAAAATGCACATTTGTAGTTAGTAAAATGGGAGGATTGAAAGTGCAAATTCATCACGGTTCTGGGAGTTCAAGCAGGAAAAAAAAAAATGCTTAGAAATATGTAGTGTATGATGAGGGTACCATAACTGAATGTGTAATTCGATTTTTTTTTTTTAAATTTTGTTCTGGCATATTAAACATTATCTATCTGTATACTCTATTAAAGTTTGCTCGATAATTATCCACAGACGTTAATAGGACGTGTTGTTATTTAAGTTACGTTATTTATACATCGAAATTTTGTTCATACTTATGTAATGCATTTCTAACTATTCTAATGTTATAAATCTTCAATTTTTATTTATTATTTTTAAAAAACTACTTTACTATTTTTTCTATATAATAGACTACTAACACTTTTACACTATGGCAAACATAAATAAATACATAAAAATATTTAGGGGAAAAAACTACGTCTACATTATTCAGTCATAAAATATTGTAGAAACTATTTACAAACTTGTATTTTGTTGGACATGAATTTCGGGGAATAAAAAGCTACAAAACCAATTTTTTTTTGGAGTGTTGTAAGATTTGTATTAGTTGTTCGAATTGGATCAAATTGTGGAACTATTGTGTGTTGGAACCGGCTAATTAGTTAGACAAACTCATTATTAAAAATTAAATTACATTAAATTACAATGGAGATTAAACTCAAATATATTAAATAGACTTAAAAAAATAATTACGCAATATTTTACATTGAATCGTAATTGTAAGAAATAACTATGTATTGAAATACAACCTATATTTCATTGGATATTTGTCAATCGGAACGAATAGTGCACTGTTGCACCAGAGCGTTGTCTAGAATTTTTTACCCACATCTAGTGTGAACCGAACAGTTGTATAAGTCAAAATCTCATTACGTTCCTTTTTATTCATTAAAAAAAATTAAAAAACAAAATTAATAGCGTATTCGTTTGGGTGCTCTACTATACACTCAGGGCACTCGGCGAGCAAGTTTCGTATTCGATTGGGCGAGCAGTTGCTCTAGAGTTAATAAAATTTGTATTCGATTGAAAAAGGTAACTGCTCGAGAGTGCATTGCGAACACTTTTTCTTGCTCTGGCTAAAGAGTCAGAGCAGCATCAAGCAATGTGGTGTGTAGCGGTATTTCAAAGCTAGTATGTTTATTAGAACTAATTGAATCTTTATAAAGTAGTGATCAAATTGGGAAATTAAAAGACATAAAATAATTTTAAAAAAGTAACATTTTGAGAATATTAATAAACAGAAAATAAATAAATAATTGCAATCATAAAAATAAAATAATAAAAATTATACATAAAGTATTATCCTGCATTGTTTACGCACGGAAATCACTGTATTTTTAAATAATTAATAATAACAATAATAAAAACGTATTTGATTGGGGGTTGCTCTGGTGCGCTCTCTAGTAAAACTCTGATATGACATCATTTGCTCGCTCGCAGGGCAATTCTAGAGTGGTCCAATTGAATACGCCATAAATTAAAAATTGTACATTTTTACAATTAAAGAATATAGAATTCTTTATGAAATTTTGGGTCCCTTACGATACAGAGTTCCAAGCATGTGCTACTAACTCCTCTGTGGTTATTTACCACTGTGAATTAGGGATGGGAACGATATATCGATATTTCGAAAATATCGATAGTTAAGAAAAATATATCGATATTTTTATATCGATATTTGAAATGCGATATATCGCGCAAAATATCGATATTCGCACAAAATATCGGTATTCTTGTATATTTTTTACATTTAAATATATACTGTTCACTTTTGTAAAAACAAACTGTAGGCTATTCCAAACATTTAGGCGGCACTAGATTTTGAAATCTAGTAATTTTTATCTATTAATTCGGACTTTTGGTCATTTTGTTTAAGCTTTGTAAATCATGACCACATTTAAATTCTAGATTAAATTGATTGTCATTTTAAAATGTCCTTTTCATTGCATTTTAATTTTTTGTCATTCTTAATAAAAATTTCCCATTTATTTATGTTTTTGTCTTCAAAATATGGAAAAATGTATTAAAATATTTGACATGTCATTTGTTTCCGTGGATTCACTGTTGGAATTTTAAATTTTCACATACCAAAACAGAAACATGAAATAACCAAAGCAAGGTTCGTTTTCGTGACAAGCTAAAATAACGAAATTTCCATTTAGTTCCGCCTAATCGATTGGAATAGCCTGTAAAACAGCATATATATATTTAATTAAGAGAGCAGTTAACTAGGAAAATATTAAAAAGTTGGTTGGTAGCTGGGTGAGTACCAACTATAAAGTGATTGTCTGTCAAGTGGCGACTAACTTTCCCGCCAAGACATAAAAAAAAAAACTGTAATTTATATATCTTACATGTTACGTGTTAATTAATTCGATATATCGAAAATATCGATATTTTTACTTCGATATATATCGAATATCGATATCACACTTACGATATATCGAATCGCGCATATATCGATATTCAAAAATAAATTCCCATCCCTACTGTGAATACATAGTATCTGATGATACATAGTAGCTGATGACATAGTATCGGAAGCTGGAAATTCTGTATGATCAGACAGTTAAACAAGTTAACTCAATCAACCCGTGTTCCTTTGCTCCATATGTACTTGGAAGTGTTAATTTGAATACTTGTTCTGTGAGAACAAACTGTATGTAAACATATAATACGTTATGTTTTTGTTGCAAAAATAACTTCATAACAAAAGCCGATTCATAGTCTTTTTATGTACTTATAAATATGTCGAAGACAATGTAAAAGTGTGAAGAACATGTTTATAGAGTAAAAATGAGACATACACACATGACATGACATGACAGATACAACAAAGCACACACTGATATAGAAGTAGTTAGTTTTGAACGTAAGCAACACCTTCTGTTTATCATGTTGACTGTGTTTGTCGGCTTCATACTCTCCCTCCACTGAACTGGTCGAACTGGCCGATGTAGTACCAGTGCTTCCTTTCCGAGGCAGCTGCGATTAAATTACACCAAAACAATAGGCTAGTGTGGTTTACCATACATACTAATATGTTTAAAATGCATTTCAAGTATTTGAAACTCTTAAGTATTCGTTACAACTCAAATGAGACTATTAGTTTTCATTTATATTATTACGTTATGATAATAAAATATAAGTCGAATATTGCTGCAATACACAATTATTTAACAACACTTAGCTAATCAATATTATAATCTGGAAACCGGTAAAAAAAAAAACCAATATGAAAAACCATTTAACCATTAAATTTTAACTTTTTCATTAACTGTAACTAAAACTGAAACCGATTTTTTTTTCAGAAAACTTACTGGTAAACCAGTTTAAGAGGATTCTACACTATACATGTGAGGAAAACAATGTATTTGTAAATAATTCATAAAGGGTTACGAATTTAGAAAAAAATAATACAACAGAATCAACAAATAATATATGCTCTTTACATATATTTTTGTTTGATTTTGATCAGTTAAATAGTATGGGCCCGACACCAGTGATGGTAAAAGGGCTCAACTATTAAGTAAGTAAGTAAGTAAATAGTATGGGCAAAAACTGCAAAAGCGAGATTTTGTAACATATTTAACAATTAGACAGATTTTATTCATGCTATTTAATCGAACAAAAACTAATAAAAATATATTAAAAGATCATATATTATTTGTTGATTCTACTGTATTATTTTTTCTAAATTCGTAACCCTTTAGGAATTATTTATTTATTTTTTTTTTATTTATTGATTTTGGCTCTTTAGTCCTAATATATATGGACCTTTAGCCAGCTACTCTGTTATTTTTATTTTGGATACTTTATTAATTTTATGACAAATACAAACATCCATGCCATCACCGGGATTCGAACCCGAGTCCCCACGGTTAGCAGTCAAATGAGCTGACCACTACGCCATAGCGACCGGCAAGCAATTATTTACAAATACCGTGTTCTCCTTGCGTGTACAGTGTAGGATCATTTTAAGATTTAAATTATACTTTGATTTATATTTACGATAAACCATTTTCTTACAGAGCTGTATTCGTAAAAATATATTTATTTCTAATAATTTTGGTTTCTTCAGCGCGGAAAAACCTGTTTTCCATTACAGAATTAGTACGGTAGTGGTACAAACTACGGGTTGGTGAGACTACTAGATACTGTCGGGTTATCTTAATCTGGCCGGTTGGACACTGTACCGCGCAGAGTGCGACAGTATTATGAGTAAGTGAGACATAAGTTGTACCACCCTAGTACAGTCGGAAAATAATAATTGACTTTTTAACACACGAGCGCTTCCCAATTAGATCTAAAAATTAATTTTTGTGTGACTGTACCGCACGACTGCTACACGAATACTAACGATGCCCCCTTTTATATTTTTCGCTACTGCGCTACCGGCCAGCTTAAGTTAGCCAGACAGTATATTCATGGTCAAATAATAATAATAATAATATTAATAATACTGAACAGTGAATTCTATGAAAGGAAATTTTCATGTTCTCGCAAAGCTTACAATTTTTATTTTTTTACTTCAAATTTTCGAACGCTAGAGTGCAGCATTTTAAACATATTGTAATATACTGTGCAAGACAACAGATATTATGGCATAGCAGCACAAAATTTGATAGTTATTTCTTATTAGAACATTTGAAACACAAAAATTATTAATACACATAGTTATAACTAAATATAAGAAAGCATTAAAACGTATAAATATTCCTTAGAATCTTTCAAAGAAGTTATTTACAATACCAGTAGCAATTTTATTAAAACTAGTCATTTAAAAATATTACCGTGTTTAAAAATTAGTAAACAGTTATGCTGAAGCTTACATTATTGTACAAATTATCAACAAATTGAAATATTTAATTTTAGGATTTTATTTTATTTTTTCCTAGGTATAATATTTAATTTTTGGTTTTTACTAAATTAATTTATATTGTGTTATTATGCCACAGGATGTGTTATTAATATTATTAATTGTAAAATAAAGATTCTTACTTTATCCTTGATTTTATCTTTCTTATCCTTTTTCTCCTTGGGCGATCTAGTTTTGGCAGGACTCATGTTGTCCATATCTGGGATATGATCAGGTGGATGGGACATTGTATGACGTTTATTGGCTTCGTCATAATTTTCATCAGGCTTGGTTCCTCCTAGAGCTAACCAGAGACACGTTAGAGTAATAGAATAATTTAAACTGTTGATTATAACAAAATTTTTAATTGTTTTAGGTCTATTTTCAAACGACGTGGTTAAAATTGACACCCATTTCTTAATTTTTTTTGTGTTCCAAAAATGTAAATATGTACAGTGAGACCATTAATTCCTAAGCGTTACATAATACTCAACAATGGGTTTTAAAATATCAAAACTGTATTCTAATCCAGCATTTTCCAACCGCCGGTCCTCGAGATTTTGTTACAAAATCTCCGGGTTTGTAATTTGGAGGAGAGGATCTTTTTTTTATTTGCTCACCCCTTACATTTTGGAAGTGAAGACCTTTTTTTTCTCATCACTTATATTTTGGGAGGTGAAGAACTTTTTTTTTGCTCATCACTTGTAATAATTTTGCGATACACATTACTTTCTAAAATGCCGGTCCGCAAATCTTTCCTAGGTAGCTTGCCGGCCCGCCATGAAAAAAGGTTGGGAAACGCTGTTCTAATTCACAGCTGAAAATCCAAATCTAACAAAGAACCAATCAGATTACTTCGTTGGCCCGAACTTACCCGAGGAACAACGAAAATTTGCTGCTAATTTAATATTTGTTATCAACTCATTGGTGTGTAGAGAAAAACACTGTTCATTTAATAATCAATTCGTATAAGGTAACAAAAATAGAATGTACGCCTATGTGTACATGTCCTTGGAAATAAGTCTGATAATTAAATGTTTCTGTCAAGTATTATATAACGCTCAGAAATTAATGATCGCACTGTATAATCTGCTTCTTTGATTTAAGTGGAACTAGTAGCTTTTCATGATTATATGAGGCTTTTGATTATTTTGTTTAGTAATAACCCACTTCAATTGTTACAAAATGAGATCGCGACAATTTGATAAAAAAAAAAATGCATTTAGTTCCGTCTGAATGTTTGGAATTGCCTATATTATATATTTTCTTTTTAATAATAAATGCCACTTGTTTTTTTATTGACATCTTGAATTTTAACATGAATGTTTTCTCCAACATGAAATATGGAATAACCTAAGCTTGGTTCTTGTGACAATTTAAGGAAACCAAATCCCCATTTAGTTCCGCTCAAACCAAAGAAACAGACTATACCTATATATTTTTCTTAATTATATATTATTAAATTATCAAAATTAATCATACTAAAAATTAATCATACTAAAAATTAATCAAATTAAAATTTCTTTTAGAGTTTATTATTTTCTGTGTGGTTATAACATTTTTTAAATGTTTTTTAAATGTTCTACGAATGAATTGATTAAATATAAAACTGTTTCTTTTTATAATCCAAATAATTTTCAAATATTTTTATATGGCAGTTCAAAAGGATAGAATCCCGTAAATAACTCGGAACGTCGTAATTGTTGACAAAAAAAAAAAATTATTTAATATTTTAAAAACGCGATTAACAGACACAGCAGATACCAGGAGTTCACTGTCCATAAAAGAGAAACAGAAATGAACTTACGGTCCATACTTCTTGAAGCTAATCTTCTACCGCTAAGAGAGCGTTCAAATTGTGGTGCGGGTCGTTCAATCGGTGTTTTCTTCGTCTCATAGTGAGTGCGTCCTGAGTATCTAAACTTTGAACCGAATCGAGGGAATAAACTTGATTTTTGATTCGGTTCAGGCGTCATCAATCTGCCAAAATAAAAACGATATTAATTAAAATCAACATAAATTTTCAAGGAAGTTTCCATTTATTAAATTTTGTATGCCAGATAGTTCAATTCTCGATCAAATTTTTTAGTGAACATAAAGTCTTTGTTGTTGAACATAAACACAGTTATCGAACACGTTTTTATTCGGTTACTGAACGTAACACTCATAAGTCTCAGTTCTCGAACAACCTTCTGGAATGGTTTAAATTCGAGAGCCAAAGGTCCAATGTATATAAAAAAAAATTCATCTTCTTCATCAACACAACAACCCCAGACCTGGTCATCTGGTCTATATCAAACTTGGTCGATAGTTATAGCTAATAATTTTAATAGTAATAATCTCCTTGGAAAAGTAACCAAAACTAATTTTTATATTTTCAAGACAAAGATCTGATTTTTCTGTTCATATTAGGGTTTCAGGTTATACTAAAAATATATCTGCACTGAAGTGCCTTTTCTAAGAAATAGTTCATTGTTTATCATTTAATGTATTTTAATATATTATTGGATAATTATATTGAAATTAGTTATGAAATTTCATTTCTGTATTATTTCAGAATCAAATTCTTACCTAAAGAATGTATGGTGTTCCACACAAGTTTTCCATAATTTTTTAGCTGCTCTGTGGTTTGCTAATTTAAATCCAATAGTAGATTCATATTGTTCGAATTCTCCGGGTCTAATTTTAATATAGAAATTATGTCGTTTATAACTAATTTTTAGAATTTTCGGCCAGGCAAATCTATTTATTCTCAATCGGTCTCTATATACGAGTAAGCCTGATGCGCAGACACCTAATAATATATCAACTCCTTCAGAATCTTTCGCAGAATGAAGGTCTACACCATACATTGCTAGTTTTTTAGCATTTTCTAGGTAATTTAATTCAGCTTCAGCCGGGTTTTGGCCCCTGAAAAAAAAAAAAAAAAGAATCAATAAATAGTTACAAATAAATAAAAACCAATTAATTGCAGAATTAGCTTTTAAATTCTAGTAACTTATAATGATTGAATAAGGTTTTTGATAATTTTGTTAAGTAAAAGTCCACTTCAATCGTTCAAAGTGACCTAACAAAAAAAAAAATCCATTTAGTTTTACTTAAACAATAGCCTTTACTACTCGTAGGCCTAATCTTATTCTAACTAGTTTGCGCTTTCTCTTGAAACAGTTGATGTTTGGTGGGATCATACGGAACATTAAACCATATTAAAAAAATAAGACATTTTAACTGGAATTTAGATGGGCTGTGTTAAGCGCAAATACCTATTATTGCTGTGCGCCAAAAAAATTAACCATTTAACATTTTGACTGGATAATAACATAATAATGTTTCCAAAACTTGATGTCAAAAATATTTTATTTGCATTAAAAATGATTTTTAAACAATGCGGGGGAATTATCCTTGAAATTAACATAAAACTCAATTTAGTTACTGACTTTTACTGTTCAATTTTTTTTTACATCGCAATGTTTTTTTGAGGATTTCAAAAGGATTTTTATGAAACTTCATAATTGAGCTTTTAACATCAATGGCACGAGTTGATCAAATTTTGGTCAAAATCGGTTAACTAGAAATGGGAGTTTACTCGTGTCGATTTTAAGATTTTTGCGAATATTTCGACACAGAAATATTTCGAAAAAAATTATTTAACAAAAGTTGCTATAAAAGCAATAACTAACAACTTTTATTCGAGACATTTTTTGATAAAGCAGCATAAATTAAACAAGTACTTAGTGATAGCGGTTGGTCCTGTGTTGCCACAGCTGATTTTTTGTTTTGAATTCGTAAAAAATAAAAAAAAGTGTGGGGGCATCCTTTAACTAGCCAGAAACTAATTAAATGTTAATTTCATCCTGGCTACTATATATACTTTTGGTTCATGCAAGAGATGGATACACTAATTTCATATATTTTTGTGGCCGATCCACCGAGTTGAATCTCCATAGAGTATTTATTATTGTGATATTACTTACTTATGCGTACGATGTAATTCTGCTACCTTTTCTTCGAGTTCAGCTGATTGATTGGGTGCGAATTTGAACTCTCTTAAATAATCCTTACTCATACGATCTGGATCGTAGTCACCAAGTTCAGATTGAACGAGGTAACTACCGAGTAAAGCATGAGTGACAAATGAACATGGAAGTCTGCCGGTGAGTATGTCGTTACGTATCTGCAGACATAATTGGTAACGTGTGATGTCTTCTTGTAAAGTTGCAGGATCGGGGGGATAAAATTTTACTTCAAAATTTAGTTTATAGGGTTCAGCTAAAAATAACAAACATAATTAATAATACAATTTTATATTATGAACAATAAATAAGATTATATATTGGTTTTAGTTATTAATATAATTTTACTCTATAACGCTTAGAACAATGTTTGGCTAGACAATCAAAGCTTATATATAAAATATTTAAAAAAAAAAAACGCTAAAAAAAATAAACGCTAAAAAATCTTATGAAAAAAAAAGAACTTCCCAAATAGTCGTTGTGGTGCAATAATTTATGTTATTATTAATATATTTTTATAGTTTATCTTACTATTTATTTACCAACTGAATATCTAGCCTTGATTATAACTAATAGTATGCCGGATTTCCGTATTCGAGGATGTTCCGCAAAGATAAAAATCCATATCTCAGTCCGTATCCGTTTTTCCTTAAGCGCCCGGTGGTTTTCGAATGATCTGGTACATGTTAAATATTAGAGTAAAATTAATTTAATCAAAGACTATGAGTGTGTGGAGGCAATTGGTTTATGACCCACCATCTAAAATCTGGGTTCGGGAAGCAAGCTCGGAGTGCTCCGAGTCACTCTGTTTAACTACAGAGCGTTCGAGAAAAGGCCTAAACATGTTTTCTCGATCGGTTTGGAGTTAAACAGAGTGACTCAGATCACTCCGAGCTTGCTTCTCGAACCCAGCTAAAGTAAATGCCCAGAATATATTTTATTACTAATTTTCTTCAGGTTGAACATATTTCAAGTATTTTTGCTATTTCATTTATTTTACAACCTTAGTTACCATATTAGATTTTACAAATAGTCACACATTTTTTGTTTACTGTAGAAATAATTTTCACCCCAAATATGTCATAAACCATCTGACCAAGACGAGAAACGATCCCTCTAGTTAGCAACAGATAGACCAGCGTTTCCCAACCTTTTTTCATGGCGGACTGGCAAGCGACCTAGAAAAAATTTGCGGACCGGTAAGTTTAGAAAGTAATGTGTATCGCAAAATTGCAAAATTATTATAAGTGATGAGCAAAAAAAAAGGTCTTCACCTCCAAAATATAAGTGATGAGCAAAAAAAAACAAAGTCTGCACCTCCAAAATGTAAGTGATGAGCAAAAAAAAAGTCTTCACCTCCAAAATGTAAGTGATAAGAAAAAAAAAAGGTCCTCTTCTCCAAACTACACACCCCTTTGAAATTTTGTAACAAAATCTCGCGGACCGGCAAAAAATATCTCACGGACCGGTGGTTGGGAAACGCTGATACAGTTACCGACAATTCTTCGAACAGTCAACATCATATCAGTCCAAATACAAATCAATTAAAAACACTAACACTAATCCGACAAGTGAGTGATTTTGAACTCAACAAAATTGTGTGTCAGTTGGCATGTTTTTGTTTGTAGGAACTGCACAACACACTAAAGCGTCGCTTTAAGGTCGTTTGTTTTTCTGTTTCAATGCAAGATCCGTATCCGTGTCCGCGGATCAGGAAACAAATAATCCGTATTCGTGGATCTGGCTTTTATGAGATCCTGCACATCAATAGTTTCAACGTATCTGATACAAAAAATGGGAAGATTATGAAACTTCCGCCGATTTACAGTAAAAATATAAAAAATAAAAATTGTTCTTCAAAATTCAAAAATAATTCTTAAATGTTCAATGCAATTATTAATAACATTAATATTTGGGGAACTATAGGGAGAATTACTTAAAAATTTGAAATATCACACTTATTATTTATTACGCTATTTGCGATATTTATACTACAGGCGATCAACTTGATAGATATACCTTATTCCCTTTCGAAATAAGGGTATTACTCAGCTAGTATAAAATAAAATTAAATCCTATTTCATTTTCATAAACCTGTTTCTTAAAAATATACTGTTTATAAGACCGGATTAATATTTTCTTGATATTATTTTTAGAAACATAATATATTTAATGGAGCATGTGCTGTCAAAATAATTTTGAAAGCTCATGAAATATATTTTAAGAATTTTATTACAATAACTGGCAGATTTCTGTAGTAATTACTCATCTACAGTTCCTTTGAAATTTTAAGGAAATAGTAACATTAGGACTGATTCCAATAAACAAGAAAATATTAACAAAATCTGATAAACAGTCATGTTTATGATTTCTAAAATTGGTGGCAATAATCATCTTCAAACCAGTTCTAGAATTTAGAATATAAAACTAGGGTCGTGTCGATGGCGAGAGAAAATAATACAATAAAAACAATAATATATAAAAATATAAATAAAATATGCAAAATTATCCATACATTCTCCGTATATATCCTACATTTAATTTTTAATACAAAGAATTTAGTTAATAACAGAGTTTACTTAAAACGTTTTTTTTAAGCCTAATTCGAGCCGTTCGGATTATTTTGTAATAAATCTTTACAATCACAATGATCCAGTTTTTAGCTATTGGGTTGTTACTTAACACGTTCGCGGACAGTACGGCTATAGCCGTCGAATATTTTTCCTAGCTCAGGTCATGACGGTCTAAACCGTCCTACTTTTTTATTCAAATATACAAATGATGGCTGGGGCAGGTTTTAATTCCATTTAAGTATATGAAAACTAGTATAAACTGTTCTATCAGGAACACACCAAACACAGTAAATTCCTATTATATACAAAAATCTAAAAAAGTGACATTTTGGGAACATCTCATTGTACAAAACTGTCCGCGAACGTGTTAAGTCCATTCGTTTTTTTTTTTCACCTTTTATTTAATAAAATATACATTCTAAAAAAACTTTTATTATCAAATGTACTGTCCATTATTTTCTATCACTTTGGACAAATGCTCAGGCAATTTCATAATGCCATTTCTTCAGAAGGTTCCGTCTTTGCTCTAGAAAAATCTGACCAGGTGAATTTTGATATCGTCCACAGTTGCGAATTTTTTTCCGTTAAGGGAATTTTGTAGAAAGCAGAACAAATAGTCAGGCCCGTAACTAGGGTGTGGCGAAAGAAGCGCCTGCCACCGGCGCAGCTGTGTTGAGGGCGCAAAATTTTAGGTGAGGACCCTTTTTTTGCTCATCCGTTGTATTTTGGAGGTGAGGACCTTTTTTTTGCTCATCACTTGTAGGTTGAAGTTTGAGGACCTTTTTTTTTGCTCATCACTTGTATTTTTGAAGGTGAGCAAAATTGTATAAAATATATTGTATTTCCAGCATATACTGATATACTGTATGTTCAGTATTCGCAATAGGGGCGCCAAAATATTCGAAAGGGCGCAACTTGGACACTTGCCACTGGCGCTTAATATCCTCGTTACGGCCCTGCAAATGGTAGTCGGATAGTGCGATGTCTAGACCAGTGTTTCTCAACAGGTGGTCCTCAAAAAAATTTTAGTGGTACGCGAAAATTGTTGTGTTTTTTGCAGTTTTATTATTTTTATGCACATTTTTTATGTAAATAATTTATATTTTGTTTATTTTCTGTAAATTTTCTGTGATTTTCTACAAATAAAATAAATGTATTTAGTAGCACATTAAATATATTTATTTTCTTGCAAAAAAATAACCAACCATTATTATTAGTGGTCCGCTTTAGAAAACTATATATTATACTGGTCCGCGGTGCGTTTTTGGTTGAGAAATATTGGTCTAGACCATATGCTCCGACTACCATTTGTTCCGCTCTCTACAAAATTCCGTTAGCGGAAAAAATTTCGCATCTTTGATATCAAAATCCGCCTCTACAGATTTTTCGAGAGCAAAGACGGAACCTTCTGGAGAGATGGCATTATGAAATTGCCTGAGCGTTTGTCCAAAGTGATAGAAAATAATGGATAGTACATTTGATAATAATTTTTTTTTTTTAGAATTTATATTTTGTTGTATAAAAGGTGAAAAAAAAAAACGAACGGACTTATGTAACAACCCAATACATAGTAATATTTATTTTTACGGAGTTTTAATGTTAAGAATAAGACAGAGTTTAGTTCGTAAGACTTTTTAAGCTTAATTCAAGCCGTTCTATACGAGTTCTTCACGGGTTCTTCTGTATACATTCCTCAAATTATTGTTTTAGATGAGTGTTTTTTAGGTTAGTGCACACAATATCTGGGCCTATTATTATTATTTTTACATTATTTTGTGTTTTTTTAAGTTTTATAACTTAACCTAATCTAATTTCTAATATGTACTTACATTTTAAAAATTTTGAGATACGTTTTTCTAAATCCAACCAATTTCTTAAATCGTGTCTGTCTTCGTAAATTAAACCAAAATAGTCTCTTTCTAATAAATTCATGGATTCACACACTTTGTCCAGCAGATCTTGTCCTTTCGCTTTTCTCTGAAACAGAAATGAAATGTAAGAAATAGTATAAAAGAACAAAATACATAAGAAATATAAAAGCAATAAAAATTCAATATTTTAAAAATGATATTACCAATAAATTTAAATAAATAAATAAATTAAGACAAGGTAGGAAAAAAATAGCCGATAAAGTATGGACCACCAAAGAAACTACAGTAATAATCAAAATATGATGTATTATCTAAAGCAGAGTTTCCCAAACTGTGCTTTGCGATCTACTAGTGCTGCTATATATATAGCAACGATAGTGCTCCGCTACGAATTCTTCTCATGAAAAGTGCTCTTCGGCTCAAAAAGTTTGGGAAACTCTTATCTAAAGAATATTGGGATACAGACAAATACAAATTCCTGTGAAGTGTGAATTTTCACACATTCCAGGGTTTTGCAGGTATTTAATAAGTGTAAGCCAACAGAATACTGGTCTAAGAATATTTTTTTGATAAAAAGTTTTTGTTAATCATTTTGATTCGTTATTTGAGTACTAAGAGTCAGTGGCGCTAGCTCTTAAAATCTGGGGGGGCAAAAAAATTTTAGAGTAAACTTGGAGGGGCCATGCCATTTATTTTTTAAAATTAAATTTACATAATTTGCTTAAAATTTCATCACAATAAAATTTAAATTAAAAAATACCATCGATTTTTTCTGCATTTGCCGTCTACTCCTTACACACATGAACTAGATTCTCAGTTTTTATTTATTTTTTATTACATTTTTAATTTCAAAAGAAGACATATACTACCTTAGCCATAAATACAAAAAAAATCCATAAAATTATTAGCCTGAATTTAGCCATTAATTAAAAAAAATAATTAATTTTGTCAAGAACACAAAAACTACAGTGTTTTCCAAAAACGAAATCTGATCAAAAAATCATGTTGCACTATTTATTTGAATAAAGAGGTTTATTTTAATCCTATTTAAATATTATTATTAATAATAACAGAAATATTGTCGAAAACAAAAATTATTCTTTTACCCAGGTGTTGCTCTTCCTCAGTAATACTAAGTCTGTCGCGTAAACAAAAAAGTTGGAACGTACTGCTCTACACCAGCGGTTTCCAAAGTAACGGGCGCGACCCCCTTGGGGGTCGTACTAGATTCACCAGGGGGTCGCGGGTCGCAGGATTTTCCATATTAGCTGTTATTAAAACAAAATATCGCGCACGGTTAATAGTGGAAGACGAAATAAGGGTGGCTCTTTCTTCATATAAACCGCGATTTAACGAATTATGTGCGAAGAAACAAGCCCATACTTCACATTAAAATTGATTTTTATTACATTTTTAATTTGTATTACATATTTAATATTAATATAATTTATTTTTATATGATCTTCTTGATTTATGTTGTGAGAATAAATATTTAGGAATTAGAGAAACTATTTACATTACATATTTTTGCTACTTTTGTGATTATTATTTCAATAAAGAAATTATTTACAAATTGTTTATAAATTTCCTAAATAGGGAGGGGGCGCCAGAGATGGGATTATTTCTAAGGGGGTCGTTACTGAACAAAGTTTGGAAACCGCTGCTCTACACAGTATATAATCTTATCGAAAAAAAATATGTAAAGTTTTATATTTTATATATTTGTACTCTGTAATTATTCTAGTATTATTTTTTACTTTGTAAGTTATGCTGTATAAATTTTGAGCATGATTGTAATTAAATCTGATAAAATCCCGGGTCTCGAAGGGTATGTTGAATGGTAATTTATTACACGGAACTTTTTATTAGAAAAGGGATCATTTTTTACATGACCAGTGTGCTTGGCATATACTGACCCTAGCAAATATAAAATGCATTATCACAGAGTATATTCAATTAAAACAGGGGTTGACAAAGTACAGCCCGCAAAATAATTGGTAAAGTGCAGTGGCGGCTGAGACAGGGAGGCGCTGGGACAGTGACCTCCTAAAAATTTTTAGTAAAAAAGCTAAATTTAATACTTTATTTATACTTCTTCAAAATTGCATTAAAGTAGCTAGATATATCTGCATATTTTTATTTTTATTATTTCTTATTCAAAGATTTTTCATATAAATGTTAGATTTAAAAAATTTAAATCAACTCTTCCGAGCGTTGTTGGACACTCCACGGAGTGTCCAAAGATACAGCGTTGCCACATGCAATATCTAATGTTCTTATTTACATATGTAGCAAAAATTTCCTAGTAACGGCAACAGCGGCGAAGGTTAGTGTTGCATGTATTAGTGAATTACGGCCGGTGTCCCGTAGCTTAGTTCGGTCGTTGTGATTTGTGACAAGTACTTAAACGTGAAAATGAATCGAATGAAGCACGTTAGTTTTATTAAAATATACTGTATATTTTAATACAACTAACGTGCTTAACTATGAAACAAAATTATTAATAAAAAATCAGCTGTGGCCACCACAGGACCGACCGCCATTATAAAGTACTTGTATAAAATATATTCTAGCAGCAAATAGTTTCATCAAAAAACATCTCAAATAAAAGTTATTAGTTATTGCATTTATAGCAACTTTTGTTAAATACATTTTTTCGAAATATTTTTCTGTTGCTAAATATTCGCAAAAATCTTAAAATCGACACGAGTAAACTCCCATTTTTAGTCAACCGATTTTTACCAAAAGTTGATCAACTCGTGCCATTGATGGCAGAAGTTTAAATATGAAGTTTCATAAAAATCCTTTTAGCCGAATTTGCTCTACACGTGTATACAGACAGACAAGCGGACAGACGGACAGATGGACAGACGGACGGACAGACAGACAGACCGACAGACATCGTGCTAAAAATAGTCAAAACGTTATGTAGGGACCTCAATTCGTGGAGATCCATCGAAATCTCGAAATCGGTATGATCAAAATACCTCCCTTATATATGTTGGCGGTCGGTAAAAATATGGGTCCTCATCGGCCAAAATTGAATATTTCCCAACAGGATAAAAATGGAAATAGAACATATAATAGAAAGTTTAGTGAAAAACAATATTTAAATACAAGTTGGTTGTGTGGATGTGATAAATAAAATGTTTTTTTTTTTTTTTGTTTCCTGTGTTTGATTTGTTCATCAGATGCATATGAAATAAAGACAGTAAATAGTGTTAAAGATATTAAACACTGCAAAGATAAAGTTCTTAAACATAATGTGTCTCATAAACATATGCATTATTCGGTCAAATTTGCCATGCTGGGATCGGTAAATATACGATTTCAACTTGATACTGCGTATAAACTTTCAATTAAAGAACATAACTAAAAGGTTAAATCTAATATTTAAATACATGTGAATATGTGTAGGTATCTGCTTAATTAATAACCAAATATGTTATGTTTCTGACTACAAAGCATTGTCTTAATAATATTGCAATTTTAATAATAATAATAATAATAATAATAATAGAAGCAATAACTACAAAAATGATAATAATATTGACCATAAATCTTAATAAAAGTGCCAGATTTGTCAGTTTTTCTAGTTGCAGAACATATTTTCAGGTATTTTTTATTTATTTACTTTTTTCTCGTATAACTATATTTTAATAGATATATATGGGAAAAAAGTGTCCCCCCAAATATTTTACTCACCAGCCGCTACTGGTAAAGTGTATTATATCTATAGTCCGTTTCTTTGGTTCAAGCGAAATTAAACTAGAGTTTTGTTTTCTTAAGATGTTACGAGAATCGTGATTACAATTCAGTTTTTTAAGTCTATTCAATGTCAAATTAATGCAAGCATGAGTTAGAAATATATAAATAAGTTGATTGTTGATTCGTTCATTTGTCACTGAACAGATTTCTTTAAAAAACTGAACTCTAGATTTATATCTAGAGTTCTCTCTAGAGTTCTTTCTAGAGTTATCTCTAGAATGTTCAATGTAAGTATAGTCCATCCCATGATTTAAAATAATTTAAACAAAATGGTCAAAAGCCCTATTAAAGTTACTAGATTTCAAAATCTAGTTCCGTTTAAACATTTGGTATAGCATACATAATTCATCAATTTTGTTTAGGCGGAACTAATTTAGAATTTTTATTTTCTTAAATTGCCACGAACTAGATACTGAAATCTAGCAACTTTTAACGACTGAATGGAGCTTTTTGACCATTTTAGTTAACAAAAAACTCCATTCAATCATTAAAAATTGAGCTCGTGGATCATAAGAAAATAAAAATCACGTCTAATTCCGCTTAAACATTTGGGATAGACTATATATCTTCATTTCGAAATAATTTAAAATTGTTCGAAAACACTTTCATAATTAAACTGTCAGAAATGCTAGAATACTGTTCAACAAAAAAAAACAATCAATCGTTAAAAAGTGAACTCATGAGAACTTAAGAAAATAAAAATCTTGTTTAGTTCCGGTTAAACTTATGGGACAGACTATATATCTGCATTTCAAAATTATTTAAAATTTTTCGTAAACACTTTCATAATTGAAATGTCAGAAGTGGCAGAATCGATTAAAAAAATTTAGTTCAAAATATTTTTAATCCATATTGCCGCAAATTGGTTTATGATTGCGGTTAACCAGACACCCAAATCCGTGGTTTTTCGATAAAAAACCGTAAACCTGTCTCCGAAAACTTTGGTTTTTTGAATAGACTTTTAAAACATTTTAATAATTTTTTTTTTTCACCTTTTATTCAATAAAATATACATTCTAAAAAAACTTTTATTATCAAATGTACTGTCCATTATTTTCTATCACTTTGGACAAAAGCTCAGGCAATTTCATAATGCCATCTCTCCAGAAGGTTCCGTCTTTGCTTTCGAAAAATCTATAGAGGTGAATTTTGATGTGGTCCAAAAATGCGAAATTTTTACCGTTAAGTGAATTTTGTAGAGAGCGGAACAATTGGTAGTCGGAGCATATGGTCTAGACATCGCACCATCCGACTACCATTTTTTGGCTTTCTACAAAATTCCCTTAACGGAAAAAAAATCGCATCTGTGGACGATATCAAAATTCACCTGGACAGGTTTTTCGAGAGCAAAGACGAAACCTTCTGGAGAGATGGCATTATGAAATTGCCTGAGCGTTTGTCGAAAGTGATAGAAAATAATGAACAGTACATTTGATAATAAAAGTTTTTTTAGAATGTATATTTTATTGAATAAAAGGTGAAAAAAAAAAAGAACGGCCTTATATAACAACCCAATACTAACAATGCAAAACTTTGCAATGTTTCAAGAAAATACCAAAAAAATTAATAGTCTTCTTCATCATTACGAAGCATTAAAAAAAAAAAAAAAACTAGCATCAACATATGCCGAAAGGATACTTTCGTTGACTACTAATTTTTGTACTCAATTTCTTTTAGGCTTATCTGATAAATCGTTGTATCAAAAAGTTTGCCGACCGAATAATAAACTGCTGCTATTAAAAAGTGTAATGTATATTTAAGTGGTACTAATCTGGAGATTTTTACTTTAATGTTTGACATAAACAACCAATTTTACAATAGATAAATAAGAAATAAACTTACTTCAACATAAACATCCATAACGGTTCCATCAAGCATCGCAAC
This sequence comes from Liopterus haemorrhoidalis, assembly GCA_963971575.1. Classification (NCBI taxonomy): domain Eukaryota; kingdom Metazoa; phylum Arthropoda; class Insecta; order Coleoptera; family Dytiscidae; genus Liopterus; species Liopterus haemorrhoidalis. The sequence continues at coordinate 8,036,988 of OZ020617.1, forward strand.
TTTGCAATGAGCTGCCTTGCCGACGACCTGCTTCTTGGCAGGCGACGCCTCCGCCTCCACTGCCATCTTTGTTTCCTCAGGCATGCCTGCCTATCTGCTGAAACAATAAAACACACACGTTAATACCAATCATCAACATAAAATTAAATAAATCATAGTGGCGACTTTTGGTTTTGTTGCACGTTTGCGTAAATCCCAAAAAGAAAACGATAATAATCAACGGAATATACAGTCTATTCCAAATGATTAGGCGAAACTAACCGAAATTTCCATTTTTGTAAGTTGTCATTAGCTATTTTTTTATATATAGAAGTTGGATTTTCCTGAACAAAATGACCAAATGCTTCAATCAATCGTTAAAAGTAACTAGAATTGAGAATCTAGTTCCGCCTAAACCAAAGGAACAGACTTTATTTGTTATAATGAAAGCTAGGAATATTTGAAATAAGTACAGACGAGTCCGCTTAATTGGGCCACCGCTTAATTGGGGCAGCCGCTTATTTGGGCCAAATCTCAAAGAACAGAAACCAAACCAAGGAACCAACAGTAAATTTACATGTTTAATTGGGACAACATTCTTGACGCATTTTTGCATTGAATTAAATTGTATGTACCTATTTATTATTTTATTTTGGAATTTATTATTATTTTTTCTTAAAAGTTTATATTTTTTGGTTATATTTAATTTATAGTTTTGTCCAAGAGTTTATAAAATAAAATTATTGAAAGAAAAATATGCATTGTTTAATTTTATGTGAAATTAGCTAAATTGGGGCAGCCGCTTAAAGGGGGGGGGGTGTCTGATAACCACATTTTAAGCATATTTTTGTGAATTTTTTTCAAATCTATGGTTAAATTTATTCATTTTCAAACTAAGTACATATATAAAGTATGTTTTGAAGAAGATACAAAAAAACGAAATGAGCCAGTTGTGGCAAATCTTCTCAGACTCCGGGAAAAAAATTAAATTTTGCGGTGACCAGCATAACTCGTCACTGGATCATCTGAAATCAAAAATCCAAAAAGATTTTGTTAGTTTATGAGTTTACCGAGGTAATGACGTTGAGTTTTTATTTTTAAAATGATTTTTCAATTTTTAGCGTTACTTAGAAGACAAAAAAAATTAATTCCCCCTAAAAAAACCTAAAAATGAGTATATTTGTGATTGTTAAATAAAAAAAAAAAAAAAAAACATGAAAAAAAAATATCTCAACGTCGTTACCTCCGCAAACTCATAAACTAACAAAATCTTTTTGGATTTTTGATATCAGATGATCCAGTGACGAGTTATGCTGGTCACCGCAAAATCTAATTTTTTTCCCCGGAGTCTGAGAAGATTTGCCACAGCTGGCTCATTTCGCCATATTTTGCCTTCAAATTTTTTTTGTATCTTCTTCAAAACAGACTATATATATGTACTTAGTTTGAAAATGACGTTTTCAACTAATACTTTAGAAGTATTTCAAAAGTGAAGGTAATTTAGGAATCAAATTTTCAGGAAAAATATAAAATAATATTTTTGGTTGTCACTATAGAGGAATAGTAATTGGTGGACACAAAGGAATTTATTTATTCCAAGATTTAAAGAATTTAGAAAATATAAAGTTACACTAGCTTTTTTGACAAAACCAAATGAAGAAGATACGCAGCAATTACATTTATCACCATTCCCATTGATTAATCAGGCACAATTTTAACTTCAATTATTGGATTTGAAATTCAAAGATTTATGGAATAATATATTCTTAAAATTAAATTCGGAACTGGATAGTGAAAGTGAAAAGTGCATTTTATCTTTCCAGCATAAGTGGACCGAAATTCACAATCTTCAAAAAGTAGGTAATGTTGTTTTCGAAGCTTGGAAACGTCTTTCAAAATCGTTCAATCATTTAAAAAATATAAAAATTTTATAAAATTGTACGAGAAAAAAATCATAATTTTTGAACAATTTTATAATTTCTTTAAATGAACACAAGAAAGCTTTTATAAATGATTTTTTAAAATAATATTTACATATTTCGCGATCTAATTAATCTCGATTAAAACTTAAATAAAACGGTTAATTTTGCATTGAATTTTATTGAATGCTAATTTGTGCCTGTATTTATACATTCTATATTTATACGGTAAATGTAAATACAAGTTTAAATGAAGCATTGAAAACGAATTTATGTTTACACGAACTTATAAACATTCTGAACACACAAAAACTTGATCATTTATTAATTTGAGATTCAGGAAGGGTAGAATCGTATATTTTTCCTGAAATATTTATGTGACATTTTTAGAAATGAAGCAAAAAATATCATGAAAGAAAAAATTAATTAAAAATAAAGGTTTTTCAGAAATTCAGTTCGCTGGAAAAATATGTTACAGTCTATTTACGTTAAAAATATGCAATAATTAGTAATCAAAGCTAGACAATTAATATCAATATAATGGAAAAAAGGCGTCTAGTAGGTCATAAATTTTATTTTTTAAATGTTTAAATGTTTATTACAAACAGATGTTTTGAAGGATCAAACCCATTGTTCCAATCGTATTGCGTTTTGTTATGAAGTTATTATACACCAGGCTTTACAGTTGGCAATCCTGTACAGTGTTGCATAGTTGTTCGGACATTTTGGCTTTCATTAAATTCATAGAATTATACATTTTTATCACAACTGAACTGTTCAGTTCAACACATATGTGTTCAGTCTGAACCCATATGTGTTGAGTGATACTGACCAACATTTATTATTTTTTAAACAATATTTAAATAAATAATTAAGAAAATTTTGTCTCAATAAAATTTAAATTAAAAATCCCCAGTGTTTTTCTGTATTTGCTTAATTAATTTTGTCATAACACAAAAACTGCAATATTTTCCAAAAACGAAATCAGAGCAAAATATCTCTCATTCGTTTCCGGTTTAGATCAATGTACATTTCTTAGAATTTTTTCAGGTTTTTAGTTTAACCCCTTTGCGTTAAAGAGAGCGGGATAGTTTTTTTTTTTAGTACATTTTTGAAAAAATAAATAGTAGTAAAAAAATCTGAAAAACTACTTTTCATTCCTTAATCTACGTCTAAAGAGATTCAGTTTGATATCACACAATATATTTTTTAAAATAACATTTAAAATAACAAAAAAATCTTTATTTTTCGAAAACGAAACTGATCAAAAATTCCTGTTGCACTATTCCGGTTCCCATCATTGTACATTATTGAGATTTTTTAAAGTTTTAAATCTCGTGAGTTTTTTTTTTTTTTTGAACGCTCAATATTCTTCTATATGTGGATCAAAAAGTTGTTCAAGTATGCCAAATTTCAACTTTCTATGTTCAACTGTTTGGCTACAATTTCTACCGTATAGACAGACAGACACATGAGTGACGAAATAAGGGTTTTTTGGTGGTCATACCTAGAAAACCTTAAAAATTACTGTGTAGTAACGTTACTACAAGATAAAATATTATAAAAAGTATAATGACTTTCATTCATGATAGCAACTGACCTTGCTCATGGAGACTTATGGCCGGTTGCTAAAGTAAGAATTATCCCTAACTCGAGTTAAAATCATTTGTTTTTGTATGTTGTAAGATATGAAAACAAATGATTTTAACTTGAGTTAGAGAAAACTCTTACGTTAGCAACCCGCCATTAGAGAAATTTAGTTCCTATGATCATAGTAACTGAGTTACAGAATTGGTCTGTATAACTTATTTTTTGACCTGATAGGTTGATGAAATATAATGGAGTGTTTAAACACCCCAACATAATTGTTATGTGACTGACTAAAAATCACTGTATCAATTAAGCACGCATACTAGTAGATTGTGTTGAAAATATAGAATATAAAATCAAAATTGTTCTTTCAAGTCCAGACTGACAGATACAGTTTATTAATCATTTCCGTTTTTGACATTTTCGTTTCGCACCCCAAATCTGTTAAACTTTTTAATACAGTGTGTTCCAGAATGTTTTCGAGGTAACCTTTCCAACCACTGATAAATTATGCAATCAAAATGATATATCTCGTCGCATTTTTATAGAGGGTGTGCCAAAATAATTCATTATAAATATCAAAACGCACCCTCTTTGTCTTTTAAATTAATTCATATAATGACTTTTACATTTTTACACTAGGGTGAATTTAAGCGATGATAATAAAATTCAATTTTGAAATAATTTATTATGTCCTGGTCACATTAGACTTGGTGACCAACACCAATAAAATAAAAATAATTTCGAAAAAACATGGCTAACAAAAACAATCTGCATATATCAAGAGCCATTATGATGTCAATTCCTAGACTAGTGAGTCCGCGAACCACCATTAATTTTTAGCGACCCAACGGTGGGTCACAACACAGGGTTTGGAAACCTCTAGGATTTAGAAGCATTGTTCAAAAAAATACTGAAACTTTGAAAATACCCATTGATCGAAAAATATTTTTTTTCCACGACTATATACAGAGTGATTATTTAATGGCGAGACGACGTCACTGGAAGTTTTAATAATTTGCCGTTTCATACACATCGTAACAGGTGATTATGCGCGCATGCGCGTAGTAGGCACTTCCGTCATCTCCAAATTATTGAGTCAATGATTTCCTGCCATTCTCTTATTTGATTTTCTATTATTTTCAGTGACGTCGTCTCGCCATTAAATAATCACTCTGTAGATAAACGTTCATTACAGGCATGTCAGTGATTAGTAAATGTAGCGCGTTCCCCACTACTTTTTATTACACACCGCTGACCTGTTACGTAATGAGCTCATTACGGCCCTGATTAAAGGCACGATGACATAAAAAACTGGGCGTTATAGAAATTGTACTTAATTTTATCTGTAGTGTTCTATATTTATGAATGTTCACGTAATAAATTAAGAAATATTTTCTTAAATATGCCTTAATATTTTGGTCCCCTTGAAAAAATTCTGCGGGAACCCATTGATATTTTGTATTATGATTTACAAAAATATATAGGTAAGTAAATATACAGGATGTTTGTTTGAAACGCCGCACCTCGAATAACTACTTTATTTTAAGAGATACGAAAAATTCTTCAGAAGAAACGTTAAACTGGACAAAAGGGCCCACTTAAGGACTACAATAAAGAATTCTGCATAACTTCCGGTTTCAACGGAAATTGTTTTAACTTTTTTTTTTTTTTTCTTGAAAGTACATTAAATCAGCTTTACAAGGATTACAGAATATCATACTTTAATTTTAACCATTTAAAAATGGCGACCATTTATTTACAAAATAATAAATAATATAAATCGTACAAAGTTAAGCATAGCAAGCTTTGAAAATGATTTTGTTACATAATAAAACCAAATAAAACCTGCAAATTCTCTTGCCTGTTAGTACGAGTTTGATATTAAAGGTGATATTTGTAGTGATGTTTGTAATTATGGCTTACGTACGTTATTCAAATGAAGAAATAACAGATATGGTTCTGACATTCGGGGAATGTCAAATAAATTCTGTTAGGGCCCAGTAACTCTACCAAGCAAGGTATCCTGAAGGTAAAGGTTAGAAGACTTAGAACATAGGGTAAGAACAGCCATCAGGGAAATTCAAGAGTATACCGTTCTAAATGTAATGGAAGAGTTTTTATTACGAATTAGAAAATGTGTGGATAACAACGGCGGTCATATTGAACATTTGTAAATTTTTATTATTGTTTATTACTAACTTTAGTCATATTTTGTTTTATTGTCTTTCCATTTTGAAATGGTTAAAATTAAAGTATGATATTTTGATATCATTGTAAAGCTGATTTAATGTACTTTCAAGAAAAAAAAAGTTAAAGTACCGATTCCCTATGCTAAATAAGAAGTTGAAATGATTTCCGCTGAAACCGGAAGTGATGCAGAATTCTTATTATAGTCCTTAAGTGGGTCCTTTTCTCTAGTTTAACTTTTCTTCTGAAGAATTTTTTGTATCTCGCACCTTGAATAAAGGAGTTATTCGAGGTGCGGCGTTTAAATAAACACCCTGTATATAGGCTATTCCAAACATTTAGGAGGAACTAAATGGGAATTTGGTTCTTTTAGGTTGTCACGAGAAGGGACCTCGCTTGGGTTATTTTATTTTTCATGTTGGAATGTCAAAATTCCGATAGTGAAACCATGGAAACGAATGACATATGTCTAAAATAAAATGCTTTTTTACATATTTTAATGACAAAAAAATAAATAAATGGGAAATTTGTATTAAGAATGACACAAAAAATGAAAATATAAAGAAAATTACTTTTTAAAATGATATTAACCTTAACCAAAAATTGTTTTTTGTAAGTATGATTTACAAAGCTTAAACAAAATAGCAAAAAAGCACGATTCAAAAGATGAAAGCAATTAGATTGCAAAATCTAGTTCCGCCTAATCCAGGGGTCCAAAAACTTTTTGACCGTCGAGCCCCAGAAGTTTTTCGACTTCGTATCGACCCCCTCTATTTTACAATTACGATATTATAATAGAGCAAGCAAAAAAATACGCTTATGTGATTTCTTATATTGTTTATTGTACAGTGTTTTTTATTTATAATACATTTATCTAATATAGTTATATCTAATTGCATTACAATAATATTATTATTAAATAAAATTGCCTATCATTGTCAATGTGACGGTTGTGGTTGGGTTCAAAATTAGTTAATTTCAGCCTTAAATCGCCACGGAATTCTACATCTAACTTGTTTCTCTGTTTTGTCAGGATGGAATTAACATGGCTAAAACCAGCCTCAATCGCTGTGTAGCTACACAGTTATATATTAAAATTATACTAATAATTTTTAACTTTTTTCCATAGACCCCCAATCGATCCCCGAGCCAGAATCGACACCTAGCAATGCCATATCGACCCACAGGGGTCGATACCGACCACTTTAGGGATCCCTGGCCTAATCGTTTGGAATAGCCTATAATTCATGAAATGTTATGTTAAAATTAGCTCAAAATATATCAACGCAAAATTTAGAGGCCGTAAAAGTCCAACTAAAGAAAAAATGTTTTAAAAGTATAACAAACACATATATCACTATAATAAAAAGCACATAAATTCATAGAACAACAAAAGCCTTGATAAAATACGTTATCTTAATGAAATCAGGAAAAATCAAAAGTTTGCCAATAAGGAGACAAATGAAGCCTTTGGTTCAAAGATTAGTATATTGGCGCCCGTTAGGCTAGACGCAAATCCAATTCTTCGCACGCAAACCTGCCCTGTTTTAATATTATTACCGTCTGTGTTTTTATATGTATCCATAAAACAAAGGAAATACTTTATAGGAGAGCCTACAGGATATACATCTAGGACTTGCGTGCTTGTTATGATAGTTGCAGACACAAAAAACAAAGGGCTTTTTCAATTTTAAAATCCTATTATATCGAGCCATGGACGTAATGCTTTTATGTTATAAAGTTAGCAAAAACAAAGTTTTATAAATGGAACATGTATTATAAAAGGAAATTTATAAACAGTGCTTTTCAATTAAAAGTCAAAACTGATTTCATTAATGAAGTTTAATAGCAATCACTAATGGCGTTGGCAGGATGTCTGTATAGGGAGATGAAAAAACAAAAGGAAACCCAAACTAAAGTAGTAGTTGATAAATTCGCTGTGTTGCCAGCAGGGATGGATAACGTAACGTAACGATACCCGATAACTTTATAATAACGATTCAACTACAATTTCTAATACAATAACGTAACGATATTTTTATAACGTTATATAATGTTATAAAAATATTTTTTAAATGTTTTATATGTATTGAAATTCGTATTTGTATTTGTATTGCAATTTCAAGTAAGTTTCCATTTTCGTAGACACTTATATGTTTCCTAAAAACAGTTTTCACCGTGGGACAAAGGGGGGGGGGGGTAAAATTTAAACATAAAAATATTAATGCAATTTAAAATTTTAATTTTCATAAAAAAAATACATAATATCAAAGTGATAATTAATGCGATATTTGACAATAAATTCGCGGCCAATTCGTTGTAATGTGGGACATAAGTAGAATTTCTAGTTCTCAGGCATTGGTCCAAATGAGCGTCAGTGAGGCCTGTTCGGTATTTTGATTTTAAGTATTTCATATTGGAAAACATACATTCACAAGCATATGTCGACGCGCAGAGAGACTTCAATTTTAGAGCACATTTTCTCAACAATGGGTAGCTATTCCCATTCACCAAGTTCCAGAATTTTTATTCGTTACGATGTGATTTTAATTCAATGTCATTTGTTATATTTATAACTTCCAATTCTGGAATAGGAATAACTGGAACAATAATACTAACATTATTGCTTTCTTTCATATTGGGTCTATATTGGGAATAGTTTTAAAATTTAGTTTTACAATAAAATTTAATGAATATTAATAATACAAAATTCTCTTAACGGAAAAAATTTCGCATCTGTGGACGATATTAAAATTCACCTGGAGAGATTTTTTGAGAGCAAAGACGGAACCATCTGGAGAGATGGCATTATAAAATTGCCTGAGCGTTTGTCCAAAGTGATAAAAAATAATGGACAGCACATTTGATAATAAAAGTTTTTTTAGATGTATATTTTATTGAATAAAAGGTGAAAAAAAAAATTGATGTGAAGTGTGAATATTCACACATTTCAGGGTTTCGCAGGTATATAATAAGTGAAGGCGGTATGCTGAGTGTGTAGGACAAATTTTACTTTGTAGTAATCACGGCAAAATGAACGATATTTTTAAAATAATTTATCGTCTGTTAATCATATAATAAGACTGGTTATTAAATTTACGCTCTTAAAAATTAAATACAACATTTGTCAAAATATAACTAGAATTTTGACAAAATAATTTCAACATAATAAAAATGCAAAAAAAAAACAGAAAAAATAAAATTCACTCCGTACTCGAACTCGAAACCCTTCGTTTTCCAGCCAGTTTAAGAGTGCCTTAACGCATGTCGCCATCGCACGCCATGCATGTGAGTGTCTTACATTGGTATAACTTTTGTACTTTGTGAACCAAAAACCACAAAAAATGCGTTATTTTCCAAAAACATAATCTGATCAATTGTTGTACTATTTCGGTTCACACCAATATACATTACTTAGAATTTTTTTAGATTTTTAGTTTAAACCATCTGGGCTACAGGGTGTGGGACAAAATTTTTTTTGCACATTTTTGGCAAAAATCGCATCAAAATAATTTATTTTGCAAAAATAAAAATTTGATCGTTAATCCACGTACTAAGGGCTTTCATTTGATACCCTACTCAGAATTTAAAAAAAATATTTTTGTTTTCGATGAGCACATATTTGTTTATATTTTTAGGGGGGTATGTTTTTTAGATGTTTTAGTATTTTTCCTATGTGCGGGTCAAAGAGTTGTATAAGCATGCCAAATTTCAACTCTCTAGGTTTAGCCGTTTGGCTACAATTTTTACCGAACAGACAGACAGACAGACAGACAGACAGACAGACCGACAGACAGACAGACAGACAGACAGACGACAAAATGACGGTATAAGGGTTTTTTGGTCATACCTACAAAACCCTAAAAAACGAAGGGACTTATGTAACAACCCAATACTTTATCCTTTACATTATATTTTGTTGTTGTTTGTATAGAAATTTTCATTTAGCATTACTAGATTTTTTCCATTATATTTCCATTATGCCTTAAGATTCAAATTGCTGTCTTTCTTTTTCACGGCTTACTCGATTTATTTTTTATCTCGTTACATATAAACAAACGAACTATAACAATGTACATATATATTAGCAAGATAAGATATCGATATCTCAAACAACAAAACGCAAAATATTTTCCACACAATTTTTTAACTAAAATACGATAGTGATTTTTCTATAATCCTTGATTACTCACAAACAGGTTTTAAATAACTTTTTATCTATTCAATTAATGCATTAACGCATTCTCAAGTAGATATTACTCAATCTGCGCAAAAGGTTTGGATCAAACCATAAACATCCCAACTTAAAACTAGTTCATAAGCGATCTTAAAATATCGAAACTTTACATCTGAACATTTATTATTTTGTTTGGATATATGTTCTCGATGTTTATAAGCAGGGTTTATTTATAAAGTATATTGGCAGAAGTGATGCACGTCGATCACCAATAAATATAGTACGGTCTCTTATGTAGGTCATGCGTAAATGGGGCTTGTGTAAAATATCGCGTCAATGAACATTGGTGGATCTATCTGAAATTGATTTTTGATTTTCAAGAGAAAGTGATCATTGGACAATGTAATTTTTTTGCAAAAACCATTAATCGGTTCATAGGATATTCAAATTGAGTTTTTAATTATGCATAGTTCAATTCAAGTGGATTTGAAATAGATTGTGCTGAAATGATCGGGTACTGGTCTCTGGATATTTAAAATGAAATTAATGTACTGTATTGCTATATAACGGGCTATCCAGTGCCGGGGATCTTGACGCCCAGATGGGCGCAAATAGCCTTTGTTGCTGTGCGCCATTTTTTTTTTTTTAACTAACTAACTAACTGATCTGGGCGTCAGTTAGTGCAATTTTAAGTTGAGTGCCCCTAAAATCCCCATCATAAAGTACTTGCATAAAATACATTCTAGTAGCAGAGTACAAATAACTTGGCCTAATATTTTCTAACAGAGATATTATTTATCATAACCATGTTACATATAAGTAGGTATGTGTCCACGTTACATGTAAGTATAAAAAAATTGAGACTTAAAATTTCGAAAAATGTTTCAATTTTTTTTCGTTTTATCAAAAAATGTCTCAAATAAAAGTTGTTAGTTATTGCTTTTATATCAACTTTTGTTCAATAAATTTTTTCGAAATATTTTTCTGTTGTGAAATATTAGCAAAAATCTTAAAATCGACACGACTAAACTCCCATTTATAGTCAACAGATTTTTACCAAAAGTTGATCAACTCGTGCCATTGATGTCAAAAGCTTAAATATGCAGTTTCATAAAAATCCTTTTAGCCGAATTTGCTCTGTACGTGTACACAGACAGACGGACAGGCAGACCGACAGACATCATGCTAAAAATAGTCAAAACGTTATGTAGAGACCTCAGTTCGTGGAGATCCATCGAAATTTCGAAATGTCAAAATCGGTATGATCACAATACCTCCCTTATATATGTTGGCGGTCGGCAATTATTTATGTTGGCGGTCGGTAAAAATTTAAGTGAAGTGTGAATTTTCACACATTTCAGGGTTTTGCAGTTATTTAATAGATCTAAGAAGCCAACATAATACTGGGTGTCTAGGTATATTTATCACATCAAAATCAACAGTTTTTTTGATAATCACTTTAATTCGTTATTTGAGAACCAAAAGCTTCCATTTAATTTTTTTAAACAATATTTAAATAATTTACCAAATATCCCAACGTTTTTTTCTGCATTTGCTTCGTATTCAAGTCTTCATTGGATTAATAAGAAATATTTTACAGTGTAGAGTGCAGTGTGGTGTGAGTAACTCAGTTCGCAACTATTAAAAAAAATATATTATTTTTTTAATATTTTTAATTCCAATATTCCTGTTGAACTATTTCGGTTCCCATCAAAGTTCATTACGGAGATTTTTTTTTAGATTTTTAGATCAATCCCTTTGCGAGATAGGGTGGAGGACCAAAGTTTTCTGACACATTTTTGGCAAAAATCCATTTAAAAAAAAGTGTTTTCAAAAATAAAAATTTGAAAGTACCATTAAAAAAATTATTTTCAATAATAATTGGTATCCACCCATTAAGTGGTTGCATTTGATTACCACACAAAATGTTTAAAAACATTTATAATTTCTTTAATACATATTTGTTTATTTTTCTTGCTTTTATCTCTGTATGTAATTAAAAAAAAAAAAAAAACTACTTTATGTTCCTTAATCTAGGCCTTAAGAGTTTTCTTTAGATACCAATAATTTTTTAAAATATAATTTTTATTTTAAACGACACAAAAAATTCGATATTTTTCGAAAAACTAATCTGATCACAAATTCCTGCTGAACTATTCCGGTTTCCATCATTGTACGATTTATTTTATTTATTTTTTTTTAGATTTTTAGATCAACCCCTCTGGGAAATAGGGTGGGGGACAAAAGTTTTTTGAAATATTTGTGGCAAAAATACCAAAAAAATTGATGTTTCAAACAAAAAATTGCTTCTTTATCCACTCATTAAGAGGTTTCATTTAATGCCCCAATCAATATTTTAATAAAATATTTATATATAACATATTTGTTTATATTTATATCTTGATGTATTTTTTTTTTAATTCTCTATATTTTTCCTTCATGTGGGTCACAGAATTGTACAAACATGCCAAATTTCACCTTTCTATGTTCAGCCGTTTGGCTAAAATTTCTAATAGACAGACACATGAGTGACGTATAAGGGTTGTTTAGTGGTCATACCTACAAAACCCTAAAAATAAAAGTAGAAGTTAGTATATTATTATCATGCAATTTTATTTCTTAAACTTGATTTTTCTTATCATATATCATCCGTATCACTTATGAAAATAGAAAAATCGTTGAAACACATTTGACTGACATATCTAATAGTCATTCATGTCGATTTGTAACAGAATTCTCAATCTAAGAAAGCATCATATGAAAAATAAACTGTGTCCCCTAACATCAAGTTTCTAACTGATACACATCTGTCACGAACATTCTATAAAGCTATCACTGGATAGTACGCCATCGATTTTTATATGTATCAACTGTAACAGATAGGACAATCAACAAATGTTTGAACTACTGGATTGTTTGATATTGTCAAATGACATGTTTAAACTGGTGTCATCAATGTTACATGATACACATTTTACATTACTCTTTCATATTATGTCATTTAGATTGTTAATGTGATTTTAATGGGTTATTTTTAGTATGTTTACATAGGATGTTAATTTTTACGCGTAATTATATTGGAAAAGGACAATACCAAGGGTTCTCAACAGTGTGCGTCCTTGTGTCAGCTAGTTGCATCGGTTTCAGACCCTACAAAAGAAATGTGATAGAAATTGTAACCAAACGACTGGACCTATAGTCTATTTCTGATATTGGCATCTGACACTACCGATAGAGGCGCCACTACATTGTACATCATGGCTGACGCAGATAGGATATTTTTGACAGGTTCAATGGTATCTTCATGTGATATTTATTGAAATTAATTTATTATTCAATATGTGGGTTGCGTTAAATGAAATTTTCCGTTTTCTCAGTGCCCAAGTAACCTCTAGGGTTATAATTGAAGGTAATAAGGCTTTTTTTGCCACGTTTCGGAACACGATGAAAACTTAGGTCTCTTTTTACGACCTACTTTTGCATTGCAAAGATAAACACAACAATTCACGTTGCATTTAATTTTTTCTTGCAATTTTAAAAACATTTTTTAAAAACTCGCTATGAAAACAACAGTATACAAACTCGACTATCCTCCACCTGTCAGTTTCTCAAAATCTCACTAGAGGTGCTTCAGTTATTGTCAGTTGACAATTGTTAGTAAAAGTACGAGGGTTATTTAATAATGCACAATCTGGCAACACTGTGGGTTGGATGAAGCAACAACAGTGACAATAATACGCGGGCTACCTTTTAAGATTTTACAAAAACTAAGAAAGAAAAAAATGTTTGGAATAAACTGCTTTATTCGCCTTTAAGATTTATAAACTTTTGCATGTGTTAAAACCAATTATCGAAACATTTTTTCCACTCTGGTATCTTCAAAAACATGGTTTTCGAAGGCTTCAACAGCTTCTTGAGGTAATGAAAATCCACGCATTTTTTGTTTGACATTGGGGATCAAAAAAAAAAGTCGTTACGGGATAAATCAGGTGAATACGGGCAATGATACATTAATTCGATGTTTTTCTCCTTCAAATAATCAATTGTTTGACGTGCTGTGTGAGAGCTTGCATTGTCATGATGAAGAATGATGCGACGTTTTTGGTTGTTTTTCTGATTTTGTCGATGATTTCTCGCAAACAAATTGTTGTATACCAATCAGCATTAACTGTTCTCCGATCGTCTAAAGAAATGGTGGTGACATGTCCAGTACAACCGAAGAAGCAAACGATCATTTTCTTGGAAGTGCTTCGTGAAAAACTTTTGTGGGTTTCGGTTCATTTTGGAAGACCCAAACAGTGGATTGTTGCTTAGTTTCGGGTTCATAAGAATAAATCCAAGTTTCGACATCTGTAACGATTTTGTATACGGATTTTGCAAGTGCCTAGGTTGATTTTTTTTTTAGCATTCCCTTACACAAATCAAAACGAACCTTTTTTTGAGCTTCGGTCAAATTATGCGGAATCCATCGGGGACAAATCTTTTTCATAGCTAAATGTTCATGCAAAATCGAACGTATTGCAGTCTGCGATATGCCAAAGGATGCTTCTATCTCACGGTAAGTCACTTGCCGGTCTTCTTCAATCATTTTGCGCACAGCATCCATGTTTTCTTTTTTAATCACAACCGATTTTGGTAGACCTTTACGAGATTCATCATTGACGTACGCACGACCACGACGAAATTCTGCAAACCAATTGTAAACAGTCTTTTCTGATGGTACTTCATTGCCAAAAGTTGAACGAAGTAAATCTATGCATTGTTGTGAGTTAGGCCTTTACTAAAATCGTAAAAAATATTCCAACGAAAACCTTCATGAGTAATATCGAATTTACTGAATTTTAATTTTATTGTACAAAAAGACTTAGAGTTTAGAAATCTCTAAGATGGGTAATTAATGGCAAAATTTTATTTTAACAACAAGTTATTTGTATGAAAATTTACGTACTTAATATGCAATATTACAAATATAGTCTTCGTGCAAACGGGAATTATTAATTGTTGCAACCTGTTTAATTAGCAACAAAAAATATTTGTTTACAGTTTCCTAATATAATAATAAATGGCTAAACACCCCTAAGGGGTTACGCCGCCCTTTGGGCTTTCTAAATCCTTTTTCAGGATGGATCAGTTCCTATATCTCGCATTATATCTTCTTTGTGATCTCTCTCCATCTCGTAATTCCGGCCCTTTTCAGATCCTCTTCTACTTCTTGCATCCATGTTAGCTTAGGTCTTCCCCGTTTCCTCCCTGGTTCCCACTGCAACGCTGAATAAGCTATAGACGTTTCTTCTCCTCGCCATACATGCCCAAGCCATCTTACTCGCTGTCGCTTAATTTTCCTTACAACATCGCTCCCTTCCAGTACTTCTAATATCTCATGGTTCATTCTCTGCCTATATTCGTTCTCGCCAATTTTTACTGGACCAAGAGCTGCTCTTAATATCTTCCTTTCAGCTATTCTAAGTTCTTCTTACTCTTTCTTTGACAATATGAGTGTCTCACTTGCATATAGTAGTATTGGTCTTATTAGTGTTTTGTATATGTTCAGTTTATTTGTTTTTGTCAGTACAGTACTATTTAGGAGTTTTTTATTCGCATAGTAAGCTCTATTTGTTACTAATATTTTATCTCTTAGTTCTCCCTTTCTTTCTGCTGTTTGATATCCACACTCCTAGATACTTAAAATTACCAAACATTTCAAAATTAAATTTTCCTATTTTTACTACTGATTCGTGTTTTTTTCCTAAGCGCATCATTTTCGTTTTATTTTTATTTATTATCATGCCCATCTTTGCTCCTTCCTAATAATAATAATAGTTTCCTAATAAAATGGTTAAATAATTTTATATCAGCCTTTAAAATACAACATGTAATTAATTTTTATTGCCATATCTAGTCCTCACTTTCAGAACGCAAGTGTTGAATAAAAAAAAGCTCATAAGCTCTAGAAAACAAGTGTGTTTCTTAAAAACACGTGTTTTTGAATCCTTGGAGGGTGGAGCAATTCCGTATTTGAACTACTCGTACCAACGTACGTCTGTAGTTTTATTTTCGGTTGTTATATTTGAAGATATTCAGATAAACGTATGTGTTTTGTACATGCAGCGTTGCTACGGCAGCAGTGACAGAAGCGACTGAAACAGATTCATATATCTTTCTCAATATCCAAACAAATGGCATTGCTTAATTTTGATAACTTCCTCGGTTGAACCATATGTTCTTTTTACCCGTTAGCAATCAACTAACTTCTCCTCAAGTATACTAAAATTCTACGTATCGATTGAACATTTTGGCAGCTTACAGCACATTTCTTGTAAAATATAATCGCTTTGCAAAGCTCTTAACAAATTCAATGCGATATTTTAATATGAATAAAATATAAAATCTCATTTATTCATAAGTTGCAGATACGAACACTGTTCAATAATATGCAATGGCGCTTTGCACATGTGATTAAAATTTTATTTCCTTCTCAGTTCCCTCGAACAAACCTAAAAGGGTAATAAAATTAAAATCGTCGCATGTAGTGCTTAGATATGAAGTATTTATTGAAATGGTCATTGTCATTTATGAAGTCAATACCCTGTGTTTTAGTTCAGGGGTTGGTTAATCTAATTTGCATTTTGAAAACAAGGAGTGTTTTTATTGGATTAGACATAGGGGGGTTGGGAGAGAGGGTATTGTCAGGCCATTACCCTAATACGACCTAATTTGTTCATCACTCATTGGTTTTAATGAAATTGAATTGATTTAAAACTTTTTTTACAAAGAGGAATTTCAATATTAAATCAGGATTAAGCATCCTGAAAAAGATACTTAACGTTACGTACAACTCCCAGAGATTATTAGTTTCGTATACAAAATTAACAGTCTGAAATAAAATTAGTAACAATCTATACATCAAATTTTGCACAAAATTTTTATCTATCTAATAGGATATTTATGATTGTAAAAAAAAATATTATAAAAATGTTATTGCTCAATAACTTAATAATAGGTATCACGTATCACACAACAATGTTCTGTAATTTTTATCGAACGCCAATATATAAGGGAGGTATTGTGATCATACCGATTTTGACATTTCGAGATTTCGATGGATATCCACCAATTGAGGTCCTTACATAACGTTTTGACTATTTTTAGCATGATGTCTGTCGGTGTGTCGGACTGTCTGTCTGTCCGTCCGTCCGTCCGTCTGTCTGTCTGTGTACACGTGCAGAGCAAATTTGGCTAGAAGGATTTTTATGATACTTCATATTTAAGCTTTTGACGTCAATGGCACGAGTTGATCAACTTTTGGTAAAAATCGGTAGTCTAGAAATGGGAGTTTACTCGTGTCGATTTTAAGATTTTTGCGAATATTTAACAACAGAAATATATTTCGAAAAAATTTATTTAATAAAAGCAATAACTAACAACTTTTATTTAAGACATTTTTTGATAAAAAGATAAGAAATTTTTTCTAAGTATCTATTACCGACCGCCAACATATATAAGGGAGGTATTGTGACCATTTTGACATTTCGAGATTTCGATGGATCTACACGAATTGAGGTCCCTACATAACGTTTTGACTATTTTTAGCATGATGTCTGTCGGTCTGTCCGTCTGTCTGTCTGTCTATCTGTCTGTCTGTCTGTCTGTCTGTCTATCTGTCTGTCCGTCCGTCTGTGTACACGTGCAGAGCAAATTCGGTTAAAAGGATTTTTATGAAACTTCATATTTAAGCTTTTGACATCAATGGCATGAGTTGATTAACTTTTTGCAAAAATCGGTTGACTAGAAATGGGAGTTTACTCGTGCCGATTTTAAGATTTTTGAGAATATTTAGCAACAAAAAAATATTTAGAAATAATCTATTAAACAAAAGTTGGTATAAAAGTAATAACTAACAATTTTTACTTGAGACATGCTTTGAAAAACGAAAAAACTTTCGAAATTTTTTCTAAGTACCTATTTATTTTTTCATATTTATATGTAACGTTTCCATGGTCATGATAAATAATATCTGTTAGAAAATATTAGGTCAAGTTATTTCTACTTTGCTGCTAGAAAGTATTTTATGCAAGTACTTTGTGATGGCGGTCGGTTCTGTGGTGGCCACAGCTGTTTTTTTTTTTTTTCATACTTATATGTAACGTTTTCGGCGATTAGCCTCGTTGCAGAAACTGGCCGATGTAAAATAAATAAATAAATAAATAAATGTAACGTTTCCATGGTCATGATAAATAATAACTCTGTTACAAAATATTAGGCCAAGTTATAATGCAATTTGTTTATTTACAATTACATCACAGTTCTTGTTACAATATCCTATTAGATAAATAAAAATTCGCTGAAAATTTTGATTTCTAGATTATTACTAATTTTATTTCAGATTGTTAGTCTTGTATAAGAAACTATACGGTTGTGTGCACCTTTAAATTGTACAAATTCTTATGCCTGTAGTACACGATGCGATTTTTCGTTTTGAATGTCGTACGATTTATAGTACACAAATTATTGTATCGTGTACTACAGGATTCTCGTACGAGATCTTGTATGATATTGAAAACCAAACAATATTTATTGTCTCGACCTAAAATATTGGACAGAATGAACCAATAATGGCGCAGTATAAGATGCGCATATTCATATGACCGTGGCGAACAACTGTTCATCTGTCAAACATATTTCGAGGTTATTTACTATCAACTTTAGCAATATTTTTTTAAATTTTGTTTACAATAAATTGGATTTAGCTGTTCACATTCTTAGGACATTTATATATAAGTTTAGATTTATTCAACATCTTATTATCTAACATACTTAACTAGTGACTTATATAAGGTGACCATTAAACATTCCAATCCGGGAAAAAAGTACCGGGAGAATTATTATTATTTTTTTTTTTGATTATGTTTGTAGATTTTTTTGTCCACATACTACTCTTGATTACAATTTCTAAACTTCTCATGTATTTATTCAAGTTGGGCGTCATGCAGAAAACAAATTCAACGAAATCATTACTAATATATGTTTTTATTTTTTTAAAACTATTTTATAACGATAATAATATTTTTTTATTAAGAAAAATCGTAGTTTTAAGACATAAATAATAAGAAAAAATAAATAAAATAATAATTCCCTTTAATTTCAAATGTAATAAATTAGAACAGAAAACGGTACAGCTTTGCGAATCCAGGAGATTTACTGATTTGGAACAAAGATTAATATTACCAGTCTTCAAAAATTGGTAAACTATCTGTCCATTCTATGTTATGTACAATTCAAATATTGTCAACTTACTAAAATAGACGTAGTGCGCATCAATTGGTACAGATTCAAAGCGACAAATATTGGATGGTATACTACAATAATTTTACATCCGATAATTCTCAACAAAATTCTCAATGCAATAATTATCGTACGACAAATCGTACGAGATTCAAATCGAGAAATTGAATCGTGTACTACAGGCTTTAGAGATTCTTGAAAATGTCAATAACAGTTTCAGCAATAACTACTTACAAAGTCGATTGCAGCTTTGGAAAAAATTGCTAGTAAGGAAATTAACGCCTGTAATCTTATCAGCAAAAGGAAATGATTGACTAATTTTTATAATGTCAATAAAATGATTCAATCTTTTCTGATAGAATGCTAAAAACCACCGATAAAAATATAATTTCATAATTTCGGATGTATAAAAAATTCAAATAATATTTTAAATAACTATAATTTCAACCTGTAATGCGAAATATGTACCTACAATTTTCATTAAAAAGTATTTTGTTATGTGTAACTGACATGCAAAGATCGCCTGAGAATATTTCTAGAATAACAAAAATACTTGATATTATTTTTTAATTTCTTGAAAATGTGAAATTGATTATATAGTAGTATTGTAAGGATTGCCAACAAAAGAAATGTGACCTTAAAAATTCTATGCTACACTTGACATTTTTACACATAAAATATTGTTTTTGTCAAAGCGCCAAGACTGTGATAAATACTAAAAAAGTTCAGGTCAGCTACGAAACTTGAATTCTCTATCAACTTAACAAAACTTATTCATTCTACTATGGACCCAATTTCATCAAATTCAGAACGCGTTCGTAAAGCTGAGTAGGCTGAAGTGTTATAGATAGAAACTTGGTGTACATTAAAAAACCAGCTGGAACCACCACAGAACCAGAAAGTACATTCACAAAATACTTCCTTATTATTGAAAAAAATAATAATAACGTGTTATATTACGTAGACAATTTCATGAAGCGTACGCTTAATTATAAAACCATAATCATGGAAACGTACCGAAAACTGTTACCACGGGCATTCCGCAAGGATCCATCCTCGGCCCTCTCCTCTTCTTGATTTATGTCAATGAATTCCCTTCGTACATTTGTGAAACCAGTATTTTATACGCCGATGACACAACATTAATTGCAAGATCGTCATCACTTGTTGATGTTATCACTACTAATAACAGAGAGTTAAGTATTGCTTCGACACCAATCGACTTTCCCTAAACCTCAACGAGACCCAAAAAATTCTTTAAACACTAAAAGCAAACAATTTTGATAACACGAAACGTTTTAACCCGTTTGGACCACGAATTGAGAACTACTGATTTACGGTCTACTAATTTAAGAGCTCTGAACGCAGTTTTAGTGTTAAATGTATAAAACTATTACGCCCCGGTAACTATTTTTAGGGTTTTGTAGGTATGACCAAAAAACCCTTATACCGTCATTTTGTCGTCTGTCTGTCTGTCTGTCTGTTCGGTAAAAATTGTAGCCAAACGGCTAAACCTAGAGAGTTGAAATTTGGCATGCTTATACAACTCTTTGACCCGCACATAGGAAAAATACTAAACCATTTAAAAAACATATCCCCCTAAAAATATAAACAAATATGTGCTCATCGAAAAACAAAATATTTTTTTTAAATTCTGAGTAGGGTATCAAATTAAAGCCCTTAGTACGTGGATTAACGATCAAAATTTTATTTTTGCAAAATAAATTATTTTGACGCTACTTTTGCCAAAATTGTGCAAAAAAATTTTGTCCCACACCCTGTAGCCCAGATGGTTTAAACTAAAAATCTGAAAAAATTCTAAGTAATGTACATTGGTGTGAACCGGAATAGTACAACAGGAATTTTTGATCAGATTATGTTTTTGGAGAAAAACGCATTTTTTGTGATTTTTTGCTAATAATGTACACAAGTTATAGCTTTGTAACACACCACACTGGAACGTGTGTTGCTGGTGTAGTGGTATTTGACGCTGATTTTTCAACCAAGTAACCCGATCCGAAAGGGATCGAACCCTGTCGGAGGAGACTATATTATTTTTTGTTTTTTTTTTCTTAATTTTTATATTGTTTAAATTATTTTTTCAAAATTCTAGTTATATTTTGGCAAATGTTGCATTTAATTTTTAAAAGCGTAAATTTAATAACCAGTGGAATTTGTTTAAATTATAATTTAATTCTGTTTCAATGTACACGAAATCAGAGGGACGGAACTTATAACAACCAATGGAAGCCATAGGCGCAATTTTTAAAATTCTTTATGAACCTTGCTATATAAAATAAATACTACACATATTTAGAAACTTAAATAATGGTATTAGGCGTTCGAATTAAAATTAACAAAAAAAATATTTTAATATAAAATTTGTTTTCGCATCCAAAATAATCATCATTCACTTACTAAATACCTGCAAAACCCTGAAATGTGTGAAAATTCACACTTCACATCAATTTTTATATATTTACAAAGCATAATTTACAACCTATCGAAATTTTTTATGAGTATCTTTATAAATTACATCAGATTCTATTCATAACCAAGTCATTCATAAGCTAATAACTTTTTTTAAATTATTTTTTCTTGGAACAATAACAAGTAGTCATGAGTTACAAATAAAAATGTTGTCAGTAGCCAACATTAAAGAAGTCAGAAGGGTTCATAAAGAGTGTAGTTCAGAGATAATTGTCATAGTTGCGTCGTTTAGTACCAATTAAGTCGGCGCCGGAGTTCCAGTGGTTACTGACTTCTCAACGGAATTTAAGAATGTGGTTTGAAACCTAATGCTTTTAATTTTTCAGTAGAAAAATGTTATATAGAATACGGAAACAATAAATCTAATAGCTTTCTAATTAAGAACGGATGGTTAACCCTTAGCTGACACGGTGGGGTGTTGACGTACCTCAGCATCTTCGTTTTTGTTACTGCTAGTATACTGATGCTTGCTCTTTTCGTTCTAGGTAATTCTCATCCGGACAGCAATTTACTGTGTAGTAACGTTAGTACAATATAAAATATTATAAAAAGTATAATGACTTTCATTCATGATAGTAACTGACCTTACTCATAGTGACAAATTTAGTTACAATCATAGTAAGAGAGTTACAGAATTGGTCTGTTTGCCTATTTTAGTGTAAACAGTTTCTGTTTGCTACGGCCGTTGGTTGCTATTTTTGAATTTGGAATGATACAACACAAAAAAGAACCCGGTCAGTTATCTTTTTTAGGGTTTTGTAAGTATGACCACCAAAAAACCCTTATAACTTCACTCATGTGTCTGTCTGTCTGTACGATAGAAATTGTAGCCAAACTGCTGAACATAGAAAGTTGAAATTTGGCATGTTTGTACAACTCTTTGACCCACACATAGGAAAAATACGGAGTTCAAAAAGAAATACAGCGTGGAATAAATATAAACAAATATATATTTAATGGAACAATTAACACATTTTTAAAATTTTGATTGGGGTACCAAATGAAAGCCAAACCAAATGAAAATATATATATTTTTTATGGGATTTTCGCCAATAATATGTTATAAAATTTTTGTTCCCAACCATATATACCAAAGGATTTGATCTAAAAATCTGAAAAAAATTTCCATAATGTAACGGGTGTTTTTTTTAGAGGTATAGAACTTTAAGTTGGCATTACTGTTCAAGATGGCGACCGATTTAACAGCTGTCAAGTGATTTATTCTCAGTTTGGTTTGGCAATTCATCATGAATTGCCAAAATTCACCAAAAACTGCAATATTTTTCAAAAATGCAAAATATTTATTGAAAGACACGTTTGGTGACCGCCTAATTTCACGTTTTGGACCTGTGAATTGGCCTCCAAGATCTTGTGATTTAACACCGCTGGACTACTTTCTGTGGGGCTATGTAAAGTCATTGGTCTATGCGGATAAGCCACAAACGCTTGACCATTTGGAAGACAACATTCGCCGTGTTATTGCCGATATACGGCCACAAATGTTGGAAAAAGTCATTGAAAATTGGACGTCCAGATTGGACTACATCCGAGCCAGCCGTGGCGGTCATATGCCAGAAATCATATTTAAAATGTAATGCCACAAGATTATCTTTCGAATAAAAAAAATTCATGTCAATCGAATAATCCATCGTTGTTTTATTGCAATTTAAAGTTCTATACCTCTAAAAAAAACACCCTTTACATTGAAGGGAACTAAAATTGAAACAGGAATTTTTGATTCGTTGATTTGTCGAAAAATATGGATTTTTTGAGTTGTTTAAATATATTTTTATAAATTTATTGTGTAGTATCAAAAGCTCTTAAGACGTAGCTTAAGGAACGAAAAGTAGTTTTTAATTTTTTATAATTTTATTTTAATACATTTTCAAAACAATTACAAAAAAAAAACTGTTACACACCCTTTAGCCCAAAAGGATTTTTTTTAAAAATTCGTACAACCTAATTTGACAGACGGGCGCTAAAAACAGTTAATTCGTGTTAAAAAAGACCAAATTATCTGAAAAAATCTCGAAAACTCAAAATTGGTATGATTACAACTCCCACTTTATAAGTGACTGTAAAAATGATATTATTACTCTGGGATTCAACTTTATGAACTATTCTTTTATTTAATGCTAGAAATAGAGCACGCAATATAAAAAACATTGTAAAATCTAGATTAATAACAATAATAAAGAAGAAACATGAAAGAAACAAATTAAAAGTAAAAATTAAAATTGTAGAAAGTCAGTTAATTGCATTTTCATTTTTATTAGAGTCATATTGCGTTGACATTTCCATGCTACTGAAATTTATGTTTATGCCTCAGAGAGAACTAGCACACCTAGAAAATTCATACATTTCAACAAAAAAATTAATGTGTATTATGTTTGTTACACTATGTTTAAATGAACACTCCTATTTAATATTGATAAAACACTGTGACCAGTACTGAAACGTTTTCTTCGATGAATACGAAGGGGATCGCCAAAGTGGTGGATATGGATCTCCAAGGGTCGATATAACATTGTTACGGGGTCTTTTTGGGCTCTGGAGTCGACATAAAAGGTGGGCTTTTGTTGTTCAAGGGCCGGTGAGTTACGGTGGGTAGTGGTTGGCATATTTGCTATTTTTTGAGATTTTTCGATTCCTCTGGGCATCAATTGAAAATTTACGATTCCCGCCAGGGCCGTTCTAAGATATTCGGCGCCGGTGGGTTACTAAAAGTAATGCGCTCCTCTTCGTAAGAAAATACATAACCAGAACCGTAGCAATGATTTTGGCGCCCTTGGCAAATAAAGTAAATTGATTAAACAAAAAACAAAGGTCTTGACTTTCCCAAATCCAAGTGAAGAGCAAAAAAAGGTGCTCAGTTCCCCAAATCCAAGTGATGAGCAAAAAAAGGTCCTCAGTTCCCCAAATCCAAGTGATGAGCAAAAAAAGGTCCTCACCTCTCCAAATTCAAGTGAGGAGCAAAAAAAAGGTCTTCATCTTTGCAATGGTACCCCTGGCAAGTGCCCCAATGCCAGCCCGTTATGTACATAACACCCATAAAAATGCCGCCCCCAAAAGGCTTACACCCCCGGGGCTGTAGCCCATTTAGCCCTGTGGTTAGGGCTACCCTGATTCCCGCCCCTTGGTCATCACTTTTCTGTATTATTATTATTAAAGCACTTTTCAGCAATTATATTATTACAATCTAGTCTTAATAAATTAACAAGCAATATTATTCTTTCCTAAATTACTAATTGTATATTTAAGACTAAGAGGTCATCCATTAATATCTCTCATATTCTATTAAAATAGTTTCACACATAATTCTTCTACACTTACGCAAGCGTGGAATATCAGAAACAAGAAACAGTGTCCAAGCTCTGCTTTTGACACGTTTCTGCTGTTGACACGTCTCTGCTTTTGACACTCATGGTTTGTTCGTTTGTGTTGCACCAGACTTGTCGAGGACAAGAGCAGCTGACGTCACAGTGTAAGATAGCATAGCTGTGGTGTAGTTCAGTGTAGGTTGGGCAACACAAACGAACACACCTTCAGATTGGTGTGATTTTTCCATCTTGGGAAGAGGAAAAAGTCACAAGGACTCAAGTCAGGCGAATTAGGAGGCTGAGGAGCCACAGGAATGTTTTTACTGGCAAAAAACTCGGTCCTGTGAAAGGTTTTTTGGAACCATTTTTGCGCAGATTTTTTCATCCCCATTTCATAGGTCAAAATCTGATGAACGGTAGTGTGTTACCCCGCTCATTCTGACTGTCAACCAACGATCTAAACGCACGAAATCCCGGATTCTGTCGACATTTTCATCGGTTCTTGAAGATGAAAGCCTTCCGCTGCGTGATCTTCAATCAATTCTCTTTCTACTGAAAATGCCTTAAACCACCAAAAAACCTGGGTCCTTGACAAAACACTGTCTCCGTAGGCCTCCTGAAGTTTTGCAAAAGTTTCAGTTGTGTCCAAAACCTGATAGCACACCGTTGCTCGAAATGAATGTCACTCATTTTTAGAACGTACTAGAAAAAACTGTTTCACTAAAAACATGGCTACTGACAACAAAATTACTCTAGCGAATTCAAACTCGTACTGAAGGCGTATCACATGTTCATCTGCCGCCCCTCAAAGTCCCGAGTCCCTAATGTTGTCAGATCAAACGCTATGTTGCCAGTCCGGTTACTTACAGACCAATTCTGTAACTCAGTTACTATGATCATAGGAACTAAATCTGTCACTATGAGCAAGGTCAGTTACTATCATGAATGAAAGTCATTATACTTTTTATAATATTTTATCTTGTAGTAACGTTACTACACAGTAAATTTTTACAAAATTGATCTGTTAATTTATACACCTCGTATTTATTTGTACCTATTCCAATATAATACCCTTATTCTGTACATTCTTATATAGATAAAAAAAACGTAGCAATATGTGCACGTTATAAAATAGGGTCTAAGGAAATAAACACTGCAGTAAACTTAACATATCTTGTTTAGAATAGCTACATAAAGTATATTTTCCTGAAACCCATTATTCGCCTTTATTTAATAACACAAAATTGCTAAAATATAATGACAAATTACATAAAATAAAAAACAAAGTCTTCTTGTACTATAAATCACGTCTGTAAAACTAATTTTCTTTTTTGCACCCCATCAAAAAAACAAACAAAAACATCGTCAATTTCCCTCGTTGAAAATTGTCGCAGGTGGCTATAGATCAATATAGGGCGAGGTCCAGTTCACTCTGACCTACAATCAAATGGTCAACGAACCTTCCAACATACGCACGCACCAAACTGTTCCTGTGTGAATTGAACTTCGGCTACAGGTGGTCACAACTCACATCAATGAATTAATTATTCAATACAAAGGATTCATAAAATTAAACACAAGAACTAAACTGTACAGAATTCAATTTGTTAACAGAAGTTTTAACTTTTAGGAAGTCGTAGGTATAACCTAGAAAACTTTATGCCGTCATTGATCAAATGTTGATCTATCTGTACAATAAAAATAGACCATATTAGTAACTACGTCACAAAATGGGATTCAGTGCTGCCGTCTCGCGGTTGGATTCCTTTTATTTGAATTTAGCATGTTGTTTTTTTGTTAAATTGTATTTTGGAAATATAAATTAAGTTTTCAAAGTAAGAGAGTGCTTCACATCAAAACTACAAGTCAATATTTATTTATTAAAATTCTTATTTTATACATTATAATTTAATGTCATTATTTTTGCAGAACAATATTATTTTGCAGGTTAATTTTGAAAAATTTACGTTAATAATCGTTATTATGGCAAGTAAGTGTGTGTGCCATATCTAAATGGTTTAAAGGAATAATATGTTGTTTTTAATTTTCCATTATTGTTTTTCATTTTCATCTGTCAAAAAACGAAAAAATTTGCAATTAATAATGTAGATGTAATTGTTACAATTCGGAGCAAAACAATACACCAATATGCATTCTAAAACAAAATATTAATGATTACTTAGTGTTAATTAAATAAATACTAAAGATATTCCGATTTTCATATTATTTAAAAACGTAACCTATAAATATATCTTCGAATCCTTATTTATATATTTATAAAATCATTATTCTATAATATATAGTGTCTGGACTGTATATATTAGTATATATTTATCAAAAATACATATTTTTTGCTCCAAAATTGAAAATATTTATAAAATTAAGGTAACAAAAGCAATGTCCTATGTATTTTAAACTTCAAAAGGACTCAGCTCTCAGATGGCAGCACATGTATGTGACGACACACTAATATGGTCTATTGTGGCCAAATGGCTGGACGTAGAGAGTTGAAAGTTGACATGCATATACAGATCTTTGACCGGCATATAGCAAAAATACTGAGATTTCAAAAACTATATACTCTCTCCGTCCGAAAATATAGTATACGTTTACAATTTTAATTAATTAGAATGATTTTATTTATGAAATAGTTACAAATATCTAGTAAAACAAGGATTAATTCAAAAAGTTTTAATTTAACAAAGACGTGGCTGTCTCCATAGCTTGAATGGAACATGATAATGTTGTATGTAATCGTCCCTTACGATGAAGTTTTGCCTTATTAATGTGCGGATTCTTATAGGAATTCCCTCAATTTGCTAACATGATTGCTTCTAGACAAGTTTGCAATGTTAGAAAAACATTATCAAGGATTTGTATGTTTAATGCATTAAATACATTTTGTACGCATTCAATCAGTTCGTCGATTGTATTCAGTGAAGCTGTATGTTGTAAGGTTTGTATAGAATTGAAAGTCAAGATCCAATACATTAAAATCTGGACTATTTGGCGGTTGTGATTTAAGTCGATTTGGAACTTTTTCCTTGCAATTCAACACAATTTTGATCAAAATTTGCCAATTTGCTACAAAAGTAAGTGTAAGTTTCATTTGTTTAAAATACGCGATTTTTTTTTTCTGTGAATGACTCTTAACATATTCAAAACATTTGCGCGCTATTTGTTTATTAGTTGCCTAGCAACCACTTATTTAGAAATAAAAACAGAAAAATAAGCTGTGGCCACCACAGGACCGATCGCCATCACAAAGTACTTGTTTAATTTATGCTGCTTTTATAGCAACTTTTGTTAAATAAATTTTATCGAAATATTTCTCTGTTGTGAAATATTCGCAAAAATCTTAAAACCGACACGAATAAACTATTTCTAGTTACCGATT
Organism: Liopterus haemorrhoidalis; assembly: GCA_963971575.1. Lineage (NCBI taxonomy): Eukaryota > Metazoa > Arthropoda > Insecta > Coleoptera > Dytiscidae > Liopterus > Liopterus haemorrhoidalis. Next base: position 8,065,332 of record OZ020617.1, read on the forward strand.
TTTACCAAAAGTTGACATCAACTCGTGCCATTGATGTCAAAAGCTTAAATATGAAGTTTCATAAAAATCCTTTTAGTCGAATTTGCTCTGCACGTGTACACGGACCGACAGACATCATGCTAAAAATAGTCAAAACGTTATGTAGGGACCTCAATTCGTGGACACCCATCGAAATTTCGAAATGTCAAAATCGGTATGATCGCAATACCTCCCTTATACCGTGCGATCATTATTTTTTGTCAAAAGTTGATCAACTCGTGCCATTGATGTCAAAAGCTTAAATATGAAGTTTCATAAAAATGGTAGTCGGAGCATATGGTCCAGACATCGCAAAATTCGACTACCATTTGTTTCGCTCTCTGCAAAATTCCCTTAACGGAAAAAATTTCGCACCTTTGGACGATATCAAAATTCACCTCAACAGATTTTTCGAGAAAGACGGAACTTTCTGGAGAGATGGCATTATGAAATTGCCTGAGCGTTTATCCAAAGTGATAGAAAATAATGGACAGTACATTTGATAATAAAAGTTTTTTTTAGAATGTACATTTTATTGAATAAAAGGTGAAAAAAAAAAACGAACGGATTTATTATGTAACAACCCAATACTTTCGTTATCCCACATTTTTTAAGTAAGGTATACCATATTTTCGGACGGAGGGAGTATAAAAAATTGATGTGAAGTGTGAATATTCACACATTTCAGGGTTTCGCAGGTATATAATAAGTGAAGACGGCATGCTGAGTGTGTAGGACAAATTTTACTTTGTAGTAATCACGGCAAAATGAACGATATTTTTAAAATAATTTATCGTCTGTTAATCATATAATAAGATAATTATTAAATTTACGCTCTTAAAAATTAAATACAACATTTGTCAAAATATAACTAGAATTTTGACAAAATAATTTCAACATAATAAAAATGCAAAAAAAAAAACAAAAAATAAAATTCGCTCCGTACTCGAACTCGAAACCCTTCGTTTTCCAGCTTACGACACCAATGCTCTAACCCATTAAGCTATCGCACGCCTTGCATGTAAGTGTCTTACATTGGTATAACTTTTGTACTTTGTGAACCAAAAACCACAAAAAATGCGTTATTTTCCGAAAACATAATCTGATCAAAAATTCCTGTTGTACTATTTCGATTCACACCAATATACATTACTTAGATTTTTTTTAGATTTTTAGTTTAAACCATCTGGGCTACAGGGTGTGGGACAAATTTTTTTTTGCACAATTTTGGCAAAAATCGCATCAAAATAATTTATTTTGCAAAAATAAAAATTTGATCGTTAATCCACGTATTAAGGGCTTTCCTTTGATACCCTACTCATAATTTAAAAAAAATATTTTTGTTTTCGATGAGCACATATTTGTTTATATTTTTAGGGGGGTATGTTTTTTAGATGTTTTAGTATTTTTCCTATGTGCGGGTCAAAGAGTTGTATAAGCATGCCAAATTTCAACTCTCTAGGTTTAGCCGTTTGGCTACAATTTTTACCGAACAGACAGACAGACAGACAGACAGACAGACAGACAGACAGACAGACAGACGACAAAATGACGGTATAAGGGTTTTTTGGTCATACCTACAAAACCCTAAAAACTAGTTAAATAAGGGTTTTAGCCGCACTTGTCGATCTCAAAACTCGTCTCTTAGCGACTAGTTTTCTAACCTCGACGTGGAATGAAACTTGTGTGTTAATATACTATTATTAAAGTGACAGTTCTCCGAATTGAGACCTGAATTATACCGTCAATACCTAATAAACAAAACCTAATGTTTCTATTATATATCCAATATCTTGATAACCACAATAAAACAAAATTCAAATGCTATCTAATGTACATTAAACATGAAAGATTCTCCCCCTCTTTATGCGTGAATGCATACATAAGTTTATATGTTAATAAACCCTTGTGTGTGTAAATTTGTGCATGTAAAGTAAAAGCCTACGTGCGTAAGATATTATATCTCGACATACAGATGCGCGTTTACATGCGCATATGTGAATGTTTGTGTATTTTTATACGTGCTGATGTTTATCTGTTTGTCTGTTTGTATGTCTTCGCCGAAGATGGATGTGAAGATTTTTCGAGGAAATAAAATGGAATAAAATATTGTGTTTAAAATTTAAGATAAAAATAGAAAAATTGTTTTTAATATGAAGTTGGGTATCGGTACACAAGTTATCGATAGTCTTACATACACATTTGAAAAAATCAGCTGCGGCCACCACAGGACCAACCACCATCATAAAGTACTTGTATAAAATACATTCTAGCAGCAGAGTAGAAATAACTTGGCCTACTATTTTCTAACAGAGATATTATTTATCATATCCATGGAAACGTTACATATAAGTATGGCAAAATTGAAATTTTTCGTTTTATCAAAAAACGTCTCAAATAAAATTTATTAGTTATTGCATTTATAGCAACTTTTGTTAAATACATTTTTTCGAAATATTTTTCTGTTACCGCCAACAAATATAAGGGAGGTATTGTGATCATACCGATTTTGACATTTCGAGATTTCGATGGAACTCCACGAATTTTCTCCACGTCTGTCGGTCCGTGTACACGTGCAGAGCAAATTCGGTTAAAATGATTTTTATGAAACTTCATATTTAAGCTTTTGACATCAATGGCACGAGCTGATCTTTTGGTAAAAATCGGTTAACTAGAAATGGGAGTTTACTCGTGTCGGTTTTAAGATTTTTTCGAATATTTCACAACACAGAGATAAATTAAACAAGTACTTTGTGATAGTGGTCAGCTGAAAATCAACTGTGGCAAGATTCAAGCAAAAACGGCGGGATACATTTTCACGTAATTTAGTATGATTATAGAGTAGAATCAGGATTTGAGCATAGGCTATAAGGCATATTAAAAATTTTATTCTAGGAGGGTGTTTCGAGGTCAAAACTGTTTATTAACAAACTTAAAATATCTCCCTTAATATTGACTTAACAGAAAAATTTATGTAATTAAAATTGTTTATAATAAGAAAACAAATATTTTTTGTTGAATGTATTTTTTCAGTTAGATGAATATTTGGGGAGTTACGAGGGACACCCTAAAACTAAAATCTACATATATCTCCCTTATTAACAGCAAAGTCATATATGATAAAAATAGTTTATAATAAGAAAACAAATCTTTTATTTTCATGCAACCTTTCATTTTGATGCATATTTCGGGAGTTACGAGAGAATACCTTAATGTTAAACTTTTGAAATATCTCCCTTATTATTGACGTAACAGCAAAAACGTATATGACAAAAATTGTTAAAATAATAATGTTTAAAATAAGAAAATAAATCTTTTTTTGTTGTACATACTTTTTCGATTGGATGAATATTTAATACTAAAATCTTGAAATATCTCACTATTATTTACTTTATATTAAAAATGTGTATGTAGAAACTTTTTTTTTTCTCTTCGAAGCAGTTTTTAATAAGATAAGAGATATATTTGGCGAGCTACGGGGAACGGAGAGAGCTACCTATAAACGTAAAGTATCTCACTTATTGACTTCTTAACATTGAACATACATACAAAAGAGTGGTTTAGAGTAAAGAAACGATTATTTTCTGTTCTATTTGAAATTGAAACATCCCACTTATCATTTAATGCTTGGTTTATATACGGAACAAGAATAAGGAATAGGAAATAAGAATAGTACACAAGAATAAAAAATATTAAACCGTTTATATAGGACATAACATTTCGTCGCTGCGCCTGCGTACTTGCGTTGGCCTGTGTTTAACGTTTGTCACTTGACAGGTTCTGATTCATAAAACCTTTTAAAAAAATTCGTTTATTACCGTTAAAAACATTTTATTGTTGTTTACAACCCTCTGATCACAACTGAAAAACATCTGTTGACCAAACTTTATTACGGCAGACATTTTGATTGCTGTGCGCAGGCTTATCGTGTCTTATTCTTGAAATAAGAATAAAATATTGAATGTTACCAACTATTCTTATGTTTAAGTTAAATTTCATTCCTACATAAACCGATATACGGCGCAGCCATGTTTTAACAACTTGTGTACTATTCTTATTTCCTATTCCTTATTCTTGTTCCGTATATAAACCAACCATAAGTTTCTGCAAAAATGTACATTACAGAAACCGTACGAAGTACGGGTACTCCAGATAGTTTTAAATATTAAAAAAAAAAAATGGTTTGCGGCGTTAAGTTATATTATTTGAAATCTTTTATAAACCATATATGAGCACCCTTTTGTACCCTTTGTACCCTCTTTCATCCGTGAAATCGTTGTTTGCGGATCACTGTTTTAATAAATCTGGATTCACCCAACGCCAAGAAGACTGATCACTTGATTCAATTAAGTAATTATTCAATTTCACAAGCTTCTTTCCTTTATTCTATTCTCAAGTTCAACAACCTTTGTACGAGGGTACTTTTACAGCTTTTTCTTTAGAACATGTACAGTCAAGCTTTACCTTTCTTATAGGTTGTAAAATTACATATCTTGGAAAGATCACTAGTGAAATTGTAGTTTTGGTGATTTCATTCCAGATATGACCGCTAGGGCGCCGTCCATATCTGCCGTACGTAATAAAAACATCCATTTATGACATCAAATTCTGTATTTATGATCCAGGACATATTGAACAATGTGTGGAATATGAAATATTGATAGTTTTGTGAGACATGTTCTACAGTACTTTATACCAGTGTTCTTCAACCTTTTAGCACCCGCGGACGGTGAAAATAGGATAAATATTTCGCGGACCGACTAAAAGCTAGGATACAAATAAAAACCAATAGAGATAATATTTTATTAATATATAGGTATATGTTATACAGTTATACAATTACAATTTTTTAGTGCGACATCTGCTGCTGCTTCTTTGTTAGAAAATTTGATATAAGTGGCTGCAGAGTTCTTTCGAAGAGATTTCTCTGTTTGGTTTTTATTATTGACATGGCTGAAAAAGTCTTTTCGCACAAATAGGAAGTGGAAAAAATTGATGTGAAGTGTGAATTTTCACACATTTCAGGGTTTCGCAGGTATTTATTAACTGTGTGATGATTATTTGGGATGCCAAAACAAATTTTATGTCAAAATATTTTTTTATGAATTTTAATTCGAATGCCTAATACCATGATTTAAGTTTCTAAATATGTGCAGTATTTTTTTTTATATAGCAAGGTTCATTAAGATTTTGAAAATTGCGCCTATGGCTTCCATTGGTTGCTTAAATCATAAGCCTCGCCCTCTGATACCTTCAAATATAGAATTAAATTAAAATTTCAACACTTCCCACTGGTTATTAAATTTACGCTTTTAAAAATTAAATGCAACATTTACCAAAATATAACTAGAATTTTGACAAAATAATTTAAACAAAATAAAAATGCAAAAAAAAAACTGAAAAAATAAAAATTGACGGGATTCGAACACAGTTTCTTACAGTAGTTTCAGCTCACTAAGCGAGAACGCTACCACTGTGCTATACAAGATCACTCGTTTACTATGTTAAATAGCGGATTAAATATATTACATATTTTACTTAAAAACACAAAAAATGCGTTATTTTCCGAAAACATAATCTGATCAAAAATTCCTGTTGTACTATTCCGGTTCACACCAATGTACATTACTGAGAATTTTTTCAGATTTTTAGTTTAAACCATCTGGGCTACAGGGTGTGGGACAAATTTTTTTTTGCACAATTTTGGCAAAAATCGCCTCAAAATAATTTATTTTGCAAAAATAAAATTTTGATCGTTAATCCACGTACCAAGGTCTTTCATTTGATACCCTACACAGAATTGTAAAAAAATATATTTTTTTTCGAAGAGCATATATTTGTTTATATTTTTAGGGGGATATGTTTTTTAGATGTTTTAGTATTTTTCCTATGTGCGGGTCAAAGAGTTGTATAAGCATGCCAAATTTCAACTCTCTAGGTTTAGCCGTTTGGCTACAATTTTTACTGAACAGACAGACAGACAGACAGACGACAAAATGACGGTATAAGGGTTTTTTGGTCATACCTACAAAACCCTAAAAATGACCAATAATTTAAGCAGACGAGCGGACACTACACTGACATTCTGCAGTCGCGCACTTCATTCTTCGAACAAGCATTTGACGCGGTGCATTGTGTTAAGGTAGCCATACACGGTGCGGATTACCTCAAGGTTTGGCCTGAACAGTCCAAGCCTTGAGGAAATCCTCACCGTGTATGGTGGCGTCCTTTTCCTTGCACCGGGCACCTTGCACCGGGCACCTTGCACCGGGCAAGGCCTTTTCCTTGAGGCCAATCCTCTCCGTGTGTGGGCGAGGGTTCGGTATAGGAATTCCTTGAGGATTTTTCCTTGAGGAAATCTTCACCGTGTATGGCTACCTTTAAGCCGTACGCAATCGACGGCATTTATTGGAGACCAGCGCCTTAGAAAAGTCTCAAATGCACGACAAAATCTGGAAACACGATCTAAAGAAGTATGAAAAATAACCACGAGAGACGTTATATTGGGGCTAGTAAATATTAAATAAATCATGGTTCTGACAAAAGTTAGCTTCTGCGTCGACTAAAAAAATGTGCTATATACTCGTGCACAGAAGTGTCCATCTACATAATTCGATCGAAATCTTTCGCGGACTGGCATGAATTTTCTGCGGACCGGCACCGAACAGACAGACAGATGACAAAATGACGGTATAAGGGTTTTTTGGTTATACCTACAAAACCCTAAAAATGCTCTTCGATAAAAGATTTGTTTTCTTATTCTTAACAATATTTGTAATATAAGTTTTTGCTGTTAAGTAAATAATAAGAGACTAATTTAAATTTTTATTTTTGGGGTTAAATATTGACAGCTAAAATTGTATATTAAATATATAAAAATTTGCTTAAAAGAGGTGATATTTTAAAAACATGCCTATTTTTTTCGTTCTAATATAGCCATTATAGAGTAATTATGCCATTTTTACCGACCGCCAACATATATAAGGGAGGTATTGTGATCATATCGATTTTGACGTTTCGAGATTTCGATGGATCTCCACGAATTGAGGTCCCTACATAACGTTTTGACTATTTTTAGAATGATGTCTGTCGGTCTGTCTGTCCGTCCGTCCGTCCGTCTGTCTGTCTGTCTGTCTGTCCGTCTGTCCGTCTCTCTGTGTACACGTGCAGAGCAAATTCGGCCGAAAGGATTTTTATGAAACTTCATATTTAAGCTTCTGCCATCAATGGCACAAGTTGATCAACTTTTGGTAAAAATCGGTTGACTAAAAATGGGAGTTTACTCGTGTCGATTTTAAGATTTTTGCGAATATTTCACAGCAGAAAAATATTTCGAAAAAAATTATTGAACAAAAGTTGCTATAAAAGCAATAATTAAACTTAACTAACTTAATTTTTTCTAAACAAAACAAGGTGTGAGAATTCCAAAAATTCAAACGTCAAATCTCTCTTACCTTTTTTGAGATATGAATTTTTAAAATTACAAAAAAATCCAAATTTTCAATAGTTTTAGGTCATTACGGACCAAACATTAATTTTTTCTAGACAAAACAAGGTGTAAGAATTCCAAAAATTCAAACCTCAAGTCTCTACCTCTTATCATTTTTGAGATATGAATTTTTGAAATTTACAAAATAAAATCAAAATTTTACCAATTAGTTTCAGGTCATTACGGACCAAATATTGCAGAAAAAACATCGTAAAACTAAATTTTTTAAAGATTTAAACCTTAGGTTTCTATTTCTTACCATTTTTGAGATATAGTTTTTGATTTAATATCCAAATTTCCAAAAATAACTACACTTTCACGAGACCCAATATATTCAATGTTAAAATACGTACAAAAAATAACTTAGAATTTAAAAGAAAGACATTTTAATGTTATCTCGATGTTTTGTTAACCACAAATGAATTAGTATGGGATTAAAAAAATAATTAATCCTCTTAAATAAGTTGATAAGGAAATTTTATTTTTATATCATTAGCAGGAATTACGTAAACATTTATGCGACGATACCTGTTTATCTGAAAAAATATATAGACTGTGGATTTTCATAGTTTACAGGATTTCGTAGGCAGGGCTGATATTAAAAATATTTGAGAAGATAACATTCAAAATATGATTTATCACAGTAATACAGTTTTGAAATTATTGTAGAAAACATTACAAATCAATTTGCAACAAGTTTGGAACCTAATTTTACGACCTACTTATTTTTAAAGTCCCAAACAATTAATTCAAATATGTTATTAAAATTTTAAAGCGCTAAATTACGTAAAATTTAGATTTGACAAAAATCACGTTTTTCATGAACTAACTGGACAAATAATGGCTTAAATTGACAAAATAAGGATTAAATTTGATTTGAATGTTTATTATAATATTTATATGTATGTTTATGTTTGTTAATATGGATCTTACTAGCATTAGCTAAATAAATAAACTATTATTATTATTATTATTATTAACAAACATAGGTTTACATTATTTTATTTATTCTTTTTTTAATATTATTATGTAGTTATCATTTTTTTAAATATGGAAATGCCAACTTTAATTTTCCAAACAATCATATCTCAAAAACGGTAAGAGATAGAGACCTGCGGTTTGAATTTTTGAAATCCTCAGACTTTAAATAGTTTAGAAAAAAATTGAAGATTTAGTGGCTAGCACACAACTTTATTAATAGGCCATCAAATAAAATTGTCGAAAAGTACCAAAAATTGGAAATTAAAAAATTGATGTGAAGTGTGAATTTTCACAACATTTCAGGGTTTCACAGGTATTGTAAGTGAATGATGATTATTTAGGATGCCAAAATAAATTTTATGTTAAAATATTTTTTTGTTAATTTAATTCGAATGGCTAATACCATTATTTAGGTTTCTAAATATGTGCAGTATTTTTTTTTTTATATATATATAGCAAGTTTCATTAAGATTTTGAAAATTGCATAACCCCAGCCTGTCTCAATTTTTTCATACTTACATGTAACGTTTCCATGGTCATGATAAATAATATCTCTGTTAGAAAATATTAGGCCAAGTTATTTCTACTCTGCTGCTAGAATGTATTTTATACAAGTACTTTATGATGGCGATCGGTCCTGTGGTGGCCACAGCTGATTTTTTTAAATTTACTAACTCACTTTAGTGCTTAATGGTCCATGCGACATTGAAAAATAATTCTAATCAGAAATTTGAATCGATATTTTGCATTTTACGTCTCATAATTTGCCTTTATTTGTGTTCTGCCCGTTATCTTATCTGATCAGTCATCTGCTAGATACGAATTTTTGTCTTGATTGTAAGTGGGCGGAATATTTTTTGAAGGTTAAATTAGTTATGTATCTAAATTTAGAAACATCATTTTAACACTTATTATAGTTCCTTTTAAAAAAATTAACACATTCTGTATTTTATATTTTGTATTGTCAAAAGTATTGTTAATTAAAAAAAAAAAAAAAAAATCGACCAAATGAAGCTACTAGTCGGTCACATACTACATGAACCTATACATCTGGCCCAAAGAAAACGTGTGGGCTACAAAAATAAAAACTATCGTGGTAAATGATACCATTAAGTACTCCTATAAAGCAATGACTCAAAAAATGAAAAAGGGAATCTTCTGCTTCTTTATTTAAGAAAAATAAAATGTTATTTATATAAAATGAATGTATAGTTTTGTTTACTTGATCAAAAATTTCGTGGGAGTTTATTTAATGTTGTATAAAATGTATTTTTCCAGTTACAGTTCTTCGAAATTTAAAAATAAGAATGACAATTTGCATCGAAATATCTTTTCTTGTGCACAGTCAAGACTTGAAGCCTCATTCACTCATTTTCCTCCTTTTCTGTTCTAGTTTCTTGTATAAAAATACTGACAAGATCTTCAGTCAACTGAACTCTCCATTGCTTGCTAACTATTTATACTAACCACTGATGTTCAATCTTTCTTTCCAAAGTTTCTTTACCATTCATTCCATAATAATGTCAGATTAGTGGACTTTTGGTTTCACTAACACAAATCCTCAATTCTGCACTGTTAAGTGCCGGGTCCAGCTATCAATACCCGTCAGCTTTGTAAGGGAGGTAATTTTGGTTTGTTTCAGAAATTTATTTATAGAAAGGGCACGAAGATAAGTGCAGGCATTTTTATTATAATAACTTGTAACCCTAATAGTATGAACTGAACAAAAAAAGGAAATAGTAAATTCTGTATTAGTTTACAAAATTGTCAACTATTTATCAGACGTATTCGGACTATATCTAAATAAGAATTAATCTCTGTCTTGAAAATATAAATTTGTTATTTTTCTAATGCGAGTTTTCTGTAGTCCGTTCAAAGGTGAGAATGCAGTATTGCTCTTATGGCAAATGGGAGCGGTGTTGCCAAATGTTGTAAAAGTGTCAAATGTGTCAATTAAAATAATATGAAAAACTCGTATGATTTACAAAATCATCTCTTATAAAACTCAAAATAACACTCAACAAAAACAAATGACCATTTGTAGAATACTGCGTCTTCACATATCAGCGCGTTTTAGAGCTAGCAGCGTCGACAAGCAAGAAAAAGATAGTGTCATTGTGTAAACCCATTAGAGAATATGAAAAAAAACTACTCCATATGTCCTGTACTGCATACTCACCTTTGAACGGACTATATCTAAATTATTACCGATAAATTGTCATATATTTAAGTGCTGAGATATACCAGATGGCTCAGGGTGTGATGTCATTTTGTGATAGGAACAAATTTTAAAACTAAGGGGACAGTTTAATTTAAACTGTCATGAGTTTAAGACAACTTTAATGGCAGTGCGAAATTAGGCACCATGGGTTTAAAGTCATATTTAGAGTCTTCGGACGAGTCAAGTTAAAATAAAAAAGTAATTACGCATTTACGTATTGTAGTGTACAGCTGTATACGTAAAGTATAGTATATGTAAAGACATGGAGAGTCAATATTCCAAAACTTATAAAAAACAATTGGTTTTCGAAGAATGTAGTGAGAAAACCGATGTCCACTGAATAATTAATGTTTATTGTTATGTATTAGAGAGACTCTTATATGTTTCAGTGTTTGTGGATGTGTGTCTCTTTGGATTAGATGTTATATAATTAAATTGTAAGTCATAGTGTGATAATAATGTAAATATTAAACACTTAATAGTTAATTAAAGTAGGTTAGTTTAAAATGAGGACATTAATTCAACACCTCTTAACCTTCCTTAAGAATGATTGCAACCAATCAGCAAACAGGAGAATTCTTGTCTGAAACCGCTCGCGGATTACGTACTCACTATATTGGAAACCTCGAGTTTTAGGTATGTGCAACGTAAGTACAATTGAAGTTTGAATATTATATTCAAAATCAGCCAGCCATAATTTTCTAACAGCTACATTATAATTTTTTCGCAAAAATGCCAATGACTTATGAATGTTCTACCTTCCTTCCCAGGTTTTCTTAACCATATCGTCCTCTTTCATCCTCACCACATATCCTGTTCGTAATCGTATCTGCCTCTTCCGTGCTACACTTCGTATAATGCTTGGATATTTCCATTTTTACGGAGTTGATAAATTGGTTACTATAACCAACCTTTCATCTGTCATATTAAATTGTTAAGTTGGCAGTGAGAAGTAACAAAAAAAAACAGGTACTGAATGGTTTTTTCTACCGGTAATACTTAAAAAAAAAAGTTGTAGAAGTTTAAATATCGTCAGAACATTGATAGTATAGTGAAAAATAATATAAAGTGTAAAGAAAAACTGTTTGAAAAGAAATCAAAAACGATAAATTTATTTATAATTATATAAATAAATATGTACGTATTTTCAGATTACAAAAATATTTGTAAAGTGCGAAGCAATGTTCTTCATAAAATTTAACAAAAACAAGCATGTGCTATTTGAAGCCTTCGCAAAAACTCTGAAAAAAACACCAAAAATAGTTTTTAGATTAGGTTAGAATAATAAACTTTTATTAGATTGACGGTATACCGAATTGTAAACTATTAAAATGTTTTTACCATAAAAATTAAATTTAAAAAATATTCGTTGTATAGTACTCGGCCATGAGTAAATAGAGTAGTGAACAAAGATCGAAGATCAACCCTCGGCGTCATTTTGTGTTCAGTCGGCTTCAGACTAAGCAGAGAACTCGCTACGCTTAGTATTTTTAGGGTTTTGTAGATATGACCACCAAAAAACCGTTGTAACGTCACTCATGTGTCGGTATGCCTGTCTGTCTGCCTGTACGGTAGAAATTGTAGCCAAACGGCTGACCATAGAAATTTGGCATACTTGTACAACTTTTTGACCCACATATAGGAAAACTATAGAGAGTTAAAAAAATACAGCGCGGGATAAATATAAACAAATATGTATTTAATAAAAAAAATGTTTTTTTAATTTTGAGTGGCATACCAAATGAAACCTTAATGCGTGGATCAACAAACAAATTTTTATTTTTAATAATCAATTTCTTTTTATCTTCTCCAATTTAAAGGATTTCTTTTATGGGCGCCCAAAATTATATTTTTCGTCACATGATCAAGATGCGAGTACCGAAAAAAAAATTTGAAGTGAAGTGTGAATTTTCACACATTTCAGGGTTTTGCAGGTATTTAATAGGTGTAAGAAGCCATCATAATACTGGATGTCTAGGTATATTTATCACATCAAAATCAACAGTTTTTTTGATAATCAATTTTATTCGTTATTTGAGAACTAAGAGCTTCCATTTAGTTTTTTTAAACAAAATTTAAATAATCTGCCAAATAACCCAGCGTTTTTTTCTGGATTTGCTTCGTATTCAAGTCTTCATTAGAGTAATAAGAAATATTTTACAGTGTAGAGTGTAGTGTGGTGTGGTGTGAGTAACTCTTTTTGGCTAAATTCGTGTTAAAAAGTTAAAAATTGTGTAATTTAAAAAGTTTTTTTATTGATGTATTTGAATCCAAAGTTTTGCAAATTTCTCTGTAAGCAATGATTTTTTTTGCTCCAGAATACGTGTCTAACAATAATAATAATAATAAGAATAGCCGGTTACCAATTGATGCCAATTAATCAGCAAAATGGATGATAATCTTCCGATTAATCGGTGCAATCCTATTAATTACCCTACATTCCCAAAAACTTGTCGCCCCAAAAAACTGGCTCCCGGGTGTGGTGCAATTCTTTCACCCCCAGATGGTGGCAACCCTAGTAACAACTTACCAATAACTATGACATTCAACAATCTACTTCGGATTCGTATCGGATTCGGGTGTTTTATCTTACCTAAAAAAGAAGAACAGTATTAGAAATAAAATTATCATGTATTAAAATAAATAACAAAAAAGATACTCATTAATCTACAAATTATAATATTTATTTATCATGTTTATAAATAAATAACGATACGATAACAATTTCCTTTTATATTTATTACGTTATTTAGTTGTACAGTTCATCACGGTCTAAAATTAGTACAGTCGATGTCAGAGAAATTCTGCTGAACACGAAGGCAACCACGGCCACAATGATGTCATCGATGAGCATGCTATGTCGTAACAGTTCATAGAGAAAGGTCTAGTGTGCCTTGATCATTATTTAAATATTCAATTATGTATGCTATTTTTACCTTGTAAATTGAGTTAAATTAACACTGCTTTTAGCTATTTATGGTTGTAAAAAAAGGATAGTAATCCTACTTCTAAACCTAGTTTAGTTTTTGCGTTGTAAATTTTGCTTTTGTTTGTTGATATGGAATACAACTAGGGGCCCCCCTTAAAACAGCTGTGTCCCCCAGAATATGACAGTTTAAAATTTTAGAAAACTAAATACCTGATTCTTGTACCAGACTGAGAAAACTAAGGACAGCCAGATTGTGCACTGGGCATCTGTAATATTTTTATAAAAATTATAAAAAGAGGGTATTGAGGGTTTTCTAGTCAGTTTGGGGTTGAATCATCATTTTTATTCGTTATTTGAGTAAGAGGTTTCATTTAATTTTTTTATATTAAATATAAATAATTCACTAAAATTTCGTCACAATAAAATTTTAATTAAAAGATCCCAGCTATTTTTTCTGCATTAGCTTCGTATGTAAGTTTTCATTAAATTAATAAAAAAATATTTTGGGAACCGGAAAAAATCCATTATTTCAGAGAAAAAATGTTTTTTTTTTTCAGAAAATTTTACAATGTATAATTTCAAAATGTAATTTTCATAATTATTTAGTACGGTTTCTCAACGTTGTACTAATTTTTCGATACCCTCTCTATAAAAACTTTTCTAGTTTTAACTTAAAATAACTGATCAGGTGATTTTCTACCATGAGTTCAAAAATAAATTATATAAGGGTTGGCTCTGGAAAAATTAAATAATGTCTACTGCAAGCTTTGTATAACAATATAAACTTATGACAACAACTGTGATGACAGTTAATTAACTCTAAAGCTTGCTGTTGACATTACTTTTATTTTCCATAGTCAATCCTTATATAATTTCTTTTAGAACTCATAGTACATCGGTGATATTTCGATTTTTTTTTTATCTCTTAGTGTATGATCCATAGATCTAAATAGGTGAAAATCGGATAGTGCGAGATCGGGTGTATACGGTAGATGTGGAATAATTTCCCAATTTAAATCCTGAATTTTCTCGCGGTTATTTTTGCTGAGTGAGGACATGCATTGTCATGATGAAATATTATTCCTTTTCGGTTAAATAAATTTGGAAGTTTTTCCTTTAGTATATAATTTATTTTCAACAATTAGAAACTAAATCAGAAAATAAAGAAAAAAGCGTCTTATTTATTGCACTATTTATTACATTTATTTATTGCACTTATTCTGCCTGGCCTAATAATACCCGCTGTGTACTTATTACAGGAGAACGGATATTGTTAGATCAAGTACCTGGATACCGAACTGTCTCAACAGCAGCAACGCAGGTGATAAATCTCACACTTCCGCTTCACCTCCTAGTAGAAGAGAGGCGGGTGATGTTCGAAGAAGGGGGTGGAAGTGTGACTAGAAAGGAAGTAAGAAGAAACGCCATGACGAAATGGCAATCCGAGTGGCAAAATTCTACAACTGGCTAGCGGACACGAACACTCATCCCAGATATTAGGACATGGAGTGCCTGTAAGCATTAGCGTCTAGGATTCTTTGTCACGCAAGCTTACTGGACATGGTTCGTTTAGATCGTACACTAAAAAAATCAAAAAGGAAAATCAAGATACCTGCGTGTACTGTGGTGATACAGATACACCCGAGCACACAATCTTCATCTGTGGCAGGTAGCATAGGGAACGGGAAGCAGTAAGTCTGGAGATCGGCGAAGACATAACCCCAAGAAACCTTGTTCCCAAGATGGTTCAGAACAAGGAGACATGGGAGTACATATGGGGCATGTTGCATCATAACACCATGCAGAAGAAGGAAGTGGAGGAGCGCATCCGCCAGGCATCGGAGAAAACATAAAGACGTAAGGATAATTACTTAGCCTGCAGTCAAGACGCAATGTCTTCTAACAGTTCCTTGACTGCAAACTAAAAGCACAAGCAGGTGGTTTTAGTCGGTAGGCAAAATGGAGAATCCTACACTAGCGTTTCTCAACCTTTTTTCATGGCGACCCGGCAAGCGACCTAGAAAAAATTCGCGGACCGGCAAGTTTAGGAAGTAATGTGTATCGCAAAAGTTTTATATTTTTTTTGTACTGATTACGAACACAAAAAAAACAACAAATAAAAAATCAAATATAATAAGTGAAAAAAGAAACAAATTATTGCTTAATCAGTTAACAGATTAAGGACCAAGATTTTCATCTCAAAATTAAGTGGATTATAACTTATAAAATTTTTAGTGAATAAATTTATTGCGAGGTGGACATCTTGGCCCTGTGACCAAAAAAGTCTCCGGCAAAAAAACCTCGCGGACCGGCCGTTGGGAAACACTGTCCTACACTATCGGAAAGGAATTTTCTCCTGCACCGGTATCTATAAAATTCCCCTGAATAAAAAAAAAGGTGAAGTACCTGGGAGGCATAATATTTTTGGCAAATCATAAAGAATCAAAATCTAATTATCAAAATTTTACCGCTATATCGATACTGTGTGAACTTGATAACTAGAAAATAATATTGTTGCTATTCGCTCTGGATTATAATATATGCACATATTTGTTCTATTACTGAATTATACAAAAGTATTATATCACTATTTACATTTGAACCTGTTTAGCAAGAATGACATCATAAAATAGTCCATAGACTATAATTTTAATTATCGGCGGTTTTTATGTTTAATAAACATTCTCTTCTTCCATGATACAAATTTAGATGGTCTAGTTTAAAGTTTTATCATTCGTCGTATCAAAAAATATTTGAAAGGCGTTTATTTTAGGATCATTTGTTACCCACGGCTTCCGACATAATTCTTCTAATTGTTTGCATCATATAGCATCACCGAACTAATTCGCAATGAGTCACCAACCGCCATGACCCATTTTATAATGTTTGGAATGTACTTAAGATAATTAACCTTTAAACCTGTCGAATTTTAACCCTTAACAAGTGTAGTCAAACTAATTGAAATCTTTGCCAAGATATTGTAAAATCTTGGATAGGCCGATTAAGGTAGCTTGGTCACAGAATTAGAAGAAACCAATTCATTGAAGCCAATAATTAGCTAAAATTGTTAAAATTTAAGTTAAAATGTGTGTACATTTCAATTGTTTGCTTCAAATATTAAGTTTTCCTATTAATAGGTCCTTGCAAAACCTAAGAATGCGCTAGTAGTATTGAAACAAGTTTGTTTCTGAACAGTACCATCTATCAATAGACTGCTGTTAAATTTTCAGCCATATCCATCGCGTGGTTTCATTTTTACAATAGATTGAAGAAAACAATTTTTGTAAATTGGAACAATGGGAAAAAATGAGTTTCGTGCAGTAAACACTTTCATTTGAAAGGCAAAACACTAACATAAATCAAAGCCGAGTTGGATGAAGTTCATGGCACATCTGCATCAGCGTTTAAAACTGTTTACAATTGGATGAATGAGTTTAAACGTGGTCGGACATCCACAAGTGATGAACATCGTTTGCGACGTCAACTTGAGGTGACTACGTCAGAAATGATTGACAAAATCCATGATATGGTCTTGAGTGATCGACGAGTCAAAGTGTGCGAACTAGTTGAGAAAATAGGCATATCACATGGCTCAGTGGTTTAAATTTTTCACGAAAAATTGGGTATGAAAAAGATATCGGCAAGATAAGTGCCGCGTTTGTAAACGCAATCGTGTGGTTGATGGCGAAAATGTATGAATTACGCTTCGAATAGTTGCTACATCTACCGTATTCACCAGATTTGGCTCCCAGCGACTTTTTCATGTTTCCAAACATAAAGAAATGGCTCGCGGGAAAAAGATTCATGTCGAACGAGGAGGTCATCACCGAAAACATACCTATTTTAACCACTTCCGGAATCTTACTTTTTGGATAAATTGAAAAAGTTAAACGCTTGGCGAGTGTATCGAGCTAAAAGGAGTCTATGTTGAGAAATAAAAATGAATCAACCCAAAATAATGTGTTTTTCTATTGTTTTGTAAGGACATTGACCTACCCTAGTATAAGTATTGCAAGAACAATATTTTGATTATACATTTAGATGAAATATGTTCATTTTCGCACGTAGTCAGAGTCCAGGATGTTCTAAGATCATATAACTTGACCTCCACGCAAATGTCATTCTTATGTTCAGTCCACGATCAAAATTGTCGTTTTCTTGTGCATCAACTCTAGTATTTCTAGCCGACCACCAATGAAACGCACCATTGTACCTTCAAGATGCCCACGAGGTAAAAAACATACGAACTTCAATGTGTTGGGTAATAGTGCACCTTCATTTAAAACAAAAAATGGGTTGCAGAATTTAAACATGGCCGTTCAAGCTGAGAAGATGACTTGTGTAGAGAACGCCCTAAAATTTCTGCTCCACCAACGATCATTAATAAAGTAAACGATATTGCTAAACCTGTAGGCGTCTCATATGAAAGAAAATTTCAAATACTAACCGAAGAATTAGGTATGAGAAAGCTATAGGCAAGATGGTTGTCGCATTTGCTAACAGATGATCACATTTGCAATTGAATGCAAATTTCTCAAGACTAATTGAAACGTTTAACAAAACATCAATCAAAATAATGGCAACATTGTTATTCACACCACCTAAGAATGAAAAGTCAATTTTGTCTGCAAGGATATGACTTCTATTTTCTGAGATATATACAGTTCGTATGGGATACATTAAAAATTAAACAAAAAAGTTTCACATAATTGAAAGACTACAAAGCGATGCACAAACCGTTGACCCACTGAAGAACATCACGTGTTAAATTGTGTATGTCTTCTGGGTTCCCGTGAAAGCTGTAGATAAGGCAAGAAGATACATTATGCTCCATAGTTTGGGATTGGGTGGTGTTTCAAATATATATCTGAAACATTTCAAAGTCTCAGTAATGAGAAGCTAAAAGCTGGCATTTTTGACGGACCACAAATTAGAAAATTGGTGAATGATCCACATTTCACTGTACATATGGATGATATGGAGAAGAATGCATGGCAGTCTTTCATGGCGCTCATCAAAAATTTTCTTGGGAATAAAAAAGCCGAAAACTATGTGGAGGTCGTTGAAAATTTTGATTGAAAATTATTATCATCGGGGTGCAACATGAGCGTGAAACTTCATTTTTTATACATATTATTTGTCATCTTGACAAATTTCCTATCAATCTTGGAGATGTTAGTGATGAACAGGGTGAATGTTTCCATCAGGATTTAAAAGAAATTGAGATACGTTACAAGGAAGGTGGAATACTCACATGATGGCTGACTACTGTTGGAGTATTACAAGAGACTTGTCGGGAATGGTGCACTCCAGAAGATCTTACGAACGACCATTTAATCCTTAAATTATTTTGTATTTTTATTTAAACACTCCAATGCATTAAAATGTAATTAAAACTGTTCTCATTTTCTTTCTTTCACTATAAATAAAATATTTTCTAATTATTTAGTCCTTATTGTTCGCCAAATTTGTACCAATTACAGTATCGACGTCTAAAATTAAACGATAGAAGCATTATTTGGCCGAAAATATGCATTTGTTGTAGAGCAAAAATCTGATGTGATACGCAAAAACTGATGTGATATTTGAGTTCAGCAGCACCAAATTAGTAAGAAACAAGTCTTAGATGTAAGTCAGCAAAAATTGTGTTGACCAGTGTTATCTAAATTTAATGATTGTTGCGATACTTTTGGCAGTTGGTAGTAAATATTAGTACGTTATACCAATACACCTTTGAATAGTGTAGTATTAACCAGGATATTACTGACCTAATAATATTAAATTACTAAATCTTCGAATTAAATCCATGAGAAAAATGTTACGTGCTAAATATTACTTAACCTTAAATTCCATGCATAAAGATTTTAAACATCTTACTAATCTGAAATTAACAAACATTAACAAATTTTTCATTATCATTGTTACATCATTTTATAAATAAATGTTTTACTGTAACTATTGTTGTAACACACCATGACTGCAACTGTGTTTTTTAAAGGAAGTCTTGGTCATGGTTTAGCGGTTTTTCAAACGCATGGTATAAAATAGGGCGCTGGAATTTATGCTGGAACTCCATATAAAGAAAATGATTGTATTATTTGATTATAAATATTAAACCAAATGCAGTGTTGTAATGCATCTAGATACAGCAACTAGATACTTTTTCCAGTATCTAGATACAAATTAGATACTTTTTACTTGCCCGATCTTAATATATAAGGGGCAAGTATTGTAATCGCGAAAATTTTCGATTCCGAGATTTTGGCTGATGACTACGTTTCATGGTCCAGGGAATCCAAAAAACCTATTTTCGAAGTGCCGTCCGTATGTGTGTGTGTGTGTGTCTCAACTCAAGAACGGTTTAACTTAGAGTTCGTTCTGGTACTAAAAAATTTTCCTATTAATTGGGAAGAACCCTATTGTTTTTTATGAAAATCCGAAACCGGAAACGGAAGTTATTAAACTTAAAAATTATAAAAAATTCATAACTAGTAAACCAAGTTTTGAACAAAAATTTGTATAAAACATAATTTAATATATTTTCGAAGATCTTTTTAGGGTTTTGTAGGTATGACCAAAAAACCCTTATACCGTCATTTTGTCGTCTGTCTGTCTGTCTGTCTGTTCGGTAAAAATTGTAGCCAAACGGTTAAACCTAGAGAGTTGAAAATTGGCATGCTTGTACAACTTTTTGACCCGCACATAGGAAAAATACTAAAACATCTAAAAAACATATCCCCCTAAAAATATAAACAAATATGTGCGCATCGAAAAAAAAAAATATTTTTTTAAAATTCTGTGTAGGGTATCAAATGAAAGCCCTTGGTACGTGGATTAACGATCAAAATTTTATTTTTGCAAAATAAATTATTTTGAGGCGATTTTTGCCAAAATTGTGCAAAAAAATTTTTGTCCCACACCCTGTAGCCCAGATGGTTTAAACTAAAAATGTGAAAAAATTCTAAGTAATGTATATTGGTGTGAACCGGAATAGTACAACAGGAATTTTTGATCAGATTATGTTTTCGGAAAATAACGCATTTTTTGTGTTTTTTGTTGACGATGCATACATGTTATACTCTTATAACACACTAAGTTGATAAGCGTTTGGTGGTCTAGTGGCTCAGTTGCTCGACAACCACACAGGATCGTTATTCACTACACAGGTTCGTTCCTGGCTTGTGGAGTCAATTTTATTTTTTGTTTTTTTTTTTCATATTTATTTTGTTTAAATTAATTTGTTAAAATTCTAGTTATATTTTAGCACATTTTGAATTTAATTTTCAAGAGCGTAAATTTAATAACCAATTGAAATTATATTTTCATTCTATGTGTCATTTATACGAAGCCAGAGGGGCGGAGCGTATGATTTAAGACAACCAATGATAGCCATAGGCCCAATTTTCAAAATCTTAATGAACCTTGTTATATAAAAAAAATACTGCACTTATTTAGAAACCTAAATAATGATATTAGGTATTCGAATTAAAATTAACAAAAAAATATTTTAACATAAAATTTGTTTTTAAAGCTCTGAGATTAACAGACGATAAATTATTTTAAAAAGATCGTTCATTTTGCCGTGGTTACTACAAAGCAAAATTTGTCCTACACACTCAGCATGCCGCCTTCACTTATTATATACCTGCGAAACCCTGCAATGTGTGAAAATTCACACTTCACATCAATTTTTTTAATATATTTTATCTAAATCTTTATTTTAATTTTTTTTTTTTTTTATTTTTTATGGGAGGGCAAGTCTGGCGGAGGTCTCTCTTCGTCACTGGTTTAAATATGTATCTGTATCTGTATCTGTATCTAGATATTTAAATTTAAGTATCTTGTGTCTGTATTTCAGATACTTTGCACGTTACTTTATTTTTATACCGTGATACCGAGCTGATATAACAGTTTAATTATAAATTGTCATTTTGAATATGTTATTTTTGCTATAAACAAAATACAGAAAACAATTGAAATTTCGACGTTTACAAAGTAAATTTATATGGAATGTCAAAAAAAATATGTTAATCTCCCTTATTTTTCGTAGCTTTTGAACGGCCGTAAAAATAGTAGCTATTATATGCAACAACTTAAGAAAATGGGCCATTATTAATGAAAACTAAGTTTTTGAATAAATATTGATACTATTTTGATGACCAATTTACTAAAAACATATGAAAAATTATATCCACACAAGTGGTTTGAAAGTGGACCGTGGTTTTGTGAGGCCTTGGGCCAGACTAATTAAGACCTTTCAAAAGTATCCAGTGATTTAAAGTACACTTTGATAATTTTTTTGAGGCAGTTCCATTCTAATTTGGCTAAAATTTGATTGAAAGGAACATCCCCTTAACCAGAGCCGTAGCAACGGGTTGGTATCGGAGCACTTGCCAGTGGCGCGAGTTTTGACGAGGGGCGCGTGGCCTGATGATGGGCGCCATTGTGTATATTTAGTCATTAAAAGCATTGGCAGGTGAAAACCTTTTGGATTACTTGGATTTGAGAAGCGAGGACCTTTTGTTTTTTTGCTCATCACTTGTATTTGGGGAGTGAGGACTTTTTTTGCTCATCATTTGTATTTGTGGAGTAAGGACCTTCAAAAACATTGCTACGGCTCACATAGCTGCGTATCTATAACACTAACATTAGTCTTATACGTTGGCATATATGACTAACATAATACATACGTTATTTAGTACAAAATTATACCGTAGAATAGTATTTTACCTTGAATTTGGTGGGCTTTTTGTGACGTCACTGTCATTTTTGAATAGCCTGTATAATACTGAATAATATGTACTGTTTGTTTGGTAAAAAATACGGTATTTTCATTTTTCAGTGTTTTTCTTTTTTTCAAAAGTATCTACTTAGCTGTATCTAGATACATTTTTCTTAGGTATCTGTATCTAGATATTGTTTTAAATGTATCTATTACAACACTGACAAAATATCTGAAACAGGGCGCGAAGAGCTTAAGAGCAGACAATAGGGGATAGGCATGATTTTATTTTAATTTTTTATTATATTCCTCTTGTTGCATATAAACATAAAAAACAGTTTTGCATTTTTTTATTTTTATTTTGAAAGCTTAATAAAATCATAAATGGATGTAGCGCGCGAAAACGACGTGCGACGTCATACCCCTTCTAAGTGACGCAGTACACTACTAGCCTAGCCAGTGTACTGCGCATAGTCTACCTAGTGTACAGCGTGCAGCCTACATAGTCTGTTGTGAACTTATTTGCTTGTATAACTTTTATAGGGTTATGTAAAGTTAGAGTGATTTTAATTAAAATAAAGTTTAATTCTATAAAAAATAAAAACAATTTATACATGTTTACCGAATTAAATTTTATATTAAAGTATATAAAATATGGAAGATCCAGGCCCCAGTACTTGGAAACATAGTCGAAAATATTGTTTAGTACCGATGTGCACAAATAGTTTAAATAGAAATCCAAAAAAACAATTTATATCATTACCTGATGGCGAAAAACAACAGAAAAGGCGAAATTTGTGGCTGAAAGCTATGAGGCGAAATAAAACCGATATTTCAGAAAAAAGTAAACTTTATGTTGTGTGCATAAATGCATCAATGTTGGGTAAATTATCATTCGGAGCCCTAACAAAATCTTTATCTACCATTTTAATAATAAATGGGTGAAAAATTGTCTAAAAACAAATACAAAACTCTTGAACAATACAATATACACACGTAAAGATTATGTTGTAGCTGTATCTGTGACATCAAACCCCAGTCGTTTGACGTCATACTCAGTCGGCAACCTTCGCGCCGTGGTCGGCTTATTTCAAATTTACAATATTTTAATTAAAAAAATTGGCTATAATATTAATTAAAATGTGATTTTTGTTTTGTTAGGTGACATAACTAACATTAACATATCAAAAAAATGTAGTTTTGAGGAAATATAAATTTTATGCGTATCCCCTATTAATTTTATACATGTTTTTTTTTGCTTAACCTTTAAATATTGAACTCTAGCTTAAATTTGACACTATGAAGTGAGTAAATGTTCTTAGAACTTAGTAATAACTTTTCCTGTGAATTGTTGAAATGTAGTCATCGTGTCTGTGGTTACAATGTCTATGTTATCTATGATTAATTCTGCGGAGAAGTGGTGTTGTGTGAAAGGCCGCTGATTTTATCGAGGAATGCGATAATGCATTACTATATATCAATTATGAGAAAGCAAATTGAATGTCTTTATTTATTTTTGTAATTTGTGAATACCATAATAATTAACGGTAAAGATATTTTCTAAATAACTTATTATTTATTAACTACATACTTTAAGAATAACTTACTTCGAAAAAATCTATCTATAAACCAAATTGCACAATTGTATAGTTATTTTAACTGTTAATTAGAAAAATATTTATCATATTACACCTAATTCTTCGAATACCATTTTTGTAGTAAGTAAATGTAGTCAATATCGCAGTTCAAATTTCTGAGGCCAAAAGTAAACCCAATGGACACAAACCGTACAAGAGTGTACAAACAAAAAACAACTGTTCACGAGCAGATCAGTATAATTAAGTTATGGTCACCATTTCATCTTCTTCTTCGAGCACTGTCAGTCGAGGTTGGTATTTTGTGCATTTCAAGCCCAAGCAAACGTTACTATAGTGCGTTCGAAGGTGAGTTTGCAGTACAGGGCATATGGAGTAGTTCTTTTTCATAATCTCTAATGGGTTTACACAATGACGCTATCCTCTTCTTGCTAGTCGACGTTGCCAGCTCTAAAACGCGCTGATTTGTGAAGACGCAGTATTCTACAAATGGCCATTTGTTTTTGTTGAGTGTTATTTTGAGTTTTATAAGAGTTGATTTTTGTAAATAATACGAGTTTTTCATATTATTATAATTGACACATTTGACACTTTTACAACATTTGGCAACACCGCTCCCATTTGCCATAAGAGCTATACTGCAAACTCACCTTCGAACGCACTATAATTTCATCTATCTGTCTATTTCTTTTATTGGTTTTAATATTATTTAACACCGAGAATAAGGTATCACAAAAGTATGTAGAGGGAAAAATTGTGAATAACGCCATCGCTATATTTTTCAAAGTGCTAAAAGTGTTCGGTAATCGTTTCCAAGCACTACAAATTTCCTGTTCGTAGTGGTACTCTTTTCCATTCTCCAAACGAATTCTTTCCAGATTCTCAAGTATGGACCTCAAGTCGACAAACACTTGAACCCAGGTGCGTTTACTGTTCTTGGCCGAACAGCGTCCGTAAACGATGTGTGTCACCTAAAATGTCTTGGCGTTTCATCCGTGACACGCGTGTCATAGGTTCGCCATCACTGTGTTAGATCTTCGGTTAGCTGATCTCTCCATCTCTTGCGAGGTCTTTCCATTGATCGAGAAGTATTTTCCCTCCCATATCCTCCTAGCTATTATGTGCTGCCTCATCTTTAAATTAAAGCAATGACGCACCATGCTTAGCTACTGTAGAACTATGGTTCAACGAGTTTCAGCGTGGGAGGATTTCTCTCAACATCGTGAAGGTCGTCCTGTTAATGATGCCACTCCGAAAACTATCGACGCTGTCCAGAATATATTGGAGGTGGATAACCGCTGCACTTACAGAGATATTGAGGCATCCTTGGCATATCTATGACTCGATTCAACACAATCCTACATAAAAATCTGGCTATCAGAAAGCCTTGGGCTCGGATCATCAGTTAACTGGTGTTAACTGATGTTCAAAAAGGTTCATGTGGAGTGGAGCAAGAAAATGCTCATTAAATTTAACAGAGGCCAGTCAAAAGCTCACTACGACATAGTTACTGGTGACGAAACATAGATTTACTGCTACGAACTAGAAATTAAACGGCAGTCGGCTCTGTCGAACTTTCCAGACGAGGACCAAACAAAGTGAAACGTACAGTTAGCACTGGCAATAAAATGGTTGCTTAATTCTTTGGACGTATGGGTCATATTGCCACTGTTCTACTACAACATTGTCGTACAGTCATTGCAGAATGGTATACCACAATTTGTTCGCCGGATGTTCCAAAAAGTTGCGATAAACTACCAAAAGGAGAATCCTTCTTCATGACAACGCATAACCGCATACCGCAGCTAGGACTACCGAGTGCCTGACCGCTTTAGGAGTGGAAGAAATGGTTCATCCGCCTGCCAGTCCCTACTTAAGGCCTTGTGTCTTCTTCCTCTTCCCTTTTATGCAAGATAAAATTCCCCGATAAAAATTTAATAGCTCTGGAGCGGCAATCAAAGACTACGGAAATCGCATTTTTGAGGTGACACCTGAACGATGTTAGTTAGGCGGTCTCATGGTTTAAGGGAGACGTTAAACCATGGGGTTCTTCCTGCAGGATTAACCGCAGGGAGGAAACCGCCATCACACGCCTCCGTATAGGTCACTGTTGGTGGACCCATGGACACCTCCTTCTAGGTGAAGTGTCCCCTATCTGTGAGACGTGTAACACAGATTTGTCTGTGTTACACATTTTAACTGAATGTGTACAGTTCGAGGATATCAGGGAAAGGCTAGGCCTGTGTTATGACCTGTCAGTTGCTTTAGGTGACGACAGAGTACTCATGGACTGGCTGATACTCTTCCTGAGAGAATCGAACTTATTGTTTTATGTGTGAAGTCTTGCACCTTATTTTAATGTGTTTCTAGTTTTAGACTGTGATATTCGAAGGTCATTGGCCCCTTTACAGCCTCTTACCATCACCCTTAGTCTGTTCAAATTTTCGAACAGACTTTTTATATTATTTATTTGTGTTTGTCAGTGCAAGATTTCTTTTATTGAGTATGCGTATTTTTAATGATTTTATTTATTTATTTATTATCTAATTTATTGTTTTTAATATATAGTCTAATCATTTAGATGGGCTGCGTTAGGCGCAAATAGCCTTTGTTGCTGTGCGCCAAAAATTTCAACTAACTAACTTAGTTAGGCGGTTTCTTCCCTGCGGTTAATCCTGCAGGAAGAACCACCTGAACGATGTGTCCAGTGCTTTCAGGATTGATTACACCAAGGAAAATGCATTGAACATGAAGGTGAATATTTTAAAAACAATAAAAATGTTTAAATAAACAAATTTTATTGTTGTACTTGTTATCCGCAATTAAGTAACAGCCCCCGTATTTTCCAAATTTCCTATTATTCACGTGATGTGTCAAAGTAAACATGTAATTTAATTTTGTTTTATCAAATAAAAAATTGTAGGTTAGAACAAACTTTAAGACAAAGAATTGTTTAGAAAGGATCACACGATGTCAACCCACGCAAAATTGTCAGCTCAAAAATTTATTAAATTACTGCCTTAAAAGTTTTCAAATAAAAAAATCTTTGACATAATAGCTTAAATGTTGAGAAAATCATTGTTCTATCAGAAATAAAAATTACAATAATAACTCACATACATTATCATTATAAGTTGTTATTTTCCTAATAACAATAGTCACATACTGTATAATTTAAAACGTTAATAAAAAAATATTTTTAAATATTTTAATATGCACTTTATTTAAAAATAAAATTGAAATACATTAAGACACGGAATTCTTAAAGATAAATTTTACAAAGAACTTTTTTATATTAATACAGATAGGGCAAAAGTTCACTAGATTACTTTTAAAATCGCAGTTTGTATATATCGGCCTCGATTCTATGTTTTTCAATGCCTATATTACAGTACTTTTGTTCATCCTGGATATCCGATTGTTTAACCATATCATAACAGTCGTTTAATGCCGCTTTCAGACCGTCATTTATAGAAAAATTGATGTGAAGTGTGAATTTTCGCACATTTCAGAATTTTGTAGGTATTTAATAAGTGTAAGAAGCCAACAGAATACTAAATGTCTAGAACAGTATTTGTTCTATTATCACATCAAAATCAACAGTTTTTTTTTTTTAAATCACTTTTCTTCGTTATTTGACAAAAATCCCAGCGTTTTTTACTGCATTTGGTTCGTATTCGTCTTCATTAGATTAATAAGAAATATGTTGATAAATGACTAATTTTTTTTCAATTTCAGAAACGTATTGTCACTATTTTCACTCCTGTCTTTCGGATGTGAATCTTGGAACTTATCGACAAGAGAGAAGAGTAAAGGATTCCACACACCAAAGCGGCCGCGGTGGCGGCCACGGTAGCGGCCACGGTAGCGATACGACTAGCGATCAGGTCTCCTCACACTAACGCGGCGGGAGTGGCGGTAGCGGTAGCGATCAGTTATTGAATCACGGTATATAGTTGTATGATAATATTGATTGCGAGAATACAATAGAATAATTAATTGTATGTAGAGGAAAAATAATAATCTACTTACAGTCTGTTTCAAACGGTTAGGCGGAACTAAATGGGAATTTCGTTCTTTTAGGTTGTCACGAAAAGGGACCTTGCTTGGGTTATTTCATTTTTCACGTTGGAATGTCAAAATTTAAAATTCCAACAATGAAACCATGGAAACGAATGACATATGTCAAACTTAAATTAAATTTCTTACATATTTTAATGACGAAAAATAAATAAATGGGATATTTGTATTAAGAATGACACAAAAAATCAAAATATAAAGAAAATGACATTTTAAAATGATATTAACCTTAACCAAAAAATGTTTGTTGCAAGTATGATTTACAAAGCTTAAACAAAACGGCTGAAAAGCATTATTTAAACGATGAAAGTAACTAGATTGCAACATCTAGTTCAGCCTAATCGTTTGGAACACACTTTACTATCAATTTCCAAAACTTTTCCTATTTCGTCCCACACTTTATTTGTTTTCCTAATATTCTTGTAATCAGGATGTGCTAAGTCATACAAAATTAAATGATCCTTTACTGATCTATGATTTTTTCTGTTAAATTATCTATTTTCGACATTATTTTCTTAAATATATTCACTCTGTGGTATATAAACAATGAATATCCCGCGGCCTAACGCAACTTGTCGAGTTTGGCCGCCAGTGTTTGGTGATCGCTAGACTGAACGCTGCAGTCGGTGGCGTTCTCAGATAGTGGAACGCTTGTATGTGCGTGGTCTCATTGTATTGTATAGGTTGCGTTAGGCCGCTGCATTATCGCCACCGCGGCCGCTTTGGTGTGTGGAATCCTTTAAATTCAAGCGATAGAAATGAAGTATCTAAGAAGAGTAAAAGGTATAACTAAAAGAGACAAAATACGCAACATTGACATAAGAAATGAGCTACGATTAACGAAGCGAAAAGGCTAGCAACGAACAGAAAGGAATGGTCCAAATTTGTGCATAAAGAAATGCCAGTATGATAATTTTAATTCCTCTTTGATACTTAAAAAACAAATATCTAAAGTAAATCAAA
Organism: Liopterus haemorrhoidalis; assembly: GCA_963971575.1. NCBI lineage: Eukaryota > Metazoa > Arthropoda > Insecta > Coleoptera > Dytiscidae > Liopterus > Liopterus haemorrhoidalis. The sequence continues at coordinate 8,094,330 of OZ020617.1, forward strand.
AAATAGGTAAATTCACAGTGTATAATAGTATAATAAAATAACAATGAACACTCCTGAACTCCTAACTGAATTGTGAGTGTAACTAAAAGTGTTGAGTGTAGTGTGGTATGTAACTCGGTTCACAATTATTTTTAAAAAATAGTTTTTTTATATTTTTAATTTCAAAAAAATTCACGCACTAACTTAGCTATAAATACAAAAAATCCATAACATTATTAGCCATAATTTAGCCACGAATTAAAAAAATAATTAATTTTGTCAAAAACACAAAACCTGCCATATTGTTCAAAAACACAATCAAAAATTCCTCTCGTACGTTTCCGGCTCAGATCAATGTACATTACCTACATTTTTTTCAGATTTTTAGTTTAACCCTTTTGGGTAAAAGGGTGCGGGTTAAGAACTTTTGCACATTTTTGGCTAAATTCGTGTTAAAAGAAACGAATTTCAAAAAACTATCTATCGTTCCGTAATCTACGTCTTAAGAGATTTCTTTTGATACCACACAATAAATTAAAAAAGTTTTTAATTTAAAAACGACACAAAAAAATCGACATTTTTCGAAAAACTTATCTAATCAAAAATTCCTGTTGAACTATTCCGGTTCCCATCAATGTTCATTACGAGATTATTTTTAGGATTTTTAGATCAATCCCTTTGGGAGATGGGGTGGGGAACAAAAGTTTTTTGACACATTTTTGGCAAAAATCCAATTTCAAAAATAAAAATTTGTTTCTTGATCCACGCATTAAGAGGTTTCATTTGGTATGCCACTCAAAATTTAAACAAAAATATTAATTTTTTTATTAAATACATAATTGTTTATATTTATCTTGCGATGTGTTTTTCTGAACTCTCAATATTTTTCCTATATGTGGGTCAAAGAGTTGTATAAGCATGCCAAATTATAACAATGTCAAAAAATATCCGTATGTGCGCTTGTGCGAACGGTCTGTATTAATATTGCTTTCTTGGAATATTGTCTTTTCAAGTTTCTCTATGTTTCCAAATGGACGAAACCCGTATCTTCCTAAAACAATCTTCAATATTTTGTATTAAAGTTCGTTTTTTTGTTTAACTGTTAACAAACGCTGAAATACCCTGAACTACAAACGTTGAAATATGCTGAACTACAAAGTTAAAAATTTTAATTGCAATTATTTTGGCAATGTTTTGCGATTTTGGGCCGGAAATGTTTTTTTTGTTTATTTATTTTTTTATAAAAGTATATTTAGATTCGTTCTTAAACTTCGGTCATTTTTAAAGATAGAACAAGTCAAATTTCACTTGAATAAATTTAACAGAATAATCAGATGTGATTTTTAAACAAGCACAATTTAAATGTTACGTAATATAAATAAAAATTTGTTTAAATTTTTGGAGCAAGACATCACAAGCTATTTATATAAAAATAAAAAATAAATAAAAACTTGGAAATATAATAAAATATAAAGTATATTCTCTACGGCATCGGTTCCCAACCTGTGCTCCGCGTGCACTTCCCAGGAAATCCGCAGTCGTTCCAGAAAATAAAATAAATATAAATTGATTAAAATCAAAAGAATAAAAAAACAGAATCAAAATAAGAAAACTAGAAATTACATTCTGAACGAAAATTTGCCAAGTTGAATGCATGTCCGAGTGATTTCTGACTCTAGCCGGTTTATGACTCTATGACTAGCTGGAATGTGATCGGCAAGATACATTGTTGTTTAAATAATCTGCGTGTATTTTGATTTTCTTCATTTTATAAAAATCTGTCTATACAGGGTGTTTTTACAAAGTTGAACGTAGCAAGCTTTGAAAACAATAAAAAAAGAAACAAAATATCTCTAAAATAAATTGTTATAACTAGTTATTATATGAAATAACATGAAATAACTTAAATTTTAATTTTTCAATTAAATGTTTTATAAATAACAAGAGTTTAATAGTTTATTTTGCTTTTTTTTTCTAAATAGTCAAATAGTTTATTTTAGAGATATTTTGTTTCTGTTTTTATTGTTTTCAAAGCTTGCTACGTTCAACTTATGTTGATTATTATTTTGTAAATAAATGGTCGCCATTTTGAAATGGTTGACATAAAAATATGATTTTTTGGTGTCATTGTAAAGATAATTTAATGTACTTTTAGGAAAAAAATATAAAATTATCGATTCCCTATGGTAAATCAAAAGTTGACATCATTTCCGGTGAAAGCGGAAGTGCCTCAGAATTCTTATAGTAACCTTTAGATGGGCCTTTTTGTCTAGTTTAACTTTTGTTCTGAAGATTTTTTGTATCTTTACAAATAAAGGAGATTTTCGGGGTGCCCCGTTTCAAACAAACACCCTGTATATCAATAAGTGAGCTGTGAAAGAGAAGAGTGAATTTATAGTGAAATTTATAGGGAAAAAATCTAATCCCTCCCCCGTAACATTACTTCTAAACACCAAAATTTGAAAGACATAGGGTGGCCTAAGGGGCTCCGCCATAGAAATTGATTCTAAAAAGGGCTCAGCAAATCAAAACGGTTGGGAACTACTGCTCTACGGTATGAGAGGAAGACCTATAAAAACAGTTATTTCGTGTCCCAAAAATCCTAATTCGTGCTTATCTATAAAAATCTCGAAAAGTCAAAACTGGTATGATTACAATATATCCCTCTCTTTATGTGACAATAAAAAAGTAATCAAAAGGTTTCCGAAAAGGTTAAAAACTACTGCTATACACAATCACAATCATTATTTAATAATGTATATTACATTCTCGTAATCATATAATTTTATACGCAGATCGAAACCATACTGTTGTAGTGTAGAAGCGAGGTCGAAAACCTTGATTTTCAACAAAATGGTACAAAGTGGCAACGTTCTTTACTTATTTAATGGAATATCAATACTCCCAAAAACTTCTACGAATACACGGAACTTATAATAATACATTGTAATGGAATATCGCGTTTCTCGGTAAACACAGGGGATGGAAAATATGTTTTAAGAAATGACAGCTACTGTCTTTTAAGCCCATGTTTAAAAAACAATAGTAAATGGCATTTTAGAATACATTTTTCAGTAAAATTCCCTTTATTTCAGACTACGATGGTCCCGATTTTAGTAGTGATGTGCCGGATCACATAAAAGTTATTTAGAAATTTTTGGCGCACAGCAATGATGGCTATTTGCGCCTGGATCACATAAAAGCCAGATCCGCGGATACGGATACGGATTATGTGTGTCCTGACCATGGATAAAGTTACGGGCTTTTGCATTGCAGTAGAAAAACGACCTACCTTGAAGTTATAGTTAAGTCCATTCTACATTATACTTTTTTCAATACTTTTTTCAATACTATCCAACTCTGACGTCATTTCAACTTTTGATACTACAGAATATAGTGGGGGAAAAAAATAAGAGACAGTGATATATTTTATACCTTCCATCTCTTATTACTTTTCATTGCCAACTTAAAATTTTTTAGGTTCAGATGGCAGATAACAATTTGGTTATAGTAAACCAATTTATAAATATTGTTTAATTGTGCTAAGTTTATATTTAATTATATGATCTAAATAAACTTTTTATCACCTTAATAAACTACTAAAAGTTAAGTTGTAAACAAAAACTAAAAAGTTGGTGTTGGTACGATTGAAAAGTACAGAACTGTCAACCAAAAATTTGACCGGAGGTAGTTTTAAATTTGATATAAATCAGTATAAAATTTCCTTAGGTTTTTATTTATAATTTATTCATTTAAACTGTCTCGAATTAAATATCTATTGTGAAAATAGTCAATAAAAATATTTAAAAACGTGTATCATCGATATCAGCGTTTCCCAACCACCGATCCGCAAGATTTTGTTACAAAATCTCCGGGTTTGTAGTTTGGAGGGGAGGATTTTTTTTTTTATTTGCTCATCACTTACATTTTGGAGGTGAAGACCTTTTTTTGCTCCTCACTTACATTTTGGAGGTGAAGACCTTTTTTTTATTAAGCGCTTACATTTGAGAGGTGAAGACTTTTTTTTGCTCATCACTTGTAATAATTTTGCGATACACATTACTTTCTAAACTTGCTGGTCCGCAAATTTTTTCTAGATCGCTTGCCGGTCCGCCATGAAAAAAGGTTGGGAAACGCTGATCTATACTAATTCTGTATGCTAGTTTGAACTACGCATACGTGTAACCTTTACTTTAACTATCTTGTACTAGACTGTTCTAAAACCACCGGTAAGTAATGTGATGCTAGACTAAATATGAATTTAAACGCCAGAGTAAAATTTACTTCTCCTTGAGCATTTTTAGACGCAAGCTTATATTAGAACTAATTCAAATGTATCTATATGAGATCCGTTTGAGATCCGCCTTGGAGAACTAGATACGGACCGGCACACCACTAGTATAGCTCAGTCGGTCAAACAGCGCAGTTCGTCATTTTGCGTCATAACTTCAATGACAAACTTAGTGGTGAAAAAATAAGTAAATCGATTCTTTTTTGCATGTGAATTGTAGACTAATATTGCTCTTTACTCTTTTATTTTACTAAAACATACCTTTTGAAGTCATATTTACTTTGTGTTCGATAGTCATTTTGAAGATTTACAAATTTTAATAGTGTTTATTTAATATTGGGACCTTTGTATTGGTATCCCTGAATAAAACGATGTTTACATTTGTCATTTAATAATACGTCTGTTGTGTTCAAATATCTAACTTATAGTAATTTCTAAAAACCTTTTTTATTTAGTTTGTTGTTTATTTAGCAGTTTTGTGTTTAGTTATATATTTTCTTATTTGCTTTTTTGTGTACTGCATAGTTTTTAGGTTATATTCAACTTATTTTTATTTTATTTTCTTTGATCATATTTTTGGATTACATCAGTCCTATGTAGGACTATTTTGCCTATTAGAATAGTTTATTTGTTTCTATTCTGTTCTTATTCTTATATTTTCATTTCATTTCGATACAAGTGAGAGCGTACAAATATTACATTCGTTAAATAGATGAATGTAAACGTACTAAATCTGACGTCACATTTTTTTTTGTGACGTTTCAAGTGACGCAACTGCACTGTTTCGCCGATTTCCCTATATCAATATACAGTGAATAACGCATAGCGTACAGACTATTAATTTTGAAGCTTTGAATGCATTTTTAATCTATTTCCGTTGGTTTGTGAGTGCCTCATATGTGAAATCGTTATGAATTTTGCTAACCACTAAATATTTATTAACTTCATGTCGCTAACGCCAAGGTGAGTCTCTGAGTAACCATTTAATTTCCCCTATATGAATTCCTTGATGTTACAAGGGAGAATTTCTCCTACCATACACTACGTACAGTACCCCTGCCTGGACATTTAAGAAAATGCTATTGGATACAACAATGCCCGATGGCGGCGCTACGAGCGCTGTGAACAGCTGATTGAAACGAGTAATGTGAAAGTTGTCCATATTTGTTTACATGTTAAATCATCGATTTGCAATGGATAATAAACAGCTATCTTTATTAAATTATTTTAATTTTTTAAGTGCAACACCTTCTTCTAGTTGTGTAGTTGAAGGAGAAGAGTTGTTAAACGCCGGAAATCTTATGTTGTGCGGAATTTTGGACAAAAATGATGAGCATGTCGACATATGTGGGTTATGTTTACAACAAGCAGTTTGAGAACACCACCTCACGAAGTCACTGGGAAATTAAAATTTAGTAATGATGTTGAAGTTTTAAATATGTCCTGCACATGTAAAGCAGGAACTACATGCAAACACATTTCAGCTATCCTATTATTTTGTGCCAGGTGGTTAACAAACCAAAATGAAAGAAGCCAAGATCAGGGCATTGATTGATTGTGAAATATTTGATTTATCTTTTTTTTGTGTGGTTTCTGTTGGTTTTACTTTTTGTTCCAGAAACAATATATTGAGTATGGAAATATTAACCAGCACAGATTTAAAATGCCTGTGGTCTACTTTTAAGAAACCTGTCTTACAACAGTATGAACCGAAACCTCTGTTAGAAACTCCTTGCCTAAATAAATTGATTTAAAACAAAAGCAGGCACTGAAAGTTCAGTGAAAATGTATTAGAAAAGCTGCGTACAGAATTTGAGACCGCTTGCCCTAATTCTGCATTAAAATTACCCGGGTAGATATTTAATTATGTTCGAGAAGGATTTTTATAATTTAGTGTTTGTTTTTTATTTAATTTGTTTAATAAATACTAGTTTGTTATTATCACTTCCACAGCACCAAATTTATTAACAGTTCACAAATTGTTTCTCATTTGGAAAATAGTGGAAGTAAATATTTTTGTTACTTCCTTTTCTAGAGTGACAGCCAAACACACACCAATTTGTGTTATAATAACTCATTATAACATAAAGTAATATAAAAAAGAATAATAATTGCTATCAAAAGTTAATATAACAAACAAACTGCAACACTAACTTTTAAAAGCAATACAAACTACACGAGAAAACACATGTAAACCAGATGTAAACAATAAACTATTACTCGTTTCGCTTAGTTCAGTTATAGTCCGCTTGGCGTCACTTCATAGCGCTGTTGAGCCCAATTGCTGCGTTTTGCCGTAAGTGGTTATAAATTACATTTACAGAAGGGGAAATTAGGAATGTGTACTGACTGTAACTGGCTATTTGGAAAGTGATATATTTTATTGAGAAATTTAATATTATTACTAATTTTGCTAAATTGGTTTGAAATACAAGTTTCCCCTATATTGCAACGATAATTACATTGGAAAATACAAACAGAAGGGTTCTTAAATTGGTTTTAGGCAATACAATCACGAAGCTTTTGAGGAAATTACAGAAAATTAAGACAGAAAAGTTTATTTTAAAAATCTTATGATAAGGTAGTCACGAAATATATACTTAAATCTACTACAGGGGGTTTTTTAAAGCGTATTTTTGGAGAACTGTTTAAGCATTCGTAACTTCTTTATTATAAGAGATACGAAGGAGGTTAAATTAGGAATGATCGAGTATTCCACTCCGAAATTAAGAATATTGAATTCTTATTTTTTGCCGTCAAAAAACGAATAACACCACGAACTTCACAATCGGCGTAAGAAGCAAGTGGAGTCTCTATAGTGGCTGGAGCCTGACTGCTGGATCGATCGAAGCACGCGCATACAAATTTTACAGTGCTGTCATTACACCCAGGCGCAAATTCCCTGAGACTCCCAGACTTTTCCCGCCAACCACACGGATTAAAAAAAATTGTGTAACTCACTTTTGAGACGACCCTCGTTATACATTGATGCCTCATTTTCATGCGGGTGTTGGAAGTGTGGAACAAAAAATTCAACCAATAGGATTGCTTTATTTTGAAAAAACCCGTACCATGGTATCGTAGGCGCGGTGTCGCAAGTTCAGAAATTTCAACTCTAGCGCCGGTCGCACCGTCGAAACCATAGAAACAGATATATTTTTTCGGAATGGTGAGATCTTTAGTGAGACACTTATATTATTTTCCTAAAAAAAAAATTAAAAAACGTAAATTGATGTAGCGAAATAGCGACTTTCGGCAGTCATAAAGTTTATTATTATTGATATAGTACAGTCTATTCCAAACGATTAGGCAGAACTAACCGGAATTTTCATTTTTGTAAGTTGCCATTAGCTATTTTTTTATATATTGAAGTTGGCTTTTCCTGAAGATCAAAAGCTTCAATCAATTGGTAAAAGTAACTAGAACTGAAAATCTAGTTCCGCCTAGATACATATAGATTTTTACATATTTAATGAAATTGAATAACCGTTTACTCCAAACACTTGTATAAACTTTTAGGTTAAATTTGAGTTATATACAAATGTTGTCAAAACCGAAAACGCGCCCTTATCACGTCTCCAACCCCACCATGAAATTCGAACTTGTAAATTTAACACCACGCCTCTCACCCCTGTCACGCCTTTGACACTACCATGAAAATGAGGCATGACGATATGATTGTCAAGGAAATTCTTTTGATAAACGAATACAATATTTTGTCTAATATACTTTAATTACAATTAATTTATTTAAATTAGAACAATTAAGTATTTAAATACCGGAAAAATATAAAACTATTGAAGCGGAAATAATTCTTATACCTACTTGCATATTTTAAAATTACATCATTAATCATATTTAAAAGACATTTATAACAATACATTTCTCTTTTTATTATTTTTAATATGATAATTAAGTAAAAAAAAAGACACATAATACCAGATTTGTAGAGTCGGAGATGTGGAGTCGGTATCCACATTAATATTGGTTTATCGGAGTCGATAAAAATTAACCAACTCCGACTATATATAAATGGCGCTTATTCACATTTTTGAAATTATCATAAATCGGTATTTCTCGAGAAATGAAAAATGTCGAGAAATCAGAAACACTAGTAGGCAGGCTAGTAGGTGATTTGAGAAAAATTGCCGGAAACTGGCAGCTTAAGGCCGCGAACATACAGAAAGCCGGCACCGGCTTTACTGGCAACAAGCGCTGATCTGCCGCAATATCTGTCCATGTTTTTAAATATAACCGCACACGCTGTGTACTGGTCGGCGCCGGTCGGTGTCGGCTACCCACTTACCGAAACGTTTAAGCAGTTTAAGCAGCTTGTTGTCAGCGCCGAAACAAAAATATATTTAAAAAATCTTGCATCATCTTCATTTAATTGAGGAAAAAGGTGGTAGTATTCCCTATATTTACGTCTCTCTTGGTTTGTTGCATATATACCTATTCTTTTTGGTTCCATTTTTAAATATAGTGATTCAACTCATCCAAAGATGAATCAGAACTCGCCATTTTCACTTATTTCAACATATAATTGAGCCAATATACGAAAGAGTAGCTATACACTTTCAAAACTAGTGTTCACTCTATGCTAGGCCAATATAATTAAAAATATACGATAAATAGAAAAAAATAAATAGAAACTTCAATATACATATAGGTTATGTCATCTGTCAGTGTTACATGCAATATCAGCGTTTAGCGTGTGCTCAACCAGTAACCCAGTACGCTTGTACCAATTGTCAGCGCTGATTTACCAGCTTTTTGTATGTTCGCGGCCTAAGACACTAAATCGAATGAAATGTCTCCCCATTCGCTCCCTACGTCCAACAGTGGACAAGAGAGGCTAGATGATGATGACACATTAACAATATATAATAATATGTGCCGCTATTTTATATAATTATCATCACCTAAGCTAACCCGCTCTTTAGTTATGTCTATGAGTAATAAAAGGAAAGTAAGTGATATAAAGCTAACGAAACATTAGATCAGAAAATATTCCTCTCATAAACGATTGCAAATTGAAAGAAATAAAAAGGTGACCTCATCTTAACCTATTAAATTAGCGATAACTCTCATCTTATGACAGAAATGCAGAGAGTTGTGGCTCTTCGCTTGACAAGTGGGTGTGTTGGGTTCGTCTTTAAAACGGTCCTACAAACATAGCATCCTTGAATTACATTTGATTTAACTCAACAATGCTTTTGTTAAAGTTTCAATAGATGGAGTAATTGTTTGAGGAGATATTTAAATTGTCGTTTGTTTTGTAACGGCCATATATGTTTAGTACTAATAAGGATATTTTATTGTATAGCAAAATTAGGATGATGAACTTAGATTGTTGGGAGGTACAGCTATGTAGGCGCCTGGAAGAATGTGGTCGTTTATTCGACCAGCGTTTCTCAAACTATGTGCTTACTAACAAAGAGTCGTGCGACTTCTGAAAATCACTCGTTTATATACCGGGTGAATTATTTAAGGAACAACATACATATAATGACTTATAACAAATATTATTGTAATTTTGCCAATAAACAATTATTATTATTATTATTATTATTATTATTATAATGTTTATGAAGTGAGTTATTTCAAAAGCAACATGGCCATAAAACAAATGCTTATCGTATCCATAGAAAAGACAAAATATTATTTTTTTAAAAAATTTTTGGACTTAACTACTAAGGACATTATTATTTTTGTTTGTATATAATTATAAACAAACTAATAAAAATTCATTTATTGTTTCTAATTTACTATTTTTTAGCCGTCTAGGAACTTTATCATGTTGAATAACTATTATATCTAATCACCATTGCATATCTGTTGCCATGGATATGAGCTTGCTTTCATAATTTGCTATGTTGCTATGTTGCAAATGAAATAACTCACTTCATTAACATTGTATCTGAAACATGTATGTTGCTCCTTAAATAATTCACCCGGTATATGGAAGGGCGCAAGCTTCTTTGCCAAGACATGATTGCCACCGCGACAAAGAAAATATTGGCCGGGTGTAAGGGTAAGAATACGTAGAAAGATTGTTTCCGGCGCCTAAAGCAGGGGCGCCGCCCGGGTGCGACCATTATATTTCCCTTTAAAAATGGACGCGAATTTAAAAGTCGCAAAAAACTAATTTATTTGAAAGATGGAAGTGGACCGCATGTGATGGGGATCAGATTATAGTGGTATAAAAAAAAAATCATTTGTTTTCACAATATCATAGAGCTTTTTTTCTCTTTTCTACGGTGTAAAACTTTTATATCCTCACATAACAAAATTTTTGAGAAAATCGACTTTTTGTGGTCTTAATCTAAAATTGTACTAAATGTTCAAAATGATGATTTTTATCACTTTTTTTGGTCTTCCGCCCCCCGCCCCCCAAATCCTGGGTGCGCCACTGGCTACCCCAATCACCTTACTAAATCAAATTTGAGATTAAAAACCATATTACAGATCTTAAACTACAAGGAAGAAGATTAAATATTTTAAATTGCAAAATGACTCGCTATTACTTAAGTCAGTGAAAATGCTTTTTAAACCTCCGTAAGTACATTTAAATTGTTTATTTGAAATCTGCATGGAGGAAAATTAAGAGCAACATATTGTATAATAATCTCTAATAATATGGCTATTATGTCATTAAATGAAAATTGTTATTTATATCCGGAGTAGAGTGTAAAATGTCTCTGCCAGTTCGTGTAAATCTTAGAGGAAATATATAGTTAAGAGATGTTACGTTATCGCATAACGTAAGCAAGAGTAATCTGTAAAACCTACAGACATGCACATTTTCAATTATATTCCAGATTGTTTATACTTTATAATATATGCAGAATAACGTCTGGGCACGTATTGCACCATTTTATAACTATTATTATTAGGTATGTGTAAAATTTATAGTATTTTTTTTGTAAGTTTTTACTTCATTATCATCTCTAAATATATAAAAGGGAACATGTCTGTTATTACCTAAAAACTCGAGAACGGTTGAACAGATTTGGATGGGGTTTTTACCAGCGTACTAGACATTTGTCTGGAAAGATTTTAAGCTATAATCAGTGTTCTTCAACCTTTTTGCATCTACGGACCAGTGAAAATAGGATAAATATATCGCGGACCGGCTGAAAGCTAAGATAATTTGATATACGTGGCTATAGAGTTGTTTCTGGGAGACGAAGCGCTGCTTTGACATCCTTTCGATTTCTCTCTTTGGTTTTTATTATAGACATGGCTTAAAAAGTCTTTTCGCACAATAGGATGTCGAAAAAATGACCAATAATTTGATAGCTTTATGACTCAAAGATGGATGTTCTTTTTCTTGCGATTTGCAAAATTGGGACAATGATTGCATTTTATGTCTGGACACCTACGAGGAATCCAAAAATTCTAACTTCAGGTCAATTTCTCTAACCGTTTTTTGACTTGTGATTTCTTTTAATACACAATTTTCACAAATAACGTAAATTATGCCATTTTCAAAAAAAAATGAATAATCTCAAAAGGCATTGAACGATTAAAGCCCCAATTTTTTTCTAGACTCAATAAACTAAAGAGAAAACAAAAATTTCAACCGCAGGTCACTATCTCTATTTTTTAGTTGTGTTTTTTTTTTAATTCACAATTTTCACAAATAACGTAAATTATGTTATTAAAAAAATGATCGTAATATCAAAACGCGTTAAACGATTAAAATCCCAAATTATTTCTAGACTCAATAAACTACGGAGAATCCAAAAATTCTAACCGAAGGTTGCTGTCTCTAACCGTTTTTGAATTGTGCTTTTTTTTATTCACAATTTTCATAATGTAAATTATGCCATTCAAAAAATTATCATAATCTCAAAACACATTAAACGATTAAAGCCTCAATTTTTTTCTAGGCGCAATAAACTAAGGAGAATCAAAAAATTCTAACCGAAGGTCGCTGTCTCTAACCGTTTTTGATTTTATTTTTTTGTTGATTTTTTTATTTTCGTATATATTTTCACAAATAATGTAAATTATGCTATTTAAAAATTGTCATTATCTCATAACGCGTTAAACGATTAAAGCCTTAACTTTTTTTTAGACTAAATAAACTATAGAGAATCCAATAATTTCAAACCGCAAGTCGCTATCGCTAACCATTTTTGAGTTGTGCTTTTTTTTTAATTAACAATTTTGACAAATAATGTAAATTATGCCATTAAAAACTTTATCATAATCTCAAAACGCGTTAAACGATTAAAGCCTCACATACAAAAAACCAGTGATGAGCACAAAAAAAAGATCTTCACTTCAAAAAACACAAGTGATGAGTACAAAAAAAAGGGTCCTCACTTCCAAAATACAAGTAAGTAACGGCCACGCGCCCCTGGAAATTGTCCCGATGCCGGCTACCCCCCCCCCCCCCACTTGTCGGGCCTATATATAGCACAAACATTAGTAAACTTGTTATTTTACCTAATATCACAAAAATCGTTACATACAATAACCTATTTCGTTTGACCCAGTAACTTATTTTTATTCCAAACTTTGTCTCTTAAAAAATAGACTAATTGGCTAAGGTACAATAAATTAAAAGATCAAAGTTGACGTAATATGACGTATTAGAATTATGACGTATTAATCTAGATTCAGATTAATTGTTATCCAGATATCCGTTGTTAATTTGATAAGTATTATATATTTTGTTTGTGACCAAGATGGATTATGACGAATTATTCATATATTGTTGGACTTTTTTAACGCTTCCTGTATGTAATCACATGACTATGATTCATTCTTTTGGTGGACGTGTTGATAATACTTTATTTTTATTAATGCAGGAATCTGATGAGTGAGACTTTTCTAAAAAAATATTCATTGTTTTAGTTAAAAATACTTGCCAGCTAGACAGTTTAATTCTTAAGCCTGGTTTATAATAGATCCATAACATAATGCATGACTTTCGTTGTTTGTTTGTTATAAACAGGTGTCCGTATAATAAACAGAACAACGTAAGTTATTCATTATGTTATGGAGTCATTCAATGCACTTGTGCTATGGATCTATTATAAATTAGGTTTCAAGCTACATAACACAGTTGACAAAATAACATAACACACAAAAATTAATTTTCAGAGCAAATTGGGAAGTGGTCGTGCGTAACAATATATAAATAAGTTTTTTTTTCAACTGTACTCGGGTGGCACAACTTATGTCTCATGCACTCATAATACTGTCTCACTCTGCGAAGTATACTGTCCCACCGACCAGACTAAGATAACACAGGTCAACAAAAAAAATATTTTTTTTGAGTCTTTTTTTTAATGACTATTTTCTGATTCTTTATATCGAAAAATAACTAAAACATTCGTTTATTTTTGAAAAACTTTGCTTTTGTACATTTTACAACGATCAATATATATTTATTTATTTTTATGACCATATAAGGAGATGCGCGTTATATTAAGTAAGGGTGGGGACGAGCGGGTGGAAAGCAAGTGGCATTTCACTTACGTGGTTCATAGTCGGTATGCGCATGCGCATTGCAGCGATACAACGCATTTTGTGTGGCGGCAGCTCCAAAAATGGCGTCAAAAAGTTGTAAACACGAGGCAGACTCATCCTGCTACATTTGCGGCGAATTTATCAAAACAAGAGAATGGTTGGATTTCTGGGAATGCATCCTATCAGAAATCCAACCATCTTAAAATCCCCTATCACTGGCCAGGTATACTCATCATTCTTTGAACTCTCAAGCACCATTTTCACACTTTCGTAATTTTCTTTGAGCATTACGGCATGATCCAAAGGAAGAGATGGAAATTTATTTCTATTGTGAAGAAGGACAGCTTTTAAACTTTTTGTAGAACTGTCTATGGAAAGACGCCAGTCAGAAGGAATGCATGAGATTCCGACCGCCTTGCATAGGCGGTTATACTAAATATCCTTGCTACCTTTATTTTTGTCGGACCACAAATAAACAAAATAATGGCCAGTGACGAATTTTCACAGATACTTAATACTCATGAAAGGAAAGCCTAAAAGCAGAGGATCATGGTTTTCTCGGAAACAACAGAGCAGACAATTAAAAAGAGCTTATTACAACTATGCTTGATAACTTTAAGAATGTCCCTTAACGTGCATATGTTACATGCATACTTGGACCAATTTAAAGATAAAATGGGAGCCTATTCGGAAGAACAAGGTGAACGTTTTCGTCAAGACGTGATGGACTTTGAACGTCGTTATCAGGGGCAATACAATGAGAGTATGATGGGGGACTATATTTGGGGGCTAATACGAGAAAGTCCATACAATCACAGAAGAAATACGAAAAATAATCATTTCTAAAGTTTTTATATATTCTGTTACAGTAGTTGTTTGTTTCGAATGGTTTTCTTGTAAATAAAACTGATTCAAATTCATAACAAAAGTTTGTATTATTTTTACATACAATAAAGGTCTGAAAAAAGTGAAATTTTCTTAAAATCCGTAATTTCATTCTGATAGCTACAAAAGCAAACTTTTTCGGGTAAAACTATTTTTTCTTTAATTAATAATGTGGAAGAAATAAAAATCAGATATGCAGAACCCAGACTCAAAATTCCTGTTGACCGGTGTAATCAGACAGTAAGGCTATATTTATTTTCATGGTAGGCGAATGTTAATCAGCGCCTGTAGACACTGGCAACTACGTTATCATAGTAGGAATGATGAGAAGTCAAAATTTCTAGAACCGGGTACCCGATATCATTACTCGGTTATTACCCGCTACCCATTCCTAACCCACTACTCGGTAATTACCCGCTATTCCCGTTAATTACCCTCTACCCATTAATTACGCACTACTCGTTAATTAAAGGCGGAAGAGGGCCAAAAGCAACCTGCGACCCGTTTTCATCTTTTCATTTTTCCAATCACGAGAAAGATGGAGATTTTTCTAACAAATTCCTCATAAACTGAATTACTCATAATAGCTCACAATTATCCGTTAATAGTTAACGGGTAGTGGTTATATGAAGGGTAGTGGGTAGTCAGGAACCGGGTACAATGTTAACGAGTCGGGTACCCACCGTCATCCCTAATGACGAGACAAAAATGTTGAGAAAAAGGTTGAATCTTTACCATAAAATCTGTAACTAATTTCCCGCTATATTCTTTGATTTATCATCTGTAAGTACTTGGGACAGTTATTAAAATACTTTTTTATTTGTATCTCTAGTTCAATGTTTTCATTATTTTTTGTGTGTCGGCACACTTCTAGATGTTCTGAGAACTGTCGGAAGACTTGTAAAAAATTATATTACCTCCATCACATAAATTTTATATAAAGCATGGTCTGTGCGATAGAAATACATTTCACGGAACATCGACTAAGATGTATACTCTATTTTAAGAAAAATAAAACTAAAAATCTTTGGAAAAACACCGTTTTTAAAGTGTTTAAAAGCATGGCTAAATATGTTTTCCCAAACTCAAGTGACACAAAAAAAATTTTTACTAAAGAAACCAAGTAGTTTATATTTTGAATATAAATATTTGCGCCCGCAAATTTCCTATAAATATTAAAATAATAATATTAGTGATTTAATAATATATTATTATACGAGTTTTATAAGACGATGTATTGTCACACGAGTTGTTTAGAAGGCCTATTTGTACGACAATCAGTGGCCGTGATGTTTTTTTTTTTTTTAAATGAAAATCATGCAATATGCTTTAAATCAGTGTTTCTCAACCTTTTCTGGCATGAGACCCCCCAAAATAACTTAAATATTGTCTGCGGCCCCCCTATATATGTATATGTATATATATGAAACTCTAAACCGGGACAAGAACGGGAGCTAGGGCAAAGGAAAAAATTTAACCACAAAAAATTGTTTTATTATTAAGTCTTACAAAACAAGCTGCAGCAGAAAGTTAATTATTTTATTTATTGTACCAGTACAACAAATATTTTTAAGAGCAGGTTCTAATTTATAAATTGTTATTGCTATACCAATATAATTCAATATTCATTTAGTCAATAATCGGGATTTATGAAAATGATTTAAAAAATAGTTTTGTTTCTCTAGTTATAGCCGATAGTGTATGCATGTATGTGTTTCTATATTGTCTATAGAAGCACATTCTACATAACAATGACTTACATTATAAAATTAACAAAAATTTCTACAAATACCTTTCCAATTTTGGTCTGCATGGAGTCAAAACACTAAAGTCGACATTATAACACACTATTTCAAGTATTTTCTGCACTTTTATCACTTAAAAATAACTAAAAACGTCAGAAAAAAATGAAGATGCCACTTGCAAAAATCACGTATCACTACATATCAAGATGGCTAATCCTGATAAAGCTCATTAAGGAATATAGTCATTAACAATTAATACATAAGCAACAGAATTGCTTAAAATAATTCTTTATGAGAATAAACACATATATTAATATTTTATCAATAGTATACAGGTGCTTGAAATTGAACTATCGGGCCCAATAGACTATTTTTTTATTATTGAAGATGAGGTATAACGTTAAATTTGGAAGTTACTTGGTACTACATGATCTAAAATAGTTTATATTTTGTTACTTTGTATCTTTATATAAATAGTTATACATATTGATTGAGTATTTATTAAAATTTCAGAGCTCTAGCGTTGGAGACACGGCCTATATGGGAAAATGGGAGGACAGAGGTGATAATAGGATGACTTTTGGGCTATTAATGATAATTCTGAGATCTCAGAAAGGGATGAAAATTACTATTGGAAGTATAATGGAGTTATCTCTCGAGAATTTTATACAGGTTAATTTTTTTATTTACGGGTTCATTTGGAGGGCTAAGTTGCCCCCCCTCCCCCCCGGGGCATTATGACCTTAAGGCCCGGTCTTTCCACCTTCATTTAAACCACTATATTAGTTTAAATGAGTTGTCAAAATAAGTATAATTTATTTTATTTAAGGTTAAAAGGTATATTTTAATGAATATAAATGTCATATATTTATGAATATATCTTGCAAAATTGAGCGTTTTTCTATTATAATTTCATGCTTCGATTTTATACGATTTCGCGGCCCCCCGACGAAGCTTTCACGGCCCACCAGGGGGCCGCGGCCCCCCGATTGAGAAACGCTGCTTTAAATTATATTAAATTAATTTTCTAAAAGCATAAATGCTTAGAACTTTGTTCTTAATCATCGTACGAGCGTCTGGTTTGCATCAACGTGTTCAGATAATCTTTCCGCAGGCTAAAGCCTCTTTTTGGTGCCTTAAAACTTCATAATTGTTATAATTTTTAAGTGCCATTTCATAAGATGATATTATAAATCAGGGCTTCGAACTGGAACTGAAACGAAAACCGAAAAAACCGTTATTTTTGTCGGAACGAAAACCGGAACTGAACCGAAAAAAAATATCGGTTCATTTCGGTTCAGATAATGTTTATGTGAGTGAATATAAAATACATTTTATTTAAGATTATTTTTAAACTAATGAGCAGAAAAATATCGTAATTCGTTATTTTTTTAAATGATAAGTAAAAAAAAAAAATGTGCTTTTATTATTTCGGGGAGGGGGGGGGGGGAGGGGGGGAAATAACGGTTCGAAGCCCTGTTATACCATAAATAAACAACATAAAAAATAATTTCCTTCTTTGTTACGTATTACAAAATGAAATTTATTATACGGAGTTTTAAAAAAATTTCGGCTGTGAAAAACGACTGAAACTATGTATGCAACTTAGTGTATATAACGCATAAGGAAAATAGGTCATTTAACTTGTTGAAACTAGTAAAACCTATTTCAATAAAATTTATAAAAAGCTACTATTTTGGTTTTTTAATCAAACGCTCGTACGAATAAACGTATAAATAATATAAAATATATTCCAAATTACATACTAAATAAAATTATGAGTTATTTTATACATTTTTATACACAATGGTCAATAAAAATAGCTATTCTACCAAGGTCGTTCTATTCAAAATTATCAACAGTACAACCACAGGTAGCTCTGATCCACTTTACACGAAAACAAAATAACCCCTCAAAATTATGAACTGTGAACCGGAACAACACCAGGGTACAACTAAAAATAATTCTGTTTTCATTTTAAAATTTGTTTATAAAATATACATAAATAAGCTATAAACGATATCTTATATATCTCTAAAGCAGGTTTCACACTAGACATAATAAGATAATATACGTTTTTAAGGATTCGTAGGTAAAATCTACAAACTCTTATACCAGTGGTCTTTAAACTTTTGTGATAAATCAATTTTTATGTTAAATTTGAACTGCTTATACCGAATAATATTGTTTATTAAACTATTACATGAAAGATAAATTTAAATAAATAAAAAAACCGTTTTAAAATTATAAAAAACTGAAGAAATTATGGAAAGAGTGTTCAGCAGGAAGAATGTTCAACAGCATCAAAGCATCGTCCCTAACTAAAAAATCAGCTGTGGCCACCACAGGACCGACCGCCATCATAAAGTACTTATAAAGTAATACATTCTAGCAGCAGAGTAGAAATAACTTGGCCTAATATTTTCTAACAGAGATATTATTTATCATGACCATGGAAACGTTACAAATAAGTATGAAAAAATTGAGACTTAGAAAAAATTTCGAAAAATTTTACAAAAATTATTCGACATTTTTCGTTTTATCAAAAAACGTCTCCGTTTTATCAAAAAACGTCTCAAATAAAAGTTATTAATTATTGCTTTTATAGCAACTTTTGTTCAATAAATTTTTTCGAAATATTTTTCTGTTGTGAAATATTCATAAAAATCTTAAAATCGACACGAGTAAACTCCCATTTTTAGTCAACCGATTTTTACCAAAAGTTGATCAACTCGTGCCATTGATGGCAGAAGCTTAAATATGAAGTTTCCTAAAAATCCTTTCAGCCGAATTTGCTCTGCACGTGTACACAGACGGACAGACAGACAGACGGACAGACAGACAGACCGACAGACATCATGCTAAAAATAGTCAAAACGTTATGTAGGGACCTCAATTCGTGGAGATCCATCGAAATCTCGAAATGTCAAAATCGGTATGATCACAATACCTCCCTTATATATGTTGGCGGTCGGTAAAAAGAAATACCAACCAACATCAAGGTAGAGATTTTCAAAAATGTGACAGTACCGATTTTGACATACGCCTCAGAATCCTGGACCACTACAGAGACGTACAGGTCCAAAATAAGAAGCACAGACAGAGACGTATTCTACGTCAAAAGAGAACCATTTGCGAACGGCCAAGTGACTCAAAAATCGTTTCAGAATTTTGCCGTGTACACCGAATAACTTAAAAATACCTAGGTTTCACAATCGGAAGATAAATGGAAGTAGGCAATTTTCTAATTACAATAACATAGTAATTTACAGTCCCAGGTGATAGGGTTTAATTATTTTTAGGTTAATTACACAGTTTTTCTCATTTTAACGATAAAATAACATAGGCGTATTTAATAAACAAATATGTTATTCTCTTTGTATATTATGTAACTTCACAGTTATGTACACATATGTACATGTTGACATATACGGTCAAGGGCAAAACTGTACTTTTTTAAAATAAATACTACAATATTCACACTGTGACAAAACTATTACGTTTGGACGCCAACTGTAACAGTATGAACGTAGTCCATGTTCTTAAAACTACATAAATTCAGAAAAATACAATTTTAATAACTGCAATAATAAAAAAAATCCACTTTTGGATATTTAGACCAGATTTTTACAACATTCAAGATTAGTAAGGTGTTGCTGGATCTTGCAGTGTAATGTTTTTAATATTTTACATAAAAAAACAACGAAATTCGTCTGGGGCCAAGTACAGGAACGCACGATTTCCGTTTTTTTCTTTTTGTTTTTCCTGTAGAACATTATTCGCCTAGTTTTTTGTTCACGAGACACGGTATATAAAAGGAAAAATATGACATTTTGGGGGAGGGGAATATAAATTTTACAAAATGAATGAAAACAAAGCAAAACACTTAATTCTAACAATTATTTTTAATGATTCCAGGACCTGATCTATCTCTTCCGCCGCTCTAGGCAAAAATAATTTTTGCCGCACTTTATATTTAAGAATAAATAATTATTTTAAAATATTAGTTTGACAGTGATTGCATTTTTTTGTAGGTATTTGTTGTATAACAAAAGCCTTTTGTTTTATGAAAAATGTGTTCATAAAAGAAAAAAACAACAGCAACAAAACAAAATATATATGTAGGAGGTAGGTATAGGGCAGTCGGCGAATCAGTACAGTTGCCGTCACTGGAAACGTCACATGTTTTTGTGACGTCATGTTTAGTACGCATCTATGTACTTTTATCTCCCAAAAATTGAAATAAATCACTTGCATACATTTAATAAAAAAAAATCAGAAAAATTGTCATTTTTTTGAAAATTCAAAACCCATGTAACCCCTTAAGCTAAAAGTATAGTTGTTAACTACGATGATAGTTGATTGGTCGGACTGAAACCCGTCTAAAATTTTTCAAATTCACATTATTTTTAGGGTTTTTGCTTAGACGGGCTGTAAGGTCAAACGCTTTATGTGGGCAGCGTCGACTTTATCGATGAGTGCTTCTCACATGAACATCTGTATGTACCATTTTCCGAGTTAGTACACCTGAACACCTATACATTTTGTCACCAAGTAACTGTACCAGGGGCGGATCGACCTATCGGGCGATCGGGCATCGCCCGATGGGCCGGTGGCTTTTTGGGCCGATGCGATGGACGCTATCCACTCAAATACCTATGCTCAATTCTATGATATTATTTTAGAAATAACTCATATTTTTGATTATTTTAGAGACTGTATTTTTATTTATTAATTAAAAATATAAATTAAATAAGTTTATTTAAATATACTTTGCTCTTTATTTATTCCCGAGGACTCGAGCGTTTTAAAACATTCCCTATAAATGGTCAACAAGTCCCGTGAGCCCGGGCCGAATGATCCCAATGGCCCGGGCCGATTCATCCAAATCGCCCAGGCCGATTCAATCCCTCGATCCGCCCCTGAACTGTACTACCAATGTCGTTTATAAAGCCTTTATTTAAATTATTTGTGTAATAAGCACATATTAATAAAGTGGTACATTAAATCAAAAAATATACACTTGGATCTTCCTAGACCCAGAAATTCATTCCGACATGAATCCGCTCGAAGCCGGCTATGACCATTTCTTTTTTCGAAGCAGCGGGTATAAGTAAACAACTAGTAAAATATCCAACATATCAAAATTATTTTATTTGTTAGTTGCCAAATATATTTATTACGAGACTGAAGTATGGGAATTAAAAATATTAAATCAATGCAATTTTATCTATCCTTATCTCCAAGATAAGTGTAGGTACTCATCTATCTTACCTCTTCCAAGAAATTTATTTATCAATGTATGATTCAGAATACACAATAAACAAATGCAAAAACTGCAAAATTACTTTAATTTTAAAATTAATACAGCAAAAAGACCAAATTACATCGTATTAATAAATTAAAACGCGAAATTGTACATCCTAAATTACACTAGTAAAATGTTTTGACCCTAATTATACAATTGACATAACAAAATACACGATACAGTACTGGATTTTAATTATATGTATATTTCAATGCATTTTTATAAATTTATTTCCCACACTTTCAATAATGCAATCGAAAAAAACCGTTCTCATTTAAATGTATTTCAGTTAATATAGGTCAAAATTCAAAATATTAGTAGAAACTTTAAGGAGGAAGCATAAATACGTACTGTACTCTCTGATTTTGATAAATCAGTAAAAACAATTATTTTTCAACAAATTTAATAAACGCAAACCTTTTTTTTAATATTTATTGTGAAAAAACATGTATGAAAAGTAGAAATTCATGTTAATTCTCAACTATTCCAATTCTAATACTATATTTTAAACGTCTATGTTTTAAAAACCAGTTTATGTGGAAATTTAATAGAATTTTATTGGTTAATTTATTATTTAACCTATCTTTCCAAGTACGTGAGTAGAAGTTAAAAAAGAAGCAACCAGAAATGTTTTTTCGCAGGTAATATTACTAGTGTATATAAAACAACCTGTTTGTAGAATATCCAAAAAACAAACATGAATGGATAGAAATCTTGGCTATCTAGACACAAATAAGCTTCTAGCTACCGGAATTTCATATTTTAGGATAATGTTTACAACAGCCAAAGCAAATATAACTCTAAACTAAATGTTTACCTTATAATTTACATTTAAAACATATTTATAAAGGAAGATTTACGTAGTGTAACATAGGTTCCACAGTCGGTTCCAGTTTATTATAACATAGGTTATCGATTAAAACTTTACTTGCGTTGATTGTAATAGAGTAAAAATGTATGTTATATTACCTTATCAGTTGCAGACGATATCCATTAAATTCCTAGTTTTTAAATTAAACAACTATCGAAGCACATTCACTAAGTCAAACTGGGCTGGGCTACCATAAACAACTATCTGCGGAATAGAGAATATCCCCTCTACTGTATAACCTGTAAAATTGTTTTTCTGTTCTACATTTAAAATAAACAAAAACCAATCAAAATATATAGAAATATCTATTTCTAACACTATATTTCATACTTTTGTTATAAAAATAAAGGGTTTAAATGATAATTTCATTTAAAATAACACAAGAACAACACGAACTATATTTTATGTTTGTGATGTGGCGTGCGTAGGAATACAAAATGGAGAACTAACACTTGGGCATTTTAAATATTACGTCATGTATATACATAGGTATGTATGTGTCACGCCCCTATTAAAAATTTTCGAATAACGAAATGTTTTTAAAAACAATGATAATTTCTCATATATTATTCGTTTGTTTTTTAACAAATGCAATTACTTTCATATTTTAAATACGAATAACAAAAGCGCAACATTCAAAACCAAAATTTTTCAAATATTTGATTATTTCAAAATTAAGAATGAAAAGTTATTTATAAACAAATAAAATTGTTAATTGTTGTTTTTTTAATGACAATATTACCGCAACTAAAGCACATGAATAAAAAAAAAATCAGATTACTCTGGAAAATAACGGTTAATAATCATGATTTAGAATTTTATATTTATGCAGTAAAAAACGAAACAAAAAAAAAAAAACGGAATTAAAAAAAAAGTTTACCTGTAAATTACGTAACTTATAAAAGAGCACAACAAAAAGTGCATAAAATTTTACTGATTCAACGAAAATATACCTGATAAAATTATGGCATATTTAAAATTTTGTTTTGCTAAAAGAAATTTTCAATAATCTAAATTAATTAAATAACTTACGCTAGAGCGAAACATTTATTTTACAAAACCACAATTAACAATTGTACATTTTTATGCACAAAAATTGCGAAAAATTTTGATATTAATTTATATATATACAAATTAGTTGGCAAGTTGGAAAAAAAAAATATGATCAAAATTTACCCAAAAAAATTAGTGTTGAAATTTTGTGGAACAAATCAGAAGTACAAGATATTAAGGCCAACTTTGATTTTTTAAATGGTAACGCATGACGTGCTTGATATATTTGGATAGAGATTTTGAAAAGAAACAATGTTTACTTCAACATTTCTACAGTATTTTTTACTGTTTGCGAAAAATTGTATTCTCTATAACGACTTGAAAATAAAGTATTCTTATTTACAAGTGTTCAAAATGAGTTCCATTTTAACACATTCGCATCACATCTTGACCTAACTGCATCAAGGAGATAAAAAAATTACTTTCAAGCATTACTTCAAAGTCGACAGACATCGAGAGTTGCCTCTTATATTTCGGGATTGCGCTAAACTAGTGCTGCCATCTGATGCTTCTATCGTAAAGTTTGACATTTTTGACGGTACTCCGAACGTTTTGACGTACGAGCGCTATTTGTGTTGTTTACAGTAACTTCATCTCGGCTAAAAATGGAATTAAATCGTGAACATTTTCGAGTGATTATTTTTTACAACTTTAGACGTGAATTAACCCAACAACAGTGCATCGATGAACTTAATTCGACTTTTGGCAATGAATCATCATCAAGGACTACTGTTTATCGATGGTTTACCGACTTCAATCGTAGCCGTAGTTCGCTTAAGGACGAATTTGTGCAGGTCATCCAAAATTGGTTGTTCCGAAAAACATTGATGCTGTGCGTGAACTGATACTGCAAAATTGTCAAGTGACTTATCATGAGATTATGGTATTCTTGAGCATTAGTGGGATCAGCATACATTCACTATTGCATGAACATTTGGCCGTTAAAAAGATTTGTTCGCGTTGGATACCACATAATTTAACAATCGGAGTGGAAGATGCCTTCTTTATATTATAGAATAATTTTTTTATAAACATATAATTAAGGATTCCTAAGGATTTATAACTATGTAATAATTTTATTTCAAAATGCATATTTAGGCTGATAGGATTTTTTTTTAAGAAATAGAATATGCTTCGTAGCAAGAGCCATAGCAAAGGTCTTCACTCTAGAAATACAAGTGATGAGCAAAAAAAAGGTCTTCACTCTAAAAATACAAGTGATGAGCAAAAAAAAGGTCCTCACTCTAGAAATACAAGTTGAGAAAAAAAAAAGGTCCTATCTCTACAAATACAAGTGATGAGCAAAAAAGAGTATATTAAGAGTTATTTTATAAAAAGTAAGAGTAAAGAGGATATTACTCAGAAAAGAGTACAATACTCTAAAAAAGAGTACCTACGTCTGGTCAGCATAATGGTGTATTGTTTTCCTGCAAATTGGAACCATTACAGCCGCATTCATAATTGCAAATTTTTTCGATTTCTGAAAGATGAAAAATAATCATGAATAAAATAAGAACATATTGTTCCTTCAAACCATTTAGAAATGGCAGACAGACTTATTGCTATAATGACGATTAAAGAAAAATTTTCAAAATTAACCTGCAAAGTAATATTGTTCTGCAAAAATGATGACATTAAATTACAATGTATAAAATAATAATTTTAATAAATAAATATTGACTTGTAGATATGATGTGAAGCATTTTCTTACTTTGAAAACAATTTATACTTCCAAAAAACAATTTAAAAAAAAAATGCTCAATTAAAATAAGAGGAAATGAAGCGCTAAGCGGCAGTACAGAATATAATATTATATTCCGAAATATAATAAGCGCTCAACATTTTCTGATGTATTTACTAATATGGTATTACGCCTCTGCCAATAACAATTTTCTTAAGCAAAATTTTACACTCATATTAAAAATATGCTTCGATCAAATTATCTAATTTATAACTTTAAAAATTCTGTGATATTTCTATAGAAATGAACTAATTTATTTATTAATTAAAGTCATATTATATAAAATATTCACATATTTTACAAAGATGATAGGAAAATTAGAACTTAACAAAAATAAATTTCAAATGTTTATTTAGATGTTACACTTAAGCATCAGCAATTGTAACTTCAACTTCTACACCTGGTTCAATAGAAATAGATGTAATCTGCTTAACAATCTCAGACGGGGAATGTAAATCAATTACACGTTTGTGTATTCTCATTTGGAAACGATCCCAAGTTTTGGAACCTTCACCGCAAGGTGTTTTACGTGTGGTGATACGTAAAATCTTTGTTGGCATACGAACTGGTCCCTTCACACGTAACTTCTGTTTCTTAGCACCACTGATTAAGTCAGAGCAGACTTTTTCCAATGAACGTACATTGCGAGAAGTCAAAGTGATACGAATACGATGGATTGGGGCGCTTTCCTGCCCTGGTTTTTCAGGATTTTCCTTCATAGAAGCCTATAACAATAAATAAATAAATTTAAACACAAAAAGTAGGGGGTAAAAATTCCTTAACGTGTACCTATTTAGATGCCTTGGGTGTATTTATCATGATTTAACTGATTTATGAAAAATTAAATTTTATTGGATTATTTATTAAGGGTCATTTGAGTTTCCCTATAATTGGGTCTGAGTAGTACAAGCATGCAAAATTTACACTTTCTACATTGTCGTTTGGCCAGAATTTCTACCGAACAGACTTTTATACTAAAATCTAATATAAAATACAATTTTACGCACTTAATCATCACATGTGGCCGGAGTGTATAGTTCTTTGATTGTTTCAAAAAATATATTAGGTAAATACTGACCCCGATTACGCCGCCGCCACATGTGTTCGAACAAGTACGGGTCAAAATTAATCTAATGACTGTCAGATATCTCCTTCTTGATGTCAGACCAGGTGCCCTCGATGTTATTAGCATGGGCACCTGTATCTCGATCTTTAAAATGTATGCTCCAATTGACTGTAAGATCACGGTAACCCTCATCTTCTAGACAATCATATGCCCTCCAACAGTCACTTATCAAAATAGAACCCGGCCGCACATACTGCTTGATTACATTCAACAATGCTTCTTTACTTCTTTCTTACACCACAACCACAAAATATTTATCTGTTCCTCTTTCAAGCCCTCCAAACACCCAGTTACCCCTCTGTAACTTACTTTGCCCAAACTCACTTTCATCCAACTCAACAGTAACGTCTTCACCACCCAACA
Source organism: Liopterus haemorrhoidalis (assembly GCA_963971575.1). Classification (NCBI taxonomy): domain Eukaryota; kingdom Metazoa; phylum Arthropoda; class Insecta; order Coleoptera; family Dytiscidae; genus Liopterus; species Liopterus haemorrhoidalis. The sequence continues at coordinate 8,121,178 of OZ020617.1, forward strand.
TTTCATTTCCATTCACACATCCATCTATACAAAGCTCACGACAGAAACACTTCCAGTCCATAACAGTTTCCGATGACATACCTGACACCAATAAAATGTTACCATTAGAATATCATACAAACTTAGATGGCTCTTATCAAACCAACTACCCTTTCTTACGCTTCTCCTAACATCATGACCATCTTTTCTGCATCTCCACGCATACTTATCATTTATATCTACTCTTAAAGTCAATTTCATTCGTTGGCCACATATAGGACAAATATATTTGTTGGAAATTAATCCAGCTTTCATACACCATTCAATCATCTGCTCCGGGCCCGCATCTAATTTTGCTAAAAACTTGGTAGTAATTTTCTCCATTATAAAGTAAGTAAAAATACACAATACACATGTTCACAACTCAACAGGTCAGTAGTAAGAAAAATAAGCTTTCGCGGCAAACTCTTGTTACTTCAACTAGTAATAAAGTAATGTATAATAAATATAATGCTGACTTTCTACTGACGAAGGCTGCTTAGCAAAACGAAATATATAACTAATATTACTATAAAAATACAACACTGAAGGAAAGTGTAAGTGTCTTTATTTAATTATAATAATAAACCACTGTTTGATATCCGCCGACCTTCAAAATAACAGCACTTGCCGCGCAAAGATAGGGGTATGGAATTTTAGCCAAAGTGGGGTTACATTACACTAGAATAGAAGAATATAATAAATAATCATAATATTAAACGAAATTTAAACATATTGTTATTAACTGTATCATTTCTCAAGTTTAATACGGTGGATTTAATTATAAAATTCTACTTTTATTTAAGACCACGTGCATCGAAAATGTACGCGCACTTTTCATAAAACTTGACAAATACACTTTTACAGCCCCCAATTTTTTGTACACATATATCTACATAAATAATATATAACTTACCATAATTTAAAAATAATTTTCTGGTCGAGATAATCAATTTCTTTGGATAAACTGATCAGCGCTGAACCAGAATCTTGGTGTCAGCAAACGATGTATGAAAATGGCCGAAATTTCGTTTTCGAATCGCGTAACAAAATGTTTTAAACAGTGCGCAAGCGTCAGTTTGTTAATTTAAAAAAGAATTGTTAAAATTGTAAAAGAAACGAGAAATTTTAATAACAAATCTAAAATTTGACAAGTTTATTAAAATTGCAATAGAAAATCAGCAATAAATTTGTTTAATTTTTGAGGTTAGAAAACACATCAGCATGGCCTCATCTAAAAAGGCTCCAAATATTCTTATAACAGGAACACCAGGTGTAGGTAAATCATCGATAGCTAAAATAGTTTCTGAAAAAACTGGAATGCATTGGTTCGATATAAGCAAATTAGCAGTTGAAAAGAATATGGTTGAAGAATACGATGAAAATCTTTCATGTCCTGTAATCGATGAAGACAAAATTCTTGAATTCATTAAACCAAGAGTTAAAAAAGGAGGTTGTATTTTAGATTTTTACTCTCCAGATATTTTTCCTGAAGACTGGATTGATATAGTATTTGTTATACGAACAGAAAATAAAGTTTTGTATGATCGTTTAACAGCTAGAGGATATGAGGGAGATAAATTGACAAATAATATGGAATATGAGTTATATGGAGTAGCATTTGAAGAAGCGACAGAGGCATATGAGCCTAATATTGTACACGCTATTGAAAGTAGCAGCGAAGAACAACTTAACGATACAGTGTCCAGAATTTGTACATGGATAGAAAATTGGAAGAAAGATAACAGTTAATTTATAAAACCTAAATAAAATACCTATAATTTGACATATTGTATTAAACAGATCTTATATGCATAATTTATAATTGTAAATCCAATAAAAAACTGCTGTCAATTCGTTATAATAGGTACCTACAGAACTCAGGGATGCAAGATTCATTCTTATTGTCTCCACTTGGAATTTTCACCTTTAGACACATGCACATCAGCTCAGGGATCTACTCAGCATCGAGTAATTGTAACAAGTAGAGGTCTGCACGGGACTATTTTGAACCACCTTTACCCGGCCCGGTATGTTTCCAGTCCGGCCGGGCCCGAGCCCGAAAATATTAATACAATTATTGCATCTACCCGTCCCAAACCCGACAAAATTTTAAATTCGGCCCGAATAAACCTCGTTAAAAAAATATTATGATGAAAAATTGCTTACAATTTGTAATAATTATGAAACTAGAAATTTAAAAAATATATATATTTTTTAACGAAGGTTTAAAAATATATTATTTAAAGGTACTATTGTTTTTATCCGGCCCGAGCCCGAATATAATACATGTCAGTCGGGCCGGGTCGGGCTTCTAATAAGAAGATAGCATAAACTGAACTTGCATACCTGGTCCATGTACCTCTGTGGCGTTAGTAGCTAATTATAAAATTTATGAAAAATGTGAATAAGTTCTAATATTATAAATTGGTTTTGTATAAATTGATTTTTATAAAAAGATAAATAAATAAGGTAATCATATTTGTATTTCATAAAATTTTTCTAAATCCCCAACCTAAATGACTCTGCAATTGCTGCTGTACAAGATGTAACAAGACAGAGGGAACACGATGTTGCTTCAATCTATTCAGAGATACAAAAATAGTTTAAATGAAATATGTAATATTTTTGCGTGCTATATGAATCTTGACCAACCCCCCGCCCCCCCTTTCTGCGGCTCTGGGTACATTTATTTTTTGTGGTCCGCGGTAAAAAATTTAAAATATTACTGGTCCGTGGTACGTTTTCGGTTGAGAAACGCTGACATAGAAAACATGATCCCAACACCTGCTCCATTTACAACTACTGCGATATTTCTTGACGTACATAATTTAGAAATTACACTGGATTAGGTAAATATAGGATGACCAACCGTACTCTTTATAGAGTACATGTACTCTTTTTGAGCAAATAAAATTATGTACTCTTACTTTTTCTAAAAATTCCATAAAAGTACTCTTTTTTAAAAAAATTGAAGAAATGAAGAATTTTCAAAATTGTCAGCTGATTCAAAATGGATTAATTATTTTGAAGAAAGAAATCAAACAACATCTTCAGAATTCCGAAAGATATGTTCATTTTTTTTCGCGATTCCAGCGCACAACGCAAATGCGGAAATGATTTTCAGCATGATGAAGAGTATTTGGACTGCTGAAAGAAACAGACTCTTGCCAGAATCAGTAAAAAATTTACTGATGGTACAATTTAATTTTAAAAATTTTAATTGTGAACAATTTTTTAAATATTGTGTGGACAATATAAATTTGTTAAAAGATGTGAGAAGCAAAACCAAATATCTATGATTTTGCTGATCGTTCGTGACTAATTACGTTTTGTTCGTCCTATAATATGTTTTGTAATATTTATATAGTTTATTTTTGTTTACATTGTGTATTTTGATTTTTTATTTACACGTATTTTGTATCTTAGGAATTTTTCGTTCGTAAGTTACGTTTTGTTCGTCGTATAATATGTTTTGTAATAAGTATATTGTTTATTTTCATTTTTTAAATACACGTATTTCTTATCTTAGCAATTTTATTATTTATTAAATATATAAATGAATATTGACGAAAATGATAAGACGATAGTTAGTAGGTATGTAGGAATTGCTATATAAAATATGGGTACGATTTTTTTTTAAAGAAATGTACTCTTTTTGAGTTGGTAACCCTAGGTAAATATATAAGCAAAATTGTATACATAGTGTACGAGGTGTGTAAATTAGGTAACCGGACTGGCAACATAGTGTTTGATCTAGCAACATTTGGGACGCGGGACTTAGAGGGGCGGCAGGTAAACATATGATACGCCTTCAGTACGAGTTTGAACTCGTTATAGTAATTTTGTTGTCCTTAGCGATTTTTTTCGTGAAACAGATTTTTCTAGTGCATTCTAAAAATGAGTGACATTCATTTCGAACAACGGTGTGCTATCAGTTTTTGCTTCAGACTTGGGCACAGTGCAACGGAAAATTTTGCAAAACTTCATCAGGCCGTGTTTAGTCAAGAACCCAGGTTTTTGGTGGTTTAAGGCATTTTAAGAAGGAAGAGAGTTGATTAAAGATGAATCACGCAGCGGAGGGCCTTCATCTTCAAGAACCGATGAAAATGTCGACATAAGCCGGGATCTTGCGCGGTCAGATCGTCGGAATGATCGGGGACGAGTTGAATTTGACTCACACTACCGTTTATTCGATTTTGACCAATGAATTGGGGATGCGAAAAATCACCTCAAGGGACGTCATTTTGGGACAACACATTCAAACGTCCGTAACAGACCAGCTGAAAGCTATTCCCAGTATCCAAGGTCCAGCACTACTATGAGGATTGGAAGAACCATCTCCAGCGCTGTGTGACTTCCCAAGGAAGTTATTTTGAGAGACAATATTGAATAGTTTTCTATTTGCATTAAAAAAAATTTAAAAAATCAGTCCGGTTACTTATTTTACACACCTCGTATGTATTAATATTATTGCTTCTGATGAAATCAATGAACCGTTGAATGTTTCTAGAAATAATTAAGAAATTGTTCTAAAAGCTGAATGAATCCTTATTTACTACACTAATCCTTTTTTCAATTTATCAGATTGTAAACTGAAAAACATAAAAGTAAAATGGGTACTACATATTATCAATATCGGTTCAATTTTTGAGCAAGGTAATAACGTACATTTTCGTTTTTGTTAAATATTAAATTAACGTCGTTATTTCCTTTTCATTCCGTTCTCGGTCCCTGAAATAATCATTAATATAAATTTTGATACAACAATAGAAAACAAATTTAGTCTTTCTCATTGAACCAACAAATGATGTTTTTTTATTCTTTACAAAAACAAAAAAAAAAAAGGAGGAGAAAAAATTTTAAAATACCATATGAAGCATGCAATTTTGTTTAAAAATAATATCAATATTTTAACGAGGAAAATTCTAGGAAAAATAAATCCAAACAATTTTACTGACTACGCTAGAACACTTTATTTCTCTAATCGCTCCCATTACATAAGCTACTTTAGTTCAAGTTAAGTTATATATTAACATATATTAATTACAATATTTGGTACTGGTTGAATTTTTATTAATCTTCAACCAATCACAATATTCGAAGACTGTGACTACAGAATGTTCCATATTTTCTATAAATCAAGTCATGAGAATTAGCTACGATGAAAATTTCACTTTTAAACAATCAAATATTAGCATAAAACCGTTTCGATATGATAGAATAAAGTTTATAAAAGTTACCGATGTGTTATACTAAAAGTTTGATTTCTGTCTCGTTATTGTCTTAACTTTTTTTCTTATGGGTTTCTAAAAATTCACTAGTGATTCCAATTGCCTAGGTTGCTGTTCTATACTGCCAATTACCTAACTCTAAAAAAAGTGCAAATAATTAAAGTGCAAGCAGCAACGTGACTAATCTTATTTTATATTTTGAAAGCTAATTCTCAAAACTTTTTAGAAATACGCAAAAAGGAACATTTTACGTGCTTAACTTGAACAGTTATAATAGAAAATTACCATATTTACTAACATTCAAGGGATAAGGCCGTGTAATCAACAATTCCATATTTTCAATTTTGTCTCTTTTCGAAAAGTATCAGACGTAATTTAAAAATGCTTTTGTGAACACAAAATAGTCAGTCTTATAGAATATATACAAAAGTAATATACAAACATAGGAAAATTACAGTTAAATGTAAAAATCTCTTCACATATTACCGAAATAAAATATGAATTGGCCAAAGAAAGTTTTGCATTTCATGTACATACTTATGCCTACTCCACATCTACATATTTTTACCCGCAAACATATAAAAACATACTTAAAAACTGTTGTACAAACATTTGTGTAAAAATATTTATACAAAAGTATCCGTGTTTTATATTTTCCATCGAAGATGAAATACAAAAGTTTTAAACACAAACATTAGCCAGTAAACGACATGTTAGTTCACAAACACGAACAAATTCATTACGAAGTCACTTTGGAACATTTTGCTTTGAAATACTGAAACCGAATGAATATTTTCTGATGTAGACAAATTTCTTTTGCCCTAAACTTTTGTTTAAGGGCAAGCAAAAACATAACTTTTTAAATTTGGTTTACGGGCAAATGTTTTTTGGTTTTCGCATCGAGTAAGTGTTTAAAAACATTTGTATGTGAACAATGTAGATCTGTACTAGGCTTTACACAGGCAAGCAATATTTTTTTTGCGGGATATTTGTTATAATTTCTGAATGATTTTGTTTATCACGTTTTTCTCTGTGCATATTTTAATATTAATCGAGAAAAAGTAAAATTATTGTATTATGTTTGTACGTATAACTGTGGAATCTCCTTTACTGCATAATCGGGATAATGAATGGTATAACAGTTAGTAACGTCTATCGGGGTAGTTACCAAGGACGCGTTTACTTGAAGGGAGCGCCTGTCTTCAAATAGTTTTTTTACCCCCATATGAAAAAGACGCGAAGATTTGCTGTCTTATCATATGCCAAGGGTGCCAAAATCCTAGGTACGCCTCAGCAGAGCTAAAAATAACTCGAGCTTGAAAAAATGGTCTTGATGAAAGCAGTTAACTTCAAAAGTTAAGAATGCCTAGCATGAAACCTTGGTAGATCCTGTAAAAGTGTTTTACCTCCATTTCACATTAAACTAGACTTGATGAAGCAATTTGTTAGGGCTGTGTGAGAAATTTCCAGCTCTTTCTGAACAAAATTTTCGAAAGGGATTTTCGTGGGTTCCATAGGAAAGCTGATGGGACAGATTTATGTTAACAATATATGTTGAAAAAGAATTTTGCATAGATTTGAAAGATTAACAAGAAATTTTTCATCATTGGCGCGACAGCCCGAGTTTAGCCTAAGCCTCCTGTTTCCAGGTTTCATGACCTTATTATCAATCTATATACATTCAGGAGTAATATGGTCAGTATTACGTCCATTTTTAGCGTACACAGAAAGACACCTACAGTTTATAGCCGGTTGCGAACGGCTAAACAAATGTAATTTGTGTAAATATTTTTATTTGAATTATTTGACATAAGCAGGAAATGAACACGTCCGTGCCCTTGCTTAGCGGTCAAATAGCAGGTACAAACGATTTATCGTTTGCAGCTACAGGCTTTCCTCACAGGAAATTTTTGGCGAGTTAAAAAGATCCAAATTATGTAGATATAATGCTTGAAACATGTGAACAGTTGGGCTATAACTTGAGATTATAAGTTCATTCACATCTGGAATACTTTCCTGATATGGTAAATGGAACGTAATGATGAGAGATAGAAGATTTCATCAGGACATTAATGCGAAGGAATAGATCTACACTTCTGGAATACTTTCCTGAAAATCTTTTTGGAGACTTGAGATTTCACCGATGGAAAGGTGATATGGTAAATGGATCGTAAGAATGATTGAAGATTTCACCAGGACGTTAAACAGATGTGAAGGAATAGATCAGGGTTGATGGGACATGAAAATGATAACAAATTACTGGTGGATATAGAAAAGGCATATTGCTAATGGTACGCATTAGAGAAAAACAACGAAATGAAATACTGGTTTGAAAAGTCAAAAATTTTATTCGGAGCATAAAAATTAGATTTCGTTTTACATTATTTTTTAATATCTTTGTTGATATTTTACTAAGTTATACTATGATTTACCGAGACTTAATTTGCTAAAAAACTTTACATATATTTGAAATTAGCATAATTTTTCATACGAAATCAGCTAACGGACACAAAGTAAAAAACAAAAATGCAGGTCTGTGTTATCGGTGACATCTTACCTGTCGAAGTAATGCTTAACTCTCCTTGACCATTTTTACATTTACTGTATAAAATTATTTAATAATATATTAAATAATAGGTATTTTTGAGCATCTCAAAATACTGAAATAATTTTGCATTAAGAACTAAATAATGAAATTTTATTAATATAATTTTTTACATAGTAATTAAGTGAAATATACTTTAGGAAATATTATGGCTAGATTAATAATATTTGGTTAGTAAACAGAATTTGAGCAGGCATAATTGAACAATAATCATTAAATTGTTTAAAAAAAGAAATTTTTTAGTGAAACATATGTAATTTCTTCAAGTTCCGATAGTTATATATGTGAGTGACCAGGATATAGTGAGATATGTTCACTATCGAGAATAAAATTTTTATATTGTTCAATAAATTTAATAAGCAAATTTTGTGGCGCCCAGCGTGGGGGTGCCAAACACAAAGTTTTCTTATTAAATGTTTCAATTCAACATATTTTCACTGTCGATAAATTTAATAAGCAAATTTCGTGTTAAATTGGCGCCCAACGTGGGGTGCCAAACACAAAGTTTTCTTATTAAATGTTTTAATACGACATATTTTCACTATCGATAAATTTAATAAGCAAATTTCGTGTTAAATTGGCGCCCAACGTGGGGTACCAAACACAAAGTTTTCTTATTAAAGATTTTAATACAACATATTTTGACTGTCGATAAATGTAATACGAAAAGTTTGAGTCAAATTAATAAATAACTAAAAAATACTACAATAATCGGTTGACGAAAATGTTCTACAGTGTTTTCTAAACGCGGCTTGGTACCAGTCCGTAGGATAAAAATATAGGTCCTCAAAAAATATAAGAACCGTATGAAAAATAAAAGTATCAAAAATGTAGCAGATGTACATAAATGTACACTGCACAAACAATAATATCTATACGAATTATGCTTCGTTCAGAACCTCCAAATTAGAAATTAGAATTAACATGAAATTAGTACTTAACATAAAATTTGTACGTAGAAATTAAGTAGTGTTCACAATCAAATTAAAAAATTAAGACACTGACAAAAATTTCTATCGATCTCTACTTTGTCGATCGATATTGGACAGCTGTTTACATTTGCTAACGAGTTTTTAGAAGAAAAATTTATATTTATAATCATAGAAAACAGAAAGATGTGGATAGAAATAAAAAAAATATGGTCATAGACATTTTTAGGTTGACAAATGCTTACTGCGCATGCGTCAATTATAAACACACTGCGTAGTAACGAGTTTTTGACTGAGAGCTTACTGCGTCTGCGCACACGCAAAGCAGTGGCGTGGTGTATTACTTATTATTTTATTAGTCAGCTGTTTGTTTGGTGCCTTGTGTTTCGGACCACCACTGGTAAAATAGCTGAAGTTCGCGTCGATTTGATGACTCATTATGTTGTTTCGAAAATGAACGGCCTATAATTTACAAGGCTGTGAACGATAACGTACAGTTACGTATAACAAACATTTACGTTAATTCTAAGTACTAATTCTAATTCCTAATTTCGAGGTCCTGAACCATTACCGCTAAATAGTAATTTTTAATTATGCTGCTCTGTTATAAAATATACTAAACACATTTAAAAGTACACACGGAAAAAAGTATTACAAAAAAATGCTTAAATAACTTAATATTCTTATTGCATTGTTATGAATATAAAAAAAATATGATTTACATGTTTTAAAAAACATGAAAAATAAAAAATATATGAAAAAAATATACATTTGAAAACCAAAATAATGTTTTCTTAGATATATGTTAACAAATATGGGTACAAAATAAGCATGTGTATTAAACACATAGCTTAAACAAGAAATTTAAATCAGTGATGAGCAAAAACGGCCTGCCAAATCAAAAGTCCGCTAAATTTATTTGCCACATCTATCACCCTGTACTTGATATTGAGATTGATTCTCAGAAATCATGAAAACTGGAACACGTTAAGTCAAAAATTTTAAATGTTTCCAAAGTATTACCACAATGTTTCAGTCTCAAAATAAAATATAATTAAATGTCTTTGTCAACTAAGGTTTTATTTTATTCGAGTAAAATATCACTTAAGTGATTTCACCAGTCTAGATTAAAACTCTCTTGTCTAAAATTACTTAACAACTCGAATAGATTTTTTTTTTGACTTAATGTGTTTCACTTCTACACCGATGATATCCTATAAGCAGCGGTTCTTAACCGGGGGGGTCCCAAAAAGACCTTAGGAGGTCCCGAAATTAAAAGAAGAAAATTAAATTTTGACCAGTTTTTGCTTTTTAAATTACAATAAACTTAATTATTAAACAATAAATTATTAAGAACATTTAAAATATTATTTCAAACATTTTCTTGGGGGATCCAGAAAATATTTTACAGGTCTTCGAACCGTTATTTTTTGCGTTTCGGTTTTTGTTCCGGTTCAATTAAAAAAATAAATATCGGTTCGGTTCCGGTTTTTGTGCAAAAATAACGGTTTTTTTCGGTTTTCGGTTCAGTTCCGAATGATAAATTTTGAAATGCTTTTATTTATATTATGGCCGATTGCTAAAGTAAGAATTATCCCTAACTCGAGTTAAAATCATTTGTTTTTGTATGTTGTAGCATACAAAAACAAATGATTTTAACTTGAGTTACAGAAAACTCTTACGTTAGCAACCCGCCATTAGTGATTTATTTTCTACTATAATTTAGAAGAACATGTTATTCCTTATTTTGTAATAATTATACCAAAGCCGCTGGGGCGGTGTTCTGCCCCCCTCCCGAAATAATAGAAGCGCAATTTTTTTTTAACTTGTCAGTTAAAAAAATTACGATTTTTTCTGCTCACCAGTTTAAAAAATAATCTTAAATAAAATGTATTTAATATTCTCTCCCATAAACATTATTTGAACCGAAATAAATCGATATTTTTTTCGGTTCAGCTCCGGTTTTCGTTCCGACAAAAAAAACGTTTTTTTTTCGATTTTCGGTTCAGTTCCGGTTCGAAGCCCTGATATATTAGGCCTGGGGGGTCCCGAGTATAAAAAGGTTAAGAACCGCTGCTAGATAGCAGCGTTTCTATACACAGGCTTGGATACAATATTTTGGTAAATTTTGAAAATTGAATAACTTTATATCTGAGGGTGCTACAAATTTCTTAATCACCATTTTCATCATCAGTAGGTCATATTTATTCCAAAACAGCTAATTTTACTCAACAAGAAGTTAAAATTTGTTGAGTAGTGATTATTATTTACTTCTTATATCACCTACCATTTAAGGTATTGCATTAAAAAGTAAAATAGTATACCTACATTTAAAAAATATAGAAACATAGTCAGCTATAAAATATCAATTTTAATCAAGACTAAATTCAATAATAAACATCTAAATTATTATTTTAAAATGTTTGACCTTAAAATTAAAAAAAGACAACCTTTTGTGGAATTTTGCCTTGGGGTTCCAAAGAAATAGCATTTAAACTGTAGGGTTCCGCAGATGTAAGATGGTTGAAGACCACTGGTGTAGAACACTGATATAAATATGCGCAATTAGTGACTCAACGGGTATCCCTCTAGCGGCAAAAAAGCGAACACTTCGAAAAAGTATACTGTCATTGTTTACGTATAATTCACCATGGGTTTTTTTGTTTCTGTCCATTCTCACTCCGTTTTTACAACGAATAAAGTCATAAATTTAAGAAAAAAAGATTAAATATTCCTTGTTGTCAATCATAGGAAGAACATCTTCGAATATTAGATGAATTTTATTAGAAAAATTGTAGTGTATGACAAAGTGTCTTTATTAGTTCTGCAATTTAATTTTAATACCAATGAGAGAAATGCGTTAAAAGTGAATAAATGCACCAATATACTTATGTTTTGCTTAAAGTGAAGAAGAAAGATTATCAGTGATTCTAAAATTTTGTTTCTATTTAAGGGAGTTTCTACTGTTTTAAACAAGCTTTTAACGTTGAATTTTTAATTTTCCCTGTCTCACATGTGCAAGAAAATCGTTTAATGTTGTGTAAATTATTGTTAATATAATTAAAACCCTTTGTTATTTCATGTGGGTGTTCCATAACTGTGTTAGTTTGCAAATATTTTACAGTTTTCTTGTGTAGAATAAATTACAAGTTCTCCTTCTATAAATTTTCTTGAGAAATGTGTAGATATTAAGTATTCAAATAAATGTTTTAAGTTCAAAGCATAACATTTTATTTTCTCTGTGAGTATAACCTGGCACCAACATTATAACCTCTGAAAATATTCATTTACAAACAGCAAATTTTATCATAAAATGGATTCACATATATTTATACACTTTTTTAATACTCGGTTATAATTCAAATATACTGTATACAGGAAGAAAACGTAAATTAGACCAAAAATTGTTTATAAACCAATACTGTATAAATACGTTGACAGATGACTATCCTTTTTCGTGTCAAAAGTTCACAAGGCGATTGTAGCGCCGTTTCGGTAATTATAGTCGCGAATACAAAAATTGGTTATTGTTGTTATGAAGTAGTTTTATTGACTAATCTAAAGACTCATCATTATCATTTAACTTCCAATAAAAAAGGTTTAATGATAAATAGGCGAAAATGGTTGTTCATCACTGATTTAAATATTAAAATTTCGTGTAGAATTTACAAATGAAATAAATGAAGAGTACAAAAGAAAATATATATAATATAGCATGTGTACTTCGAAAACATACATAAGAAAATAATCTATATCTAAAAACCATTCAAAAAGACTGACTTTTTATTTAGAGTATATATGGTAATTAAATATATTTTAATTGAAAATTCAAACTCAACATTCGTAAGTATTTGCGTCTAATATATTAAAAAAAAATACATATAAAATTATTTTGATTAATGTAAACCCAAAAAATAATGAAGATGTGGAAAATGCAACTAAAAATTGGAAAACAAATACCATATTGTTGACTAAACCAGACTGAAGCAATTATTTTGTACTTAGAGCATCCATTCCTCGATCAACAGTTTTTTTAATAAAAATAACATCTTGACTTTTCATACAAAATATTAAAAATCTCACTCTATCGTAAATATTCACGTCGAAATCAACTGAAAGAAAAAATATTATTAGTATTTATAGCAAATAGAGGGGAAAAAATTATGAGAAGTGTGAACTCTCACATCTTTCAGGAGTTCGTGGACATTTATTATGGATAATATTACCGACCGCCAACATATATAGCGAAAATATTTTAAGATCGCAGCGCTGTTGCGGCATACTTGGAACTTCCAAAATAGACATTCATTACATATAATCATATGGGCAATAACGTGAATTTTATTGTTTACTGGTGGTTTTTGTAATTTTGCCACAATATTAATACGTGTTTTTATGCAAGGTAATCAATGAAATATTATAACATCAAATATTAATAAATAAGAATAATTTTAGGCGTTTTTTATTAATATTTAGGTTGAAATAGACCTTGTAGGTTATTTTTTAGGTTGAAATGGATTTCTTTTAATCCACAAATTACACTCAGGTACACAGCAATAATAGTTCGACTTCGACATAATATTTGTCTTGTCTTCCACTTTAGTTTAAGGTTATTTTCACTTATTATCACTTGATACCAGTAAAAACAATTTAAAACTGATTTTAAAATAATATAAAATAACATAAAACTTAACAAAACGTAACAAATAACAATATAATAACAACAAAACTATAGTAAAATGCAAAAATATATTTTGATCCCATATAACTAAATGTAAAAAGCGCGATAGAATGTCTATTTCTGTAGTTGCTTAAAATCCCGCCAGATGTCATATCGCTTAGCAATTTTTCCCTATAAGGGAGGTATTGTGATAATATCGATTTTGACATTTCGAAATTTCGATGGATCTCCACGAATTGAGGTCCCTACATAACGTTTTGACTATTTTTAGCATGATGTCTGTCGGTCCGTGTTCACGTGCAGAGCAAATTCGGCTAAAAGGAATTTTATGAAACTTCATATTTGCGCTTTTGACATCAATGGCACGAGTTGATCAACTTTTGGTAAAAATCGGTTAACTAGAAATGGGAGTTTACTTCTGCCGGTTTTAAGATTTTTGCAAATATTTCACAACAGAGAAATATTTCGAAAAAAATTATTTAACAAAAGTTGCTATAAAAGCAATAACTAACAACTTTTATTTGAGACATTTTTTGATAAAACAGCATAAATTAAACAAGTACTTTGTGATGGCGGTCGGTCCTGTGGAAGCTACACCTGATTTTTTTTTACTGTAATCGCATGTAAATAACTTTTTAAAAATCTTTTTGGTCCGTTAATCAAAGTATAAATAGCTTTAATTTAATACCTTACATATTACATTTAAAAAAAAGTTTTTCATCAGAAATACAAAAAATTTGGAAAACCTAAAGCAACAAAAATTCAATTCAAAAATTATCGTAACTGGAGTGTACTATTCCAGTTTACATCGATGTGCTAAGTAAAAGTTTTGTGAAAATTTTAATCACGTAAAATCCTTTTAAAAAAATTCAAAAAACTTTTCGAAATTTTCCATCCTTGGGCCAACGAGGGTCGCATGCCAATTTTTTTATAGGGGTTCTATGACACAAACTTTAATTCTTTTCATCGGCATGCTGCATGAAAACGCGGAAAATCATATATTTTTTTATTACAAGATCACGTGACCGTTTGAGCTTTTTGGAACTCTGCGAATCGTATGCCTATAATTTTTAAGACTTTAAATTTGATTATAGTTGATAGATAATGGGATTCGGACCAGTCAAAAAATAAAACAAATTTATTAACTTCGCTTACGTTTCGATTTAATTTAAATCTTCATTAGAGCTTAGTTAATAGTATTTCTTCCACTATTTATTTATCTATCTGATGATTTAACGTTATACGTTTAGATTTAAATTAAATCTAAACGTAAGCGAAGTTAATAAATTTGTTTTATTTTCTGACTGGTCCGAATCCCATTATCTATCAACTATAATTACTAACTTACAGACGTAACTCATTTAATCAAGATTTTAATTTGATTTAACTTTTTTTTTGATAAAAGGGCCAGCGTTATTAATTCAGAGAAAAACACAAAATTTTTGTGTAAGTGGAAATGCAATTTCCACTTGCTCCTTTGCTCTTTTGCAATTGCTCCTTTCTTTGTTGTCACAGGGTAAATATTCTTTCCTCCAAAAAGCATGCTGTATGAAATCGGAGACCATAAACAGTCACGAGCTCCCGGTCTATATTTAGTTATACATAAGTTAAAATATGAAAGTAAAAATACTTACTGATTTAACAGTGGTTTTTATAAAATCTTTTTTATGTGCAAGATCGAAATCTGGATAATGGGCATAAACTTGTTTGCAGACAGTTTTCATGGTGATCTCCTCTAAATTAGCACCCTCCAATATTTCTTTCACATAGGTTTTAATTTCATCATCCTGCAACAACAATTTCAATCAATGTTTTTAACAAATCATTTTAAAAATCAAATGTATATGGTTTATTGGTATAATAACAATAATAATCTTTACTTATTTACTATCAGCTTTAGAAACACAATACTTTCCTCAAACTTTCAATGCTATCTGTCATACTATCCAACTTTTCAAACTAGATTCAGTCAAACTTTTGTTCAATACTTCGTCAGGCATACCAGCTTAACATTTAGGTTAATGTTCCGTATGAGTGCACCAGAACTAGGCTGTATGCTTAGAATGAAATACATTTTAACGTTAGAAACGAGAAGGCATGGTCGTAAGAGTGGGGAGCCAATAGTAATCATTCATGCATTTGTAGTTGGCAGAGAAATACGTATTTCGAACATGACTATACGTCGGAATGTAACTAATTATTTTTGGAACTCTTTATGAAGTTAGCGTTTTTCAAAATATGAATCCTATAAATCTCATTGAAAACAGGTAAAAATTCCTTATGAGTACCTGTTTATATACGTCTATCAAGTTTCAGTTTTTTCTGTCCAAAATTTTTGCTAACTAAACCTAACCTAATTAGTTTTATCATTGATTGTTTGCATATAGTGAAGATATATAAATGCTTCATACAGTTTTAATACATTTACATAATTTAGCATCTATGAATGCAATGAAAAACGGAATGTTCTATTTCAGACATAATACAGAGCGATCAACAAATCTTGACCGTTATGCAATACTTGACAGAAACATTTAGTTATCAAACCAATTTCCAAGGACATGTATACATAGGCGTACATTCTATTTTTATTACCGTATACGAATGATTATTAATTGAACACTATTTTTCTCTACACGCCAATGAGTTGATAACAGGTATTAAGTTACGAACACGTATTTTCGTTATTCCTCGGGTGAGTTCGGGCAAACGAAGTAATCTGATTGGTTCTTCGTTAAATTGGGATTTTCAGCTGTGAATTAGAATACAGTTTTGATATTTTTAAACTCATTGTTTACTGTTATGTAACGGACAAGAAATAATGATCGCACGGTATAAGTGGTAGGCCGAAATAAACTGATATTTTTGAGGATTCTCTCTTTTAATAAAGTTAATGTTTTTCAAAATGTGTACTATAAATCTCATTTAAACCATTTAAATGTGACTTTAAGCGTATAAGTACTGAAATTTAATTATTCAAGTTTTTCTTTAAAACGAGTTAAATGTTAATAACAAATGAATATACTAACGAATAAATAATGAATAACAAATAATATTAAATAATTGCTTGGATTTCAGAACGGATAACTATCAAGTACTTATTTAGATTTCAGTTTGGAATAAAAATATTGGACAAGATAAAGTGAAACGTAAATGTTATGTTTTGAAAGAAAGGGGCGGCGCTTCGCAAAGACAAATCTCATTCTAACTAGCTTACGCGTTTTCTCTGACGAGTTGTTTGTGGTGGACTTATACGGAACATTAACTAACATTTATTTTTATGCTGTACAGATTTACTTTTTCTGACATCTTTAATAATTTAGCCTTGTAAATAAAAACTATACTGGCTAATGGTTACTATAATTAAATATAAACTAGCACACTCAACGATATTTATAAACTGGTTGTTATAACCAAACTTATATTTGTCACTTCAAATTGTTAAATTGGCAGTGATAAATAACAAAAGACAGATGTTGAATGCCTATTTCTGACGCCTTTTACTTCAGAAAGTAGTTTTAAAAGTTTGAATGGCGTCAGAAATTTGAAAGTGTGAAGAATAGTTTAATTAAAAACAGCCTTAAAGAATAACTTACTGTTGGAGGTTGTGGAGTTTTGGATTTTTTAACCAACGGCTCATCATCACCAGAGCTGCTCTCTTCATTATTTTCACTGTTATCTTTTTCATCTTCTTCATCACTTTCTTCCTTGCCGCGTTTCCTCGTCGTTTTCTTGACTTCTGCCTTCTTTTTGGCTGGAGACTTTTTCGGTGAAGCTTTGGCGTTCTTAGCAGCACCGCGTTTCCTGTTATTTTGAACTTTAGTTACTGGAGCACGCTTACGTTTTGATTTCGGTTCCTAGATATAAAAAACAATCATTAATTTTGTGCATAAAACTTAAAACTAAAAAATTAAAATAAAAAAAAAAAAAAACGAAGAAGGTAAGTTCTCCGTTTCTAGATTGCCGACCATCAAAGTACAAATCTTTTATCAACATTAACAAAATCAACAAAACGTGACATACAGATTCATTGAAAGAGACGTTTCGTATATATACAAAAACATGTCCTTTTGAGATTTATTTAAGGTTTGACCTGCCCACTGATTTATTGAATGGCCGCAGGGTTAAAGCTGGGGGAAGTAATCAAAATCTTATATTATTTATTCGGGGAAATGCTATATCAGGGGCCCCTAGTATTAATGGGATTAATCAATTTCCAAATCCCCCAATAATAATAGGCATTACTATAAAAAAAATTATTACAAATGCATGAGCAGTGACAATAACATTATAAAATTGGTCATTTCCAATAAAAGATCCTGCAATTCCCAATTCTCTTCGAATTATTAATCTCAATGTTGTTCCAATTATCCCAGCTGATGTTCCAATATCTTTTGGATAGCAAAATAAATTCATGGATCAAAAAATCAATTTTTATTTATTTTTTTTTAAATTTAA
Organism: Liopterus haemorrhoidalis; assembly: GCA_963971575.1. Taxonomy (NCBI): domain Eukaryota; kingdom Metazoa; phylum Arthropoda; class Insecta; order Coleoptera; family Dytiscidae; genus Liopterus; species Liopterus haemorrhoidalis. Next base: position 8,139,103 of record OZ020617.1, read on the forward strand.
TTTTATGTACCATAAATACTAGATTTCAACTAAGAATACGATTTTTCGTTTCGAAATTACAAGATCTGGTTACTTTCTCATATTCACGGCTATTCCAAACGTTTAGGCGGACCTAACTGGAATTTTCATTTTTGTAAGTTGTCATGGTCTCACTTTTTAGGGTTTTGTAGGTATGACCACAAAAAAAACCTTATAACGTCACTCATGTGTCTGTCTGTCTGTTTTGCATTTTCTTCGTATCTAAATCTTCATAAAATTAATAAGAAATACCTACATTGATAAAAGGATTAATTTTTTTCAATTTCAGAAACGTATTTCTCACTGTTAACAATTTGATATTTTATTTACAAGTATTTCACTACTATAAATGTCTTAATTCCTCTTTGATGTATTAAAAAAAAACTAAAATAATTCCAACAAAAGGTTGAATCATGACGTATAATAGTAGGAGGAACTTACACACATGAACAGTACGCACCACGTCTAAACTGGTTTCACAGTGGTTATTTATTTATTTATTTATTATATTTTTAATTTCAGGAGAAGACATACAGTCTGTTTCAAACGCTTAGGCGGAACTAAATGGGAATTTCGTTCTTTTAGGTTGTCACGACAAGGGACCTTGCTTGGGTTATTTCATTTTTCACGTTGGACTGTCAAAATTTAAAATTACAACAATGAAACCATGGAAACGAATGACCTATGTCAAAATTAAATTATTTTTTTATATATTTTAATGACAAAAAAATTAATAAATGGGAAATTTGTATTAAGATTGACACAAAAAATCAAAATATAAAGAAAATGACAATTTAAAATGATATTAACCTTAACCAAAAAATGTGTATTGTAAGTATGATTTACAAAGCTTAAACAAAACGGTCGAAAAGCACGATTTAAACGATGAAAGTAACTAGATTGCAAAATTTAGTTCCGCTTAACCGTTTGGAACAGACGGTACTATATGCTGTTCACTTTCGTAAGAAAAAACTAAGAGGAAATTTTGATTTCAATAGTTGCACCTTTGAAATTGTATGTCATGTTGGTATTAAAAAATGGTAAAAAATGTCAATTTGACATATGTCATAATAAAAAATTATATCTTACAGTCTGTTCCAAACGGTTAGGCGGAACTAGATTTTGCAATCTAGTTACTTTCCTCGTTTAAATCGTGCTTTTCGACCGTTTTGTTTAAGCTTTGTAAATCATACTTACAATAAACATTTTTTGGTTAAGGTTAATATCATTTTAAAATGTCATTTTCTTTATATTTTGATTTTTTGTGTCATTCTTAATACAAATTTCCCATTTATTTATTTTTTTGATAGTAAAATAAGTAAAAAAAATATTAAATTTTGACATATGTCATTCGTTTCCATGGTTTCATTGTTGGAATTTTAAATTTTGACATTCCAACATGAAAAATGAAATAACCCAAGCAAGGTCCCTTCTCGTGACAACCTAAAAGAACGAAATTCCCATTTAGTTCCGCCTAACCGTTTGGAACAGACTGTAATTATAATGATCATAACCAACAACATTTGAAGTCTGATTTACAGCCCACGGAAATTTTTTAAATGACATTTAAAGTCAGTAAATCACCATAAAAGTAACCAAAATAACCAGATCTAGTTTGTCCTTACAAAAGTGAACAGCATATACCTTAACCATAAATACAAAAAATCCATAACATTATTAGCAAAAATTTAACCATAAATTAAAAAAATTATTAATTTGGTCGAAATTACAAAAACTGCAATATTTTCCAAAAAAGAAATTTTGTTTCTAGCTGCTTTTGCCAATGGGTTACAAAAATATAAGCTTTACTTACATCACTTTCTTCACTGCTTGGAGTTTCTTCTATTTCGCTAACCTCCTCTTCACTCTCCTGTTTCTTAGCTGGTGGTCTACCCCTACCGATCTTCTTACTTTTAACCCTAGGTGTTTCCTCATCGGACTCCTCTGATGGATTAAATTCAGCATCACTTTCACTTGAAGATTCTTCTTTTAAACTAACTCTCTTTCCTTTGCCTCTCTTCGACCTCGAGGCTCTTCTTGAACCTTCATCACTATCATCGTCGTCATCCATTGAGGAATAACCTAAAAATAAGTACAATTAAAATTTGTAGTGTTTAAATGATAAAGCAAGTGAGTATTTACTCGATTGTGAATCTGAGACGCTTGCATAGTCTGCAGATATAATTGAGTAGAAATCTGGAAAAAAATTCCAGAACTGTTACGAAATATATTTTATTAAATAAGGATACATTATTTTACTGTTTACTTACACACAAGAGAAAAATTAACTGTTTTTTCACAAACAGTAATTTCAGATTTTTTTTGTTAGCCAATTTAATAAACATATGAATAATAATACTTTCCATGTTATAATTTTGTAACCAATTACGTTTTTAGGACTGCCTAAACAAGCATATTATCTACTTTGCTTACAAGAAAAAATAATAAACAAGCGACATGCTTATTTAACACATTCGATGTGGATGACATCAGTTGGCGGCATTATCATCTTTCTTAATTCTTTAACTCTTGTTACAAGATTTTAATAAAATTAATATAAATTTAAATTACAACAAATTAATACAATTTACATTACCTTGTTTACATGCAGACTAAACTGGGAGTCTGTTAATACCGGTGTTCTTTACACTCGGTTTATTAGCGTTTACATGTCGAAGCTTTATACGAATTAAAATGTACAGAATTGCCAACCTATATTTACAACAACGTTATCGGCTTGGATTCCACGTAAATGTTTTCATCCAAATACGTCATAATTTTGAATTTCTTATTGAAGTTAAAGTCAGGTTGGGTTCAATAATTATTTTCGAAAACAGTAATAATCTTCTTCTAAACATTGCTCTTCTCAAAATTATTTTCACATTCATTGATCACATCCAATATTCATTTAAATGATGAATATAACTAAAAAATCTATCACCCGACGCGTGAATTACTTTGAAAGGGGCTGCAATCGTTTTTTATGGATTTTAAAGGGTACTTTGCAGTCAACATTTGTGAGAATTCAGATAAAATAAATTTAAAAAAAAAGAAATTTTTTATGGTTCATGGTTCAAGGAGACATTTGTTCAGAGTTATTGCTTAATAACTTTGAACGCTAGCATATCCTTGAACAATATTTATACCCTTTTTCCTAGAAACGCTACTAGCCCTCTTGTATAAACAGCCATCTCTCTAAAGAGGGGGTCAAAAAGTATTCTGTCCGATTAGCGTAAACATCTAAGTTGTTGAATTCTTAGAGGCACTGTATCGGCATTTTGATGATCTATCCGATTCTTATTTGTTTTGTAAAATATTTATTATCTATTATCATTTTCCTAATTCTGCTGTTCTAGATTTTTAATAACTAAACCTAACCTAATTACCTAAATTGATCATATTTACTGTTCGTCTTTGTAATTTTGGGCGAGATTACTTCAAATCTCGCCCATAGTAAAGGCATGCAATCTGAATGTTCTCTCCGATGTAGACTGAGATAACCAATGTGTTTATATGTCTGTCTCATTAAAATAACTCACTAGCTATAAGTTTGTAAAATTATCTACAATCGACAACGCATAATCTATTAAATTTGGAGCGCTAAACGGTTGCTCGCATTACCATATGACAAACTTGTTAGTGAAAATCAATAGTGCACAAGTCATAGCCTATAGTCGACTAATTTAAGTGCTCTGAACGCAGCTTTAGATTGGATAAATAAATGCAGAATTTTACAAATGTACCTATCAGCCGTTTGAAATGCATTTTTTTTTATGTTTTAGAATATTGATCGAAACGGAACAAAAATAAACCTGTTCCTTGTAATGCCGTTAAGTTTTAGATATGCAGCGAATGTGTTAAATCTAATTGTGTTTAAAAAATATATACCACCTTCACAGAATTATTAATATAATATTTAAGGACATCTAAATATTAAAATTTCTGGCGTATAGCAGAAATGGCTAGTAGTGCCTATTAAGCAAAAGTGCTGTGAATTGTAATATGTGTATGCTACACAGTTGATGTAAACAGCAAATTTTCTCTGTGATTTTGTTTTCCTTTTAATTGTTACTACAAACTAATGCTATAGTCGGATTTTCATATCAGACGACGCACGTCACAATGACACGCATTGTTATAACAATAGCTACTTTTCTTTAACAAGTAAAAATGCTTAGCTAAGCTTACAAGTTAGTCAAATGCCTAAGCAAATGAGAGGATAAATCTGACGCTCGATTGACACATATACGCATGCGTTCCAGTGTAGCGGGAAACGAGGAAACCACTGTTGTGTTTACATGTACTTATATGCAGCGCACACATTTTTAAATAAATTGAAAATGTCTGTGATGTGATTAATTTGCAATAAAATATTTTCAAAACAATATAATTTAAATGTCCATTTAAAAAGTATTGATAAGATAAACTTTAATGGTAATCGACGAATATGGCGAGGGGTTTCCTGCATCATGTATATTTACAAACAGGCAGGACACTACTGTTCAGAATTTTTTTTTTTTTTTTCGTAAAATTTTCAAAAAAAAACCGTTTAATAAATTGCAATATTTTTATATCCGATATAAATTAAGTGTTTTACAATGCCTGGTGTGCAGTGATGGGCACCAAACTTTAAAAACTTTAGAAATAACCCTTGAAGAATCAAAATTTATAGAAATGTTACCAAAAGCAATAGTTTTTTACTTTCGGACAATGACATGAAAATATTTGGTGAATATTTTTTCACAAATTATTATGAGAAGCCCAATCTTTGGGCTTATACTTATAGAAAATGTTTAGAAATTAACAAAGAAAATAAAAAACTGAAACACCAACTAGATACGACAAAATTTGAACCAAGTAATAAAAAAATTAATAAACAAATTTCTATATTTAGTAGCAGGAAAAAAATTAAGAAGTCGCATATTTTAAAAAACCGACAACGCAAGAGGAAGAAAATATTATTGAAAAAATACAGAAGTAACTTTTTTTTTGTCTTAACTGTGTGAGTAGTTACACGCACACACACACGTGTAATTTCATTCATTTTATCTCCTTTGTATTTATTTAAGCAAATTATAATTTAAGAATGAATTATTTGTTGCTTAACAATAATTTTATGACTATCGACAACACTGTGATATTTGTTCCTTTTGTTTTTTTGTTCTTTCTTGTTTTGTATTATTGTTCATATTAGCTACAGCACGTTCTATTAAATAAATAAATAAATACTAAATTTAAAATAATTATTCTTATTATTGATGTATTTATGATAATCTTAAATATATCCACAATAAATCAGAATATTATATTTTTAATCTCCGCTCAAGATCATTTTGAAGCATGCGCACATGTGTCAATCGAGCGTCAGATTTATCCTCTCATCCTAAGCAAGGGTCAGGTGAGGGGGAATATTTTGTACTCTTATAAATGGTACGCCCTTACAACTTAGATTAACTTAAGTCCGTTCTACATTATATTTTTTTCAATACTATCAAACTCTGACGTCTTTTCAACTTTTGATACTACAGATTTAATGGGGGGAAAAAATAAGAGGCAGCTATACCTTTCATATTTTATTACTTTTTGATACTCTTCACTGCCAACTTAAAAAATTCTAGGTTTAGGTGACAGACAAAAGTTTGGTTACAGAACCAATTCTAGTAACCAATTTATAAATATTATTTAATTGTGCTAAATTTATATTTAATTATATGTTCTAAATAAACTTCTTATCAACTTAATAAACTTCTAAAAGTTAAGTTGTAACCAAAAACTAAAATGTTGGTAGTTGGTACGACTGAGTGGTATACAACTGTCATCCAAAAATTTGACTGGAGGTAGTTTAGAAAACAGTGTAGTTTGTAGTGTAGCATCGAAAGTTGGAAGGAACTATTGTGTTTTACATTATACTTTTTACGTCGGTACTACGCAAAAAATCTGTAGTGCTTCGCAAAAAAGTATAATGTATAACGGACTTTAAGCAGGGCCGGCTCAGACCTCGGATTTTCGGGACATTTTCCGAGGCCCCGCGCTTGTAAAGGCCTCATACGCGTAATTTTAGGGCCCCGCACAATTTTTTTGCTCAGGGTAAGAATATACTTTTAATCGAAAAAAAAATTTTGACAGAAATTATGTAAAAATTATTGTCCTAAGGGCCCCGCAAATTTTATTTTCCCGAGGCCCCGAAAAACTTCCAACCGGCCCTGACTTTAGGTAAGGTAAGAATACTTAAGTATTGTGGTACAAGGAAAGCGCCTAATGTATTTGTTTACGACGTCCGTCATCTGTTAAAAAAAGGACTATACTCTCTATCATTATCTATTGTGAAATATTTAAGTGCTGTGTGATAACATAAATTTTACTCATAAATATAAAACTAATATTTACCTCTGTTATTGGCCCTTACAGCTGCAGTCCTTTTAGGCCTACCCCCACCAACAGGTTTACCAGAATCCTTAGGCTCTAATAAGAACTCGCAAATCCTGTCACTGATCTCTTCTTTCTTCCCGTTTTTCTCCAAATCCAGCATTTCGCAGATGCTCTTCAATTGTTTAAGTTCCATTTTTGCAACAGATTGCACTTTCTTGGTGTATGCATCTGAATCTTTGTCGAAGTCGAATCCGTTGAATTTTTTGATGTTCTTTTTGATTATGACAGTTTTTCCAGGGGTCTTGAAGAGGACCCTATGAAGAAGTTTAAGATCTTCTGTCTTGAATCTTGAAATTGAAGCATCGATACGTGGAATGTCACCCAATTGGGTGCCAGAACCAGCTGGAATTTCGACTTTTGTAGACTGAAAAAAAAAAAGAAAATATATAAATCACAAAATATATAAAAGTTTTAAATTATAAAATAGTAAAACAAGTTGATATGAATTTAACAGACGCTGAATATTACCCCTTGAGATCTTATTAAGCAGTATATCAGCACCTTAGAGGTAAACTGTATCAAGTCACATTTTTATCAGAAATGACATTTTAGTGCCAAGTGACTTAATACTTTATAGTCCGTCGAGTGGAAAATAATTTGGAACTATAGCTCTAGTCAGTTTTAATATACGTTGCTTTAAAACTGTATCAAGTTGATCAACGCAAGGAAGTAAACATCGTCTTTTCTGAGCTGTTAATCATTTAACGCGTTCCCAAATAATTTAATGATGGTTTTGAAATTTTCCGGAAGTACAGGATATCAAGACGACTTTGATTTTTTAAATGGTAACGTACGAGTTGGGTATCCTTGGATAGAGCTTTTTTTTAAAAAAAACAACTTACACATTTTTTTATATATTTGACTTTTAACGAATTTTTTTTTTACCATGTTTTTTATTTTTTTATTTTCATGTTTAGGAATCCTTTTTTGAGCTAATACTGACTAGAAGTAACTAATTATTATTATTTATTTATTTATTATTATTTTTTTAAATAGAGAATTCGATTGGGTGCTTTACTGTGCACTCAAGTCACTCGGCGAGCAAGTAAGATTGGTCGAGCAATCGCTCTAGAGTCGTTAAAATTTCGTATTCGATTGGGAAGGTCACTGCTCTGAGAGTGCACTGCGAGCATTTTTTCTTGCTCTGGCTAAAGAGTAAGAGCAGCGTCGAGCAATATGGCGCGTAGTGGTATTTCAAAGTTAGTATGTTTATTAGAATTAATTGAATCTTCATCAAGTAGTGATGTATCTTTTTGTATAATAAATCAAATTAGGATATTAAAAGACATAAAATAATTCTAAAAAAATAACATTTTGCTAATATAAATAAATGGAAAATAAAAAAATTATTGCAATCCCAAAAATAAAATAATAAAAATTATTCATAAAGTATTATCCTGCACTGTTTACGCAAGGAAATCACTGTATTTTTAAATAATTAATAATAACAATAATAAAAACGCATTCGTATTGCTATGGCACGCTCGCTAGTAAAACTCAGATCGAGCATGACTTCATTTGACCGCTCGCAGAGTAATTCCAGAATGATCCAATCGAATACGCAATTAGTTTTTAACAGGTTCGTTAGTAATGGCGTATTCGATTGTACCACTCTGGATGAATTTTTACGGGACAGTATTTTTTTAGTACATATTTGAAAAATTAAGTGTTAAATTAAAGAAATTTAAAAAAAACTACTTTCCGTTCCTTAATTTACGTCTTAAGAGCTTTCTTTTGATAGCAGACAATAATTTTTTTTTTAAATAATTTAATTCCTGTTGAACTAACTATTCCGGTTCCCATCAATGTACATTACTGAGATTCTTTTTCAGATTTTTAAATCAACCCCTCTTGGAAACAAACTCTTGGAGTTTGAAATGTGCAACTAACAAATTTTTTGAAAGACGGTCACGCATGGGTCAAGTTGATTTGAACTGTATCGGAACATAAAAATTATAAATTGGACTCAGCAGGAATTGAATCTGCATTGACTGTGGTATGTAGACTTTTTGTTTGTAATAAATAATTATTAAAACACAGAGATTTTATGTGGCCGTGACCAAAATATATTACCTCCTTGTTTGTTTCTGGCAGATCTTCATTGAACCTTTGGACCTTCTTCCGTTCCCTGGTTCCAGACTGTTCAAGTGGCTGGTCCAGCAATGGCACTTCTTTCTTATCATCATCTTCATCGTCCTCCTCTTCTTCTTCTTCATTCTCACCACCTTCAGTATCTTCATCAGTCTTCTCTTCCTTTGCTTCCTTGCTATTCTTGGCTTCTACGTCATTCTTCTCTTTCTTATCAGAGTCATTTTGTTTGGTGTCATTTACCGGTTTTTCTTCTGGCTTTTTCTCTACGTCCTTTTTATCTTTCTCCTCCTTTACATCTTTTTCTTCAGTTTTAACGTCTTTTTCTTCTTCAGCTTCGGATTTGGCAGCAACGGAATCTTGGGATGAGTCAGTGGTATCTAAGTTGGCCTTTGCGTCACCCTGAATAAAATTAAAAGTTTTTAGTTATCAACTGCTGTATTCTTTTTATATGAGCACTTAGTTCTCATCAAGCAATTGCTTGGCAGTTTGCGAGTATTCTATGCAACTTATTCAGTTTCAATGAACTGAGTATTGAAAAGTGTTTCTTTGGTTTATAAAATTTATTTTTTTCAGCATTTCTGGCAAACAATCGCGGCAAATTAAAGATTTTTTCATTAATATTTTCTGCCAGAGCTCTCATTTGGTACCCTGCATTGAATTTTTTTTAAATAATTCATTTTCTGAAGGTGAAAATTTTTATAACTTACGAAAAAATTAATTTCGGATCAATTTTTAACCAGCTATGTATTTTAGATTAATTTTTGGAAAAAAAAACGTAATAAAATCATTTTTCTTCGAAGATAAAATGTTCATTAATCCACATATCCAGAGATTTTATGTAAAATTCAAACTAAAAAAAAAATTAATTATTTTAAATTCCCAAAAATTTTTTCAAAAATTAATATTTGAGTGGTATTTTTTCAAAATCTCAGTTTTTTAACTATATTTGGTTCAAGAAAATGTATTTGCAAGTCAATTTTAACTTTATAGGTAAAGCCGTTTGGCCATAATTTCTACCGTAGACAGGCAGGCATTGACAGTATATTGTTTTTTACTTATACCTACGAAACCCTAATAATGGAATTTGAAATGGGTTTTAAAAATTTGATAATACTAAAAGTTAATAATTTTGAAATTTTGCAGAAAACTTTGTAACGGTTGTTCTTAGATTGCCGAGATTGCATTTATGTTAAAAATTTATATTTTATGAATTATTTTAAAATTAACATTAGTTTTAAATAATATTAATCCATATTTTCATTTTTACCTGTTGTGTTCATAAATTGCAGATATAAAATTTGAATTATTTCTATATTTCATGTTCGGTATTAATAATCGTAAACTTAAAAAATTATCAAAAAATCCCAAAATAAGAAACAAATGAAAAATAATTTTTATTTAAAAATAAATGATAGTTTTCAATTTTTTAACCCATGAAACTAATATTCATTTGTTTAAATAATGGTATATAATTTTTTTCTCATGTATAATTTAGTTCCCGCGTTTTGTATATCAACACAACACTATGGAGCCATATTGAGATTCCTACTAAGCAAACATGTTGTTTTGCTACGTAATAAAGAAAATCAACACATACCACATATAATATTATATTAAAAAAATAATTTACACAATTTAAATAAAATACTTTTAGCAATAATTACCTCATTACATACCTCCGACTGTTGATTTTTCGGAATTTCACCGTCACTAGACATCTTGACTGTTCTGAACCGCGTCTATGAAATGTCCAATGAAATCTCACGCAGAGATCAGTCGCACAATCAAGTTTTAATAATAGATTAACCTTAAAACCATTGATCTATTGATATGGCTTACTGTATTCCCACCTGAAATTATATTTCTATAAAAATAAATGCACAAATCATTAAATAAACGATATTATCACCTTATTTAGATTAAAATTAATGAATTCTATTTAATATTTATTAAAAATACAAGAAACTTTAAACAACAAACAAAGCACATATGCATCTAAACTCGGGGCGTTCTAAATATAAGTACAAAAACTATACAATTCTTTTTTATTTCAATTTTAGAGATAGGTAGATATGTAATAATACACTATAAATCAAAACTATATTTAATAAAATTTAAGAAATTTCAGACCGGTACTTTCACCGTATAACGTTTTACAAAAAACACACCTTGCAGGCCAATTTGAACCTTATGTCACTTTTTGACAAGGTTGGGCAACTTGCATTTCAACGCCACATGTAAAGAGGTGTTTTAGTTTTAAAAAGTTGTTAATTTGTCACAGTTTTTTCTAAAGTAAGCTAATTATCAGTTAAAAACTTAAACATACTATTCCATACTTAATTCACTATAAAATACATGAACATATTTCAAATAAATAATGTATTACAATAAAATATGTAATTAACCTAAACATTTGTTCTTTTTAGGTGTCAAAATGCCTCTATCTTGTCGATTTTATAAGGAAAAATATCCAGAAATCGAAGATGTTGTCATGGTTAATGTCAGATCAATTGCTGAGATGGGTGCTTATGTGCATTTGCTAGAATATAACAATATCGAAGGCATGATATTGCTTTCCGAGTTGTCAAGAAGACGTATTCGATCTATCAATAAACTTATTCGAGTAGGAAAAACAGAACCTGTAGTTGTTATAAGAGTCGATAAAGAAAAAGGTACTACATTTTTTAATTATATTTTTTTAAATTTGTATGATGCAACTGCATCATGATAGATTTAATTTGAATGGTTTGTTATCATTTAAAATGTTATAGGTTACATTGATTTATCAAAACGTCGTGTATCAGCTGAAGATGTAGAAAAATGTACAGAAAGATTTGCGAAAGCTAAAGCTGTTAATTCAATTCTCCGACATGTAGCTGAATTATTAAAATATGAAAATGATGAACAGTTAGAAGATTTATATCAACGTACTGCTTGGTACTTTGAAGAAAAATATAAGAAGAATAAGGCTAGTGCATATGATTTCTTCAAACAAGCTGTTCTGTAAGTAATTTATACAATTTCAGATCTGATTTATCTTAGATGTATAATTTAAATTTTTTGTAGCGATCCCAGTATTTTAGCAGAATGTGGTTTGGATGAAATAACGAAAGAAGTTTTGTTGAGTAATATTAAGAGGAAATTGACTTCTCAAGCTGTCAAAATCCGAGCTGATATTGAGTGTGCATGTTACGGATATGAAGGTATTGATGCTGTAAAAGCAGCTTTAACAGCTGGTTTATCTCTCTCCACTGAAGAATTACCAATTAAAATTAATCTCATCGCACCTCCACTGTATGGTAAGCATTACATATTTGTAATATATCTGAAAATATTCTCTCTTGTGTTCATTCTAGCCTTCGCTTTCTTAAATATTGTTCGTCAGTTTTGAGACATTCGTGTAACGTCTTCATCTTGATCTATTAAATTTCTTTTCCAAATATCTTATATACCAGTATTTGCTAGCTCTTCAGTCAGCTGATTTTTTCATCTTTTATAAAATTTAATTTTATCCCATTGCATTTCCTGTGGGTTTGAGTATAGAGCTCATTCTTTATTTTTGGCTTATTTAATTTTTCTTCATTTTTACTATTTTCATTACCATTAATTTTTATATGTCCAAAAATTCGGGGCAGTACCAGTAAATTTACAATTTAATGGACTATCAGAGTAGAATGGAACATTTGAAATAAAGTACATGAAAAAGTACTTAAATTATTTTCTGGTATTTGAAATATTGTATTTGGATTTGCAAATACTTTGTCTGTGATATTTGTATTTGTTGTTTGTTGTGTGAAAATGTCACTTAAATTTATCATACAATTTTGTGTCGAGTTTTCTCACCCTAATGTATTTTGGTTATGTTGGAGAGAAACTAATATTCTGAGAAATTAATGTGTGCTTCGCCTACAATCCGTACATTTAGGTTTGAAGAGTTTACATCACCCGTCTACCGGATGATCCATTAATTTCTGCTAAATTATATTATCCACCACGCCCCTTATGCAATTCACTAGTGACACTGGCTATATTCTATTAAATATTTCCACGTTTAATTTGTATTTTTTGTTTCAAAATTATTTAAAATAATTTTACGTGTTACGCAGTGCAGTACGTCGGTTCCACGTTTGGTTTGGGTCTCAAGATGCGAAATTTGTGGTTATTTAATCCACTTTAGACACATAGTGGGCCTCGCCGTGTCGACCTATGTTCCTAGGGTAAGCCATCCATTTGTTTCAGTCTTTGGGAACAACCCCCCAAAGTGAAGTACGTTTGTACCTATATGTTTCCCTTTATTTAGTGTCCGCGGTCTGCACTGAAACAACTCGCCTTATTCTAGCCTCCTCACTAGTCTGTCTTTTATAGTTAATTTTTCCCGTCACATGCGGGGTGGTCACACGAATCTTTTCGTTGACCTGGTTAACTTCTGACACCTTTCTCTTCCATACCGGACTGTGCGGGTACCACACTATTTGTTATTTCAAATACTTTGATGGGTATTTGGTATATGAAATACTTTTACTGAGTATTTGGCACAGCTCCGCGGATCATTAAGAGATTGTCAATATTTGTTTGATTGTTTAATTTTACATAGAACTTTTATAGTGAAATACCTGCCTAAAGTATTAATCTATATATTTTTTTAAGTAATGACAACTTCAACGCCTGAAAAACAAGATGGCCTGAAAGCTCTTCAAGACGCTATTAATAAAATTGAAGAAACCATTGCTGAAATGGGAGGAGTATTCAAAGTACAGATGGCGGTAAGTCTTTTACTATAATAAGTAGTTTATCAGTAATAATTTTTATTGTTAAGTAAAATACTTTTTTTTTTTGTAGCCTAAGGTTGTGACAGCCACAGACGAGGCTGAATTAGCCAGGCAGATGGAGAGGGCAGAAGCTGAAAATGCAGAAGTTGCCGGCGATGACAGTGAAGGTGAAGAAGAGGGTCAGATGTTTAGCGGAGGTGAAGGTGAAGACGATGAAGAAGCAGAGGAGAACGGTGAAGAAGCCGACGAAGATTGACAACTATAACTTTAATTTAATAAATACTGCAATTCAAACAAATACTATGTATAATATACATATGAATATGAAATTTACATACAGAATTTTACAAAATAAAGTTACAATAGAAAATGGATTACTGTAGTTTCATTTCTTAGAACTACAGTCAGTTCCTTTGGTTTAGGCGGAACTAGATTTTTAATTCTAGTTCCTTTTACCTATTGATTGAAGCTTTTGATCATTTTGTTCAGGAAAAGCCAACTTCAATATATAAAAAAATAGCTAATGACAACTTACAAAAATGAAAATTCCGGTTAGTTCCGCTTAATCGTTTGGAATAGACTGTAGATTTTGCAATCTAGTTAATTTAATCGTCTGAATCGTGCTTTTCGATTGTTTAAGCTAAAGGCACTGGATTATACAAAGTACCGCAAGCCTTTGAAGAAGCCGACAGACCCCAGGGTTTGATTGGCAACATTGCTTCCCCTATTAAGCAAACTAAAGCAGCAATTTTTACGTTCTTAAGTTTACGTATGCGCTGTCACATCTCCCTCTCATTAAATAACCTTCTTTGTCAGCGTTTTGAGTATTTAAGGTTAAGTTTAATTTAAATTTATATATTATATCCATTTTATTTAATAAAAATTAAAAAAATAATTGAAATTGTACCACAATTTTGTTATAGTGCATCTTTGATTAAAAAAAATGTGATTACAATGTTTAAAATAAAAACTAGTCTCTTATTTTTGTAATGTTGGAATCACTGAACATCATTTGTGTTGGCGACATTTTTAACCCCAGCATGGCCGCCGTTGCGGTACTTTGTATAATCCAGTGACTTTAGTTTAAGCTTTCTAAAGCGTACTTACAATAAACATTTTTTGGTTAAGGTTAATATCATTTTAAAATGTCATTTTCTTTATATTTTGATTTTTTTGTGTCATTCTTAATACAAATTTCACGTTTATTTATTTTTTTGTCATTAAAATATATAAAAAAAATATTTTATTTTTTAACATGTCATCCGTTTCCATGTTTTCATTGTTAAAATTTTTACATTCCAACGTGAAAAATGAAATAACCCAAGCAAGGTCCCTTCTTGTGACGACCTAAAAGAACGAAAACCCCCTTTAGTTCCGCCTAAACGTTTGGAATAGCTTGTATTACACAACATAATATTTAAGGGTACAATAAAAGAACACAATTTATTTGCAATATTTATTTAAGTAAGATACAATTTAATTAAAATAACATTTAAAATATTTCAACAAACTTAACAATGTACCAAATTCATGTTAAAACCCACTTCCCATCTCTGTATCATAATCAGTTCAGCACAGAAAACCCGATAATTTATAAACAATGTCTACAACAAATTACAATCTACAATCAATATTGGGAATATTCCAAATAAACTTTAACGTTAACTATAGGCATAACTATAAAACAAAATTTAAAACAATTCAATAAGAATGTGAAAGTGTGGAATATATTATGTCTTTTAAAAATTAGTACAAATTTTCTAACTAAAATAGAAAGAAATTAAAACAATGTATTTAAAATTATTTTGAGTGTTTTACTCTCAAAATATACCTTAAAATGTTTTATAGTTATACCTGATTAGTTAACAAATATATAATGTAAACAAAGATATCTAATGTCAATGTATTTCTGCACCACTAATATAACTTAATAAATATCAAGCGATTTTAAATGTTTGAAAATATTACCTACTTATTTTAAATCCTTTGGTTCACGCATTTTCTATTATATATACCTTCAGTGTAAGTCCCAGTGAAATATATCTTTGTAACATAAGTATTTGAGAATTATACCTGGTCTCTCAATTTTCTATTTTATGGTTCGTTAGCTAGCAACGAATATACCAAGTGGGGAGTGAAGATTAGATTGAATATATGGTGCTTGGAGATAGTCCATTTGACTGTAGATATTGCACCTACCTAGCTAGGATAGGGTGACCATTCGTCTCGCATTAAGATGCGTCCAGCAAAAGTCCCGCATTTTGGATTTGGGAGGTGAGGACCTTTTTTTTGCTCTTCACTTGGATTTGGGAGGTGAAGACCTTTTTTTTTTGCTCTTCACTTGGAATTTGGGAGATGAGGACCTTTATTTTTTTTGCTCTTCAGTTGGATTTGGGAGGTGAGGACCTTTTTTTTGCTCTTCACTTGGATTTGGGAGATGAGGACCTTTTTTTTTGCTCCGTTCCGCATTGCCTTCTTAAGAAAATGGTCACCCTAAGCTAGGAGTGAGTACTCATAGTCAGTATCCAGGGGGTCTGTTCTATAAGCATGTCGAAATTTATTTTTACAGTATCCTATCAAAAGCTCCGACGGTAGAGCGTGCATAATAGAGATGTGTCGTTCGCGAACGATTCGTTCCAAAAGAACGAATCATTGCAGTGAATTGATACGACCGAATCTTTTAATAAGCAGCGAACGAATCTTCAATACGCGAACTCACAGACCAATGCTAGCGAGTGGCGTGTGTGACTCGATATGGAACAGAACGGAACGAGGTTCGAACAGAGCTCAGGCTGGTGGCTGTGTAGTGTGGAACACACGTACATCTATGTCTGTAATCTGGTATGTAGGCTCAGTCTAGATGGGCGAACTTAGAACATGGCATGAGCGAAAGCTGAACGGCAGACTAGAGACACACGCAGTACAATGTGTATACGTGTACATAAGTACGTAACACGTACACGTACTAGGTGTACTGATACGTTCACCGTTCGCGAACTACTAGCGACTGTCTATCGTTCACGGAAGATGCATCAATGTTTTGATATGCAAGCTAGTAACTCGAAGCTTGGCTCTCACATTCTGAGCTCAGAGTATGTGAATTGTGCGAGCTATGCTTTTTGACAGTCACAGCTTCGCAAACGGTTAAAAATACAATAATTACCAACAATTAATAATGATTTATTTAATAACAAATTTATTAAAATATAAATAATTTTTTTAAATAATTATACAAAGTAGTTAATTATCTTAAATATAACAAGGAAAAATTACTGTAATGCACTTTCACTTGTTCATTTTTTTTGTTTTCCAGAGGTGGATAAATTAATTAAAATTAAAATTGATAAATAATCATTTTGATAAAAAGTATTTTATTAATTTTGATAAATATTAATTTTGACAAAAACTAGTTTTAGATAGAGTATTTTAGTATTTTGGATTCCCCCACTAAGAGCAACGAACGCACGAGAACTGCAGAAGTATGTAGGTATACTGTTCTCAGCTTCCAGTACACAACTATGAAATAACAAAGCCAAGTACACCGTGACGTATACAGTAAACACTAGATTTGTTGTACGCCAACGATTCGTTCCAAAAGAACGAATCCTTTTAGAGAGTAGTGAATACTGAACGAATCTTTAAAAATATTCGCATTTCCCACCTCTAGTGCATAATAACTGATAGGACAGTTAGTCCGAGAGGCAGCGTTGTATTTTTGATGGTAATTTCATCCCGCTTTTTTTTTGTAATTGATAGTTTAGATATGGCTAATAATCGAAACAAGTGTCAGCCGCCAGAATTGTGGTGGGGCTGGTCGTGAGAAAATGTACATCATGTAACAAAATCCAAAAGTCATTTCAAGCTACTTGAAAATTTGTACAGTTATTGTTTAAGTGATAATAATAATAATAAAAAAAGTCAGCAGCGTGTGTAGTGGAGGATTATAAGTCAGTCGCTTGTATAAACCTGCCATAAAAAAAATGATGTAAAGTCCTTTCAAATTCAATGAAACTTATACATCGAACTTATTATATAATTAGAAAATTAAAAACAACAATTAGTTGTTTGCATAATGGGGGTAAGACCGTCAGCTGAGGGATTATAATTGCTGAGCGGGCATTTAGCCTAAGCATTTTATAATGTAATTAATGATGTAACTGACGATCTTTACCCCGTTATGTCGGCAGCTGACGATCGTTTTTATTTAATATAATATGTAAACTATTCATTATAAAAATTTCAAGTGGCTTGAAATCAATTTAGCTATAATTTCATTGTTTTAATCGATTTTTTAGAATCTTTCAACATTTTCGTACAATTTTCCACCCAACTTGATAATTCTCTCTGCTATTACAAAATATATATTTTTAGAATATTGAAGAGCCAGGTGTTATGTTGAGTTTTTACCTTTTGAAGGTACCTTTATTGCCTTGGAAATTGAGCCCATAATAAAAATACTAAAACCTACACTTAAGATATGAAAGGTAATTTAAGATTTCAGAAATATGCATAGTAATAATAGGTCCCCAATGCTTAAGTGACATGTATGGCGGAGAAGGTAAGTTGTTTATCGACTTCTAGCACTATAAAAACATTATTGGGGTGACGTTTAAACCGGATATATTATCCCTCTATAAACAGATACTAATGTTAAAGTTATTATTCGAGTTTTAGGTGACAATCGAGTTGATTTACACAGTATCAGACGGAAAAATTGCAAGTTGAGTCGTCGAGAATTGAACCCACGGCCCAGTGCTCTGTAAGTACAGGGGGGGGGGTCCGGACCGACTCTTAAATTGAAGGCGAATGTAATTATACCATAATAAGTAAAAAATCTCAAAATATAGTGGATATATAAACATACGAAATTTATTTTTAGAAAACATCATAACACTAGTATCGATTATTTAAGAAATTTATACTACATTTATCCTGTGTCGCTCCTCTAATACTGCTCCTGTAATAAGAAAATAGTCGCTCAGCTGTATATTTGTATTTCATTTGTACTTAAGTTTTGCAATGTGTAATAAAAATATATAGGAAGAAAAATGTATTAACATTTAATAAAAGATAAGCTTAAAAATGTTTCAAATACTGAAAAATGAAATTTGACCAAATAAATTTATAAGGAGCCTGAAAGACTGGACCTGTATCAAAATATTTTTCTGAAATCTTAAGTCTACCATATTTAATCATGCTTACAAATCACACACCCATCGCTAAAAACTAGAAAAGAAGAATAAAAATTAACATCTTTGAGAGAAGCATACTGTATCATAATACATTTTTATATTTGGTATGAAAAATATCTATAGAGAACCTTTATTTATAGATTCGTAATGCTAAGTTTATAAAGCTTGACACAGACACAAGATACGTGCAAGGTATACTATAATTTTAAGGCAAAATGCAATTATTTTTAATAAATATATTTCTGGAGAAAACTTCACAATAAACTCGTATAACAACACCAAATTAAGGCTGGGATTCATGTTTTTTGAGGGCATTCAATATAGCATTTTTAAATCGGAAGAGAGCAAACAAAATTATGGGCATCCTAATAGCATTTTCACACTTGAAATTTTAAGATATGGCAACTTGGTGCTGGGTTCAGAAAGCTTAGCAGAGTTTAATCTTTTGGTTAAACTCGGTTACAATATAATAATCCCATAAGTAACCATGGCAACCATTTTCTAACTATTTGGTTATAATTAACTAAGATTTCAGAAGCCCCTAAAGTCCACTGATATCAAAGATCGGTTTGCATTCACACCAGATCTTTAAACCGTAGGTGCTACCATATTATATGTTAATTTTATTCTTAAATTAAAATTCTTAAAAAAATGCCAAGCGTTTAAGCGGAACTAATTGGAATTTTAATTGTATGAATTTGTATTTTGTCATAATCTCACTTTTCACTGATTGAAGAGGGCTTTTACTGAACCTAATGATCAAAATCTTGCTTTAACCGATAAAAATCACTAGTTGTCAAAATCTAGTCACGCTTCAACTTAAAAAAACAGGCTGTACCCGGACCCCTCAGTATTTTGACCAGTGTCCTTCCTTGGAAGTTGGCAACCCTGTTAGACAAACTATGTGTAGACTTCGTTCAACATAATAATAACACTGGATATCAGCGACTCCTACGTGTAGAAACCAAATTTCGTCCATTTCATTATCAACAGTTAGTTTTAACACATTTCAGTGGCGTCACTTACTTAGATTTGTTTTTGACTACGCCTATTGTGCATTGTTTGTTTATTTCCGTTATTATTATTTATTTCTCGTACGTTTCAAGGTATACCGTGTACTAAAATGAGTAAAAATGTATTTGAAATACATGATTTTGTGTGTTTGGTATCCACAACTATTGTTTATGTACGTCAATGTGAACAGCTGTTTTCTCGCGTAGAATTGATGACGTAATTTATGATACCCCGAGTTTTTCTCATGTTTAACAAAGTCTACGATTAGATACACTGCGCCTCAGAGCCATCTGTCGTCTTAGACTAAAACTGCGATATACCGCGCGCGTCTTCTACTAATTTTATTTGCTACTCTTCCTGTCATAGTTCTATTCCATTATTCAAGTACAAAAACAATACTTTCGTCACAAGTCAATGAAACCCAGCCTTAAATATAATTAATTAAAACTATCACAATAAACGTAGATGACAAATTATTAAAATCTAAGATTTTGACAAATGTTCTACAATTGTTATTGTAATAATCTTATTTTTTTTCATGTCTTTGACTTGTTTTGATACTTGCTAAATCCAAATTCCATTATTAATTGACAGTAGGATTCACTTTCTTGTACTTATAGTTATTTTCTTAGTGACCACTTGACTAGTAACATTCAAAATGAGTTTTCTTCATCTGATTTCTTTTTCAAAAACCATTTTCTGCTAGATAATTCCAGTAAATCATATACTATATATCAAAGATATCTATATGTCGAATTAAAAATCCATCCCCTAGACCTTAAAAAATATATAGGTATATTTAGTAATTTTGAAAACATTTTACAAACCACAAAACGCTATTAAACCATTGAATATAGAAACTCAAGTTTCTAGTTTTTATATTCAACCATTAAAACAATTTATAGCTAGTTTTAAACAGTGTTGTAATAGATACATTTAAAAAAATATCTAGATACAGATACCTAAGAAAAATTGTATCTAGATGCAGATACAGATACAGAATTATATAAAATATCTAGATACAGATACATTCCAAAAATGTTTGTATCTAGATACAGCTATAAACTTTTGAAAAACACTGAAAAATTAAAATACCATATTTTTACCAAACAAATAGTGCATGTTAATCAGTATTATACAGGCTGTTCAAAAATATCCGTGACGTCACACAAAGCCCACTAAATTCAAGGTAAAACACTATTCTAAGGAATAAATTTGTACTAAATAACGTATGTATTATGTTAGCCATATGTGCTGACGTATGAGCTGCGTATCTATAAGACTAATGTTAGTCTTATAGATACGCAGTTATGTTCTTGTTAAGAGGATGTTCCTTTCAATCAAATTTTAGCCCTAATTGAAGTGGAATTCGTGTAATGTCATTATTTTTGATCACTAATAAAAAATTACCGTTAAATGTGATTAGTTTTTTTTTTTCTCATTCCATACAAATATAATTTATAAACAAAATTTCAGTTGACATTCTCACGCTTACAAATTAAATTTATTTGAACGTTTAATAGTTTATTCAATTTTACATCCTTTAGGACAGTGTTTCTCAACCTTTTCTGGCCTGGGACCCCCCGAAATTATGTAATCATTGTCTGCGGCCCCCCTATACTATGGTGTATCAAGATAATAGGAACACGTTTTTTTTTCGAAAAAGCGATGTGTGAGCAAGTTGGGAAAAATTTTGAACTAAAATTTATCCACAAAATTGAATGGTAGTATTGAAATTTTCCGGAAAAAACCGGAAGCACAGGATATCAAGGACAATTTCGAATTTTTAAATGGGAACTTATGTCATATTGGATATCTTTAGATAGAGCTTTTCAACAACTTTTACTTAAACATTTTTTTAATATCTTTTACGGTTGACAAAAAACTGTGATATTTTTAAATAACGATTATATACCCTATAACGACTTGAAAGTAAAGTATTTCTAAGTGCCTTCAAAGTGCCTTCCATTTTAATTTAAACACATTCGCAACCTTACTCTTGAGTTATCTGTGGCTCGGAGAGCAATTAAAAAAATATATAATAAAAAATATTGCACTTTCAAGTCGTACCTACTTCAAAGTATAACTTGAAAATACTTGAAGTACCTCCAACGCGAACCATTGTCAGAAAATCCCATCAACCGACACATACAATTTATTTTACCTTGATATAGTCTACTTATAGTCTGTTTATTTGGTTAAAGCGAAACTATATTATCAAATCTAGTAATTTTTATCAGTTGAATGAAACTTTTGATGTAAAAGCCCATTTTTATAAAAGCCCATTTACTCATTATAAAGTTACCTAGTGACAACTTAAACGTTTGAAATAGCCTGTAGTTTAAATTAGTTGTCAAAATAAGTACATTATGTATAAAAATAAATAGAATATTTATTTTATTTATGTTATGAAAGGTATATTTTTATGAATGTAAGATATTTAAAAACATGGATAAAATTTATATATTGCAAGATTGAGTGCATTTTTATTATATTTTCATGTTTCAATCTTGTATGACTTCGCGGCCCCCCGACGAATCCTTCACGGCCCCCCGGTTGAGAAACGCTGCTTTAGGAAACACACCTACTTATCTTACTGATTTCAATTAGAAAATGAACTTAATATCCTCACTAGCATGGCCGGCCCATGGGTGAGGCGGACTAGAGCCAGGCCTCAAGTGAAGAAATGCCTCAAAAAATTATCAAAGTGTATTTTCAATCACTGGATACTTTCGACGGGCCTTAATTGGTCTTGCTCAAGGCTTCACAGAACCACGGTCCACTCCTAAACCACTTGTATGCATATAATTTTTCATATGGTTTTAGTCAAATTGGTCATTAAAATAGCAACAATAGTTATTCAAAAACTTAGTTTTCTTTAATAATGACCCATTTTCCTATCATTGTGGTATCTAAATATCTATTTTTACGGCCGTTCAAAAGCTACGAAATCGAGTGAGAATATTTATTTATTTTTTTCTTGACATTCCATATAAATTTAATTTGTGAACGTCAGAATTTCAATGGTTTTCTGCATTTTGTTTTTATTAAAAATAAAATATTTAAAATGACAATTTGTAATTAAACTATTATATCAGCGCGGTATCATGGTATAAAAATAAAGCATCTGAAATACAAATACATATATTAAAAAGTATCTAATTTGTATCTAGATACTTGAAAAAGTATCTAGTTACTGTATCTAGATACTTGTAACTATATACATTACAACACTGGTTTTAAACTATTGTCATAAAAAAAGCGTGATGCGGAAACATGTTAAAAACTAGATTTAATTCGTTTTTGCTCCTTTTATTACTAAGACGTTTTGTGATATATTTTTTGCATTATTTGCCTTAAAACTAACATTATAATTACATAAAATTGAAAAATATGGTATAGCTTAGAATTTTTAATTTTCTTTACAAAAAATGAAAATTGTTTAAGATTTTTAAAAAGGAATGTTAAGAATATAAATGCTTCAAGTTTCGTTTTATCACTGGTTGAATTTTGCTGGTTTCAATACAAATGTACCATATAATTGTAAAAACAAATATTATATATAAGCAGTTCACTTTTGTAAGAACAAACTAAAAGGGAATTTTGTTTTCAATAGTTTGCACCTTTGAAGCTGTATATCAAGTTGGTATTAAAAAATGTCACTTTTTTAAAATGTCGATCCATTTGACATATGTCATAATGAAAAATGATATCTTAATTATAGTGATCATAACCTTATCAACCTAAAGTCGGTTTTACAGCGTAAGGAATATTTTTAATTGACATTTAAAGTCAGTAACACACCATAAAAGTAACCAAATTAACCAGATCTAGTGTGTTCTTACAAAAGTGAACAGCTTATATAAATTAATTTACATATAATCTGTCTCAATTTGTAATACGAAACTAAATCTGGTTACTTTGGTGACTGTTGTGGTGTAAATAGACTTTTTTGAAACCATGTAAACTTGTAAATCTGGCTTTTACATTTTTGATCAAGTTTCATTATACTGAGGTTATATTCACTCAAAAACTACATGTCAGATACCAAATTGACATGTCAAATTTGTGATTGACATGTCTAATATTTTGAATTATATACAAATATTTATTTCATCTTATTTCGCTTATTCATAATTTCTGTTCTGGTTGTATAAAATATATTTCAAATACTTGTCAATTTGTGTTTTATACAATTTGTGTTAGTAAGTTGACATATACGTAATTTAATGTCAATTATGAATTGTCAAATATTTTGAAAGGTGTTACTTCAGAATTACCACCCTAAGATGATATTTTAAATATACAACATAAAAAATGAAGTTTTCCTGTTAGTTTCGTAATACAAAATGAGACAGATAATATTAGCCAAGTTTGTTTATAGAACTTGTACAGCAAACAATATAAAAAATAAAAAATCTGCTGTCCAACAAGCTCGACAAATACCCTTTTCACAATAGAACTTTAAGTGAACTTAAAGTCCACCAATATTTAAGATCGGGTTGCTTTCACACTTAGTCCCAGTCTTTACACTTATCTGACAGATAAGGTTATGTAATACTTTCTGTGCTGAATAAATGACATCCCGTCTTTGAATACAAATTTATCTATCGGATAGTTATCTAACGGATAATGAGACTGACGTATTGAATTCACTGATTGGTATTGACATTTATTCAGCAGATGAAGTTCCAGATAACATTATCTGTCAGATAGTTATCTAGAAGTTTACCTGAACGTCGAAAGACCGAGCCGAAATGTTTAAATCTCCAGTACTGCCACCTGTTACAGTAATTTAATTCACACTAACACTTGAACACATCCTGAGTTTAACATCGTATCTTAAACATCTATTGTGAAAAGGGTATTTCAACTGAAGTTGCGTTGCGTACGATATTTATGGGAAAGTATTGTGATTGGCTACAGGTTTACTTTATTCCTATTTTATTCCTATTTGATCTGAATTTAGAGGATCTGATGGGCTATAAGATTACTCTATTCCTATTGGTTGATAAGAGTATTCTGATTGATTAACACGTAATCGCTTTCTAATGGTTATTTTGAATTTAGAGAATTCTGATAAGTTATAGGATCCAAAAGTTCCTGTTCTTTATGGCGTTGAAAGCTGGATCCTAATTGAGACAGTAAAAATTGAAGCCTTCTAGATGTGGATATAGACCCCAAGTACCCTTTAAGGCAGTTTTTTTCTAACCTTTTTGACCCTTGACTCAGATAAGGGTAAATTTTGGTTTTGCTGCCCAAGGAAATATTAAATATAAAAATAACACATATAGATAACAATTAAATACATTTTTACATTTTTTATAATTAAAATAAATTATATTGGTAACATGCTAGAAAGGTTTTTAAAATAATTTTTGTATATTTTTAAAGAATAGTATGTAAAGATGGGTCCTTCATGAACTCCCTTTAGGCACACCCACTATGCGCTATTTTATATACCTAGAGACTTTAGTTCTTATTAAAGATGGTCATTCATGAACGAACCGGCTGTCTGAACCAGTATATTGACCGAAGTGAGCCGGCTCACTAAATTTAAATGAACCGGATAACGGCTTACTGTATAATTTCAGGGATACGGTTGGATGTTTGCAGGATATAAGCTGTAACCAAAGTGAACCGGATCGGTATTAAAGTCGAGCTTCGCAAATGTTTGATTTATTTGTATTATCTACATAGCAGAACATATAACTACTTAAGTTTTCTGTGGAACTATCTTTTGCACTTTTAATTTGTCAGCATTTATACTAAGCCTTATTAATATCCAGTTCGAAAGAATGTATTACTTGGAAGGCAAGAAATTTAAGTCGGATGAGTAAAAATGTACCACTTCCATCCCATCGGGTGGTACAAATTTGGCTTCGAAGCAATACAAAAAATTATTTCTCTGTCGGTATTTGCCAGTGGCACGCACGGTGTGATAAATAAATAAAAGCCAGGTATTATTTTGAAAAATAAAATTTCTTTAATAAATATTTTGCTGTATAACAAATCTATACTCCTCTCGTAATATTTGTTTTTACAATTATCTACGAAAGAATAAAAATTGAAAAGTGTAGAAAATAGAATATTTAAAAATCACTTGATTTTAACCCAAAATGTAATAACTTACAAAATATCGAATCGTTGCTATACACCATAGTCTAATATTTCAAGTTAAGCTAAGTTTAAGTGCATCGTAATTCCTAATAATGCAATTATTAATGTGTAATATTACACAAAAAATGTCTATTCCGTTTTATATCTAGAAAAATATTGCTAATATATTCCATTCATGGAACAATAAAATAATAAATCATTTAAATATTGGTTGGCATTTAACATAATTGTTATAAATTAATTTTAAAAATGAAATAAATAATAATAGAGATTTGTTAAACAAATATATATACAAACAACATCAAAAATACTTTAATAAAATCTGATTTATATTTTAAAATAAATAATAATTCCTTGAATTCAATTACCGGTTAAGAGGAGGAACAACAATATAGTTCTCACACAAAACGAACAGTCTGAAATAAAATTAGTAATATTTTATACATCAAAATTTGATAATTTTTATCTAAAAGGATATTTTTAAATGTAAAAAAAAGTTGTATGAATGTTATCGCTCATAACATAAAATAAATATCAGACAATAATTTTCTGCAATTTTTAAATTTCAGAACGTCGAGTTCGATTGGAGTGGGAGTAAACGGTTAAATTCAAATCGCGCCTTTCTGGACTAAACGGTGTTCCAAATGTAATAATTTCAGAACAGTTCAGAGTAGTTCGGAGTGTTTCACACCTAACTGGAAACCGCCTAATCTGTTTGAAATTCGTCACATAAGGTGGACATTTTTTTGGAACGTGCAAATTATTTCCTCTGGGGGACAGTGAGTTATCTTCTATGTTTAGAATCGCGTCAGTATTGGTTGTGTCCATTACTCGAAAACCTTGGTAGTGCTTCTTTATGTTTGTTGCTCATTGTAAAATGACCTTTAGGTTCAAGGTTATAGTAATTTAAAAAACGTTTACAGATTTTATACAAGAAATAAGTTTCCAATTCTATTCGATTTCTTATAAAATTATATACAAAATATCTTAAGAGTTTTTAAACAGAATTAATTTCAGTATTTTTGAGTGTTGCCAACCAAATTCAAATAAAAACTTGACACAGACATGCTTTTTAGCATTTGTACTTGTATCCCAGCAATTGAAAAAGGCAAAATGCCTAACATTTTGCATATTTGGCCACGCAACCATGCGTTTATAATTTACATATACACAAAAACAAAAAATTGAACTAAAATAATTATTACTTATTTATCTCCTGAAACCTTACCATCACAATTCTCTGGTTTATTCTTAGTTTTCTTACACTTCATTCTTTTCTTGTTTCTTCTTTGTTTAATTTCAACAGCTTGACTTGATTCATTAATTGAAATTTCGTCAGTTGATTCTATGATATCTGGTCTAATTATTTCGGGTATTGCTTCACTTTCTTCTGGTAAAGTATCGACGGGAATTGGTGTTATATCCACAGCAACTGAATCAATAATTGGTTGCTCTGGAGGAGGTGGTTCTTTTAGTAAATATTGCTCAACTACAAAACTTGATTTTGTTTCATGTACTGGAGCTATATCTTTGTTTTCGGGCTCAAAATGCATACTTGCATCAAACACTGGTGGATGTTTTATTGTTTTTAAAGGTGGAATGAAAAATTCGGGAACACTATCAGCACCTGGGAAAAATATTAAAACCACATCAGATTGACACAATCATGAAATTAAACTTGCTACTTAGTGGTAATGTGAAGAATTGAATAATGTAAGTTCTTAACAGACGAGAATTCCTAAATTGAGACACTCTGCGTCAACTATCTGGTGATCTATTCGATTTGATTTAGTTTAATTTTATGTATTTCTGTTTGTTATTTCAAATACTTTGTTCGGTATTTGGTATTACAGGCTATTCCAAACGTTTAGGCGGAACTAAATGGGAATTTCGTTCTTTTAGGTAGTCACGAGAAGGGACCTTGCTTGGGTTATTTCATTTAGCAGGTTGGTATGTGAATATTTAAAATTCAAACAGTGAAACCAACGAATAACAACAAAAATACTAAATAAATGGGAATTATTTATTAAGAATGACAAAGAATTAAATGCAATGAAAAGGACATTTTATAATGACAATCAATTCAATTTAGAATTTGCAATGTGAGTATAATTTACAAAGCTTAAACAAAATGACCAAAAAGCAGAATTAATAGATAAAAATCACTAGATTTCAAATTCTAGTTCCGCCGAAACGTATGAACTTGTAAATCTGGCTTTTAAATTTTTGGTTGTTTCATTATATTCACTCAAAAACTAAATATGTCATACCAAATTATCATGTCAAAATTGCGAGTATCATGTTAAAATTGTGATTGATATGACAAATATTTTGAAAGGTGCCATTTCAGAATTACCACCCTAAGATGATAGAAATATGCAACATAAAAAATTAAGTTTCCCTCTTAGTTACGTATTACAAAATGAGACATATTATATTTGAAATACTTTTATTGAGTATTTGGCATAGCTCTGATGAATAATAATCTCAAACTGAAATTCTTACATTCTACTTTTTAGCGTTTACTACAAAATTGTCTTTGGACACTGGCTTCCGTTTTAAAGTCACCTTCCGTCCGGCACGAAGGCTGACAATACTATGGTGATGCTACATTGGATGCTGGATTAGACGTCAAATCACCATAATTATGAAAATTAAATCAGTAAACACTTCGATGTTTACATTAACCCCCCCCCCCTCATCTGCCTAAGCCAATGTACTAAATCATAAACGGACTCTCTTATGTCAAACTTTGCAAGATAATTCTCTTAGCAGCGAAGTGTTGCCGATTCGGCGTAGCTATTATATATTGTTTTCTTGATATTGATTTAGATAGAAAGCAGGAAAGTCGGTAGATAAAATGCTAAGTAGAGAGACCAACTAAAAACAGATGAAATATTTGGGGATCAGAAAATAGAGGACCTATAAAGATATGAAGAGCCAAAATGATGACTGCTTTGGAGACATGAATTAATGACAAAAAATTATAATCCCCTACCTGTTATTGTTAAATTCTCGAAATGAGAACTTGGTATAGCTGTTACACTTTGACTTCTCTGTGGTAACGGAGCTACTTTCGAAGATCGCAATTTAACTTCAGGTCCTCCACCGTAAATATGATGGAAGAATTGCCAAAGTTCCTCGCTGATCTGTGCGTAATCAGATCCTGGTTTAACTAGATCTGGTTGACCTTGACTGACTATATTGCTGTTGTCAATAGGTCCAGGTGGATCACACGACTTCGTTCGAATAAATGATTGCCATTGACGAAACCAATTCATAGATATCGCATAAACAGTACTGGGAGAATCCATTATCTGAAAAAGATACTTGTTATATTAAATTATAATACTCTAATGAAAATGTACAGTGATATGCACAAAATAGCAATGGGGTACTATGAACGGTACGCGAAAATCAGCAACGGTCAACTCTGAGACGGAGTGAAATCTCAGTGACAAAAATTATATTAATATCTATGAAATTATTTTGCAATGGTCCCATATTAATGCGGACTCCGTTATTTTGGACGTTTGCCATTGCTGATAGTACTAGGCTAGAATAGTACAATATAATGAGTATTAGTATCAAAAAGATAATACTTCATGAGTTATATAAAATATTTTCGGACGTTTCGAAAACTTCTCAACGATCTGTTTCCGTCTTCAGTGATCACGAGAAGTGATGAATCATCACTTCTCACAAGTTCTATTTTTCATCAATTTTTTAGGGAATTCTAGGTATATTTTTATCTGTTTAGTTATCGCCAACTGTTTAGTTGTAGCATAGACAAGAAATGTATAGGTTGTGTTTCATTTTCAAATGTGATAATTCCGCTTAAAACCGCAAACGTTCTAATTCATCATTTTCTAGGTTATTTCTTTTGTTTTTGTTCATATAGTCGGATTGCTGACAGGTGACTGTTCGTTGCTACAAGTATCGATATACAATACTATATGCTTTCTCTCTCATTATCATATCTCAATATCATTATAATTATTTGCATACCCATAGTAACGTACAGTGACGCGAGTTGACAACCAACCTTCCAAATTATTTTAATAAAAAACAAAGCATTAGAAAGAAATAGAATTATTCGTAGATATCTTTGCTAATTGGAGCACGAAAATAAATTCACAGCAGTACTCAAACAAACAAAATTAATAATTTTAAGGTAATAATTATAAATAAGGAAAAACTTATACGTAAATTTTGGATTATATTATCTGTCTCATTTTGTAATACGAAACTAACAGGGAAACTTCATTTTTTATGTTGAATATTTAAAATATCACCTTAGGGTGGTAACACCTTTCAAAATATTTGACAATTCATAATTGACATTAAATTACGTATATGTCAACTTACTAACACAAATTGTATAAAACACAAATTGACAAGCATTTGAAATATATTTTATGCAACCAGAACAGAAAATATGAATAAGCGAATTAAGATGAAATAAATATTTGTATACAATTCAAAATATTTGACATGTCAATCACAAATTTGACAGGTCAATTTGGTATCTGACATGTAGTTTTTGAGTGAATATAACCTCAGTATAATGCAACTTCACTAAAAATGTAAAAGCCAGATTTACAAGTTTACATGGTTTCAAAAAAGTCTATTTACACCACAACAGTCACCAAAGTAACCAGATTTAGTTTCGTATTACAAATTGAGACAGATTATAATACAGTCTGTTTCAAACGCTTAGGCGGAACTAGATTTTGCAATTTAGTTACTTTCATCGCTTAAATCGTGCTTTTCGGCCGTTTTGTTTAAGCTTTGTAAATCATACTTACAATAAACATTTTTTCGTTAAGGTTAATATCATTTTAAAATGTCATTTTCTTTATATTTTGATTTTTTGTGTCATTCTTAATAGAAATTTCCCATTTATTTATTTTTTTGTCATTAATAAAATGTTCCATTACTCGACGAAAGTAACCGCGGTTGAAGTTTCCCGTTCCGAAAGTGTACGACATTAACCTTTTCAGGAAAATTGTTAAGTTTCGGAACGCGGTAACTGAAAATTTTGGTTACTTTTTTGTAACCAAACTAACCGTAGAAATATCGCGGTTAGTGTGGTTATTTCCTCCCACTACAAACTTCAGATCTAATGTAAACTACAAAAGGCGGGAATTTCAAAACAATTACAATAAGGCGAGAGTAAAGTGGAGGGAATTAATCGTTTCTTTATAGTGCAAGTAGTAAATTATAATATTATTTTACTATAGTCTATAATTAAAACAGTAAGAATGAGTGTAAGTAACTGATTTTTAGTAATATTGATCGATGTCGTGAAAAATAATATCGGGAAAAATCATATACAGTCTGTTTCAAACGGTTAGGCGGAACTAAATGGGAATTTTGTTCTTTTAGGTTGTCACGAGAAGGGACCTTGCTAGGGTTATTTAATTTTTCACGTTGGAATGTCAAAATTTAAAATTCCAACAATGAAACCATGGAAACGTATGATATATGTCAATGTCAATTATTTTTTTTATATATTTTAATGACAAAAATATAAATAATTGGGAAATTTGTAATAAGAATGACACAAAAAATTAACATATAAAGAAAATGACATTTTAAAATGATAAAAAAAATTACCAAAAAATGTTTATTGTAAGTATGATTTACAAAGCTTAAACAAAACGGCCGAAAAGCACGATTT
Organism: Liopterus haemorrhoidalis; assembly: GCA_963971575.1. Lineage (NCBI taxonomy): Eukaryota > Metazoa > Arthropoda > Insecta > Coleoptera > Dytiscidae > Liopterus > Liopterus haemorrhoidalis. The sequence goes on from OZ020617.1 coordinate 8,170,419, forward strand.
AAACGATGAAAGTAACTAGATTGCAAAATCTAGTTCCGCTTAACCGTTTGGAACAGACTGTATGTTCTTATCTAATGTGCCATTGTAAACAAGTACTAATAAAACAAATATTTTTGTTAATAAGTTTGTAAGAGAATATCTATAACCTATAACGTCCATAAAATGACAGTTCAGTTGTCTGTATTATCAACTGTGAAGTGTGACTACCGTTCCGTAACTAAAACTCGTTTTCATGTAACCACTGGGTAACCACAACTTACCACGACTTTACCGTAACCGCGACCGCGGTAGTTAGGTGTGCAGTTACGGAACATAGTATTAAAATAATTTAATTTTGACATAGGTCATTCGTTTCCATGGTTTCATTGTTGTAATATTGAATTTTGACATTCCAACGTGAAAAAATGAAATAACCCAAGCAAGGTCCCTTGTCGTGACAACATAAAAGAACGAAATTCCCATTTAGTTCCGCCTAAGCGTTTGAAACGCTTAGGCAAAAGTTGTATTTAAATGTTTATTTTTATTTTAAAACAATTAGTCACTGTAATGCATGATATCGTCGTCATCTGAACTATCGCTGTCATTTCTTGTATTTATTATTATTGGATTAATATCATCAACAATCCTTTCCCTTTCCCACCATTCATTTATTAAATTTTCGATTTTTTTAACAGATTTTACCCAAGTTTCACAACTAATTTGATCACAGGCTACTTGCCACATTTTCAAAACTTCGTTATCACTATATCCGTTTTGACCAATATGTCTATTATAATAATTTTTTGTTATACCCCAAATTAGTTCAATGGGGTTAAACTGGCAGTGATAAGGAGGTAATCTTAGTACTTCATGACCATACGTTTGTGCCAATGTATCAATAAAATAAACTGCTTCAGATTTTAATTTCCTTCGTTTTCTCGTGATTTTGTTAGTGAGAAGTTCAGATTTATTACATTTTATAATTCTACGAATTGTTGATTCCGAAATCTTTAAGGCAGCTGCTACTCTTTGACGGACACAAGATAGAGAAATAAGTGGTCCATTGTTCTCTTTTTCGGAATTAAATATTCCAGCAGATTTAAAATTAAAGTTTGTGAATTTAATAATTGGCCGCAAGATCTATTAATTAATATTATTAACTGACATTGACAGCTAAGACAAATAACAAAAAACATTTTTAAAATCACTGAAAAATGGTAACTAGATTATTATATGATTGCAATTCTTGATACATACATGTAACAGTCACCTATCAGCAATCCGACTATAGCTCGTAATTTTGCACGTTTTTATGAAGATTTTTTTCTATATTTTCGTTTTGCAAAATATGTCAACATGTTTTACAGTTGGTAATGTAAAAGTTTTCAAAAAAAAAAAATATATATATAAATAAATTGAACTGCGTAAAACCAACTTTACAGAAATGTCAAACAATGCAAAGTTAACTAAGCAAATTTAACTTCGAGTTTAATCAAGGCTCCCTTCGTCATGCGTTGCATAAACCCTTGTCAGGGCTTAACGTCAAGCCAGCGGAATTTAGTTGACTACATTTTCATGTGAGTGTCACTACGAATTGACGTCAATATTCAGTTTTTTAATTTAAAAAACTGAAAAATAATAAATTATTAATAATTTGTCTTCAGCAGACCAATACAAGAGGCAATGCCTCTGAAAAAACCAGCATGTAGAAAAAAAAAAAACTAATTCAATCTAAATCTAGATGGTGCGATACTGTAGAAAATGATATTACACACCTCGAAATAAGGAGATGGGATGTAGCTCTGTCTAAGGACGACTGTAAGAAGTTACTGTAAGAAGCTAAGGGATATAAAAAATTGTGTATTTAATAATGGTGATGATATTAGATTATGAAAACAAAAAAAGTGCAAAATCTAATGTATTACATATTAAATATAAAACATAAAATGGTATATTTTTTAGCATTACCTGGAATTCGTGGTTTAGCTGTCTGAATGTTTCCATTTCAAGTGTAATTCGTTTGTTTAATGCTTCAGCAGCTTGTTCACATGTTGGACATTCAAATAAATGATTGCACGCTGGACCACCACCAAATCTACAACAAAAATATTGCAAAAAGAATATTACTGAGAGCAAAGATAAATTTACAAGAGAGTAAAATATAAATTATTATTGGTGCAGTTTCAAATCCCTAGATAAAGAAAGAAACAAAATTCTTTCTTGAAGCCGAAGTCTAATTTGCGCCCCAGTGTTTGATTGGGAACAATTCTTCTCCTGATGACAGTAAATTTTATTTTCGGCTGACGAAATTTAAATACTGTTATATATAAAGCCTTGGACAAATGTATGGAGTACCCTACGATTTATTGAATTTTAGGATTATTACAAAAAAATGGTAAATAAAATAATACATACAGCTTTTAATGACAACTTTAATCAAAATTATTAATATTTTGTGGTACCTCCTCGTGCTTTAATTACCGCAGGTACCCTTTTAGGCATACTGTCCACAAGTATTTTACGTACATTAGATTGTATATTGAACCATTCGTCCACAATAATTTTTTTCAATTCTTCTTTTGATTTGAATTTGTAAAGAGACACCTTGTTTATAAGAATCGACCATAAATTTTCAATTTGCGATAAATCTGGTAACTGAGGGGCCAAAAAGTGGCACATTGTTTTTGGAAAACCATTCATTTGTTGCTTTGGTTTTGTGACAGGGGACATTATTTTGTTAAAAAATATATTCTGGTTTGTCTTAGGGCCGAGAGTTCCAGTTCCTAATAAACTCCCTAATAGTTATTTGACACATAATATATTTATGAAGCTAAGAAATTTATTGGTGATTTCCAAGTTATAAAGCTGTTCACTTTTGTAAGAACAAACTAAATCTGGTTATTTTGGTTACTTGTATAGTGTGTTACTGACTTTAAATGTCAATTAAAAATATTCCTTACGCTGTAAAACCGACTTTAGGTTGATAAGGTTATGATCATTATAATTAAGATATCATTTTTCATTATGACACATGTCAAATGGATCGACATTTTAAAAAAGTGACATTTTTTAATACCAACATGACATACAGCTTCAAAGGTGCAAACTATTGGAAACAAAATTTCCTATTAGTTTGTTCTTACAAAAGTGAATGACTTATACAAAATCCTTCTAATAGTTTATTAGCAACATAATTTTTTGTTTTTGCATTGGTATTTCTTATGAAGATAGTAACACGGTGCAAGAGGGATAGAGCTATACGTAAATTGGTAGAGCTAAAGTGAGATGAAATTTTGACACTGAATATTTTGACATTAAATATTTTGACAATAAATAGTTTGACTTGACATTCAATGACATTACGTATATTTTTTGTGTTACTGTTAAAATGACAATTAAACGGCGTTCAAGAAATTTTATCACAGACAAAGAGGACAATATAGATAGAAGAGAAGTTAATAAAAATAGCATTTTATAATACAAAAGTGAATGAAAATAAGAAGAGAGCCATATTTTGCTTTATTTTACATTCCTTAAACAATATGAATTAAACTTATCAGCAATTTTCAGCCACACATCTTTATTATTCTGCCAATAATTGCGTCTGTCTTCTTATTCTCTATCATTTTTATATAAACAGTAATGCTTAAAGTATTGTTTGTAATGTGTTGTAATCGTAAATGAAATAAATACATATGTAAAAATAAAAGACAATGTTTATTTAAAAATATATATTTATGTATTGTTCTTTATATATCACATTTACAATAAATGCCCAAAATATTCTAAAAACGGTTGTCCATAATTTGTAAATTCATCCAAACAGATCGTCGATTTCGCCAAAATACAACTTAAATGTATATAAAACACTAAAATCACCATTATAGAAATGTTTAAAAACTACACATTCGTATATTCTTGTAAAATTATACTGTTTTTCAATTAAAATTGAAATATTAACACATTTTGCGAACTTGTTTTTGGTTATATGTCACTTTATTAAGCACTTCATGTTGCCTATAAGTTATTAGACAAATAAGCCTGTTTATTAGCAACCTAATAACTATTTCGGGGTGGAACTCTCGGAAAAAAAATTATGTTGCTAATAAACTTATTGGACAGTTTATTAGCAACTGGAACTCTCGGCCCTTAATCAAATAATTTTAATATTGATGGCTCCAAAACTTCATTAAGCATGGTAATATAATGAGGAGAATAATGCGTCCCTCGCACAAAGAGATTTCGCCTAAGACACTGGCGGACATGCACCCCCAGATCATGATGCTACAATCACCAAATTTGACCGTAAGGGTGATGCAGTCAGGATAAAAAGCTTCACCCAGCCTACGTTCTTATAAAGATGGCTCCAGGTTGTCCAAAAAGCTGATCCACAAAAGAAAAAAACAAACCGTAATTTCGTAAATTTATAGTAAATAAAATTTTATATTGTTAGTGCAATAATTGCTTAGAAATTTATTTTTCCGTTAAATTCGTAAGTACATTAAACCATTACAATGCTTATATCTTCTATATTGGACTCATCAGATCAAATAATTTTCGCTTATTCATCAGGTGTCCAATTTAAATGTCTTTTGGCCCACTCAAGGCGAAGTATTTTGTGTCGCTCGGTCAACAGTTGTTTTCGGCGAGCTCTTCTTCCATGTAAATTAGATTCCACTAGACGTCTTCAAATTGTTCTAGAAAAAACTTTAACTTCTCTATGCTCCCACAGATCACCAGCCAGCTCTTTTGACGATATTGAGCGTTTACGAAGAGCACTTCTCTTTATAAAACGATCATATCTGAAAGTGGTTGCACGATTTCATCCGGCTTTTTGTCTGTTTTCATAAGTATCAGTCTTTTGGAACCTTCTGATGGTAATTTGCACGGCTTTTCTTGAACAATCCATTTTTGAAATTTTTACCTCCGACTGTCCTTGTGAATGGAGCAATATAATTTGACTCCTTTCTGCCACAGTGAGTTCAGGTTTTTTAGCCATAATATAATTAAAAATATTCACTTGAACGCAATAAAACATGAAAAAGACAGTGTTCACTTCATGTGTAATAATGATCCAAGCCCTAGTTGTTTATTTTTATGTAAAAAAAACGTAACAGATCTGAGCCTATATTTATTTGTATTTCAAGATTTATCATAACTCTGTTTACATTTTTGGTTATCTGATTAGATGCACGTCTTTAAGAATGAGTCAATGATATTTTAAAAACATTTTGTCAAATATATGCAAGTTACAATTCACATAAATTTAGATGTTATATTATAACTGCATGGGTGATTCATACATTTGTCGAAGGCTGTATTTATTTTTTAGTTTTTCTTAAACGTATTTTTTTATTAATAATTATTTTCAATAAATGTTGAAGGAACTGGTATATTTAATATGCTCCAAAACTACTGAATATTCAAACAAACTGAAAATCTCAAAATTCTGTCAAAATCTCAATTTGGTACAGATATATCCATCGGAATGGATAATTTATTGGGGGTCTATTCTGTAAGCTTTTCGACAATCGTTTCTACGGTATCCTGTTGAAAGTACTAACTTTCAACAAGTCGTGTTGGTATTCTGTAACTCATTGATAGTGCACTTTTAATAATTTAATATACTTACGTTTCATAAAGATACTCCCAAACATTTTGACTAACAATGGTTGCCAACTGATCAACATAAGAAACTCTTTCTGGAATAATCCCTCCATGTTGACACAAGAAATCGCTATTATCAATCGGTCCTGGTTCCGCAAATGTATGAAACTTGCTAAACCATTGTTTCGAAATATAAAATTTCATTTCACTTATTTCCGCAGAACTGGCATCCATAAGTTCAAAAGTTTTCTGACGATATCTAAGCATACTGGTGTTTGACTTGCGATAGAATAGCACATAAGCTTCACAACCTAAGACAGTATCGGGTGATACTTGTGTGACATATTGATCGTCAAATTCAAACCAAGTATCGGTGTGAGCATTTAAAGAATAACAGGTGTAGTGACCTCCTCCCGCTGTTCCATGATGGCAGATTACGCTTATTAAATCATAGTTACTCACATCACTAACGCAGTCTGGAAGAAAAAATATTATTAGTCTTTATGTTCTTTTCACTCTACGATAATTGATTTATTTAATACCAATAATGTGTCATATCTATTGGGTGTTACATAAAGCCATTCGCTTTTTTTTTTCACCTTTTATTCAATAAAATATACATTCTAAAAAAAAACTTTTATTATTCACCTGGACAGATTTTTCGAGAGCGAAGACGGAACCTTCTGGAGAGATGCCATTATGAAATTGCCTGAGCGTTTGTCCAAAGTGATAGAAAATAATGGACAGTACATTTGATAATAAAATTTTTTTTTAGAATGTATATTTTATTGAATAAAAGGTGAAAAAAAAAAAACCAACGGACTTATGTAACAACCCAATAGATCTGCTACGTCTATTCAAAAGAGTAAAAATAATGTTATCTTTGAATAGTGGTATCTCAAAAAATGGTTTTCGCAGGCTTCAACAGCTTCTTGAGGTGATAAAAATGTGATCAGTCTTTTCTGATGGTACTTCATTACCAAAAGTTCAACAAAGCGAATCTGTGCATTGTTATTGAGTTATGCCATCTAATGGTCGTTTGTAAAAACATAAAAGGTAACCCTCGTAGAACAAAAATTATAATAAATTCGGTTTTATAAGGTCAAAATAAAATTGTCGTATAAGAGCGATAAATTCAAAAACAGCATCCCTTTTTCTTAATACAAATTGTACATGTTAAACTATTGACACTCGAATTTACCTACCTTTATGTAGATATGGCCTCATATCCAATCCAGTTAACGGAAACGACACCTGGCTGGAAATTTTCGAACTAAACATTAACTCATGCCTAAACCTCTTCAGATGAATACATAACACTTCTGGTAAGTCAATAACCTTGGAGAACTTCACTCCATTCCTGAGCTTGTTACATTTCTCACAACTGTACATATTATCCCCTTTCAGTTCGTCTGCACTGAAGAAGGCTGCAAGACAATCATGAAGTGATACTACTGGGCCATAGAACCAGCTTTTGAGCCAAGTCCAAAGCCAAGCTACCCAACCATCTTGACTACCTGGGTATACAGCTTCGGTACAAGTTAAAGGAGCTGAAGTTTGGGTGCCTTGTGGAGCACCTTTTCCACCCGTTAAACCTGTTCCATGTAAAACGGCAAGATGATCACGGTTTGGTATTGGTAAAGATAGGTCTTGAAATGTTTCTACTCTCGTTGAAATCTATAAATAGTGTTTTATCTATTTTTTAAAATGAAATTCTTAAATATCTGTTGAAATAACTTACACGATCACATGTTAGACATTGCACCGATGACAGAAGTTTTCCATCGAACACATCGGAAATGATTGAATGATACTTTACGGGTTTCTTTGGTTGGGGGTTGTTCGTACTGGTACTAGGTTGTGATTCTATAAGAAAATATAATAAATATTAGGGATCAGTCTTGCCATTTTTTAATAAATTTAAACTGTTTATTAATTTAGCATTATGTACACCAGGCATGTGCAACTTCCAAAAAACCGAGGACCGGATAACGATCTACATCTTACGAAATACATTAGCAAGCCAGAACTTTTTAAGGATATTTTTTTTTAAATCATCAGTTTTTTTAAAATTACTTCACTGTAATTGTCTTTATTATAAAAAAATAAAACATTCTAAATTTTCTAAACCATACAAAAAATGTATATAAGTTCATAACATTCATAAAAAAACACAAGAAAAAATAAAAAATCTTTTATAATGCATAAATATTGTTTAATAAGGACAAAATGTTTATTTAATTTTAATGAGACGGTTGGAACTTCATTCTGCTCACAAGTTTGTCACTGTTCAGGGGAAACTATTGACGTAGCAACACACAACGTGTTTTCTAGGTGCGAATCTATTATTCGCATCCTTGTTATTGATTTAACGAACTTCAACTGCGAAAATAACTGCTCATATTTGTAAGTGCTTCCAAAGAACGTAATTCTCTTTTGAGCAAAAGTTGTGAGTTTCGGAAATTTGTCAACTAGGAAATATTTCTTATAAAACTCAATTAGTGAAATGTCCTTCATTTCTGAGTTCTCTTGTAGCTCAAGTAGTTCCATTTGCAGAGAAAGTGGCGCTTGTTCAACATCAACATCAACCGTTTAACCGCATTTGACCTCTGAAAACAAGGATATACTCGCGGGCCAGATTCAATGGGATTTTACACAGTTATCGCGGGCCGTTGATTGCACATGCCTAATGTACACCAGATATACCGGGTAAATTATTTAAGGAGCAACATACATGTTTCACATATAATGTTAATGAAGTGAGTTATTTCAAAAGCGATATAGCCATAAAACAAATGCTTATCGTATCCATAGAAAAGACAAAATATTATTTTTTTAAATATTGTTTGGACTTAGCTACTAAGGACATTATTATTTTTGTTTGTATGTAATTATAAACAAACTAATAAAAATTAATTTATTGTTTCTAATTTACTATTTTTTAGCCGGCTAGGAATTTTATCATGTCAAATAACTATTGTATCTAATCACCATTGCATAATCTGTTACCATGGATATGAGCTTGCTTTCATAATTTGCTATGTTGCAAATGAAATAACTCACTTCATTAACATTATATGTGAAACATGTATGTTGCTCCTTAAATAATTCACCCGGTATATGGTGTTTTTGAGGACTGTTTAAGCATTGCTAACTTTTTTATTTTAAGATAATTTACTATTATTATTATAAAAAGTTTGATGTACATTTAAACCTAACCTCTCTATTAAAACTTCCTTTTTTCCAGTTTCTTGTAGTGCTCGACCTCTAATCACCTTTTTAATTCTTGAATAGAATGATCTTTTATTTTAACATTTATTAATATACACAATAAAGATATTCTTTATACTACGGTAATGAATTATAAGTTAAAATAAGATATTTGTAAGATTAGTTTGACAAAAGCACACTGGCGCTAATGTTGCTGACGTCCCTTTGGACATCGTCTATTGACAGAAAACATTTTAACGTAGACGATTCATTAACAACTAGTAGCTACATATATTTTAGAAATTCGATTTTACTGACTGTGGTTTGTGTATTAAGTAGGTTTGAATAAACTTTTGGAAAATGAGAGAAAATATATATAAAAACAATTCACAATATATAGACGAAACTGCGACGAATGTGGTGGTATATTTTACTATTCCAAAATTACGGAAGTTATATGAAAAATTTTATAAATAATTTTGTCATGTGTGTTGTAAAACATTAAAAATTACAAAGTAAATGCATTCGTTTTTCCTGAACTCAACAGTTTGTAGTGAACTTTTAATTTTGAATAAAAATAATTCTATTCCGTTTTGTTGTATTGTTGTCATGGAAACATTTTTACTCCCTAGGGAGTAAAGTAGAACTTAATATTTATGTCGTGCAAAAAACTAGTTATAAGTTAAAAGTAGATATAAAACACAAAAATAATCTACTACTAAATCTACTGTAAAATGATTAACTCACCAACAACAGGAGGACTAACACTACGACAATGGGTAGCAGTTAGTTTGCTTCTTAGTCTGGTGTGTCTGCCAGGACTGCACGACCTGGAGAGTCGTCTCTTTCCAGATCCTTTCCTACCCTCTGACACTGATCTTTCTGTGTCATCACTTAGCGATGATCTTTCACTAACACCAGAATCGCATGTTTCATATTCCCCTTCGGACTGACTTGCACTTGCACTAGTGCCATCTAATGCTTCATAATTTGCAGAGTAACCATAACCTAAAAATGAGAAAATACTACATATAATTTTGGTTACTACTATTTACTTCATAGCAATAATAACATAAAACCATTAAAAAAATATATCTTGGCCGTTGCAATCGTAGGCCTACTCAGCCTTCCCTTAAATGAGTACCTGTATCTGTGAATTATTAATCGGCAACATAGGCTTGCTTCAAAGGGTACGTAAAGCCAGCGGTCTCAGCTACTTTAAAAAGTAGTCGTTAGGTTATGCCAGAGAGTCGCGACCTAAAAATCTTTGACCACTAGCCATTATGTCATAGGAAAAAAAAAAAAAGGAAAACAATATAAAGTAAACAGTATACGGGGTGTATCACACCAATTGTCCACCGTTAAAAAAAAAAGTAGGGAAAAAAATTATGACTAAAGTCTAGCCAAAGAATCGAATGTTATATAATATAATGAAATTTTCCGGAACAAACCGAAAATACAGGACATCAAGGACAACTTTGGTTTTTTAAATGATTACTTAGTCGAGTTGGGTATAAAGATACAAAAGGATAGAGCTATTGAAAAGACAACTTTTACTTAAACATTTTTTATATATGTACGATATATTTAACTTTTTAAGAAAAATTGTATTCTCTGTAACGGCTTGAAAGTAAAATATTTTAATTTACATGAGTTTAAAGAGCCTTCCACTTTGATTTTAACACTTTCGCATCCTTACTCTTGAGCTATCTGTAGCTCGGAGAATAATAAAAAATAAATAAAATAAGTAACACATTGTAAAAATTGTAACAACTATAGTGTTAATGTTTTTTTATTTAATGAAATAACAGAAAATAAATGTAGGTCAAACTAGTTTTGAATTAAGTAAAACAGATTTAGGTACATAGTCGCGTCCCACGTTGGGCGCCACTGTAACGCGTTATAAAAATTATAACAACTATATTCTTAAATCTGTTTTTACAACGTGTTACAAATAGTAATAATAATTAATTATTTAACTTTCAAGTCGTACATGAAAGTGCAACTTGAAATTATCACTTGAAAGACCTACTAACCTTGTTCTAAAGATTGTGCCTGTGGTCCTTCTGCTGCTAGTGTGTAACTATCAAGAGTGTCACATGATCCCGTTGTCTTCACAGGACAATCACAGTCAGTAGAAGAGATAGTCATCTGTTTTAATTCTTCGTGAAGTTGATCCATAAAACATCGTAAAAATTCTTGGGTATCATGTTGATGGTAGCCACGAAACATCGAATGTACCTAGTACAAAAGGAGATATAGTATTATAGTCAGAGCCAGCGCTAACTTTTTTGATGCCCAGGTTAAGATCAAAACACTTTTATATTAGAAGGTTATCTGAACGCATGTTTTGATATCCCTTACGCGGTGTGAGTTTAGTTGAGCTAAGTTATTTGTACAAATTGTTCAGTAAAAGGTGAATTGAAAAAGATTCAAAATAAATAAAAAAAACTCCATAGTGACCACGATGTTTTTGAGACACCTCATGATATTAAATAGAAAATCCTTAGGAAATTTTTGAAAATAATGTGTCTAACAATGAACCGAATTGGAAAATACATTTTGTTTTCGAAAATACTTCATCTGATATTTCAAACTTACATTTCGTATTCCATAGAGAATCCCGCTAGGAACCACATATCCTCTCGTTTTCCTATGCCACATTTCTCTAACAAGTCTCTGGTAGGACCGGCTCAACCCTGGTTTTCTTCCTTCACTAGCCAGCCTAACTCCAGCAGTACAATCCAAGAAATAATTAGTTAGTGGAGGTGTGTTACTTAGGGCTTGCAATGCAGAATTCATGTAGCAGGTATTTCCTATGTTCTGTAAACCCACAAGGCCTGAAAAAATGAACACTCAACATCAACTAAATGAAATCTGTTAAATTAAATTAAAATTTAATTGCTAATCAAATCAAGTTAGAGCAGATTAGTCCTATAGGGGAAAAATTTTAAGATCGTAGCGCCACGCGGATTTTTTGAAACCATTCTAAATCAGATACCACTTGACATTTACTAGTAAATAATAGCGAAAAGTGTATCAAAAAACGACAAAAAATAAATAATTGTTTGGGATTTTCTGATTTTGTGAAGTGACATTACTTGTAAACATCTAAAATACTACATTTTGTGATCTGGTTTTAAGTTATGGCGGTTTTCCATTGTCGATTATTTTAACTATATTGTGGGAAATAATAATTCCCGTGTTGTTTACCAAGGGGTAGAAATCTACAATGCTGGGCATATAATATTGTGTGGAGTCACTGAAAAAAACAGAGAGTTCATAAAGATTTATGCATTATGCCTACAAACTTGTGCATTACAAACCCACACGCAATAACAGGAATTTTCAAGATATGCGATAATAAATACAAAATTGAAAATATTTTTTGTAGTCACTATCATTAAAATGTAATGAGCAAACTTTGATACAAGGGCTCACTTTTCTTCCAATTTTTAAATTGTTTATCTAAACATCGCGTCGATTCCTACCCTCTTGCTTTCCCAATTTTGTTTCGAACCATACGGTGTCTGATATTAGTGGAAACAAATGAAACGATATTTCCGGGTTTCTTCTTTTCAATGAATTGCACATAGGCACACAACAATATGTATTATACATTTTTCAATGATTATAATAAAACTTTAAAAACAAACTTCATACAAAACCAATACACAAAACGAAATGTTATATGATGTACACAAGTTCATGAAACGCTCACCAGATGGTAGGGTGCTTAGCTGCAAATCCCTATATACTCAAAGTATACACATTGTTAATACATATTGATGTTATTCGTAAAGCCGCATCCAGACCAAACGCAGTAATACACTATAAAAATCACCAAAATAACCAGATTTAGTTTGTCCTTACAAAAGTGAACGGCTTACAACTTTTTTAAAAACATTAATTTTGAAACGTCAAATTTTAAATTACCGCAAAATGTATTTAATTTTAAATTATACACTTTAATTTGATACAGAGTGAAACCGGCCGCGTTCGCAGCGCAATCTACTTCGTTCTTAAAAAAAAAAATTAGAGTATAGGAACAGTACTAAGACAAACTAAGGCAGACCACCTACCCGATGGACAGATATTATCAAGAGACTGGTCGGCAATTGGTGGCAAGTAGAACAGGACAGAGAGGAGTGGAGATATAAAGGGGCGGCATATGTTTAACAGTGGACATCAATGCTGACTGATGATGATGAGGAGGCGATTTTGCTCCGATGAAAAGCACTATTTTATAATATAGTCCATAAGGAAGTCCTTACCTCTAGGTCTGCTTGTAATCTCCCCATCATCACTATCGCTACTCTCTCCGCTGTCTCCACTCATCCCGACATTAAGTCCAACACTTCTATCGAAAGCATAAATCACATTGCTATTTCTCCTGTCCGAAGTATCAGTTCTTAACGTTGCATAACTACCTCGTCCTGAATCATAACTTTCTCTGTCATAAGCATGTAGTCTATCGTTATCACCTTCGTTGTCGCTGTCATTATATACAACCGTTCTTGGACTCAATTTCCGAACTTTACCATCCATGAACACTTCCGATTTACATGTGTAGCACCATATGCGTTGTGTTGATAGGTTCATGTGTATACAATGGGCGGGACATGTCTACAAAAAAACAAAAACTACATTTCATATACTCATCATAGTAAGAAGGTAGATCTTAATACTAGACTTCATGGCTCCTGGAATGTAAGAACAATAAATACAATTATTATTTACCGAGAAAAAAAACAAAGCTCAGTGGCCGTATTTCAGTTTGGTGATTTATTTATTTTTTTTTTTTACGTTGTTACATATGGAATTAAAATTTGCCTTGTACAAGGTGTCTCAAAAGAAATTTTATATTTATTTAGCTTACTGCGTGAACGCAACGTATCCGAGGGGTGCGGGGGTTATGTCAATCGGTAGCCTGGCTCTTGGGAATTCAGTCGCTATGGAGCGTTTCTCGGGAGCAGACCGCGCGTTATGCGTGCGAGAGTTTTACAAAAACGGTGATTCGGCGACTGTAGCGCGGAGAAAATTCTGCAGTATTCGAGGTTTTCGCCACTTAAATGATGCGCCAAGCATTCCTCTCATTCGACATTGGGTTAAAAAGTTTGAAGAGACTGGTACAACGCTGGATAAATCAAAATCCGGGTGACCTAGGTCATCAAGAACGGTAGAAAACGTGGAGAATGTTAATCAGTCTGTTCGTGACGACCCGAACCTTTCAATTCGGAAGCGCGCAAGTGCTTTAAATGTGCATAGATCATCATTACATCGCATTATGCACAAAGACCTAAAGCTGCACCCCTACAAAATTCAATTGGTGCAAGAATTAAAGCCCCAAGATGCCAGTCAGAGGCTTAATTTCGTAAATCAGGTGATTGAGCGATTTTTCCCGGAGAGGTGACATAAATTGGCCTCCACGCAGTCCAGATTTAACCCCTATGGACTTTTTCCTATGGGGTTATCTTAAATCTAAAGTTTACGCCAATAAACCGACTTCACTGGCGCATTTGAAAGAAAATATCCGTCACGAAATGGCAGCCATCCCTGAGTCCACCTGCCGAGACGTCATAAGTAATTTTACTGTTCGATTAAATGAGTGCCGAGAACGCGAGGGTCTACATTTAGACGATATTATTTTTAAGAAATAAATCCCCAAAAAGTGTATTTTAATAATTAATAAACATTATTTCTATATACGGCTTACTGTTTTTTTAATCGATCCACTAAATATAAAATTTCTTTTGAGACACCTTGTATATTATTGTAAGTACATAATACGATGAATTATTTTCATTTGTAGGAACTGAAATATATTCTTAATTACAACAAAATTTTAAAAAGGTGTACCTGAAGTGAAACGATTTCGTGTAATATCGCGTATCGCTTCGGTCAAGTACGTAGTAAGACTGACGCTAGTTATCAGTAGCGGCGTAAAGAAAGTATATTAAGTGATTAGAAATTTATTTCTCAATATCATTTAAATTAAATAAAACAATTACAAAATATTTTTATACAGTGTGTTCAATCTAAGTGTGCCACCATTGCTATCTCGAGAACTATAAGAGCTACGAGTTTGGTTAAACTAGCAAAAAAATACCATTTTGCAAGTCTATTACAAAACTATTAACAATTTTTTTTAAATGATCAGTGGTTCTCCAAATATGGAAACCTACTTTCTTATTTTAAATAAGAACATATTTTTTTTATATCTTTGTTCGGATGGGAATTTTATTTTGAATTCAATGAATACATAGTTTAGTACCCTTACATCACAAAAATTTTGAGACAAATGCATATTAAATTGACATTAATTAAAATCAAATCGCACAGGAATCAGCGTGCTATGAATGAAACAAATTAATATCAAAATGTATTGAACAGTTTAATTCTGGGTACATTCGATTTGACGCTCCGAGCGTTCCGAGCACGTTCTGTACACTCAAACGTGTTCGATTTGACGATCGGAGTATACTCAATTGCATTCGTTTTGCGATCGAGCGAGCATTTAGAGTGCGCTCTATGTGTTCGGGGTTTTAAGACCGAGCATATGGAGTATGACGTAAAAAAATGGGGGAACGGCGGGAAAGAAATGAAAGTTTAAAATTAAATTATAAATAAAATAAAAATAATAGCCTTAGACAAATAACAATAGACAAATAATATTGTTATTTGTCTATGGCTACAGAGTACGGCCATTTTATGTATTTGTGACGTTCTGTAAACAGCAAAAAAATTATTAAAATACACCGTGCATAAAATTAAAATGGAAAAAATTCATTAAATTAATTCATTAATTATTATTTAATTTTCAATTAATTTTACTTCTCCTTCATTGAAAAAAAAAAAAATCAAGGAAAAACCGAGGTATAAGCAGTTCACTTTTGTAAGAACAAACTAAGAGGGAATTTTGTTTTCAATAGTTTGCACCTATAAAGCTGTATGTCATGTTGGGATTAAAAAATGTCACTTTTTTAAAATGTCGATCCATTTGACATATGTCATAATGAAAAATGATATCTTAATTATAATGATCATAACCCTATCAACCTAAAGTAGGTTTTACAGCGTAAGGAATATTTTTAATTGACATTTAAAGTCAGTAACACGCCATAAAAGTAACCAAAATAACCAGATCTAGTGTGTTCTTACAAAAGTGAACAGCTTATATATAAAGTCTGTTCCAAACGGTTAGGCGGAACTAGATTTTGCAATCTAGTTACTTTCATCGTTTAAATCGTGCTTTTCGGCAGTTTTGTTTAAGCTTTGTAAATCATACTTACAATAAACAGTTTTTGGTTAAGGTTAATATCATTTTAAAATATCATTTTCTTTATATTTTGATTTTTTGTGTCATTCTTAATACAAATTTCCCATTTATTTATTTTTTTGTCATTAAAATATCTAAAAAAAATATTTAATTTTGACATATGTCATTCGTTTCCATGGTTTCATTGTTGGAATTTTAAATTTTGACATCCCAACGTGAAAAATGAAATAACCCAAGCAAGGTCCCTTCTCGTGACAACCTAAAAGAACTAAATTCCCATTTAGTTCCGCTTAACCGTTTGGAACAGACTGTATTTATTTTTTTGTCATTAAAATATGCAAAAAAATAATTTAATTTTTACATATGTCATTCGTTTCCATGGTTTCATTGTTGGAATTTTAAATTTTGACATTCCAACGTGAAAAATGAAATAACCCAAGCAAGATCCCTTTTCGTGACAACCTAAAAGAACGAAATTCCCTTTAGTTCTGCCTAACCGTTTGGAACAGACTGTAATTTTGATTCATGACTGACGTGAACTAATCGGACAGTAAAAATGCCGCCTAAAATTGTAGGGTTAGATTTTATAAACATTACGTCACAAGAACGCTCGCTCCGTTAGTGCTCTATTCATGACGTCACCATCAACTGTTCGCTCAGCGCTCGCTCTACTCTGTACAACTCGAATGCACCCTCTATGACATAATTCAATTTTAATTATAAATATTGCTCAAAATTGCCTCCACCCTACGGTTATAACGACCGAATTTCATTGATCCCTTCAACGTCGTTATAAACGATATACACTGTATTTGTTGTCCACGTACAATGATTTTAAAAATATATTGAAATTCGGTATTTATGATTAAAAAAAAAAAACTTTATCACAAATAATACTTCATAAAATCACCAGAAAACAATAAGAGTCAGATTTGATAAATTTACTTTTCACTATTACGATTTTCCTACGTCAATTATTTTAAATCATACTGCGATAAAAATATTTAATCAAAATTTCTCTTTAATTAACAATGTATGTAAAAAATAACATATAATTTCTTCTAATAATACACTTTCCGTTCTACATCTTAATAAACAATGAAATTATAGTTGCAACTGTTCTTTAATTGCAAAGTTAGTTATAAAGTTGTACATATTATATAAACACTGCACATACTGAACTGTTGAAGTGTTCACATTATATGACATATTTTAGAAACTGTTTTTACTATTTACTAACAGAGTTTTTGCTTGCAGTAATTTGTAATTTCTATGCAATTTTCATGTTCTTGTCTTTCTAAATAAAAAATAAGACAATGCACATATGTTTTACTAAGACAGAATGTTGTATATTATTAAAAAAATATTTTCTACATTTTAATTTTCCATTTCAAGAATTAAATATGTAGTAATTCAGCTCTTTATAATCTTGTCCAGCCTTAATTGACCCATTTTTAGGGTTTTGTAGGTATGACCAAAACACCCTTATACCGTCATTTTGTCGTCTATCTGTCTGTCTGTTCGGTAAAAATTGTAGCCAAACGGCTAAACCTAGAGAGTTGAAATTTGGCATGCTTATACAACTCTTTGACCTGCACATAGAAAAAATACTAAAACATCTAAAAAACATATCCCTAAAAATATAAACAAATATCTGCTAATGGAAATTTTTTTATTTTTTTTAATTCTGTGTAGGGTATAAAATGAAAGCACTTAGTACGTGGATTAACGATAAAAAAATTATTTTCGCAAAATAATTTATTTTGACGCGATTTTTGCCAAGATTGTGCAAAAAAAAAAATTGTCCCACACCCTGTAGCTCAGATGGTTTAAACTAAAAATATGAAAAAATTCTAAGTAATGTACATTTGTGTGAACCGGAATAGTACAACAGGAATTTTTTATCAGATTATTTTTTCGGAAAATAACGCATTTTTTGTGTTTTTTGCTTGACCATGTAAAATATTTAATAACATATGTAATACAGTAAACCAGCATGCTTTGACAGTATAATGGTTCGCGTTCTAATTTGCGAACTAAGGTTCGATTCGGTCTCCACACAATTTTATTTTTTCTGTTTTTTTTTAATTATTTTTTCAAAATTCTAGTTATATTTGGGCAAATGTTGCATTTAATTTTTAAAAGCGGAAATTTAATAACCAGTGGAAATTGTTGAAATTGAATACACGAAATCAGAGGGGCGGAGTTATGACTTGAAACAACCAATGGAAGCCATAGGCGCAATTTTCAAAATCTTAATGAATTTGCTATATAAAAAAATTCTGCACATATTTAGAAACCTAAATAATGGTATTAGGCATTCGAATTAAAATTAACAAAAAAAAATATTTTAACATAAAATTAGTTTTGGCATCCCAAATAATCGTCATTCACTTATTAAATACCTGCGAAATCCTGAAATGTGTGAAAATTCACACTTCACATCAATTTTTCATGTTGGAATTTATTAGAAAAATAAAATAAATAATATATGCTGTACACTTTTGTAAAAACAAACTAAGAGGAAATTTTGATATCAATAGTTTGAACCTTTGAAATTGTATGTCATGTTGGTATTAAAAAATTATAAAAAATTTCACTTTCTTAATAATGATCATAACCAATAAATTTAAAGTCGGTTTCACAGCGTAAGGGATATTTTTAATTGACATTTAAAGTCAGTAATACACTATAAAAGTAACCAAAATAACTAGATCTGGTTTGTCCTTACAAAAGTGAACAACATATACATACATTTATAAATTTTTGGTAAATGTAAGAATTTAAGAAATGAGACATTTGTATTAAAAATGACACAAAAAATCAAAATTTAATGAAAATGACATTTTATAATGATATTAACTTTAATCTAAAAATGTTTATTATGAGTATGATTTACAAAGCTTAACCAAAATGGTTAAAAGCTCGAATCAAACTATAAAAGTTACTAGATTGCAAAATCTAGTTACGCCGAAAGGTATGGAATAATTTTTCAATTCTATACAATCCTTGCAACATACAGCTTCACCGAATACAATTGACGAACTGATTAAATGAGTACAAAATGCATGTAATGCATTAAACATACAAACCCTTGATAATTATTTTCTAACATTGCAAACTTGTCTAGAAGCAACCAGGTTAGCAAAAGGAGGGAATTCCTATAAGATTCCGTACATTAATAAGGCAAAACTTCATCGTAAAGGACGATTACAAACAACATTATCATGTTTCATACAAGCTGTGGAGACAACCACGTCCTTGTTAAATTTAAAAAAAAATATTCTTTGTTTTACTAGATATTTGAAACTATTTCATAAATAAAATCATTTTAATTAATTAAAATTGTAAATGTATATCATATTTTCGGACAAGAAAAAAATAAAAATGTATACCATATTTTCGGACGGATTGAGTATTTTTTTCTAAAGTTATGAGCTATCCACAATAAATTTTAAAAAACATTATAAATATTTTTTGCAATGAAATCTGTAGAAGTATTTATAATTCATTAAAATGTTAAAATAATTTGTTGCAATGATAAAAACTACGCAATCTAAAAATGTAATAACATATTTCAGATTTAAAGTTGACTTAACATCAAACCTTGAAAAATTTTTTTAAAAAATATGTGCAATATTTCAAAATAGGATTTTTAGCAATTGCAAAAACTAAACAGATAAAAAAAATAATAGTATAACATTTGATTAATTATAAAAAAATTTAAGAACTAATGGAATTTTAAAATAGTAAATTAAGGGGGGGGGTATGGTCAGAGCAGCACATTTTATACCCATTTTCAAGATTTTTTTTTTAGAAAACTGTTAATAGTAACTTGATTGGGATAATACCTACAGTAAAAAACAAACTTTGAAGAGTATCCAAAAAAAAAATTTATTGAAAAATATCGAAAATTAAGCTCGTGACATGAATTTGAAATTTTCGTTCAGGACAAAGAGTTGATTTGAGTTGAGACACATAACTAATGACTGGATCATCTAAAACAAAAAAACCAAAAATATTTCGTTAGTTTATGAGTTTCTTGAGGTAACGCTGTCGAGTTTTTTCAAATATCTAGATTATTTAATTTTTGGTATAAGTTTGAAGTCAAAAAAACGAAAAAAACGGAAATTTTTTTTTCGAAATTTCTGTTTTCAGTTGTAAAAAATTCCATAAAAAAAAGCAAGAAAAAAAAAAATATCTCGACAGCGTTACCTCAAGAAACTCATAAACTAACGAAATATTTTTGGTTTTTTTGTTTTAGATGATCCAGTCATTAGTTATGTGTCGCACCGCAAATCAACTCTTTGTCCTGAACGAAAATTTCAAATTCATGTCACGAGCTTAATTTTCGATATTTTTCAATAAAATTTTTTTTGGATACTCTTCAAAGGTTGTTCTTTACTGTAGGTATTATCCCAATCAAGTTACTATTAACAGTTTTCTAAAAAAAATCTTGAAAATGGGTATAAAATGTGCTGCTCTGACCATACCCCTTAAGGGGCTTAATTATAGAGTAAAATAAAAATAGAAATAAAAAAGGATTACAAAAAATGGCTAATATAGAATCTAATTTTAAATCTTTTGTTTGAAAAAATGTTGTTACGTTTAATTTAGAGCTAAAGAATGAAATAATGAAACAATGAACAAAGAGCGATTTTATTTTGTAATTCAAAGAATAAGTATCAAGTTCTGATTAATAGCTTTATGTATATAATTTGATAAAGGAAAATAGTATTTGTAATCTAATAATGCGATTTTTCTTTCAAGAATTTTTATTGTGAAGAAAAAAAAAACGAATAAAAATTAAGCTGTAATATTAAGTTAAAAGCTTAAATTACAATCTCCTATTACATTATTAAAACCCTCAAAGAATTACTGAATGGGAATTGTAGACAGTATGTAGGCTCACTATCTATATCTACAGGATGTTATATTTTAGTGGACCCAGCAAATATCTCGCTTATTTATTAAGTTAGTAATTTATTTCATATAACATGATTTATACAGCAACATGTAAGCTACTTGATGACGGATGTACATTCATGATACCACTTCCGATTTATTAGTAATTAATATTAACTTTGAAATTTCAAACGGAACATACTAAATTTTTTTACAAATTTGAAAAGTACATTAAATTTGCTTTACAATCATGTAAAATAATCCATGTTAGATTATTAAAAAGTAAAATGGCGGGCACTTTTTTCCGCCTAAACGTTTGGAATAGCCTATAGTTCAGGTACTTGTCAATTTGAAAACAAATTTTATGTTAAAATATTTATTTGTTAATTTTAATTCGAATACCAAAAATTGCGCCTATGGTTTCCACTGGTTGTTTTAAGTCATATGCTCCGCTCCTTTAGTTTCGTATACATGACACATAGAATGAAAATATAATTCCAACAATTTCAACTGGTTATTAAATTTACGTTCTTAAAAATTAAATGCAACATTTACCAAAATATAACTAGAATTTTGACAAAATAATTTAAACAAAATAAAAAAAGAAATAAAATTGTCTCCTCTGCCCGGGAGCGAACCCTACTTTGCTGCGTAGCAAGTGAGCAAGCTAAACATTAGACCAGCATACGCTTTCTAGTATACTGTGTTACATAACTATAACTTGTACATCGTCAGCAAAAAAACACAAAAAATTCGTTATTTTCCGAAAACATAATCTGATCAAAAATTCCTGTTGTACTATTCCGGTTCACACCAGTGTACATTACTTAGATTTTTTTCAAAACTTTAGTTTAAACCATCTGGGCTACAGGGTGTGGGACGAAAAATTTTTTTTGCACATTTTGGCAGAATTCGCATCGAAATAATTTATTTTACAAAAATAAAATTTTGATCGTTAATCTACGTACTAAGGGCTTTCATTTGATATCCTACTCAGAATTTTAAAAAAATATATTTTTTTTTGATGAGCTCATATTTGTTTTTATTTTTAGGGGGATATATTTTTTAGATGTTTTAGTATTTTTCCTATGTGCGGGTCAAAGAGTTGTATAAGCATGCCAAATTTCAACTCTCTAGGTTTATCCGTTTGGATACAATATTTACCAAACAGACAGATAGACAGACAGACGACAAAATGACGGTATAAGGGTTTTTTGGTCATACCTACAAAACCTTAAAAATTATAAAATTTTAATCAAAACATAATTTGAAATAATTAGCTTAGAAAAATTAATTTCATTACAACAAAATGCAAATTTATCAAAGAGGCTCCTGTTGTTGTTATTTTGTTTTAATTTTTTTTTTTCTGTAAATATGAAAAGAAATAGATCTTAGATTAACTTACTGTGATAGATTTCATAAAGTTACTTAGTAAAACACAGTTCAAAACCTATTTAGTGAGTATTACAAATGTTATACTATTTATATATTCTTTGTCTCAAATATTATTCCTTCGATACTTTTTCAACAAAGACTAACTAAACAAAAAAATATTGATATTCTGTCAAACAAATTAATTATTTATATGTATGTATGTCAAATATGACATATTAATAAAAAATTTAACATTTTGGTTACACAGTTTGAAAAATATTCAATATAAAATTATACGTTGAAGACAGTAAGTAAAATTAAACGTAATACTTACTCTGTTGTGTAACGTGCTGTGGTCATTAAAATTTTCCGAACACCCTATTCTTAAACATTCCCGATATAAACACACCCATAAATTTGGACCGAAACAATTACAATCACTGCAAGTCACATTCTGAAAAAACGATCACTAATTATATTTAATCCACTATTAATTAAACTGTATTCTTACTTCTTTTGATTTAACAATTTCTTCAATTGGAATTTCAGAAATTGTTGCAAGATGACTACATGCATATCTTGGTGACATTTTACCTAAAATATTAAATCATTACTAATCATAGTACAAAAATTGTTTAAAATAACAATAATTTATTTTCACAAAGTCATCAATTATAGATTACAAGTCATTAAATAATAAATATTAGGTTAGGAACATCCATCAAAAACAATGACATGAGAACACACAAATCAATTAAAAACCATTCAGACATAAAGTATTTTAAAAACTAATTTTTATTCAAATACATAAAATATATTTAAATAATACTAAATAATCAAATGTCGTATTACATACCTCTTGAAAGATAAGAATCTTCCCCTACTGTCAGTTTATTATATTCTACCCCGAAACATAAAGTCACATGAAGATACAATAAAATTCGTAATCATTACATTATTTTTCTGATTCCAAAGTATAATAATAAATTATTTTTTCAGTGAGATCAGTACTATTTTACCATATCTGTTTGTAATTGTAATCAGTGCTGCCCACTATGAAAAGAATTTGGCAATATGTCATGACTGTGACAGGCATTTTAAAGCGGGAATATTTTGAATTGTTGTCATGTAAATAAACATTATTTATTTGATCAATATTTTGACACTTTATGGTGTATCATTTTAAGGTCGATAATAAATTAAGAATATGTCTTTAAAGGGGGCACAAAATCGTGTGAAAGTCTTCAGTAAATATGCGTAAGTATTCTTTTACATTATATACTTCATAACAAATCCTATATTCATTATTTTGTAAGTCCGCAGGAATGCCAGCCTATTATCAATGGACAGCAAGTTAAAATTCCGGATATACACGAATATGTTGACGTTAAAGAACAAACTGGGCACAGGAAGTTAGTAGTCCCTAGTCGAGAACCAGTGGCAGTTCCAAAACTATTAACCAAAAATGAATTTGGTCGTCTTAAGCAGCAAGCTCATGTAATATTTTAAATTATTATATCACGGACGAAATAAGTAGTTTAATAAAGAACTATTTGTTTACTATTGTCCAAAGCCGATGTTTCAGACTTATATGACTTATAAACTTCGATATTATAAAGTGAAGTGTTCACTGCATAATTCGTCCAGGAAAGCCCATACTATAAGAAAGCGCGCACAGGCGTTTTTCAGACCTCGCAGTTATTTGACATAAGCGGTTAAACAACTGCTGCTCACAATTGCGTGGGCGCACGAGCGGGAAAATAACCGCATATAATAGTTGCGTTCGGTAACTCGCTCTGTTTAGGCGGTGTACACATTTTGCGTTTATTAACTAAAATTTTCAGCTCTCCAATTAACTACAAAAACCTTTTAACTTATCTTGAAGACTCTCTTTAGTCTAAATAGCAACAATTAGTTCATACTAAATTTTGAAGAGAAGGCACTAATTTATTTTCTTTTGATTCGCTTTCGTAAAAAGCGGTAGACATTCTTTAACTAGCTAGAAAATAATTAACCGTTCCGTGTGAATTCGTTAGAAAATATGTTTAAAATGAATTTGAATAAAGTAAAAACTCCTTATTTGCGGAGAAAATATTTATGACCGGTTTTTTTTAAACACGATTGATAAATTTGTTATTCGAGGGTTGCGAGAATTACAATTTAGTTTTTGAAATATACCTTCATAATTAAAAAAAAGTTTTAAGAACAACTTTAAATTTAAACATTTATGCACGTACAGGAGTTGTTCGAATCTCAAGATGAAGACTTGACTTAGACTTCGTTCAACTTAAGAAAAACACAGGTGGATGTTAGCGGCTCCCATGTGCAGAAACCAAATTTCATCCATTACGTTATCAACAGTTAAACACATTTCATTGGAGTCACTTACTTTGATTTGTTTTTGACTACGCTTATTGTGCGATGTTGTTTCTTTATTTCCGTTATTTTTATTTATTTCGCGTACGTTTCAAGGTATACCGTGTACTAAAATGAATAAAAATCTATTTGAAATACATGATTTTGTGTGTTTTGTATCCACAACAATTGTTTAAAACCGCATGTACGTCAATGCGATCAGCTGTTTTCTCGCGCAGAATTGATGACGTAATTTATGTAGGGTGACCATTCGTCCCGCATTTCGCGGGACCTCCCACATTTTGATTTGTTGTCCCCAGGGCCTAATTTTGCTCTGTACTTATATTTAAGAGGTGAAGACCTTTTTTTTTGCTCTTTACTTATATTTGGGAGGTGAGGACCTTTTTTTTGTTTGCTCTTCACTTATATTTTAGAAGGGACGACCTTTTTTTTGCTCCGTCCCGCATTGCCGTCTCCAAGAAAATGGTCACCCTAAATATATGATACCCTGAGTTTTTCTTATGTTGAACGAATTCTAGAACTTATACTCAACACCGAAGATTCGGTTGAAGAAGAACCCGCAACTAGCTTGAAAAAGAAGTCACTGACTATAATCTGAGCGAGGAATTATAACTTGCTAATGATCTTTGTTATTTTTTGGTGAATATTAATGGAAAGAAGTCTGATTTTCAAAAGAAAAATTGGCAAAGCAAATTCTTAATATCAATCCGAGGTAAAGGATCTCTGAAAGACGGCGAAACAAGAAAAAATAACTAAGTTATTTAGGCCAATACCTAAATTTGATAATAATTAACTTTTGATTTGTTAAAGTATGTTTGATTAAAAGTATTTTGTAATCATTTACCTTTTCTTTTTCGGAATCTCGAAACCTATCTTCTATAATTGTATAAATGTTATCATCTAGTATTCACGGTTTCCTTATTCGCGGCATATCACCCGAATGTATTTTCCGCGAAAAAGAGTTTTGACTGTATTACAAACGAATTAGGAGGTATATATTTCCCCCAAATCTTTTATTCATTGAATATATAATAAATATTAAGCGACTGATTTCTCAGTCTTGAGATTCTTCTTTAACAGGTTGTAACACTAGCAGATAGAATGGCAATTATTGATGAGCAACAGGAAAAGAGAATTGAGCTGGAAGAACAAAGCAAAATGCGAAAATTGAACCTTGAGAAAGCTAGGCAGACTCAAACGTTACAACCTGGTGCTAAATTACAACAGGTAATATTTGAGAATAATTGCTTATGAAGAGACTTACTTAAAATGTGTTTATTTAAAGGTTGAAAGAGCGGCAAAAATTAAAAATTTATATCTTTTGAAAAGAGCATTTGATCTTCGTCAAGAACAGGAAGATGAAGTGAAGAAAGCTAATCAGCTTATTTTAGCTTCAAAATGTCTAGCGATTAGGGCTGCACAAGTGAAAGAAAAAGAGGTACATATTTCAATCTATTAGTGGCGCATTCAAGGGGGAGATGGCTGCTCTCCACATGCGACTTGATTCCGCACAATTAAGGGACGCTTTTACGCTCTGATAAGTAGCA
This sequence comes from Liopterus haemorrhoidalis, assembly GCA_963971575.1. Lineage (NCBI taxonomy): Eukaryota > Metazoa > Arthropoda > Insecta > Coleoptera > Dytiscidae > Liopterus > Liopterus haemorrhoidalis. The sequence continues at coordinate 8,196,696 of OZ020617.1, forward strand.
GTATAACTATTGGAGGTATAAGTTTATTCAGATGTTGATTCCAACGTTCGCTTTTACAATGCATTTTTTATTCTCGAATAATTATCCATGGTTTTATTGTAAATAAAATAAAGTTGGTATTGTCTGACACATAAACTGATATATTAAAAAAGTCATATTTTAAATTGAAGTTACTCTTAACAACATCTTTGAGTATGTTTGGGAAAATATTGGGAGATGTGGAAATATTCGACTCAGATAATTCTATTATTGTGATATATCCGCCGCTTTAGTGTCAGCCTCTCGGGGTAAAGAATTGTTGTTTTAACTGAATTTACATTGCGTATGACACGTACTTGATCGTTGTAAGACAACGTAATAAATAGGTTGAAAGCATATGTCAAATTATTGTTAGTTTTTAAAGGGTACTGAATAAAAATAATAAAGTAATAAGAAGTAATAAAGTTACAGTCGTGGAAAAGCATAGTATGAAACTTCATATATTTCATAACAAAACATTAAAATCACCTTTACTGTATTATTATAATTATAACTAACTTTTTAACGATCTATGTGTTTAGTTAATTGCTAGAGAACTTGATGAGGAAGAAAAAAGATTGTGTGCAATGATGGATGAACATAGAAGAAGAGCTCTAGATGGAGAAGAAGAAAAGAAAAAGAAAGAAAAAATATTAAATCAAAGGTAAAAATTCAAAATATAGTAATTTTTCACTAAAAAACTGTTATTGTAGGTTTGTAAATGAACAGAAACAACAAATAAAAGAGAAAGAAATTGAGAAAATTCAAGAAGGTGAAAGAATTGAAGAAGAGTCAAAAATGCAAAACAGAGCTCAAATACAAATGCAGAAAGATGAAGAAGAAAAGAGGCAAAAGAAATTATGTGAACAAGCAAAAATGAGGGAAGACTTGAAGCTTGCTAATCAAGAAATTGCAAAATATAGACAAATTGAAAAAGAGGAACAACGTATAGCAGATTTAAGGGTCAGTATAGTTTTTACACTATTTTGAATTGCCTAATAATATTGTTTTTAGGTACAAGAATTTATGCGAAAGAAAGCAGACCGAGAGGCTGCGCTTGAAGAGGAGAAAATGTTACAGAAGATTGCTAAAGAAAAAGAAATAGCTAGACTACGAGCTTTACAAGAAAAAGCTGCTGACCAACAAGCTGCTCAAGATGAACTAAATGCTCTTAGAGTTCAAGAAGAGGTAAAACCAGACGTCATATAAGTAGACTCAGCATGCTCAATGCCTTATCACTGGGTGCGTTTTGTTGTGCCAATTCTGGTTTCGGTTTAATCAGAATACGCGTTTTGTTGCGACTGTATTCTCATTCTATTCATTCTACTCATTCGATGACTCGAGGTCGAACGACTGGAATGAATAAGTGTGGTGGGAATGAAAAGTAATATTTGAATGCAGTTGTTTTCATTTGGTTTTTAAATGTACATACTAGAATTGAATCTTGGTATTACTGCTTGAAAATAATTTTTACTTTTAGGTATTTTCTCATTTTGTGTCCTAAAATAAATAAACAGTACTACGCGACTGTAGTACTGTTTGAAATTATTACATATTTTCTAGTGCTGATTTTTTGATAGAATGTCAATAGATACATTTTCATAAAATAAAAATGTACTGTGCTTAAATTAACCTGTTCGCTGTTAGCATATTGACAGCTGAATACTAGACAATTCAGCCATATTGCCTTGAAAAACAGCGCCGCCAACTGTAATGTCATTTCTCAATAGTTTTTCCTTTAAAAAAAGTATTTGTATTCAGTACTTCGAATACATCAGAAAAGTATTTTACCCAGCACTGATTATAGATATACATCTTTATAAATTGTCAGATAAATTTTAATTTATCATGGAATAAATGATGTAATATCTGCCCGTTTTACATTTGTAGCAATAAGTGTGTGTGCCATACCTAAATGGTTTGAAGGAACAATATGTTGTTGTTATTTTATCCATTATTATTTTTCATTTTCATCAGTCAAAAAACGAAAAAATTTGCAATTAAGAATGTGGATGTTATGGTTACAATTTGGAGCAAAACAATACACCATTATGTATTCAAAAACAAAACATTAATGATTACTTAGTTTTAATTAAATAAATGCTAAAGATATTTCGATTTTCATATTATTTAAAAACGTAACTTATAAATATATCTTCGAATCCTTATTTATATGTTTATAAAAACATTATTCTGTAATATAAAGTATCTGGACTATGTATTTTAGTATATACTTCTCCAAATATAGCTCCAAAATTGAAAATATTGAATTTTGGAGCGAAACATGTATGTTTCACATATCCGCAAAAAAATCAATTTTTCTCTGTCTGTATGAGATTCACGCAAAAACGGCTAGACATATTTTCACGTAATTTAGTATGATAAAGTACAACTAGGATCGAAACAAGTTCTTTGATCGATTTATTTTCTTTACTCGCCATAGGCGCCAAAATTACGTCTATGAGTGTTCGTATCGCTAGCGCACAATGTCTAAATAAATTTGGTAAGGAACCGAATTATCTCTAGCCTAGTTCTTTAGTTTGTATTGTATTTTATCTAGGTTGAAAAAGAGTGGAGAAGGAAAGAAAAGGCTGCGGCAGAAAAGAAACTAAAAGAGAATGCACAATTAAAGATAGCAAGACAGAAACAAATAGATGATATTCGAAAATTGCAAGCTGTTGAAATTGAAAGAGAAAGACAAGATTTTTACAAAGTTGTTGAAGTTCAAAAAGAAAGTCTTGTAGTAAGTATTATAAGGCAGTGCTTCTTAAACTAAAAATATTATGTCAGTTAATATTTATTTGTTTCTCTTAGAAAGAACTGGAGAAACGTGATAAAAAATGGAAGGCTGCTATGCAACATCGTAAAGATATTTTGCAGCAAGTTAATGAAAAAGAAAGGGCAAGAATAATAGAACGTAAAGGCAAATTTGCAGAAGCTGAAGCAATCAGAGCTGAAAGAGAACTTAGAACTAGATACATCACGGACACCCTACGTACTAAAATGAAGAATCTAAGGTATAACATATGGTTCTTTTCTGAGTTTAAAAAAACGTATTTTTATACTCAGCGTTCACAATATCATTGTTACAGTGAAAACAGTTTAACAATAGAAGCTATTGTTAAACTGTTTTTGGTGACTTTATTTTGAGAGATTGGCAGTACTGCTCGTCTACGGCGTGTCATTGCTAACCTCAAATATTTTAAAATGTTTATTTAACACAATTTGTAAGTATTTTCATGTCAGATAATTATTTTATAATATTGTTATTAAGAAAATTCAAAAAGAAGGTTGTTGTTTTGCATCTGTCAAATTACTGATGTGTTGTGTTACAGCCTGTTCCAAACGGTTAAGCGGTTGTCTTTTAGGTTCTCACGAGAAGGGATCTTGCTTGGGTTATTTCATTTTTCACGTTGGGATGTCAAAATTTAAAATTCCAACAATGAAACCATGGAAACGAATGACATGTCAAAATTAAATATTTTTTTTAGATATTTTAATGACAAAAAAATAAATAAATGGGAAATTTGTATTAAGAATGACACAAAAAATCAAAATATAAAGAAAATGACATTTTAAAATGATATTAACCTTAACCAAAAAATGTTTATTGTAAGTATGATTTACAAAGCTTAAACAAAACGGCCGAAAGACACGATTTAAACGATGAAAGTAACTAGATTGCAAAATCTAGTTCCGCTTAACCGTTTGGAACAGACTGTATCATAGAACAATTTCTATTATAATCGTTGCTACGGTGACCGCATTTCACAAAAATTCCTAGATTGTATTTTGATATTTTTTATAAATTAAATTTGAAAATTTCTATAAAATAAGTGATGCAATGTATAAAAAAATATTATATTATACTCGTTTTATACCAGGGCTTCGAACCGGAACTGATCCTAAAAAACCGTTATTTTTCTCGGAACGAAAACCGGAACTGAACCGAAAAAAAATATCGGTTTATTTCGGTTCAGATAATGTTTATGTGAGTGAATATAAAGTACATTTTATTTAAGATTATTTTTTAAACTGATGAGCAGAAAAAATCGTAATTCGTATTTTTTTTTAACCGACAAGTAAAAAAAAAATGCGCTTCTATTAATTCGGGGGAGGGGGGATTTGAACGCCCAGAACCCCCCCTGGCAGCTCCCTTGGTATGATTATCACAAAATAAGGAATAAAGTGTTCTTCTAAATTATAGTAGAAAATAAATTTCTAATACAAATAAAAGCATTTAAAAATTTATCACTCGGAACTGAATCGAAAAAAACCGTTATTTTTAACTGAATCGGAACGAAAACCTAAACGCAAAAAATAACAGTTCGAAGCCCTGTTTTATACGACGTATTGTCACACTTGCATCTTTGGAGTACAACGAGCGAAGCGAGGACGTTCAATGTCATGTTAGAAATGCGTGTTTCTCTGTCAACTACAGATGCATGAATGATTGCTATTGGTTCCCCACTCTTACGGCCACGCCTTCTCGTTTCTAACGTTACAATATACTCCATTCTAAACATACAGCCCAGTTCTAATTTAAGCTGGTGGGATCGTACGGAACATTTATCATACATTTTTTTTTCAGAGCTAGTAAGGTACCAGAGCCAGTTGTGAAAGACATCGAACGCCAACTGAAATTAACATCATAAAACTTATAAATATCATTAAATTTATGTTTGCATTTTGTATGAGTTTGATGTATATATATTTATTATTTTTGTTTAATGTTTGTAATAATTTATATTTGCAAATATATGTTTAAAATATATTTTGTTTTATGAAAATTTGAATTATTGTAAATCACCATTATCTACCAGTTCATTATCATTATAGGGATTTGCAGCTAAGCACCCTACCATCTGGTGAGCGTTTCATGAACTTGTGTACTACAGATAACATTTCGTTTTGTGTATTGGTTTTGTATGAAGTTTGTTTTTAAAGTTTTATTATAATCATTGAAAAATGTATAATACATATTGTTGTGTGCCTATGTGCAATTCATTGAAAAGAAGAAACCCGGAAATATCGTTTCATTTGTTTCCACCAATATCAGATACCGTACGGTTCGAAACAAAATTGGGAAAGCAAGGGGTTAGGAATCGACGCGATGTTTAGATAAACAATTTAAAAATTGGAAAAAAAGTGAGCCCTTATATCAAAGTTTGCTCATTACATTTTAATGATAGTGACTACAAAAAATATTTTCAATTTTGTATTTATTATCGCATATCTTGAAAATTCCTGTTATTGTGTGTGGGTTTGTAATGCACAAGTCTGTATGCATTATAAATCTTTATGAACTCTCTGTTTTTTTCAGTGACTCCACACATTATTATATGCCCAGCATTGTAGATTTCTATCCCTTCGTAAACAACACGGGAATTATATTTCCCCCAATATAATTAAAATAATCGACAATGGAAAACTGTGCCGCCATAACTTAAAACCAGATCACAAAATGTAGTATTTAAGATGTTTACAAGTAATGTCACTTAAAAAAAAATTCCTCACAATACGTGTGTATACTTACTTGATTATAAAATTTTAAAACAAAATCAGAAAATCCCATACAATTATTTATTTTTTGTCGTTTTTCGATACACTTTTCGCTATTATTTACTAGTAAATGTCAAGTGGTATCTGATTTAGAATGGTTTCAAAAAAATCCGCGTGGGCGCTACGATCTTAAAATTTTTCCCCTATGCAGATAATCATAATAGTATGACCTTGTCTTCAAAGCGTGTTGGATATGTTGCTTCTGTTTCACTGGGCGTAATCGTGATATTGGTCAAAAAATGTTTTCTAAATGACTCCTATGTATTGTGTACACCCGAGAAATTCTTTTGGGTTTTCATAATCTTTTTTACGTATAAACAATAGACCAGCGTTTTCCAAAAATTTCAGATTAAAAAAAATCACAAAATGGGCTTCCGTGCTGCCGCCTAGCGTTTGTTACCTGGAAGGAACGCCTGGATTTTGGAAGTATAAGTAGGTTTTAGAGCGATTGAGCCTGGGAACTTTTTGTAGACCGTGGGAATTTTCTTATCAGTACGGCATCCTTTGATGTTGCCCACATCTGGCCAGGTGTTAATTATAGGTGTGTAATCAGGTGACGTGATTTTATCAGGTAACCTGATTTTATTAGATAACCTGATTTTATTCGGTGATTTTGTCCAGTTATGCATACGTATAAGTATTTTTCTAGCTGAAAAATAACTAAAAGAGAACTGATAACTGCTTATGAAAGCAATGTCTAGCAGTTTCGACTGTAGGAAACGTACTCGCTTCTCGCTTGTCCTGCGTGGACTCGTTTTTAGTTAGTTCGTTATTTGAACAGACTCAGGGTGATGGTAAGAGGCTGTAAAGGGGTCAATTACCATCGAATATCACAGTTTAGAACTAGAACACATTAAAATAAGGTGCAAGACTTCACACATAAAACAGTAAGTTCGATTCTCTCAGGAAGAGTATCAGCCTGTCCATGAGTACTCTGTCGTCACCTAAAGCAACTGACAGGTCATAGCACAGGCCTAGCCTCTCCTAGGTTTTTAGCAGAACAGGTTTGAAATGGTTCGTACAAACTAAAACGCAAGAAAAATATGTATTTAAATTAAAATTACCAAGGCAGTAATGTTAAATAATTTCGCGACGCTGGTGTTCGCAACAATATGTATTTTTTGCTCTAATTTTTTTTTTTTTTTAATTTTAATTGCCTTTGCTGCTGTGGCAATTAGCCAGGACAATTTTTTGCTCTAATTGAAAATAATCATAAAATTAGGGTAACAAAAATAAATAAAGCAATTCCTAAGGAAACCGTTGTTAGATGGCAGCACAGTATGTGACGTCAAACTAATATTGTCTATTGTATTGTGTGTGATATTTGGACTCGTATTTTTATAATTAATGGTGCAATTCTGTGGCAAATCTATAAGCTACAGACAATCGTATTTAAGGAGTTGTTTTATGTGTTGTTATGGACTGTTTCTTATAGTTTTTGTCTGTAAGCTTACAGAATTGCACCATAAATGCATAGTTTAATAGTGCAATTCTGTAAGCTACAGACGATCGTATCTAAGGAGTTGTTTTATGTGTTGTTATGGACGGTTTCTTATAGATATTGTCTGTAAGCTTACAGACTTGCCACAGAATTGCACCATAAGATCTAGTTTACATAAACCCACGGGTTACGACGTGCGTAATGTGAAATATTATTTACTCAGCATGTTGCACATTTCACACTCGTGAACGCGCGTTATCTTGACACAAAAATCATTCACGCAACCATTTCTATGGTCCATTTCAAATTTAAAAAAGTAGATAGCGCTGCGAACCGAGTACGATTTACACTGGATAAATACAGTATAGCGAAAAATTTAAAATAAGTTACAACTGGGGCATGGGCGTAGTAACTGGGTTAGCAAGTGGTTTTTTTTTAATTTAAAAAAGGTTAGTAAGATATTGAAATAAACAAGGCAGATAATACACTTACGTTATTTATACGACATAAATTTAGTTTAATGGGAAATTTGAAAAAGTTAAAAAAATATTAATTTTAAAAATTATGTACTATATATAAAAAGAGAGATTTGGCTAAGAGAGTTTAAATAAAGCAATAAAACAAACAATGTATCTTCCGAGCTTAAGTTTCTTATTTAAATAATTATTGTAAATAAAAATTAAAAATATATGTACGTATATATGAAGGTCCAAAAATTATATCAATAACTTCTTCTTTGGGCACAATCAGCTGGGATGTCTTTTGACCTCACATTAGTCCTCTCTCTTGATCTGTTAATTGTCAAGTGTCAAAAAATATTTATATGTCAGATAACCTAAAAAATATATAACTGCGTAAAAACAAATTACATGAAGAATTTTCTCCATAAAATCTACGCCAAGAATATAAAAAAAAGTCTAAATATGTAAATAATAACAAGATATATGAAAAAAATTAAATAATATATATTTCCAATGTACGACACTGAACATTGTCAACTTGGACTAAAAACAATATTTTAACAATGTAATAGGGATGACGATCTAAACCAATCCGAAGCAAGGACAAACAGCTCCTATCTTCTTACACACATTTTTCTACTTTGAAATAGACCATAGTGATTGTTCACTTCCTTAATAAAAAGAGAAAATAATTATTGTATATTTAATTTTATTGTAATTTTCAACAAACACTTGAAAAAGTTATATAAAAGTTGTGTTAAAAAAATATTTCACTAAAAAAGAAGATTTATACAATTTTTTACAGATTTTTTTTTATAAATATCCGAATTTTAAACCTTAAGATAAGGCACTTATAATATTATAAGGCATATGTGATTAAATAAAAAAAATACACAATTATTAAAAATGTTTCCCCCTTTAAAAAAGAGGAATTTTAAAGTTTGGAATAATGCTTCGTTCAGAAACTCCATATTATAAATTAGAATTAACGTGAAATTAGCACTTAACATAAAATTTGTACGTAGAAATTAAGTAGTGTTCACAATATAAATTAAGAAATTAAGCCACTGATGATTTTTTTTTATCGATTTCTACTTTATCGATCGATATTTGACAGCTGTTTACATTTGCTAATGAGGTTTTGAGTGTTTCATAGTTGTGAAAAGAATTAAAATAGAGGAAAAAATTATATTTATGCTCATAGAAATTTTTAGGTTGACAAGTGCTTACTGCGCATGCGTCAATTATAAATTAACGTAAGGGTTTGGAGTCTACAAACTTTTAATTTTAATTCATAAGTATAAGTATTAATTTTGAAGGTTGTGAACGATAACGTACAGTTACGTATAACAAACATTTACGTTAATTCAAATTCCTAATTTCGAGGTTCTGAACGCAACATAAGTAAATTATAGAAGCAATTATAGAAACCTCAAAATTATTATTATTTTTTTAGAATGTCCAATCATTTAAATATCGTTATTTTTGTTGAATTATACATTGTATCCCCGCTAGTTTTGAAAACATACTGTATATAAAATCATGCACTAGTTAATATACAGGGTGTTCACTATTGCATAATCGGGTCTATTCTGTATCTTAAAAAGTTAAAAATTACATCAATATAACCTGAAAATAGAAGTATCTTAATATAGAAAAAAAAGAAAGAAAAATATTGATACATTTGCATGTTACGGTAATATTATATTATTTAATTTCTGCACCCATATTTTTTATATCTAAATATTATATATTTCAGCAATATACAGTCTGTTCCAAACGGTTAGGCGGAACTAAATGGGAATTTCGTTTTTTTAGGTTGCCACGAGAAAGGACCTTGCTTGGATTATTTCATTTTTCACGTTGGGATGTCAAAATTTAAAATTCCAACAATGAAACCATGGATACTGACATGTCAAAATTAAATTATTTTTTTTGCATATTTTAATGACAAAAAAATAAATAAATGGGAAATTTGTATTAAGAATGACACATAAAATCAAAATATAAAGAAAATGACATTTTAAAATGATATTAACCTTAACCAAAAAATGTTTATTGTCAGTATGCTTTACAAAGCTTAAACAAAATGGCCAAAGAGCACGATTTAAACGATGAAAGTAACTATATTGCAAAATCTAGCTCCACCTAACCGTTTAGAACAGTCTTTAGTTTTATTATATTTGAACGTTGTTCATTCACGATTCAACCATAACACTTGTTTACATTAAATTCAGTTACACTAGCAAAATACGCTCCCTTGTAGATAATTTCATAACATATAATCCGTCTCAATTTGTAATACGAAACTAGATTTGGTTACTTTGGTGAATGTTGTGGTGTAAACAGACTTTGGCGTATCCGTGTGAACCAATAATATGACAATATTATAAATGTATTGTTAATATACAACATAAAAAGTGAACTTTCACTGTTGTTCCGTATTACAAAATGAGATAGATAATATTTTTAACCAAAAGGTTAAAAAGTTAGAACTTAACGCTTGGGTTATAACCTGAGATACAGAATAAGAAACAAGGTTAAAATTTTAATGCCTAGTTAAAATGTTACTTTTTAACCATCATTTTTAACCAAATATTTTTAACCACAAAAGACACAGAATAGACCCTATTAAGAGTAAAGTTAAATTAATATATCTGCTCGTAGTCATTTTAAAGATTTATCATTTTCATTATCATTTTAAAGATTTAAGATTTATCACGAAAACCTGCCTGTTTTCACTTTTAATTAATATTTCTTTTTTCTATAATGCAATAGAAAATGAACAGCCTGTATAAACATAGTTATATATTAATACTAAAACTTAAAACTAAAATAATATTACAATAAAAATAAAATAAAAACAACTATTGTGAATACTGTTGACAAACTATATTGAGATGGTCCCTTAGTTTGGCCAGTTGCTGTCTAGTGTCATCAGGTATTGCTGGCATTTGTGACATACGAATATTTTTACAGGGTTGCAATGATATTACTCTTCCATCTTCCAAAGGAATATTAACGTTCGCACAGGCTTCAGTGATGATACTATTTACTAAAAGGGGACTTCCTTGCATCGAGAGAGCCATTTCTCCCTGTTTTGGTCTTCTTAAAACAGATAACGGTGCATTTGGTTTTACCTGTTGATACAAATATTTTTAGATTTACATGAATTTGATATTGTAAAACAATATAGAATAGCAGAAACTTTCTTTGCGCCCTGAGATCTGGTGGCGATTTTCGGAAGATACGAGAATGACATTGTTTTGTTTAATTCAATGGAGAAATACGTGTTTTTTTGTTGTTTGTGTTTTATTTTTGTGAATATGGCAAAAAACAATTCATTTTGTCGTGTGCCGCAATGTAAATCGTGAATAAAGAAGAATTCCACTTAAATATTCCATAATTTTCCTAAATTGAGAACAATATTAATTGAAATGACATTTGGAGGTAGAGAGAAAGTAGATCGTAGGACTCTTTCATACATAAATGTCTCTATGGATCAAAAAATTAAAAATGGCAAAAATCCAAGCCCATGAATTCGTGTTTGCTCGTTGTATATCATGCAACACACCCACCCTACTCACCAGACATTCACCCTCCGAATATCACTTATTTCGGTCACTGGAGCATTTTTTAAGATACAAGACACTTATTATTATTACTTATGGTTGGTTTATATACGGAACAAGAATAAGGAATAGGAAATAAGAATAGTACACAAGATGTTAAAACATGGCTGCGCCGTATATCGGTTTATGTAGGAATGAAATTTAACTTAAACACAAGAAAAGTTGGTTAACATTTAACTTTTTATTCCTATTCCAAGAATAAGAAACGATAAGCATGCGCACAACGGTCAAAATGTCGGCCGTAATAAAATTTGTTCAACAGATGTTTTCCAGCTGTGATCAGAAGGTTGAAAACAACAATGTAATGTGTGAAACACAAGCAAATAAATTTACAAAATCTTCTGAATCCATATTACTGAACTCGAATTTTTTTTAAAGGTTACATTAAACACAACAACCTGTTATGCGACAAAAGTTAAACACAGGCCAACGTAAGTACGCAGGCGCAGCGACGAAATGTTATGTCCGACATAAACGGTTTCATATTTTTTATTCTTGTGTACTATTCTTATTTCCCATTCCATATTCTTGTTCCGTATATAAACCAACCATTAGAGATACGAACCATGTTAAAATGGCAGAGTTTTATAGATCACAATGGTAACTATTTTACTCAATAGAGTACATTTTTTTCTTTCGATTTATTTCTATTTTAATAATACTAAATAAACGAAAAATCTTTCCGATACACCTAATATCTAAAGTACTTACTTTAGGAGTAACAAATGCGTAGTCACCAGGTGGAGGCATCCGTCTTTCTGGTGTTGATTTCTTCGGTGGTGAAATAGCTTGTATGGTAACATTTTTAACTACTTTTGGTCTAGAAAGACTTCTAGATTTTCTCTTTTTCATATCACTACGATCAGGAGAACGCCTAGCACGGTCACTAGATCGTGTTCTTTGTGTATCCGCTGTAAGATAACCTTCATGTTGACCATCGGTTGATGAGAACCAAGCGTTAATCACCAGACACCATATTAATAACAAGATGGATGACAAAAAAAAAAGAAAAACATGAAAAAAGTGTTAGTAAAGCTGAAATTTGAGCTCAAGAAACACAAGAAATACATTTTATTTTATAAACATTTTACAATCAACGATCGGGCTTTATTTTTTGCCGCACTTTTGCAGGTAAACATTCAGCGGGTTTTAAAACAGGAAAGTTGAGTAAAGTAGCGGGTTTTGCAAAAGTATTTAATTTCCATTCGATATTTTAAGGGGTTTATAGCGGGTTTTTAGCCCAATCTATAGTTAAATCGATATCCCATTCAATAAGAAATCCGTTATCAATATCTCCAAATCAAATAGCGGCTATTGAAATTGGGCTACATATATGAGGGCTATTTTTTTTGCAAGTTCTGTTAGGTTGGCAATGGAAACTCAGTTGCCATTGTTAAGTGGCGCTTGCGCAGTAGTGTTTAGCAATCTATCTGTCAGTACCTCCCAACCAAGATTATTAAAGTAAAGGTTGTCTCGTAACTTCTGACCAATCAGAGCGTGAGAGGGAATACGTCACACGTATGCGTAGTTCTACTAGCATACAGATTTAATATAGATGTTGCTCGTTTTTAAATATTTTTATTGACTATTTTTATAATAGATATTTATTTCAAGACAGTTTTACTGAATAAATTATAAATAAAAACCTAAGGAAATTTTATACTGATTTATATAAAATTTAAGGTGATGGGTATTTATATTATAGTTAATAAATAACAATAAAATCGAATACAAATATAATTTTAGCTTTATTTAAATAAAAATAGAAAAACAAATTGCTATAATAATATAGTAATTAATAAAATTGGAGGTTATATATGTTTTAAAAACGGTTGGACGTATTTTAAAGAAATTTGATACAATAGAGTAGAACCAGGATTCAAATATTGGCAAGGTATCTCAAACTTTCTTAGAGCGTGTTTCTGGGTTAAAACTAGTACTAAAAAACTTAAAATATTTCCTTTATAAACAGAACTATCTTAACAGAAAAAACTATACAATAAAAATTGTTTATAAGAAAACATATATTATTTTTTCTATGCATTTTTTCAATTTGATGAATATTAGGGTAGTTACGGACATCCTAAAACTAAAATATTGAAATATTTCACTTATTATTCTCTTCACGTCAAAAATCAATGCAAGAAAATTTATTTAGAATGAAGAAACATTCCTTTCGAAGAAAAAAGAAATTAAAACAAGTAGAAAATCAAAAAATTAAACGATATATGTATATATGTATATTTATAGCAAAAAATCAAACTTCACATGCATATAACATATACGATAAACAAAGACTAACGTCCCGTTAGCATACGGATGACGCGTAGCCTCTCTATTTACCCCCACCACTACAACCTACGAGACGACCTTATACTTGAATGATCTTGGGTGGCGACTACGTTGAGAAATAATTTAGATGTATGAGTAATTCTTGTGTATATTAAAACTTTTCTTGTGGCTCTTTAATTTTATTTACTCAACGGAACGTGAAAAAAAAAAAATATATAGCCCTCGTACATAACATTTTTTTTTTTTGGCAAAGCTGTTACAAATATTTTTAGTTACAATTATTGCAATATTTTTAGTTACAATTCAGTAATTTATTAGCCTCTTCTATAAAACACGTATATGAAAGATGAAAAAATGAATGATTAAAAATGGGAACATACCTTCATCTGAATGTTTTGTTTTCTTAAGATTAGTTTTCTTAGCAGATTTGCGTGCGGTGCTCATATGTGTACTTGACAGAAGATTTGATGAAAAAGATGTAGAGTCAAAGAATGTTGTATTTTCATGTGCTTGTTTCTGCAATACGAAAATATATCATTAATGCCTGACTAAATAATGAGGCTCAGAGGCAAACAAAAAAATATCGTCCCTAAACAGTTGGCAATAACCAAACAGACAAATATATACCTAGAATTCCCTAAAAAATTTATAAAAATAGAACTTGTTATTTTTCAAAATAAATTGGTCAATTTTTCCATCAATAAATTGAACAATTTATTGATCAATAAATTGAACCGCGTAAAACCCACTTAATATTTAGGAACTAATAATTCCGAAATGCCGCCCCTTCGATCACCCTGCGCCCTTTTTAAACCGGCGTCGTTTTAAACCCTACGACCCCGTGTTAAACTCTTCCTTTACAGTTTGGTGTTCCGCAAGGTTCCATACTTGGTCCGTTACTCATTTTAATATATGTTAATGACCACCCCTTTTTATGACTACTTAAACAGTTCTCTAAGCAGACGACACAACATTATTAACGAGAAACTGCAATCTAAATGATCTCCTTTCCGAGAATAGATCCTCGACAGTCGAAGCAAATCCTTGGTTTAACACCAATAAATTATGCTTAAACACGGACAAATACCAGACCCTACTGTTTACTACTAGAAAACATAATTTTGAAAACCCTCATTACGTAAAGTTTCTTGGAATCCACGTAGATCCTCATTTATGTTGGGACCAACACACTGAATTTCTTAGTCGGAAGCTTAGGTCCACATTCTACCTGATAAGGAGATTGAAATATGAAGTATGTAAGGAGGTCGTATTGAAAGCCTATTTTTCATTATTCCAATCCCACCTAAATTATGGGATACTTATATGGGGCCATTCTCCGTCCGCTGACAAAATTTTTAGCCTTCAGCGTAAAGCTGTCAGAATTATCGCCGGCGCTGCCTACAGAGCCGAATGTCGAGATTATTTTACCAGCCTCAAAATAATGACCTTACCAGCATTATTCATTTATAATTGCCTCTTATTAATACATAAGAATTTGAGCAAATTCACTACTCTTGGTGACTCGCATGTGTTGCCCGAGGAGATTAAACAACTATCATGCAGAGAATTTTCAAATAAAGGTAAGGACATTTTGTTGAAAAATCCCATTTATGATTTTAATAATTTTGAAAACATTGAATTTTGTATGTGAAATCTTATGTACCTAATAATGACTGACTAAAAACAATAGATGTATATGTAATTTGGTCAATAAATTATTATAATTATACTGCCTCAAACGATGTACTCACCAATTGTGCAATAGTTTTATGTCCTGTGGAGGATGGGAAGTTATATTTTTCTATTTTAATGTAACCTTGTATTTGTTCAATAAATGAATTACGTTCATTTCGTAATTCTTCAAGATAATTATTATCTAAAAAAGAAAAGAATTAATAAAACTAAACCCTTATTTTTTATCAGTGCAGTCGTTCTTTAGTTTTGATGGAATACACATACATGCACACATATATACACAAACGAACTAATTTATATATTAGTATAGATATGGATTGCTGCGGAATGTATTCACCGCATAAAAACAGAACCAAGTGTACTCCGTTCACCGAGTCAATGCAGTGCGTTATATAGTGATAGGGTGAGGCAAGCAATAAAAACCTTGTAAAAATGTATTATATCGTTGGACGGACTCAGTGAACGGAGTTTATTGAATTATAACTAATTGAAACTTTATAAAACAGTGATGTATCTTTTTTTATAAAAAAACAAATTAGGAAATTAAATGACAAAATAATTTTAAAAAAGTTACAAATAAATTATTGCAATCACAAAAATAAAATAATAAAAATTATACATACAGTATTATCCTGCACTGTTTACGCAAGGAAATTGTTGTATTTTTAAATAAGTAATAATAACAATTATAAGAACGTATTCGATTGGGTGTTGCTCTGGCGTGCTCACTAGTAAAACTCAGATAGAGCATGACGTCAATTGCTCATGCACAGAGTAATTCTAGAGTGGTCCAATCAAATACGCCATTAATCATTCACTCTGTTCCCTTGAAATTTTTAGTAAATGAACACAAAATATGTTAACAGACTGAGTGACGGAACACAACTTTACAATCCAACGTTTTAATAGACAGTTTAAAATTAATGCAATTATGAGCCATAATTTGACATTCATCAACTGAAATAACATCTTCGTAATATTTTGAATAATTTTTACGATAGCTTGGGGATTTTTGAAAACTTGTTATAATCTTGAATAATTGTTATATATTTCTAATAAAACATGTTATAATTTTTTATGCTCTATCTTATAATAAAATAATTAATATATTGCTGTCAACTTTAATGTAATCATGGAAATGAAATCCCCGTTTCATTTTAAAATAAATTCATGGTCTTACCGCCAACATAAAAAATGTAGGGGGTGAAAATATGTAGGGTTAAATTTGCCATATGTCAAAAATTAACTATAAAAGTACTAAAAATTAATAAACTTACAGTAAGATTTAAAATCAAGTAGATTATTAGATATATCTTGATTTTCTTTATTTTCCATCTTGAATTTTCTGAAAATCAACAACAAAATTAGGAGGTTAGCATTTTAAACTTTTACCACCAAATATTACTTTCAGATGAATAAAATACAGTTAAACCTACCTGCTTGGGTTCCGAGTAAGTTTTACAATTACTAAATATACGAAAAATACTCTTTACAGCACCAAATTTGAAGTAAAGTATTCACATTTATGATAAAAACTTGGAATTGACTCTAATGACGGTTGAAAAAATAAATGTACACGCTAGTAGACGGTTGTTTGAATCAGTCTCATAGAGAAAATCAGTCTCTCGAACCAATCAAATTGCAGTTAGGGCACCTTTCTTCTTTTACTGGATTGGTTCAAAGTTAAGCATAAAAAAGACCAACTACACTAAACTTCAAATTAAAAAAAAAACTTTTTGATAATTTATTATTGTTAAAACTATTTACATTATTTATTAGTTTCTCAATACGTTCAATACTAGAAAATAAAAATTGTTTGATTGAATTTAATTAAATTTATTATAAATTAAAATGCGTCTAACCATGATCAACTAAATGTTGGTTTATGAGTAACATTTTTGAATTTAATTGGTTTTATATTAATTTTAAGACAAATTAAATTTATTAATAATATGAAAAAGGAATAACAAGGAATAGTATATTAAAATGAAGTGTAGCGACAAGTTTACTAATCGACAAGCTATGGTAAAGGTCTTATATAATGAGTTTTTTATATAAATACAATTTTTTCTATTTGGCTTTTTCACATCTTTTAAAATACTAAATTTGCATTATATAATTAAACAACATCCTCGAAAACCACTGGTCTGGTAAACCACTACGGTTAATGAGTGGTTTGCCATCAAAAAACGAATAGCACCACGAACTTCTCAATCGGCATTAGGAGCAAGTGGAGTCTCCATAGTGGCTGGAGCCTGACTACCGGATCGATCGGCGCACGCGCATATAAATTTTATAGTGCTACCCCTACATCCAGACGCAAATTCCCTGATACTCCCAGACTTTTCCCGCCAACCACACGGATTTAAAAAAAGTGTAATTTACTTTTGAGACAACCCTCGTAGTAATTTTTATCGCGTAAATGAGGCTTTTGATAATTTTGTTTAGCAAAAGCCTTCTTCAATCATTAAAAAGTGAGCTTGTTGCGCTTAACGTTTCGAATATCCTACATATTCAGTTTTATTAGTTTGAGCAGTGCTAGATTTTCAATTATAGTAAAATTCAAGTTGTCACTAAGTAACTATTTATATATTGAAGTTGGCTTTTTCTAAGCAAAATAATCTAAAGCTTCAATCAATCGGTAAAAGTTACTAGATTTGGAAATCTACTTCCAAAGAAACAGGCTTTACTATTTAAATTTATACATAAAGTCTATTCCAAACGATTAGGCGGAACTAGATTTTCAAATCTAGTAATTTTTACAGATTGATTGAAGCTTTTGATCATTTTGTTCAGGAAAAGTCAACTTCAATATATACAAAAATAGCTAATGACAACTTACAAAAATGAAAATTCCAGTTAGTTCCGCCTAATCGTTTAGAATAGCCAGTATGCGGCGATTTTTACACTTTTATAAATAAATTTTAATTGTTAAGAAATAAATTTTAGTATTCAAGGGGGTGTAATTGTTTTTGCATCCCCCTGGCTGCGCCCCTGATGTTGTACACAGGTGGTTTGTATAAAATTTAAATTTAGAACTATTCACATTAATAAACCTTTTGGTAAAAGCATATTAATCTTTGTATTTTTTCTTTATGTATGTTTGTAAATAATATTTTACTAATTTCAAGTAATAAGATCAACGTTTACTTATTAAAAATAATGAAAAATGAAAAGAAAATATAAAAATGTATAAAACTAAATTAAATAAACATGTATTTTTAATGTTTTAATATTAAAATATTTTTTAAATCGTTATAAATATAAATGTAGTAGAACGTGGTATATTAGTAGAACGTCTTGTTATAATTTTTGACGCTGTGACGTAATAGTGACGCGCCTGCTCCGAATGCGTCCCGACGCTTTCCAAACATTGATTATTTGCTTGTAGGCAAACCATGTCTGTACGAGTATCCTAAGTTTATTTTAAAACCTCTGCGAATCAAAAGCATTTTTATTAAACATCAACCATATAAACAACTAATAAAAATTTAATTACAACAACAAAATTAAAAAAAGACAATTATATGTATAAAATTTTAAAAAAACAAGTGTATATTTAGTAACATATATAGTATTTTGTGGGTTATTATTAATAAACTTTATAAATATAAGATGTTTGTGTAATTTTTTTTGATATTTTATGATTAAATTGTTGCTATAAAATGTACGGGGACGTGTTGAAATGTGATTTTGTGTTGTAGTGTTTTTCAGCACTTACATGTGGGATATGTAGGTGCTTACTTAGACATGAAACATATAATTGATGCTGGCGGATAAGAGTGTACATCGAGTGTGTTGTTTTAAACAGCAGAGATGGGCAACTCGTGTAGCAGTGGGCAAGCCCACAAAGATAAAGATAACATGTCACAACGCTCTGAAGAGTGAGTACCATTTTAAGTGACTAATTATGTGATGACAGTAAATGTGTTACGTCTTCTTCACACTAAAAATCTATCTTTTCAAATGTTTTAGTTGTATAAAATATTTATATTCTCTGTGTGATTATTGATGAAACGAAGCGAGCATTGTGATCAAATGTGTGTTCATCTGTAATGATCTATTCTGGCACTACGTATGATTTTTCAGATGCTTTGCGTTTATCTGGATCTCGTAAACCTGTTCAGCATGCATGCATGATTTCTTCTAGACATTAAAGGAGTAGTTTTAATAATTAGTTAACCTAAATTTAATTTTCATGGATACAAATTAAGGATATTTATCTCATTTTAATTTAATAGAAATTAAAAAATTAAAAACAGTTTATTATAAATCATTTTTTTTTTATATATGCGTTATTAGTTTTGTAATTTTGGTACTATAATGCCAAAAATTGTCGATTAGCACAGTATATATAGTCGGTTTCTTTGCTTTAAGCGGAACTAGATTTTTAAATCTAGTAACTTTTGTTGGTTGATTGAAGCTTTTGATTATTTTATTCAGCAAAAGCCTACTTCAATATATAAAAAGTTAGTGACAATTTAAGAAAATTTAAATTCCATTTAGTTCCGCTTAAAGTTTGGAATAGTTTATACCAGTAGTTTCACTTGTTGTCGGCTCGTTTGATGTTGATGGAGCAAATTTTCGTGACCTTGGACCGTTCAGGAAAGTAAAAACGATATAGACTATTACGCATATGGATACAGACGAAGCTTTATATTTATATATATTTGGGAATACTAAAACTATTGCAAATAGTACAATAATAATGTAGGAAAATTATTTAAGGGTAGCTCGATTTTTTTTTCCTTTAATTATTAATTTCAGTTAAATAAGTATATTTTTTCGTTTTTATTATTAGTGCAGTATACGAACTAGTCACGACTTATTTGCTGAATTAAACATACGTCTTTTGTTTTGATTAAACTCTGTAATCTTGAGTACCTAATTATTGTTTTCGTTTCATTTTAAACTCTTGCATTTTAAAGTAGCGGAAGAATTTTCATCAAAACATTATTATGCTGTTTAATGTTGTATGAGTACCTTTAAAAAAATCTGCTACAGTTGCTACATAAAACATTTGCACTGTTTATGATGATAAACTATGTGTACGCACATGTCAACAGTGGTTTAAGAAATTTAAATCAGGAAATTTATGCTTGGATGATGAACTTCGATCTGGAAAGCCCTATACAGGAATAATTTATTACGAGATGTTAAAACCGGGGCAAAGTGTTAATTCTGATCTCTACTGTGAACAATTGGATCGATTGAATCAGAACTTGACCAGAAATCGGCCAGAAATTGTGAACAGAAGAGGAGTTACTCTTCAAGACGACAATGCCTGACCTCATTCATCAAAAAAGACACGTGAAAAAGTTTCCGAGCTTGATTGGGAGGTTCTAACACACTCACCATACTCACCAGACATTTCACCCTCCGACTGTCACTTTTTTGTCACTGGAACACTTTTTGGGTGCATTCGAGTTGTACAGAGTAGAGCGAGCGCTGAGCGAACAGTTGATGGTGACGTCATGAATAGAGCACTAACGGAGCGAGCGTTCTTGTGACGTAATGTTTATAAAATCTAACCCTACAATTTTAGGCGGCGTTTTTACTGTCAGATTAGTTCACGTCAGTCATGAATCAAAATTATATACAGTCTGTTTCAAACGCTTAGGCGGAACTAGATTTTGCAATTTAGTTACTTTCATCGCTTAAATCGTGCTTTTCGGCCGTTTTGTTTAAGCTTTGTAAATCATACTTACAATAAACATTTTTTGGTTAAGGTTAATATCATTTTAAAATGTAATTTTCTTTATATTTTGATTTTTTGTGTCATTCTTAATACAAATTTCCCATTTATTTATTTTTTTGTCATTAAAATATATAAAAAAAATAATTTAATTTTGACATAGGTCATACGTTTCCATGGTTTCATTGTTGTAATTTTAAATTTTGACATTCCAACGTTAAAAATGAAATAACCCAAGCAAGGTCCCTTGTCGTGACAACCTAAAAGAACGAAATTCCCATTTAGTTCCGCCTAAGCGTTTGAAACAGACTGTACCTTGGTTTTTCCTTGATTTTTTTTTTCAATGATGAAGAAATAAAATTAATTAAAAATTAAATAATAATTAATGAATTAATTTAATGATTTTTTTCCATTTTAATTTTATGCACGGTGTATTTTAATAATTTTGTTGCTGTTTACAGAACGTCACAAATATATAAAATGGCCGTACTCTGTAGCCATAGACAAATAACAATATTATTTGTCTATTGTTATTTGTCTAAGGCTATTATTTTTATTTTATTTATAATTTAATTTTAAACTTTCACTTCTTTCCCGCCGTTCCCCCAGTTTTTTACGTCATACTCCATATGCTCGGTCTTAAAACCCGGAACACATAGAGCGCACTCTAAATGCTCGCTCGATCGCAAAACGAATGCAATTGAGTGTACTCCGATCGTCAAATCGAACACGTTTGAGTGTACAGAACGTGCTCGGAACGCTCGGAGCGTCAAATCGAATGTACCCTTTAAGAAATAAGACACTTAGATATATGAACCATGTTAAAATGAGCCTTGAACAATTTTTTCCTTAAAAAAAATCAGGAATTTTATAAATCGGGAATATTTTCTCTTCCTGATAAATGGCAGAGTGATATAGATCACAATGGTAACTATTTACTTAATAAAGTACTTTTTTTTCTTTCGATTTGTTTCTATTTTAATAATACCAAATAAACGAAAACACTTTCAGGTACACATAATATAATAAAAAACTGTTCCAGGTGTCAGGATTAGAAAATTGGAAGAAGTTTGAATGTACATTTCATTAATTTTTATTTATAAATTTGACAATATAATTAATTGCTCAGAAGCTAAATTGTGTTAAACGGATAGGAATCGGAAAAATGACTTGGTACAAGTACACTTTATTTTCCAAAATTCAAGTGTTGACCTAAAAAACAAAAGGTCTTCATTTCCAAAATATAACTGATGACCTAAAAAAAAAGTTATGAGATACGGCTGTATAAATAAACACAGCAGGTGTATTCTTACATCTTTATGATAGACCATTCAAAATAAAATAGATACACTGATAAATAAATTTTATATAGTCAGTCTATTGTTTGCAGTGCAAGTGTAAACTTATTAATATGAGAGACTTAACGCGACGAGATCATCGGGTAATAATTTTGTACAATATCAAATGTGGTTTGTCTGCGGGAGAGTGTATCTCTGAAATGTTTACTATTTTTACTGAGAATTGTCCAAGTCGGAGCACAGTGTTTCGTTGGTATAAACAATTTCAGAGGGAAATTTTTAACCTAGATGATCCTCGTTCAGGAAGGCCCCGTGAAACAGTTATTCTTATAAGTATTGCTGAGGTAAAAAAACTGCTCGATGAAAGTCGAATACAAAAACGAAAGGCAGATAGAGGAGTCTTTGCACATTAATGCATCAGCTATCCGTTCAATTCTTCGCGACCATCTGGAAGTAAGGAAAGTTTTCACGTTATGCGTACCCCACAACCTGACTGATGTACAGACAGCAATAAGAGTTGAATGATGTCGAAAACTGTTAAAAAAATTGATGTGAAGTGTGAATATTCACACATTTCAGGGTTTCGCAGGTATATAATAAGTGAAGGCGGTATGCTGAGTGTGTAGGACAAATTTTACTTTGTAGTAATCACGGCAAAATGAACGATATTTTTAAAATAATTTATCGTCTGTTAATCATATAATAAGACTGGTTATTAAATTTACGCTCTTAAAAATTAAATACAACATTTGTCAAAATATAACTAGAATTTTGACAAAATAATTTGAACATAATAAAAATGCAAAAAAAAAAAACAGAAAAAATAAAATTCACTCCGTGTACTCGAACTCGAAATCCTTCGTTTTGCAGCCAGTTTAAGAGTGCTCTAACGCATGTAGCCATCGCACGCCATGCATGTGAGTGTCTTACATTGGTATAACTTTTGTACTTTGTGAACCAAAAACCACAAAAAATGCGTTATTTTCCAAAAACATAATCTGATCAAAAATTCCTGTTGTACTATTTCGGTTCACACCAATATACATTACTTAGAATTTTTTTAGATTTTTAGTTTAAACCATCTTTTTTTGCACATTTTTGGCAAAAATCGCATCAAAATAAATTATTTTGCAAAAATAAAAATTTGATCGTTAATCCACGTACTAAGGGCTTTCATTTGATACCCTACTCAGAATTTAAAAAAAATATTTTTGTTTTCGATGAGCACATATTTGTTTATATTTTTAGGGGGGTATGTTTTTTAGATGTTTTAGTATTTTTCCTATGTGCGGACAGACAGACAGACAGACAGACAGACAGACAGACAGACAGACAGACAGACAGACAGACAGACAGACAGACAGACAGACAGACAGACAGACAGACAGACAGACAGACAGACAGACAGACAGACAGACAGACAGACAGACAGACAGACAGACAGACAGACAGACAGACAGACAGACAGGCAGACAGACAGACAGACGACAAAATGACGGTATAAGGGTTTTTTGGTCATACCTACAAAACCCTAAAAAATTGAAATGGGACACTCGAAATAAGTGAACTCCATTGTGACAGGGGACGAAAGATGGCTTTATTATTATGATGTGCCATCAAAGTCAAAAAACAAGAAATAGCTCTTTTTGAAGACGAAGAAACTCCCACCGCGGTAAAACAATCAAGATCTGTGAAAAAGAAAATTGTCGTAATCTTCGGTAAGCGAAGGATTATTACGAGAATTGTTCTAGAAGAGCAAAAAACAGTTACGCTAAGTGGTACGTTGAGTTTTGTTTGCCTCAGTTGATTCAGTCTCTTCGAAACTTATGGCTCAGTTACACGATGCAAGTAACTTGCACCAGTAAGTACTTGCACCAGTCACTGGCATCGTGTAAACGTACATGCAGTACTGGTGCCAGTACTGGCACAAGTATCTCATGCAAGTCAAGTGAATAGAAGCCGTTCCTATTTACTGGCACAAGTAGCCGTGCCAGTGACTTAAAAATGGCCGCCATGAACAGCTGATGTATTTTCGCGGTTACAAAAACAAACTTTTTCACACCTTTTTTTAATAAATGTAGTTTTTGGAACCGATTCATTTTTGTTTAGAAAGACGTACGCATAAAATACATAAAATTAGGTTAAACATAGAAAATTGGCGCGTTAAAAAGACGGTTTTACGCATAAAAAATAATTGAAAGCATCTACATTTTGCAGTGTGTTTCGGGTTCTTTGCAAGGTTACTTAAATAAGATACTGGAATACGTGTAAACGACAAAACGACTTGTGCAAGTACTGGCACAAGTACTTGTGCCAGTACTTGCACAAGTTACTGGCATCGTGTAACCGGGCCATTACGTCCACATTCACGCCTTGACACTTGGCGCTCGCATGAAGATAATGCACCAACGCATCGAGCTCTACTAACTGAACAATTTTTGAATAATTCTGGATTACAAGTGTTAGAACATCCTCCGTTAGTCCAGATCTTGCTTCTTGTGATTTTGGACTCTTCCCTTTCATCAAGGATAAGCTTAAAGGCTGCCATTTTAAGAGCGATGATGAGCTTCCAGCAGCCTGGAACTAAACCTGTACAGAAGTACCAACTGAAGAGTAAGAAGACATTTTTAACTCGTGGTTTATACGTATGAGCAAGTGTACTGAGCGTGATGGAAAGTACTTTGAAAAAGTTTAAAAAGAGAGCCCGTATCTCAAAACTTTTCTAGCACCCTACTTAAATACCTAAGGTATCATATTAAAAATCAGCTGTGGCCACCACAGGGCCCGACCGCCATCACAAAGTACTTTTTTAATTTATGCTGCTTTATCAAAAAATGTCTCAAATAAAAGTTGTTAGTTATTGCTTTTATAGCAACATTTGTTAAATAAATATTTTCGAAATATTTATCTGTGAAATATTCGCAAAAATCTTAAAACCGACACGAGTAAACTCCCATTGCTAGTTAACCGTTTTTACCAAAAGTTGATTCGTGCCATTGATGTCAAAAGCTTAAATATGACGTTTCATAAAAATCCTTTTAGCCGAATTTGCACTGCCCGTGTACATGGACCGACAGACAGACCGATAGACAGACAGACAGACAGACCGACAGACATCATTCTAAAAATAGTCAAAACGTTATGCAGGGACCTTAATTCGTGATCCATCGAGATCTCGAAATGTCAAAATCGGTATGATCACAATACCTCCTTTATATATGTTGGTGATCGGTAATATTGCTTTTGAAAATCATTATTTAAACCATTTTTTATTGCTATATGTGTATCAACTCTCTTCAAGTCCCTCCTACTCGAGTTTGAATTTAGTTTTTCTTATTATCAAAATGTTTCACCGAGAATCACCGGCAGAATCTACTCAAATTATTCAAAATTTATTTTTAAAATCACCATAAAATTAATAAATCCACAATTTTAATGATACGTTTTACAGAAATATGAAAAATCTGCGCACAAATATTTCAAATATTATCCAAAAATACTTGAAATTTATGTCATTCAACTGTTTTTCGTATATTATTAACTCTATATATAATCAGAAGCCAAAATCTATTTTGATTCTAACGCAAGATATTCCGAATGTAATTGATGCTAACTAACAATTATGACAACTTTATAACATATTTGATACGAGAACTGATAAACAAAAGTTATAAAATGCAAGTGTTCATAATCTAATTGCAATATGCAGTGCCGTAATAGGGATTTTGGACGCCAAACAAGAATGAAAACGTGCCTTAAAAAAATAATGTTTTATTTAATAAGTATGTAATGGAGGCTATATTTCTGGAGGATGAAGTTTACCACCTAAGCCCTAGGCCAGTAATCATCCAAGTGTAATATAGCTATTATATTATATGCAAGTCAAGTGCAATATTTAATCTACAACTATATAGTTTTATCGTTCGAAAAATAGTAAATTTAATTTAAAACATAGAAATTATGAGCGTTAATTGTAAAACTTCAGAACTGACATCATCAAGATGGCTTACCATTTTGATTGACTCACCACAGCTGATTGTAATCTACAACAATGTTTAAAATACTATTATTGTTTTGGTTTTTAAATGATGCACTTAATAGTTTCATAGTTTATAGGGATTTGCAGCTAAGCACCCTACCATCTGGTGAGCGTTTCATGAACTTGTGTACATCATATAACATTTCGTTTTGTGTATTGGTTTTGTATGAAGTTTGTTTTTAAAGTTTTATTATAATCATTGAAAAATGTATAATACATATTGTTGTGTGCCTATGTGCAATTCATTGAAAAGAATAAACCCGGAAATATCGTTTCATTTGTTTCCACTAATATCAGACACCGTATGGTTCGAAACAAAATTGGGAAAGCAAGAGGTTAGGAATCGACGCGATGTTTAGATAAACAATTTAAAAATTGGAAAAAAAGTGAGCCCTTGTATCAAAGTTTGCTCATTACATTTTAATGATAGTGACTACAAAAAATATTTTCAATTTTGTATTTATTATCGCATATCATGAAAATTCCTGTTATTGTGTGTGGGTTTGTAATGCACAAGTGTAGGCATAATGCATAAATCTTTATGAACTCTCTGTTTTTTTCAGTGACTCCACACAATATTATATGCCCAGCATTGTAGATTTCTACCCCTTGGTAAACAACACGGGAATTATTATTTCCCCCAATATAGTTAAAATAATCGACAATGGAAAACCGCCATAACTTAAAACCAGATCACAAAATGTAGTATTTTAGATGTTTACAAGTAATGTCACTTCACAAAATCAGAAAATCCCAAACAATTATTTATTTTTTGTCGTTTTTTGATACACTTTTCGCTATTATTTACTAGTAAATGTCAAGTGGTATCTGATTTAGAATGGTTTCAAAAAAATCCGCGTGGCGCTACGATCTTAAAATTTTTCCCCTATAGTTTTATCGTTCGAAAAATAGTAAATTTAATTTAAAACATAGAAGTTATGAGCGTTAATTGTAAAACTTCAGAATTGACATCATCAAGATGGCTTACCATTTTGATTGTATTACCACAGCTGATTGTTATCTACAACAATGTTTAAAATACTATTATTGTTTTGGTTTTTAAATGATGCACTTAATAGTTTCATAGTTTATAGTTTCACAAATTGTAAACTATACCAAGTTAGGGTGACCATTTTCTTAAGAAGGCAATGCGGGACGGAGCAAAAAAAAGGTCCTCATCTCCCAAATCCAAGAGTGAAGAGCAAAAAAAAAGGTCCTCACCTCCCAAAATCCAAGTGAAGAGCAAAAAAAAGGTCCTCAACTCCCAAATCCAAGTGAAGAGAAAAAAAAAAGGTCCTCATTTTCTCAAATACAAGTTACAAAATATGGAACAAAATGTTAAAATGCGGGACTTTTGCGGGACGCATCTTAATGCGGGACAAAATGTTAGAATGCGGGACAGTCCCGCAAAAAGCGGGACGAATGGTCACCCTATGCCAAGTGCATCATTTAAAAACCGTTTACCCATATTCGAGTTTCACCAAGCAAAACTATTAACTATTCAATATGTTATTGTTTTATTTATTCTAATT
This sequence comes from Liopterus haemorrhoidalis, assembly GCA_963971575.1. NCBI lineage: Eukaryota > Metazoa > Arthropoda > Insecta > Coleoptera > Dytiscidae > Liopterus > Liopterus haemorrhoidalis. The sequence goes on from OZ020617.1 coordinate 8,224,361, forward strand.
TATAATATTTATAATTGGACACATAATGAATTTATTATTTGATGGTTTTATACAGTTCAATTTATTGATCAATAAATTTATCAAATAATTTTTTGTCAATTAATTTAACTATTTATTTATGACCTTGAAAATTAAAGTATCACTTTAAAGTATAAATTTATATATCATTTTTGAAAACTTATACAGTACCAGCTGTAAAAAATGATAACGTATTTATCAAAACGAAAAAATTTAAAAAAACTTCACAAAAACACGAGCTGTGAACAAAAACAAAAGAAATAACCTAGATGATGGTAAATTAGAACGTTTGCGGTTCTGTCACATTTGAAAACGAAACACATAACCTATACATTTCTTGGTTAAGCTACAACAAAACAGTTGGTAATAACTAAACAGATAAAAATATACCTACAATTCTCAAAAAATTTATGAAAAATAGAACTTGTTCTATTTTCAAAATAAATTGAACAATTTTTTCATCAATAAATTCAACAATTTATTGAAGAAATTTGAACACTTTACACTTCAATAAATTGAAGTTCAACTTTTTCTATCATTAAATTGAACCGTGTAAAACCCATTATATTTATTTAAACAAATATTAATAATCATATAAAAAATAACAGATATACTAGCGTCGGCGAATCAGTGCAGTTACGTCACACGACGTAACATACAATTGCATTGTTCCGGACAATACAGTCGTTTGTTACGTCGTGTGACGTAACTGCATTGATTCGCCGACGCTAGTATATATGCTGTTCACTTTTGTAAGGACAAACCAGATCTAGTTATTTTGGTTACTTTTATAGTGTATTACGGACTTTAAATGTCAATTAAAAATATTCCTTACGCTGTTAAATAAACTTTAGATTTATTGGTTATGATCATTATTAAGAAAGTGACATTTTTTTAATACCAACATAACATACAATGTCAAAGGTGCAAACTATTGAAATCAAAATTTCCTCTTAGTTTGTTTTTACAAAAGTGAACAGCATATATAAATACAACTTCAGAAATTTATTCACAGCACAATGGTGCAAAATAATAATTTTAAACTGAAACGGGGAAAATACAAAATAAACCGCGAAGTGGATGACGAAGGGAAACAAACGATTAGGGACGACGTTGTCCTATAGGGGAAAAATTTTAAGATCGTAGCGCCACGCGGATTTTTTTGAAACCATTCTAAATCAGATACCACTTGACATTTACTAGTAAATAATAGCGAAAAATGTATCAAAAAACGACAAAAAATAAATAATTGTTTGGGATTTTCTGATTTTGTGAAGTGACATTACTTGTAAACATCTAAAATACTACATTTTGTGATCTGGTTTTAAGTTATGGCGGTTTTCCATTGTCGATTATTTTAACTATATTGGGGGAAATAATAATTCCCGTGTTGTTTACCAAGGGGTAGAAATCTACAATGCTGGGCATATAATATTGTGTGGAGTCACTGAAAAAAACAGAGAGTTCATAAAGATTTATGCATTATGCCTACAACTTGTGCATTACAAACCCACACACAATAACAGGAATTTTCAAGATATGCGATAATAAATACAAAATTGAAAATATTTTTTGTAGTCACTATCATTAAAATGTAATGAGCAAACTTTGATATAAGGGATCACTTTTTTTCCAATTTTTAAATTGTTTATCTAAACATCGCGTCGATTCCTAACCTCTTGCTTTCCCAATTTTGTTTCGAACCGTACGGTGTCTGATATTAGTGGAAACAAATGAAACGATATTTCCGGGTTTCTTCTTTTCAATGAATTGCACATAGGCACACAACAATATGTATTATACATTTTTCAATGATTATAATAAAACTTTAAAAACAAACTTCATACAAAACCAATACACAAAACGAAATGTTATCTGATGTACACAAGTTCATGAAACGCTCACCAGATGGTAGGGTGCTTAGCTGCAAATCCCTATGAGGAATAAATTTAGCTGATCGGAGCCAAAATGTTACAGATTTAACATAATCATGGTCTGAAGCTGCTGGTGTAAGCGTTTGCACATCTACAGTATAACAAAGAGTTTTGGATATCGAGGATGCAGAGCGCGAAGGAAGCCACTACTCTTGGAGAAGCAACGTTTAAATAGTTTACGTTGGACAATTACATTAACCTAAAAAGAAAAATCTAGTAGAGAAATTGTAGCTAGAGTTCAATACAAACAATCTTGAGTGAATAAGTTAATTATGCCGGTTTTATGGCATTCTTCGACGCCTTCCGGGTCCCCATAACTAATCTTTTCAGATCTTTTCATTTTGAACTTATCCAGTTGTCAATAAACAATTTTAAGACCGTAAATAATACTTTTTTAAATTCACTGTTAATAAATATTTTCAAAACAATTAATTTCTCAGATTTAACACATTTTTGGTTATACACGCACACCTGGTATGCATCCAGGAATGCGAGGCTGCATATTTGGTTGCCTACACAAAGCATTCATGGGAATTTTTGGCAAATTTTCAGTTTTTATTTTTTGTTTGTGATTTGTCATAGGAATAACTTAATATCTTTTATATTGGGAAGTTCGGTGGACTTTTTAATACAAATTAGAACACGATTTTTAATGTTTATATTGACTTTTTTATTTTATTTTATTATTACATATATCCATTGTTGATATTTTTTTCCCTTTTGTTTGTTGACTTTATCAGCTTTGATTATTAGCCAGGAATAAAGGATAATTTATAATTTAATAAATAATTTTCTGATATAATATAGTTATAAATAATTTCATAAATATCTAGAGCAGCGGTTCTCAAAGTGTGCTCCGCGGAGCCCTGGGGTTCCGCGAGCTACCTCAAAGGGCTCCGTGAATTATAAATATAAATCCGCTAAAAATTAATATATATTAAAAAAAAAATATAATTATTATTAATTTACATAAAGTTAATTTGTTGCTCTGAAAAGTTTAGATTTATTTAATTAATGAACTAAAAAAATCTGTAACGGTTAACTCAATATAGTGCACTCGCCTATTCTATAAAAACAGTAAGTAAGTTCTTCAATTGTTCAATTAGTTTTTACGATTTGAGTTTTTGTTGCAACGCAAAATGCTCCGGTCCAGAAAGACTAGTTGAGTTTGACTGTTGAGATCGGATTGATGATTGCTCTCGTGAGCTAGATAGCTTCACAATATTTAAAGATTTCGGCGATGAAATTAATGGAGACATTGATGCAAGTGACCTTATTATGTTGTGTGATGAAATTTGTCAACATTTGGAAGATATTCTAAACTCGGTCAAACAATATTTTCCAGATGAAGAGAATGAAAAGCTTAAAAATTATACATGGATTAGAAACCCATTCATAGTTCAGAAAAGGCCAGAAACATTCACAGCTAAGAAGTACGAAATTTTCATTGACATGATTTCAGATTCCTCACTACAGGCCATATTTGAAAAACTATCTTTGCCAGAATTTTGGTGCACTTTGAGAGAAGAATATGCAGATTTAGCAATGAAAGCTGTTAAAATACTTCTTCCTTTCGCTACGAATTATCTGTGCGAATCTGGATTTTCTTCGTATGCTGCAACAAAAACAAAATACCGCAACAGACTCGATGCAGAAGCTGATATGAGGATTCCACTGTCCTCTATAAAGCCAGACATAAAAGAATTATGTAAAAATAGGAAACAAGCCCATGCATCCCACTAAAAATGTTGGTCTTTTATAATATTTTGCAATTTAATTCTTTCTTTTTATTTATATACACACACACACACACACACACACACACACACATATATATATATATATATATATATATATATATATATATATATATATATATATATATATATATATATATATATATATATATATCTACTCTTCGATGTCAGGTATCGTCAAGTGGCACATACACATAATTAGTGAACCAGTGGGGTTCCGTGGAAATTTGTATGCCTTTGGAGGGCTCCGCAGCTCAAAAAGTTTGAGAACCGCTGATCTAGAGAGTTAGTAGCAAGAAGCGTCTGAATATTGGTTGGTAAGGATATTTTTTGGACAACTAAATTTTGTATGAATAAGTTACGATTGCGAAAATGAATTGGGCATTCAAACAATAAATGGTTCGAATCGATGACAGACAGATTATCTCACGGACAGAAAGGAGAAGAAACTTAATTCTATGCAGATGATATGGAGAGAAGGTGTGATTAAATCTAAGTCGGATAAAAGTGTATATAAAAGATTTGCTTTGGTGAGAAGAAAACCAAAGGTTTCTAGGAAGGAGGGGTTGAATTTGACAATAGTATGACCAGTGGCAGCGCTAGCGGGAGGTCTAAAGGGGCCAGCCACAATAACAAAAAACGTCAATAATATACATTGTTGGGAACCAACGGGGATTTTTTGTGTCGTTGAAAAAAATAATATATATTTTTTTAAATGTATTGTTTGATATCAAAATAAAGCTTTTGAGTCGTAGATTAAGGAACAAAAAGTAGTTTATTAGAATTTTGTAGAAAAATGGGTTAACCCTTTCAAGACGGATTATTTTGTGCAACATAATGAAACAAATTTTGTTCTCAATATGTTTAATAGAACAATAATAATTAATTTTTACAAAAAAAAAAAAAAAATGAAAAATGACTGGGTTCTTAGATAATAGGTGGTACAACATATGTACCATTAGTCCTATAGCTCGGTATATATGTGTACCAACAGTCGTTATGAAAATAAATAATACATCTTAAATAAGTAAACTACTAAGTGGAACGTTTTTGCACCTAATTAAATGTAACTTTTAAGAGATAGGCTTGTGAAAAACCTAACTGGTACACATGTGTACCCGGAGTCTCGAAAGGGTTAAAACCCATTTTTAACCCATTTTTAGAAAAATGGGTTAAAAAAAATACTGTCCAGCACCCTTTAATGCAAAAATTCTACGTAATGTACGTTGATCTAATCTGGACGAGAGGAATTTTTGATCCGATTTCGTTTTTGGATAATATTACAGTTTTGTGTTTTTGACAAAATAAATTATTTTTTTAATTCGTAGCTACATTATGGCTAATAATGTTATGGATTTTTTGTATTTATGCCTAAGGTAGTGCGTGTCTATTTTTGAAATTAAAAATATAATAAAACATTTTTAACAGATGAGAACCAAGTTCGCAAAATTTTGTTTTAAAAAAATAAATGGAAGTTCTTAGTACTCAAATAACAGATCAAAATGATTATCAAAAAACTGCTGATTTTGATGTGATTATAGAACAAATATTCCTAGACATCCAGCGTTATGTTGGCTTCTTACACTTATTAAATACCTACAAAACCCTGAAATGTGTGAATATTTACACTACATATACATTTTTAATTTTGTTTTATAGAGGATTAATTTGTGTTTCCACTTTATAATAGAGTAAATCGAATATAAAATAAGAATTTTTTTAAGCGACCATATCAAAAACAGTTCGTTTTTATCATCTAGTACTATACAAAAAGTAAGTCTTTTTCGGCCTAGGCCGATTCAATTACTTTATAGGCCGCTGGATGCCAACGCCATCTATGATAGTGATGTTTGTTCTATAACAAGCGAATGTTTAAAATTATGTAGGTATTTAAAATAAATAAGTTTAATTATGCTAATTAAAATTACTTTTGGTCGCCCAAAAAAAAAAAAAAAGTGCACCTTTGTCAAGAAGTTCTTTTCCACCCTCATCTTTTTGAAGATCTCAGATGTAAATTCTGTCTTTTACAAGACTGAAAATATTTAGTATTGTATTAAAAATGGTAATTAAATAAGATTATTTTATTTTGTTTTATTTTATAAGTTATCAAAAAAAATATATTTAAAAAAATACAAGGAGTCTCAAAAGAAATTTTATATTTAGTGGATCGATTAAAAAAAAAAGTAAGCCGTATATAGAAAAAATGTTTATTAATTATTAAAATACACTTTTTGGGGATTTATTTCTTAAAAATAATATTGTCTAAATGTAGACCCTCGCGTTCTCGGCACTCATTTAATCGAACAGTAAAATTACTTATGACGTCTCGGCAGGTGGACTCAGGGATGGCTGCCATTTCGTGACGGATATTTTCTTTCAAATGCGCCAGTGAAGTCGGTTTATTGGCGTAAACTTTAGATTTAAAATAACCCCATAGGAAAAAGTTCATAGGGGTTAAATTTGGACTGCGTGGAGGCCAATTTATGTCTTTTTACCTCTCCGGGAGATCAATTTGCCTGAGAAAATTTCACGAACACGTGGCAGAGACATATTGGACGTGTGTGATTCTTGCACCAATTGAATTTTGTAAGGGTGCAGCTTTAGGTCTTTGTGCATAATGCGATGTAATGATGATCTATGCACATTTAAAGCACTTGCGCGCTTCCGAATTGAAAGGTTCGGGTCGTCACGAACAGACTGATTAACATTCTCCACGTTTTCTACCGTTCTTGATGACCTAGGTCGCCCGGATTTTGATTTATCCAACGTTGTACCAGTCTCTTCAAACTTTTTAACCCAATGTCGAATGAGAGGAATGCTTGGCGCATCATTTAAGTGGCGAAAACCTCGAATACTGCAGAATTTTCTACGCGCTACAGTCGCCGAATCACCGTTTTTGAAAAACTCTCGCACGCATAACGCGCGGTCTGCTCCCGAGAAACACTCCATAGCGACTAAATTCCCAAGAGCCAGGCTACCGATTGACATCACCCCCGCGCCCCTCGGATACGTTGCGTTCACGCAGTAAGCTAAATAAATATAAAATTTCTTTTGAGACACCTTGTATATGTGGGATGCCCCATCCCACATATATTTTGAAAAGAGTATTGATGATTATTGATGAGTAAAGAGAACTGATGCAAAATTAGGTTAGGCCCCGCCTAACCTAATTTTGCATCAGCGCGCCAGGTACCCTTGAGCCGGCCCTGATTTTAAATTAGTCATAATTTTTTAATTATGTATCCAATTTTGTTCACTTCTGTATGTCCACCTTACAGACAGAAGAACAGAATGACAGATGGCAGACAGACACATGAATGTCGGTATAAGGATTTTTTGATAATATCTACGAATTCTAAAAATAATCTTCTGTGACTCCGTTGTAAGATATTTGCCTACGAAGCATAGGGAAGTGGGTTAATCCCCAATGACTCCACTGACGTAAGAGCTTTCCTTTCACCCTCCACTCGATTCTGCCACTAAATGTATTTTCACCTTTTACCCGCAATGAAAAACCTTAGAAACCAATCGATCTTCTCTCAAATATTTATAAAAAAACAATATCTTAATATCATAAGATGCATAAACATAATGAGATGCGCCTTTGTACAAACAAATTCGATACTTGGATTGTAAACAGAATTTACTATACGTGTGTACTAGAATAGTCACTGAGAGTGGTGGGAGATTTTACTGACGTCACACGACGCTGTGACGTCAGCAAAGAGAAAATTGATAGGAAACTTATCACTTTAGAAAAATTGGACGAATCACATTTACCTAAAAAGAAATATATTTTATTGATTTAATGTGATTTTATTAAGGTTCATAGACACCAAAATTAAAATTTCACCTGTTTTATTATTATTATTTTATTTTAAATCATTCAACTTAAAGTCTGTTCCAAACGGTTAGTCGGAACTAGATTTTGCAATCTAGTTACTTTCATCGCTTTTCGGCCGTTTTGTTTAAGCTTTGTAAATCATACTTACAATAAACATTTTTTATTAACATTTTAAAATGTAATTTTCTTTATATTTTGATTTTTTTATTTTTTGTCATTAAAATATGTAAAAGAAAAATAATAATTTTGACATATGTCATTCGTTTCCATGTTTTTATTGTTGGAATTTTAAATTTTGACATTCCAACGTGAAAAATGAAATAACCCAAGCAAGGTCCCTTCTCGTGACAACCTAAAAGAACGAAATTCCCATTTAGTTCCGCCTAACCGTTTGGAACAGACTGTATATAGGTACGAGGGTTACCTTTTAAGTTTTTACAAAAACTAAGAGACATTTTTTTTTATTGGAACAAACTGTTATTGCTTTTCAACATATTCGCCTTTAAGATTTATACAGTTTTGCAGGCGTTCAAACAATTTCTCGAAACATTTTTTCCACTCTGAAGTTGGTATCTCAAAAACAAGGTTTTCGAAGGCTTCAACGGCTTCTTGAGGTGATGAAAATCGCTGCCCACGCATTTTTTGTTTGACATTGGGGAACAAAAAAAGTCTTTAGGGGATAAATCAGGTGAATACGAACAATGAGATATTAATTCGATGTTTTTCTTCTTCAAATAATCAATTGATTGACGTGCTGTGTGGGAGCTTGCATTGTCATGATGAAGACTGATGCGACGTTTTTGGTTGTTTTTCTGACAAACAATTGACTTCTGGCAAACAAATTGTTGTATACCATTCAGCATTAACTGTTCTCCGATCCTCTAAAAAAATGGTTGCGACATGCCCAGTTCCGAAGGAACAAGCGATCATTTCTTGCAAGTGCTTCGTGAGCGAACAACTTTTGTGGATTTCGGTTCATCTTGGAAGACCAAAGCAGTGGATTGTTGTTTAGTTTCGGTTCATATGAATAAATACAAGTTTCGTCACCTGTAACGATGTTGTATACGGATATTGCAGTGCCCAGGTTGAATTTTTTTAGTATTCCCTACATCAATCAACACGACCCTTTTTTTGAGCTTCGGTCAAATTATGCGGAATCCATCGGGAACAGATCTTTTTACAGCTAAATGTTTAAAATCGACTGTATTGCAGTCTGCGATATGCCAAAGGATGCATCTATCTCACGGTAAGTCACCTCTTCAATCGGTTGAAACTGTGGAAGATCGGCTTAAGCCGATCTTCTTCAATCATTTTGCGCACAGCATCGATGTTTTTTTGAATCACAACCGATGTTAGTCGACCTTCACGAGATTCATTACTGACGGACGCACAACCACGACGAAATTCTGCAAACCAATTGTAAACAGTCTTTTCTGATGGTGCTTTTTTACCAAAAGTTGGCGTGAGTTAGGCCTTTACTAAAATCGTAAAAAATCATCCAACGAAGACCTTCACGAGTAATATCCATTTTTTCACAAACTTTTTTTTAAACGCTCAATGTCAACAAACTACTCGGTCAATTTATAAGCTGCCACTGATTTCACAATAACAAATGTCAAATTTGACGAATATAGTAATGACACATTTCAATATTGCCATCTAGTGGTCGTTTGTAAAAACTTAAAAGGTAACCCTCGTATTATTTTAACTGGTACATCGGAAATATCTGAAGGTTGGTTTGCTAGAATTATTTTAAAATTAATTAAAAAATAGATTTGCTTTAATTTTGATGAATGTAGAGGCCTTTAAGTTTGTTTGAGTGTTAATTTTTAAATTAAGATAAATTGACTGCTATTTTTTAATGGTGTATTTTTGAAAGAATTTGGCAATGGGTTAAATATATTAAAACATATGTTAACGGTTACTTAGAGAGTTATTAATATGTTGAAAATATTAGAAGGACTACGAATGTTTCCATTATGCATTTACATTCTGGATAATGCTTTTAAATCTACCTCTAGGATAGGCTAATACAATTTAGAGCAGGGGTTCTTAAACTTATGTAGTCCGAGGACCCCCTCTTAAACAACTTTTTTTATTTGCGGACCCCATCCCAACCCTAGGCATTTTACGTCGTTCTTGAGACTTAATTTCTGGTTCAATAATCTCATAGACACTACGTTGTAATAAATACCTACTGGTAAAAATGTATCGCTGGTTATTTTAATAAATGGTCTTGTGCATTTATAGAGGAACATTTTTATTAGCATATAGAATAAAAAACATAAAATTAATAAAAATAGTGGTAAAAAGAATAAAAAAAGTTACAAACTATAATACATTAAACTCATACAAACATTTCTAGGTCAAATATTGGTCAAAATAGATCTTATTATAATATGTTTTCTGTAAATAATTTGCAGTTGAATAAAAATAATTAAATGTTTACTAATTATTGTTTAGTTATGTCAATAACTAGTTAGATAACAACAAATACAAAAAGTCTTGACCATGTAGGATTTTTATTAAATGGGTTATTTGAATAAAAGCGAAAAGTTGGTGGATGTAAACTTAATGTCAAAATTGTTTCGCGGACCCCCAGGGGTCCGCGGACCACAGTTTAAGAACCGCTGATTTAGAGCGTTATATCAAATGTGAGGCCGTTTTAGTTTAAGATTCGTTCGTGCTAGTTATCCCTGCCATGGGGGTCTATTCTGTTTTTCGACAATTCTTTTAACAGTGTCTCGACGAATATTCTTACAGTACAGTATGAATAAAATTGAGCTTGACAGTGCGAAAGTGACTGTTAACAAGTACAGACTCCCAGGTTCCAGTATCATTGCAATGACCACACTGGGGGTGGAACGTGGAAACCTCTATTGGAGGTGCTGCAATCAGAAGTATAATTGAGATATTCTTTCAAGAAATAAAATCATTATTAAGATGGGCATACATTTTTAAATACATATTCGTTTACAAATAAAATCATATAAAATATAGAAATTTATGATTTAATATGTATTAGTCGGTGGATATTAAAAAAAAAATACTAGGGGAAGCCGGGACATAATGGGCACTTTAAGGATTATCCTTAATAAAATCTTAAGACATATCGTAAAAAAAAAATTGAAATACTTTTATTCGTAAGATGATTTATTGTTTAATTATTACAGACAGTAAAAAAACTTAAAAACATACAAAAATAAAAGTTATGACGATATAAAAAAAAAACTTCCTTGTGCTCATTTTGCCCCGGTGTCGGGGCAGAATGAGCACGGTCGGTATATAATGGGCAATCAGCAAAAATCTGGCGCAGAATGAACACACGTGAATGCATTCCTCATCATTATCATCTTCTCCGGCGCAAGAACAATGTACCCACTCGCCACATGCTCTGCATTGGAGCAATCAACGTCTGGATATGTGTGAAAAATATATCAACACAGCAAAAAACACGTTTCACCAATTTACAAAATGTAAACGCCTGCTCTCAGTCATAAAACCACTCTCGGAAGACACTAGCGAAGTACTGAACGTGATTGGAATGCATCCAAACATGGCTGCATGCTTTACAGCCAAAAAGACGGGAGCCCATTATACCCCGGGAGCCCCTTATGCCCGGCTTCCCCTACTCCTATTGTACCTTCATGTATTAGTCAAGTATATAGAAGAAAATTAATTTTTTATGTATTGTACTGAACATTCGACACCTTGCAATCTTATTTTGCATTCGTTATATCTATCTTCTGTTCTTGAAATTCATTAAAAATTCTTTAATTTGAAAAGAATTTGAATTATATAATTTTTTACATGCACACCATAAAAAACAATGGAATATTAAAAATATCTGTAATCAAACGTCCACTTTACAAGTTTTTAACTGCAAACGTTTGCAGTTCCAAGAGTACGTATTTTGCCGTTACCCCCACACAATATCAATCGTCGCAATACAATAGCAGTTGGAGCTTCCAATGCATACAGCACATTGAGTCATTGTATATCATAACTTTTTAGGACAATGTTAAAATCAATTGTTCAAAAGACCCATTCAATCATTAAAAGTCATTTGATTTCATAATATAGTTTCGCATCGCGCAAATAGGACTATAGGCAATCTTTTGTAAATTATTCCTATAAATTAATGCCTGATTTTTACTTCTTCTCTGATTACCTCTTTCTGAATTTCTCTTCTACTCATAGGTTATATCCCGAAAGCTCTGAATTTTATCGGATAAACTGCGGGTAGATGTTTTATGCAAAATTTGGCTTAGAAAATGTTCGAGACTTAATAAATACCTTAAAAGTCTGAGACCGAAATCGAAAATTTTTTATGTAGTAGGTAAATTAATAAGTCGGAACATTTGCTTAAAAGCTATATTTTGCATAAAATATAGTTACCCAATGTTTGTGAGATTAGATTAAGAGCTCGAGGGGTATGTTTCAAGATTATTTCCCAAATGAACAAATACCTTACCCACTTCGTTTTGTATTTTTTTATTTATATACAGTTTTACCAACCGCCAACATATATAAGGGAGGTATTGTGATCATACCGATTTTGATATTTCGAGATTTCGATAGATCTCCACGAGTTGAGGTCCCTACATAACGTTTTGACTATTTTTAACATGATGTCTGTCGGTCTGTATGTCTGTCTGTCTGTCTGTCTGCCGGTCTGTCTGTCGGTCCGTGTGCACGTGCAGAGCAAATTCGACTAAAAGGATTTTTATGAAACTTCATATTTAAGCTTTTGACATCAATGGCACGAGTTGATCAACTTCTGGTAAAAATCGGGTAACTATGGTCTATTTCAAATTAAAAAAAAGTAGATAGCGCTGCGAACCGAGTACGATTTACACTGGACAAATACAGTATAGCGGAAAATTTAAAATAAGTTACAACTAGGGCATGGGCGTAGTAACTGGGTTAGCAAGTGATTTTTTTTTTAATTTAAAAAAGGTTAATAAGATATTGAAATAAACAAGGCAGATAATACGCTTACGTTATTTATACGACATAAATTCAGTTTAATGGGGAATTTGAAAAAGTTAAAAAAATATTAATTTCAAAATTATGTACTATATATGAAAAGAGAGATTTGGCTAAAAGAGTTTAAATAAAGCAATAAAACAAACAATATATTCAGAGCTAAAGTTTTTTATTTAAATATTTATTGTAAATAAAAATTAAAAATATATGTATATATGAAGATCTAAAAATTATATCAATAACTTCTTCTTTGGGCACAATCAGCTGGGCTGTCTTTTGGCCTCACATTAGTCCTCTATCATGATCTGTTAATTGTCAAGTGTCAAAAAATATTTATATGTCAGATAACCTAAAAAATATATAACTGCGTAAAAACAAATTACATGGAGAATTTTCTCCATAACATCTACGCCAAGAATATAAATAAAAGATTAAATATGTAAATAATAACAAAATATACGAAAAAAATAAAATAATATAAATAATATATATTTCCAATGAACGACACTGAACATGTCAACTTGGACTAAAAACAATATTTTAACAGTGTAATAGGGATGACGATTTAAACCAATCCGAAGCAAGGACAAACAGCTCCTATCTTCTTACACACATTTTTCTACTTTGAAATAGATCATAAAAATTGATGTGAAGTGTGAATATTCACACATTTCAGGGTTTCGCAGGTATATAATAAGTGAAGGCGGTATGCTGAGTGTGTAGGACAAATTTTACTTTGTAGTAATCACGGCAAAATGAACGGTATTTTTAAAATAATTTATCGTCTGTTAATCATATAATAAGACTGGTTATTAAATTTACGCTCTTAAAAATTAAATACAACATTTGTCAAAATATAACTAGAATTTTGACAAAATAATTTCAACATAATAAAAATGCAAAAAAAAAACAGAAAAAATAAAATTCACCCCGTACTCGAACTCGAAACCCTTCGTTTTCCAGCCAGTTTAAGAGTGCTCTAACGCATGTCGCCATCGCACGCCATGCATGTGAGTGTCTTACATTGGTATAACTTTTGTACTTTGTGAACCAAAAACCACAAAAAATGCGTTATTTTCCAAAAACATAATCTGATCAAAAATTCCTGTTGTACTATTTCGGTTCACACCAATATACATTACTTAGAATTTTTTTAGATTTTTAGTTTAAACCATCTGGGCTACAGGGTGTGGGACAAAAAATTTTTTGCACATTTTTAGCAAAAATCGCATCAAAATAATTTATTTGGCAAAAATAAAAATTTGATCGTTAATCCACGTACTAAGGGCTTTCATTTGATACCCTACTCAGAATTTAAAAAAAATATTTTTGTTTTCGATGAGCACATATTTGTTTATATTTTTAGGGGGGTATGTTTTTAGATGTTTTAGTATTTTTCCTATGTGCGGGTCAAAGAGTTGTATAAGCATGCCAAATTTCAACTCTCTAGGTTTAGCCGTTTGGCTACAATTTTTACCGAACAGACAGACAGACAGACAGACAGACAGACAGACGACAAAATGACGGTATAAGGGTTTTTTGGTCATACCTACAAAACCCTAAAAATGGGAGTTTACTCGTGTCGGTTTTAAGATTTTTGCGAATATTTCACAACAGAGAAACTTTTCAAAAAAAATTATTTCACAAAAGTTGCTATAAAAGCAATAACTAACAACTTTAATTTGAGACATTTTTTGATAAAGCAGCATAAATTAAACAAGTATTTTGTGATGGCGGTCGGTTCTGTGGTGGCCACAGCTGAATTTTTTTAAATTTTATTATGAACCATATACATTTTATTATATTTATACAAATAAATTAAATCAATTATTTGTTCTATAAATAATTTGTTTCGTGATGGAGACGGACATAGTTTGATAGTTTGTGTCAGTTTAATATTAAAAATATTTTTTCAAAAATGTATAAATACGCAGTGAGTTCGTAATAACTATAAACACAAATGATAACTTTTGAATTTGTAATATGTTTTATTTAGTTTTTAGAGCAATTAAATCAGTTATAAGCATTTTTAAATTATCTGAAAGCTTTTAAGCTATGGTCTATTTCAAAGTAGAAAAATGTGTGTAAGATAGGAGCTCTTTGTCCTTGGATTGGTTTAGATCGTCATCCCTATTACACTGTTAAAATTATGTTTTTAGTCCAAGTTGACAGATGTTCAGTGTCGTACATTGGAAATATATATTATTTATATTATTTAATTTTTTTCATATATTTTGTTATTATTTACATATTTAGACTTTTATTTATATTCTTGGCGTAGATTTTATGGAGAAAATTCTCCATGTAATTTGTTTTTACGCAGTTATATATTTTTTAGGTTATCTGACATATAAATATTTTTTGACACCTGACAATTAACAGATCAAGTGAGGCCAAAAGACAGCTTAGCTGATTGTGCCCAAAGAAGAAGTTATTGATATAATTTTTAGACCTTCATATATAAATATATTTTTAATTTTGATTTACAATAATTATTTAAGAAACTTTAGCTGTGAATATATATTGTTTGTTTAATTGCTTTATTTAAACTCTTTTAGCCAAATCTCTCTTTTTATATATAGTACATAAATTTTAAAATTAATTTTTTTTTAACTTTTTCAAATGTCCCATTAAACTGAATTTATGTCGTATAAATAACGTAAGTGTATTATCTGCCTTGTTTATTTCAATATCTTATTAACCTTTTTTATATTTAAAAAAAAATCACATGCTAACCCAGTTACTACGCCTATGCCCTAGTTGCAACTTATTTTAAATTTTCCGCTATACTGTATTTATCCAGTGTAAATCGTACTCGGTTCGCAGCGCTATCTACTTTTTTTTAATTTGAAATAGACCATAGACGTAGTTTAATCGTTGTTAAATTTTAGCAAAAGCTAGCCTGCGTTTATTCAGTGTAAAATTCTTGTTATTGGTTGAAATTTAAAATCTCATTGGTAGATGGAATATCATTGGTAGATTAATGTATAAGGGAAATAATCTTTCTTATTAAATTTCTTTATTTTTATTATTGTGTCTTATAGCTCTTCGTCTTTTGATTCTTTATGTTGTAATTTCTCGTTGTTATTGGTGTATAATTATAAACTAAGACTGAAATTCAATTGAAAGTAATTTTAATAGGTATTTGTCTGTAAGGTCCTCGAGTTACCAAGTGACGATAAAGAAGCCATCACTGACGACAGAGAAGCAACAGGCCATCATCAACAATGTACTGGATAATAAGCAGCATTCGGGTGTTATCCTGGAGCCAGCAACAGCAGGACAACAGCAGTCTACTACCATTTCTGCTGAAAAGAAAACTGGAGTTTCAAAAGTATTACGCGGAGTGGCTACCTCAAGCATATCAGGTAAAGTTCTTTATTATTTATTAAGCGTGTTCTACATTATACAATGCTCGTCAAATTGTCATACTTATTTCTTTGACTAGAACTTGTACTAGAAATAAATCAGTGAAATTGTACAGTGTAGAACACTTTCTGTAGTCAAGGTCAACTTTATTCAAAACTAGATTTGGACAAACTTTTCTTGAAAATATTTTCAAGTTGAACTCCACGCATGCGCAATAGACACTTTTAACAATTCAAGGGGTCCGGACCCTCCCGTACTGTGAGAAGTGAGGACTTTTTTTTTGCTCTTCACTTAAAATTTAGAAGTGAGGACCTTTTTTTTGCTCTTCACTTAAAACTTAGAAGTGAGGACATTTTTTTTTTGCTCTTCACTTAAAATTTAGAAGGGAGGACCTTTTTTTTGCTCTTCACTTGAAATTGAAATTTTGCCCAGTGTTTATAAAAAATATGTATAATTGGACCCCCCCCCCCCAAGCCAAAAATCTGTGTGCTCTCTGCTTCAGATATACCCCTGCTTCATGGTATGCTTAAAGTTCATTTTTAGGGTTTTGTAGGTATGGCCAAAAAACCCTTATACCGTCATTTTGTCGTCTATCTGTCTGTCTGTCCGGTAAAAATTGTAGCCAAACGGCTAAACCTAGAGAGTTGTAATTTGGCATGCTTATACAAATCTTTGACCCGCACATAGGAAAAATACTAAAATATCTAAAAAACATATCCCCCTAAAAATATAAACAAATATGTGCTCATCGAAAAATAAAATATTTTTTTTTAATTCTGAGTAGGGTATCAAATGAAAGCCCTTAGTACGTGGATTAAGATCAAAATCTTATTTTTGCGAAATAAATTATTTTAACGCGATTTTAGCCAAAATTGTTTTCCCAGATGGTTTAAACTAAAAATCTGAAAAAATCTAAGTAATGTACATTGGTGTGAACCGGAATAGTACAATAGGAATTTTTGATCAGATTATGTTTTCGGAAAATAACGCATTTTTTGTGTTTTTAACTAAAATATGTTAAATATTTAATTCGCTATGTAACACACTAGATAAGTAAGCGCCCGTAGCGTAGTGCGTTGTGTCCTCGTTTCGTAATTTGCAAACCACAGTTCGATTCCTGTCAATTTTAATTTTTTTGTTTTTTTTTTTGTTTTTTGTTTTTTGTTTTGTTTAAATTATTTTGTCAAAATTTTAGTTATATTTTGGTAAATGTTGCATTTAATTTTTAAAAGCGTAAATTTAATAACCAGTGGGAAGTGTTGAAATTATAATTTAATTCTATGTTTGAATGTATACGAAATAAGAGAGCGGGGCTTATGATTTAAGCAACCAATGGAAGTCATAGGCGCAATTTTCAAAATCTTAATGAACCTTGCTATATAAAAAAAATACTGCACATATTTAGAAACTTAAATAATGGTATTAGACATTCGAATTAAAATTCATAAAAAAATATTTTGACAAAATTTGTTTTGGCATTCCAAATATTCATCATTCAGTTACTAGATACCTGCGAAACCCTGAAATGTGTGAAAATTCACACTTCACATCTATTTTTTTTAGTGTACCAAGTCCCTTCAACACTACTTTTTAGGGTTTTGTAGGTATGACCAAAAAACCCTTATACCGTCATTTTGTCGTCTGTCTGTCTGTCTGTCTGTCTGTCTGTTCGGTAAAAATTGTAACCCAACGGCTAAACCTAGAGAGTTGAAATTTGGCATGCTTATACAACTCTTTGACCCGCACATAGGAAAAATACTAAAACATCTAAAAAACATACCCCCCTAAAAATATAAACAAATATGTGTTCATCGAAAACAAAAATATTTTTTTAAAATTTTGAGTAGGGTATCAAATGAAAGCCCTTAGTACGTGGATTAACGATCAAATTTTTATTTTTGCAAAATAAATTATTTTGATGCGATTTTTGCCAAAATTGTGCAAAAAAAAAATTGTCCCACACCCTGTAGCCCAAATGGTTTAAACTAAAAATCTAAAAAAATTATAAGTAATGTATATTGGTGTGAACCGAAATAGTACAACAGGAATTTTTGATCAGATAATGTTTTCGGAAAATAACGCATTTTTTGTGGTTTTTGGTTCACAAAGTACAAAAGTTATACCAATGTAAGACACTCATATGCAAGGCGTGCGATAGCGTAATGGGTTAGAGCCTGGTGTCGTAAGCTAAAATGCGCTGGAAACGACGAAGGGTTTCGAGTTCGAGTTCGTGAATTTTATTTTTTCTGTTTTTTTTTTGCATTTTTATTATGTTGAAATTATTTTGTCAAAATTCTAGTTATATTTTGACAAATGTTGTATTTAATTTTTAAGAGCGTAAATTTAATAACCACTCTTATTATATGATTAACAGACGATAAATTATTTTAAAAATATCGTTCATTTTGCCGTGATTACTACAAAGTAAAATTTGTCCTACACACTCAGCATACCGCCTTCACTTATTATATACCTGCGAAACCCTGAAATGTGTGAATATTCACACTTCACATCAATTTTTTAGAGTGTAGTTATCATACACTATTAAAATTCCAATTCACGGTTATTATATTTTGTTATTTATTATATATATTTTCTTTTTGCATCTCTATTGAAAAGGAAAAGCTAACGACATCAATTCTAATTTTAGACTAGAATCTCGAATACAAAACTGTCACTTCTTGCTAATTTATGCGTAGAATATTCAACAGTCTTTATCACACATGATCGGAGTAATTTATAGTAGCAAAAAGTTACTGGGCTTTACATGTCCAACATTGTTCACATTTTTTGCTAAGAAGAATTTTTTACACAAAAAGAAGGTGATTTATATGCTTAACAGGCTTAATTAGTTTAGCATTATCCTCACTATCTTAACAGATTTCATAAAAAGGCCATATATTACAAATTTGCAAATCGTATAAGGTGAGCCATGCCATTAGCCATAACTAACATAGCAATTGAAAAAAAAAAATGAATATAACAAATACATATATCGTCGGCTGAAAATAATAAGGTTGTATGTGACATTTTTTGTCAAATGCACTTTTCAATACTATAGAGTTGTATGTCACGTAACCTACTTGTTCCAATAATTTCCATAAGATAGCATTTCCGAGAAAAAAGCAGAAAACCATAGTTGTATGTCTTAAAAAATAAAAAACTTACAAAACATAGTTGTATGTTAAAACATACACCCTTGTATTTTAATTGTTTTTTTTTTTAAATTTATAATTTATGGTTGTATGTTTGACATACAACATCTTTTATGTTAAATATAAAACATCTTTTTCGGGCACCTGGGTTACAAAAAATATTAAAAAGAATAAAACAAGGTCTTGAAGACTTGTTAAATATATTTAGACATTAAGGTTTCTAGAAATAAAAATCCGTTACCAGAAAACAAGGTAATCGCTTTAAAATCTATGCTGGATTGGATGCCTACTATGGATAAATCTTATTATGAAACAATATTGCCAAGAAAGTAAATCTCAAGAAAATAATAAAAATACAATTTATTTCGTTTAATTTTTTTTATTTCGAATGTTTCAGTTTCAGTTCAAATTATCTTAATTTATCTTAATTTTTTGTAAGATTAATGTTTAATTTGTTATTATTTCGCAAGCATATTATTTAATCAAATAAAAAATTAATACGTGACTAACTTTTCTTTTACCTTTTCTGGTACCTTTTTAACAATTTTCAGAAACCTAAATACTGAAGCTTTACCTATAAACTGAATTTCCCCCCGATATTACTTTGAACTACAAAGCTGTATGTAACGTTAAGGTACTAAGTTTCGTGTTTTACTTAATCACAAAGTTGTATGTTCATTTTTCAAATTGTTAAAATGGTATTATTCAAAAATTAGTTTTTTTAAAATAATGCGTTAATGACAATAACATATCAATATATAGTTATTAAAAAAAATTCTTCCTTGTATTGTAACCTTATATTGGTTTTTTCCATGTCAAAATTTTTGAAACTTGTTTTCTCAAATGTATTACACTTCGACATACAACCTAATTATTTTCATCCGACGATATCCCTAGTATTTAAAATATTTCCCTATTATTTTAAATATTTTCCTAGTACATATTTTAATATTTCCCTAGTATATATTTCAAATATTTCCTAGTATTTCAAATAGATCCCTAGTATTTCAAATATATCCTAATATTTCAAATAATTCCCTATTATTTCAAATATTTCCCTAGTATATATTTCAAATATTTCCTGGTTTGGAAAATTGTTCTGAATTGTCTTCCTCATTAAATAAGATTTCTCTTAAATTTCTTAAAAACATCCCAAAACCTTCATGCGTCATTTTTAGGGTTTTGTAGGTATGACCAAAAAACCCTTATACCGTCATTTTGTCGTCTGTCTGTCTGTCTGTCTGTCTGTCTGTCTGTCTGTCTGTCTGTCTGTCTGTCTGTCTGTTCGGTAAAAATTGTAGCCAAACGGCTAAACCTAGAGAGTTGAAATTTGGCATGCTTATACAACTCTTTGACCCACACATAGGAAAAATACTAAAACATCTAAAAAACATATCCCCCTAAAAATATAAACAAAAATGTGCTCATCAAAAAAAAACATATTTTTTTAAAATTCTTAGTAGGGTATCAAATGAAAGCCCTTAGTACGTGGATTAACGATCAAAATTTTATTTTTGCAAAATAAATTATTTTGATGCGATTTTTGCCAAAATTGTGCAAAAAAAATTTTGTCCCACACCCTGTAGCCCAGATGGTTTAAACTAAAAATCTGAAAAAATTCTAAGTAATGTACATTGGTGTGAACCGGAATAGTACAACAGGAATTTTTGATCAGATTATGTTTTCGGAAAATAACGCATTTTTTGTGTTTTTAACTGAAATATGTTAAATATTTAATTCGCTATGTAACACTTCAGATAAGAAACTCTGGTGGCTCAGATGGTTTCGTAATACACTTTGTAATTTGCAGTGCGAACGTTGCAGAGTTCAAATCCTGTTAATTTTATTTTTTTGTTTTTTTTTTTTGCATTTCTATTTTGTTTAAATTATTTTGTCAAAATTCTAGTTATATTTTGGTAAATGTTGCATTTATTTTTTAAAAGCGTAAATTTAATAACCAGTGGGAAGTGTTGAAATTATAATTTAATTCTGTTTGACGAAATCAGAGGGCGGGACTTATGATATAAGCAACCAATGGAAGCCATAGGCGCAATTTTAAAAATCTTACTGAACCTTGCTGTATAAATAAAATACTGTACATATTTAGAAACTTAAATAATGGTATTAGGCATTCGAATTAAAATTCATAAAAAAATATTTTGACATTAAATTTGTTTTGGCATCCCAAATAATCATCATTCAGTTACTAAATACCTGCAAAACCCAGAAATGTGTGAAGATTCACACTTCACATAAATTTTTTAGTATACCATGAAGTCCCTTTAACACTACTTTTTTTAGAGTGTAGTATTTGTTACTTCAAATACTTTGATCGGTATTTGGTATTTGAAATACTTTTACTAAGTATTTGGCACAGCTTTGCTAATGATTATAAAAAAATAGTTGATTTGGCAACAAAATACAGCTTACGTAAATATAAAATAAACTTTGTTTATCACAATGCTGAATAATTGTTGACAAATGGTCCTTTTTATCAAAGCCAATCACGTCTTGAATGAATTTTCTTTGACTGTGAAAACACGGTCTTGCCTTTGTATTGTGTTGTTTTTCATAACAGAGGTGGACGCAGACCCTTTTGTTGTCAAGAGGAGGGTGAATTGACTGTCTATTGAAGGTTTATGCACGTGTTTATTCATATAAGGTTTCAATAGCATTAATTAAGATATATAGTTAAATCTTAATGATATTATTCTTGATTTCGCTGGTAGAAGAGCTCGAGAAATTTATGAATAAGGTTTTACCAGACGATAAAAATAGCTGATTTCAGTAAATTGAGACCGTAATTAGTGACTGAACAAATTATGTGTATATCGCTTCCTTAAAATTGTGAATATGATAGTGGTCCAAACAAGTAGCACTAAGTAGTAAAGTATTTTTTATTTTTTTCTTTCGGATTAAAATCATGAAACTATATCACATTTCATGTACTACGTATAACCTTTTACAACAAAACAAAAAATCATTAATAGGGGATACGCATAAAATTTATATTTCCTTAAAACTACATTTTTGTGATATGTTAATGTTAGTTATGTCACCTAACAAAACAAAAATCACATTTTAATTAATATTATAGCCAAGTTTTTTAATTAAAATATTGTAAATTTGTAATAAGCCGACCACGGCGCGAAGGTTGCCGAGTAAATACGACTGAGACTGCTGGGGTTTGACGTCACAGATACAGACTAAACATAATATTTACGTGTGTACATATATTGTACTGTTCGAGAGTTTTGTATTTGTTTTTAAACAATTTTTCACGCATTTATTATTAAAATAATTTATAAAATATATGTACTCACATTAAAATGATCTTCACAAACATAAAGTTTACTTTTTTCTGAAATATCGGTTTTATTTCGCCTCATAGCTTTCAGCCACAAATTTCGCCTTTTCTGTTGTTTTTCGCCATCAGGTAAGGATATAAATTGTTTTTTTAGATTTCTAATTGAACTATTTGTGCACATCAGTACTAAACAATATTTTCGACAATGTTTCGAAGTACTGGGGCCTGGATCTTCCATATTTTATATATTTTAATATAAAATTTAATTCGGTAAACATGTATAAATTGTTTTTATAGAATTAAACTTTATTTTAATTAAAATAACAACTTTACATAACCTATAAAAGTTATACAAGCAAATAAATTCACGACAGATTGTATAGGATCTACTCTGTACACTGGGTAGGCTGTACGCAGTACACTGGGTAGGCTGTACGCAGTACGCAGTACACGTCACACGTCGTTTTCGCGCGCTACATAAATATATTTTTGAAAAATGAAGTTAGGCTACTGAATAATATGTAACATAAAATGTAAAGCAGTATATTTAATTGAATGAGTATTCTTTTTTTTTTTTTTTGGAACACAGGGACGCTGGTTTGATTCCTCCCACCTCCTTTTTATCTTCCGATATTGTGCAGACAGCTCTGGGGTCGACTCAGCCTCAAGTATTTAATACTTATAAATATGTACCTCTTAACAGAGATACAGGGTACAGGGATAATAGGATTAGTCGAAACGTCATACTGACCACGTGGCTTTCATATCTATGATCGGCGGTCTAGAAACGGAGAACTTACCTTCTCTGCCCCTTATACTCCTATCTAGGCGTTGGGAACCTATTATTTATTGATTATTATTTTTTTTGCAGCAGATTCCATGTCATTAAGTTCTCCGACTGGAACACAGAGTCCCAAAGATTTCGATAAGATGTATGAAAGCTCAATGCCAGAAGAAGTACAAAATTTAAGTGAAAATCTACAGAACCTGCTCATGGGAAGAATAACACAAGCCAAGCCAACTTCAAAAACTATGAAAATAGTCGTTTACGTTTCAGCAGCTGACTCACAAGGTAAGAATGGATTTGTCATTGAATTTGAATGCAATCAGATCTCATTACAATACGTGCATGAACTTCGATACGTTAAGCGGCAATGTATACATGGTGTATCAAGATAGAGGGAATACGGTTTTACTCGAAAAGGCGATGTGTGAGCAAATTGTCAAAAAAAAAAAATCGATGAAATTTACCCAAAGAATCGAATGGTAGTATTGTAATTTTCCGGAACGAACCGGAAATAGATGATATCTAGGGCGATAATGTTGTGAATTGCAATAAATTACCAAAATAATAATTTACCGATATGGAATTGGTGCCTTATTGTTTAAATATAATAATAATATATTTTATTAACAGCCTTGCAGCCAATAAAAAGACAAATACGTACAAATTAAACAAACAAGATAAACTATACAAAAATAAAATAAAATAAAATAAATAATGAACAACAATAAAGAACATATATAGTTTGAAATTGTCCTCAATAATACTATTATACAATTATTACATTATAAGAAATAACGTTTTAATACATTATTGTAAAATAATGTGGTGACAGACTAAATTTGTCTATGAACAGCTGACCATTTCATATTAAAAGTGTAATCACAAGTAATGCAGTTATGAACAAGCTTGTTTACAGACTTCATTAATCTGTCACGCAGGTTAAAAACGTATTTCCTGAGGACAGTCACACAAGTACATATATCATTCATTACAAACATTTCACTAGCGCTACAATATTTATGTAACCCATTGATAAGTCTAAATGCATTAATGGGCGCGTTCAGCGCCTAAACCGTTGAGTCTAAACGTAAACGTACGTTGATTAAACAATTTGGTGAATGTCTGAACGGTTACCGGTTAGTTTCACCGCGAGTGTTTAAAGTGGGGAACAGAATGCAACGAGTTTTACGGCGCGTTGACGGGGTTTGGACGGCGCTATCTGTCAGAGAAAGTTAAAACCAAGCTGTCGTACGCAAGTGCACAGAATGTGTAACGTCCTAGCAGCGTTCGAACGCCGTTGATGCTGAATGTTTGTCAACTTCCAACTTTTGACGCCGTTGAACGTTGACGCAGAACACCTAACCTCAGTTTTTACTGAATGGTAAAGTGTTTGTATGTATAAATAACTTGCATACAACATAAATAACATCACACACAAGTCTTCATCATCCATTATACTTTTAATAAAAGAAAGCGCACGTATAAACACAAATATAGGTTGTCACGTGACACTTTGACGGCGTTAAAAATTATTGCATTGTGTGCAGGCGAAAATTCTCAACGGCGCTAACGCAACGCCGTCGCAAATGACGGCGCGCTGACGGCGTAGCGCGCTGTGCATTCTGTTCCAGGCTTTAGCTCTTGAACTTTTGGGTGTTGTAATTTATGTTTATATTTATATATTTGACTTCATGCTTCTTGTAGGTTGTCATAGAATTCTGAAATGGATAAATGATAATAATAATGCTTATTTTCTGTGAGTCATACCTATGGCTAGAAACAGCGAACTTACCTTTTCTGCTCTTATGCATCACCTAGGCAGTGGGAACCATTTATATGACACCAGTACAGGTGTTTTTTGATCAGACTTGACATACCTTAAGATACTGTGCTGTAAAAAGGATAATTTTAAATACAGATACTTTATCTACTATAAATCGATTTTGTGAGAGGAAAAAGTTTATCAAAAATTCATGATAACGTGCAATGCATCTTAACTTCCATGTTAGTTTTCTTTTAAAATAAAAAGACCTTATCATTTTGAAACAATTTTCTTGTTTGTTACAAAAGTAAAACTTAAAAAAATTTTAATTCTAGATACTTTTTATTTTAAAACTAATTATAGACTTCCTTAAAGTAAAATTATACGGCGGGTGTTTGTTAAGTCAGTAACTTGGACAGATGGCGCTCAAATCGCAAGTTTGATATTATCTCTAACATTTGCCAGTCTTTGTGTGTAGTCATACACACTAAGTTTCAAGTGGATCTGTGAAATAATGTTTTGTAGCTCTTGGAAGTGGTTAAGTTTGTATTTATTTGCTATAACTAAAAAAAAGTCCGAGAGTTGTAAAGAGAGTTGTAATTTTTGTGGGGAAAACCCATTAATAAAACTGCAGCAAAGCTAAAAAAATATTATGGGAACTCTGTTCCGTTGCATGGAATGGTTCACAAGCGGTTCACTAAATTTCGTACGAGCACGAATGGTGATAAGTGCCCAGCACGTCCGAATGAGGTCACATGTGAATAGATTGTCAGTAAAATTCATGATATCATATTGGCTGACCGCCGAGTGAAGATACGGGAGATAGCTAAGATGGTAAACATCTCAGACGAACGTGTGTTCCATATCCTGCACGAACATTTGGGCATGAAAAAGCTATCGTCAAGGTGGGTCTGCTCACAGTGGATCGAAAACGAATCACGTAACCATTTCGAACAATTTTTGGACATATAGAAGCGAAATCCAAGTTAGTTTTTGCGGCGTTTCATTGATGAAACATTATCTATTACTAAATACCAGAAATAAAAGAAAACAGTGGATTTCTCTTGGTGAATGTGCTTTGAAGAAGGAAAAAAGGCTTCCCTCGGCCGGAAAGGTCATAGCCACGATTTTCTGGGATTCGCAAGGTATAAACTTCATCTACTATCTGAAAAAGGGAACAACGATCAGAAGACAATATTATGCCACTTTATTGGATTGATTACCCGTTGAATTGATGAAAAAGAGGCCCCGGTCGGCGAAAAAAAAAAAATTCTGTTCCACAATGACAATGCATCAGCTCAATTTGTCAGCAATTGTAAAGGCCAAATTGGTTGAAATGTACTACGAACTGCCCCTTCATCTATCCTATTCTTCAGATTTGACATTCTATGACTTCTTTCTCTTTCCAAACTTCAAGAAATGGGTCGCTGGAAAAAATCATCGCTGAACCACACACACCTATTTTGCAGAGTTCTAGAAATCGTAAGAGCAATTATGAACGTTGAAAACACTATCATAGAGACGATATAGAACAAACGACTCTTATGGTATAGAAACCTTCAGCGTATGCAAGATAATCAATGCTCAAGACGATCTGGGAGTGGATTTCTGTCCGCAGAAGAGGACCAGAACAACCAGCAAGGAGCTGGGCTGTTCGGGAGGCGATGTAGGCAAGAGGTCTTCAAGATGGCAACTGAATGGACAGACGCTAGCTATAAACCACTCGGTATATATATCGAGAATCGTACTTTTTGAAAAACTTTAAGAAGTTGAACAATCGCTGGGCAAAATGCATCGAGCTTAAAGAAGATTATGTTGAAAAATAAGTCTTATTTGGGTAAAAAAAGTCTTTCATTTAAAAGTTACTGACTTATAAACGCCTTTCGTATACATATCTAAAAAAATAAAATGAACCATCATTTGCAGCACACGATTTTTGTATTACTTCTCTTTTTTATTAATCCCATAATTTTCGCTAAGATGCTGAATGCAGAAAAACACATATACATACCTACATACGAGGGATGTTTCCTAAATACTGGGAATTGTGCTATAATTAAATTACGCAGAACTTATAGGCAATGTTATTGATGCCGGACAAGTCTTAACATGTTTATGCAACTATCTAGTGCAATATTGTTCAGTCTGATTTAGGTGTTCGACTGATATAGACGCGTTTTCATAGCACTGTTTTTGTAACCATGGAAGACGCAGCAAAATCTCAAAGAGCAATAATTTTCTTTTTGTGGAAAGAAGGTGTGAAAACATCAGAAATTATTCAGCGTCTTCAAGGAGTATTTGGTGAGTTAGCAGAATCCAAAAGTACTGTTTATCGGTGGATCGATCGTTTTAAAACTGGTAGAACATCACTAGAAGACGATCCACGCAGTGGGCGCCCAAGCACGTCGGTAAATGAAAGAAACATTACTGCCGTCGAAGACCTACTGAAAGAGGACAGGCGAATGACTATTCGTCAAATTAGTGTGCGCCTAGGGATAGGTATACGACAAGTTTATGACATCTTGCATGATTGTTTGGGCGTTAGCAAGGTTTCGCCGCGCTGGGTGCCAAGGCTGTTGGGACCAGAACAGAAACTCAATAGGTTTGATACTTTGAGGACGGCTTAAAAAAAATAGTTTATCGTTGGGATAAATGTATTCAGTTAAATGGAGATTATGTTGAAAAACTACATTGTAATATTGTCGAAAATTAACAAAATAATAAAATTATAGCTAAATTCCCAGAACTTTGGAAACATCCCTTGTACATTCATGGGGATCAAAAAATGATAAAGTTTTAGGGCCCCCAGATGTAGCCTGTCGCTGATGATTGCAATAATAAATTTAGCTCTTCCTGGAAAATTTTTTATAAATCTGCTATCAGATGAAAACATTTCATATGTATATAAATTATAAACTGTTCTTTTATGAAATGAAATATTGAAACTAATATAGTATTCCAGAAATTTGCAGCTAATTAATTCACCTACACACTTGGAATAAAAAAATATCGTTGCAGTCGATATGAAACGCAGTAGATTAAAAGCTGCGGGGGTAGTTATTACGTGCATTCGAGATTTAATTTGTTACTATGTAACTGATTTAATCCTTCAATAGATACAGTGGTTTTAGCTAGACGGTTGATTGGACCAGGGAAATAGAACACAGAAGGATTTGTGGGTTTTATAATTAGCAGATGGAGTGGAAGAACTAGGCAAGAATAAGCTTTTTGGGGCTTTGATTTTTTATTTAAACTATCCGTAATTTCACTCGTTGCTTTGCAACTCTTTTTTAGGGTTTTGTAGGTATGACTAAAAAACCGGTACTATTCTACTTTAGCAAACCCACCTTACTGCGCATGCGTGCAGTGTTGGCAATAGTAAAATGTAATATATCAATTTTAATAATTTAAATTTAATATCAATTTATTAAATGAGTTTATTTATAAGAAATATAGAAATAAGTAATATTCCCTTAATTTCTACTGTGATTAGAGTTTTAATATATAAATGTAGTTTAAATTTAATTTAATATTATTTATTTTCACTTTTTTCTGTTGTAGTGATTTATTATTGTATCGATATTTAAAAAAAAATTAATTCAGGTGGACAATGAACTGGCCCTCTGCACCACCATGTTATAAACGTATGCACAATGATACACAATTTTAATTAGGCTAATCTGGGGGGAAAATTAAGTACTGTGCACCTAAAAACAAGGTAATTAGGTTAGGTTTAGTTAGTAAAAATCTAGGACAACATAAGCCGAAAGACTCAAAGTAACATAAAGGAGTTCGTGTGAAAAAAAAATATATATATAAAGAATGTATACACTTTACAAAATATAACAACAACAAGGTATACAGTCTGTTTCAAACGGTTAGGCGGAACTAAATGGAAATTTCGTTCTTTTAGGTTGTCACGAGCACAAATTATAAAACAAGGAAGATAGCGGACTCCCACGTTACGGCTTTGGACAGCGATAGTTGCGACATTCGTGGTTGTAATATGTACTAGGATTAGATAGTATGCAACCCGCAGTGCACACAAATATATTTTTATATTTTAAATTGCTATGATCATTAATTTTCTACCAAAATTGAAAAATATAATGTAATTTTGGTAGAAAATTAAAGATTGCCTTGAACCGAAAATTATGATTAATTTATTTACAACTCTCATAATTAATTTCCTAAAATTAAAATTAATTACAATTGTTAAAAGTTAATACTTCAGTAAGCATTAAGTTTTATTATTTTATTTGCAAGCAAGCATATAAAATAAATAAACAAGTATTTATTTTTTACTTTTATATTTACAATACTTTTATTGTACATATTAAATTTAGTCTGTGCCATTTTTTTTATTACACTATTTATATTTCTTTTGCATTTACCATTTACCATTTACCATTCATCAACAACTTTTTTTCGTCCCCCAAGAAGAAATGATTGAAAGAAATATAGTTAAGTCTAATACTTATAAGCTGCTATGCTTAAACACACAGTCAATCAGAAATAAAATTAATGCAATGGAAGCATTCTTACAAGAAAAACAATTTAATATTCTTTGTCTATCCGAACACTGGCTGCGCGAATATGAAATTCTGGAATTCTCGCTGCATAATTATATTCTTGCACATCACTCTACCAGAAAACTTAAGCGTGGTGGCGGTGTTATGACCTTAATTCAAGAAAATCTTAGCTACAACCCTTTAACTTTAATCAATGATTTCAATGTCGAAAACCAATGCGAAATATCGGCCATTCTTGTCAATAATGTAAACACCATAATTATAAACCTGTATCGTCCACCTTCAGGGGACTTCTCTATCTTTATACGAATCATAAATAATATGTTATCTTCCTGCAGAATTTCTAAAAATGTCATCCTCTGCGGAGATTTTAATGTACATTTCAATCAAGTCACACAACAAACTGCGCAATTGGTTGATTTACTTAATTCATTTGGTTTTATTTCCTGTGTGAACTTCAATACAAGAGGTAGTAACAGACTAGACAATGTTTACTACAGACTACAAAACGTTGACCTTACCAGTATTAATGCTAGTAGAGAGAGTTTTCTGTCAGATCACAGCGGAATCAATTTCTCATTTAAGTTCAATGAGACTGATTGCGCTGTGAAACCCCATATACCTGTCTTAGTGAGACCCATTACAGAGGGTGGAATGAATGCAATGTACAACATCCTGGACCAACAAAATTGGTCTTTTCTGGAGAACATAACAGATGGCAACGAAGCTTTTAATAGATTCTCAGCAATATTCACAAAAGCTTTTGAATCTAGTTTCCCGCTGAAAAGATTCCGCGCTAAACAGCTAAAACGTGCTCCTTGGTTTAGCGAAAATCTTAAAAGAATGCGACAATACCTTACTGAACTTGACAGACACTACAAAGACCATCCCTCCCCAGCATCCAAGTCTCGTCGAAATACTTTTAGAAATCAATACCGACAAGAAATTTGCAAAGCTAAACTGACAGCCAACTCTCACCTTATAAGAACTTCCAAAAATATTTCGAAAACTTCCTGGGAAGTAATAAACTCCAACAGACCAAAACATCATTCCCCTCTATCATCATCATCACTAACAGCCAATGACTTGAATATTTTCTTTACCAATACACCTCATGACATCTTGAATAAGATAACCCCATCTAATACCAATCCCATAGATCTAATGCTTTTTCCAAATTTAGAATCAATCTTTTCCTTTACCCGTGTGTCCTGCATAGCGGTCAGGGATGCAATTGATGGTCTTAATAATAGCAAAGCAAAAGATTATCTTGGAATTAATACCCAGGTACTAAAATCGGTAAAGGATACTATTATTAGACCCTTAACAAAAATCATTAATTGCGGTATTTCCTCCAATAAATTCCCTGATGCACTAAAAATAGCCACTATTACCCCTATCCATAAAAAAGGTGATAATAATGATCCGGGAAATTATCGGCCCATATCCTTATTACCCGTGTTCTCAAAAATTTTTGAAAAAATCCTGTCCAAACAAATTTTCTCCTATTTTGAAAATAATAGCCTATTCCACGACAGACAGTACGGATTCAGATCCAACAGGTCTACTACTTGCGCCATTCTATCTTTTCTTGATGAAATATCAAACGGTATCGAATCTGGTGAGTTTTGTTTGTCAACTTTTTTAGACCTAACGAAAGCTTTCGACTGTGTATCTCACCAGATTCTATTAAAAAAACTTGCATATTATGGCTTTGATGATCGCAGTTGCAAACTAGTAGAATCCTACCTACGGGAAAGGAAACAGCAAGTGTTAGCTAAAGACCATAAATCAGATCTCCTGACCGTTAATATAGGGGTCCCACAGGGTTCCATTCTTGGTCCCTTACTGTTCCTCATATATATCAACGACTTCCCGACTTATACGGATCAAACCAGTATACTCTATGCCGACGACACAACGTTGGTTTTCAAATCACGCTCCCTGACTAACGCCCTGTCACGCAGTGTATCTACGTTAGATAAAGCTAAATACTGGTTTGATACCAATAAACTATCACTAAACCTAGATAAGACCCAACAAATATTAATAACACTACGCAGAAATGATTTCGCTAACCAGGACCACGTAAAATTCCTAGGTTTGCATGTTGATCCCAACCTAACTTGGCATCAGCATGTAACCTGCTTATCAAGCAGACTGTGCTCAGTAATATTCCTATTCCGAAACTTAGTACAGTCTGTAACCAGGGATGTTCTAATGGTGGCGTATTATGCATTATTTCACTCTCACATATCCTACGCACTCTTAGCATGGGGACATTCTCCAGCTGCTGACAGAATATTTGCTCTACAAAGGCGAGCCATTAGAGTTCTGACTTCGACTCCTTACAGAACAGACTGTCGACACCAATTTAAAATACTTAATATTATGACGCTACCATCTTTATATATTTATAACTCTCTGCTACATATGCACAAAAAACAAATAAGCAATCTTCCCACTTACAGTAGTGTTCATAACTATCACACAAGAAATAATTCCAACATATATCCGAATTTTTTAAGACTGAGTAAATCAAGAAATTGTGAGAACTATTTCGGAATTAAATTTATGAATAAACTTCCAAGCAATATAAAGAATTTAGATTACATCAATTTTAAATCTACAATAAAAAAATTCTTTGCTGAAATTGCATTTTACTCCACAGAGGAATTTCTTATGTATCAATTCTGATATTATTTGTAACTATAATCCTGTATGACTGACCTAAAACATGATATACTATGTAATTAAGTCAATAAACTTATTATTATTATTATTATTATTATTATTATTATTTAAAATATTATTAATTACACTACACCATTTGAAAATAAAAAATGTGATGCTAATATTTAAAATTTCTTATAAAATTCATCACTGTCACAATCACAATTTACTGTCACCTATCGTTACAACGTCAAAAACAATTGCCGCAAATTGCCGATAATGAAGTGTTCTCAAAATGTTGGTTAAAAAAAAACGCTTTTAGCGCTGTCGGTGAATGGAATATAACTTAAAACCGTTTCAAGGCCGTGTATATGAGTTTCATACCCCTGGTCACGAGAAGGGACCTTGCTTGGGTAATTTCATTTTTTTCAACAATGAAACCATAGAAACGAATGACATTAAATTATTTTTTACATATTTTAATAAAAAAATAAATAAATAAATGGGAAATTTGTATTAAGAAAGACAGAAAAAATCAAAATATAAAGAAAATGACATTTTAAAATGATATTAACCTTAACAAAAAAATGTTTATTGTAAGTATGATTTACAAAGCTTAAACAAAACGGCCGAAAAGCACGATTTAAACGATGAAAGTAACTAGACTGCAAAATCTAGTTCCGCCTAACCATTTGGAACAGACTTTAACTACTGAATTACATCCTACACCGCACAAACGTTTTTTACACAAACTTTTTTAAGCTTACTTTTAGCTTTTCGGCTTCTTCTGTCCTAGACTTTTACTAACTAAACCTAACCTAATCACCCAGTTTTTAGGTGCACTAAATTATGTTCCCCCTTTTTTAATCTTTAATCGGCTGTGAATGTAATATTATTATTTATTATTATTATAAAATACCGAAATATTAATTTAATTAGATTTATTTAACTGAAAGTTAAGCATTATTATACAAATAATTTTAATTCTATTTTGATTTTAGTTTAAATTTACGTGTTTTAATTTTACTATAGTTGGCAACATTGTCTAGTGGGATTGCTAAAGTAGAATAGTGCCAAAAAACCCTTATACCCAGTGATGGCATCCTAAATTTTCAGGAAGCGGTTCTATAAAGTCATGTGATATCTAAGAACCTATTCTGTATTTTTAAGAGTGAAAACAAATCACTTACTTCCATTTATTAAATATAAGGAAAAAATTTTAAGAGCGTATTATTAATAACCTATAAAATAAACATTACATTTGCAACACTGCAGGGCACGGCGCACGATTTAAAACTGAAGTCAGAGTAATTCATTTATTTGTAATCATTCTAACAACCGGTTCCTTAAGGTTTCAATAATTTTAAGAAACGGTTCGCGTGAACCGGTCCGAACCGGTAGGATGCCATCACTGTTTATACCGTCATTTTGTCGTCTGTCTGTCTGTCTGTTCGGTAAAAATTGTAGCCAAACGGCTAAACCTAGAGAGTTGAAATTTGGCATGCTTATACAACTCGTTGACCCGCACATAGGAAAAATACCAAAACATCTAAAAAACATACCCCCCTAAAAATATAAACAAATATCTGCTCATCGAAAAAAAAAATAGTTTTTTAAAATTCTGAGTAGGGTATCAAATGAATGCCCTTAGTACGTTGATTAACGATCAAAATTTTATTTTTGCAAAATAAATTATTTTGACGCGATTTTTGCCAAAATTGTGCAAAAAAAATAAAATTTGTCCTACACCCTGTAGCCCAGATGGTTTCAACTAAAAATCTGAAAAAATTCTAAGTAATGTACATTGATGTGAACCGGAATAGTACAACAGGAATTTTTTATCAGATTATGTTTTCGGAAAATAACGCATTTTTTGTGTTTTTTGCTTGACCATGTGAAATATTTAATGATATTATGAGTTACACTAAACAAAGCGCTTCGATGGTGTAATGCTTAGAATACTGGCGTCCTAATTTGCAAACTCGAGTTCAATCCGGCCCCGACGCAATTTCATTTTTTCTGTTTTTTTTTGCATTTTTATTTTGTTTAAATTATTTTTTCAAAATTCTTATATTTGGGCAAATATTGCATTTTTAAAAGCGTAAATTTAATAACCAGTGGAAATTGTTGAAACTGAATACTATTGGACTTACAACCAAGTAACTTAAAATATAACGTAACTATAAATATATAATACCATGGATACAAGTAAAAAAAAGAAATGAAATATATAAAATATATGTTATGTCATGTGTTATAATGTCTGTATCATATTAGTGCCTAAATATATTACTGGTATACTGTTATTTATATTCCATAAATACACGAAAACAGAAGGGCGGAGCTTATGACTAAAACAATCAATGGAAGCCATAGGTGCAATTTTCAAAATCTTACTGAACCTTGCTATATAAAAAAAATACTGCACATATTTAGAAACCTACATAATGGTATTAGGCATTCGAATTAAAATTAACTAAAAAAAATATTTTAACATGAAATTTGTTTTGGCATGCCAAATAATCATTATTCAGTTATTAAATACCTGCGAAACCCTGAAATGTGTGAAAATTCACACTTCACATCAATTTTTTAATTTTTATGCCTGCGGCAAAATCATGCCTTAAGCGTGTTCTACATTATACTTTATTCGTCAATTTTCTAAACTTTTTTCTTTGAACTAGAAGTTGTCAAAGTTTTAATACAATTTATTTTTAAATTTTTTGGTAGAGAATGAAATTCTTACACGTGTTTCAGTTCATTTAGGCCCGGCCTTTCCACCTTCACATAAAGTTCCAGGTAACTATCTGACATATAAGGTTATTTGTAACTTCATCTGCTGAATAAATGTCAATACCAGTCAGTGAATCCAATACGTCAGTCTCATTATACGTTAGATAACTATCCGATAGATACATTTGTATAGAAAGAAGGGATGACATTTACTCAGCAGATGAAGTTACAAATAACCTTATCTGTCAGATAGTTACCTGGAACTTTATCTGAAGGTGGAAAAACCGGGCCTTAAAGTACCAATATAAATATATAATTCTTATCTTGTCAAGTGTTTATAACCTAGCTATTAGATTTGTAAAATTACTGATTTACGTACGAAACACAATTTATATATTCACCTATTCAAACCAATGATCAAAAAAAAACACTATTAAACACGTGGTAATACAAAATATTTAGAAGCGTAAATTTAATGTTGGTACTGTTGTTAAACTTGAAAATATTTTCAAGAAAAGTTTGTCCAAATCTAGTTTTGAATAAAGTTGACCTTGACTACATAAAGTGTTCTACACTGTACAATTTCACTTATTTATTTCTAGTACAAGTTCTAGTCAAAGAAATAAATATGAAAATTTGACGAGAATTGTATAATGTAGAACACGTCTTATGAAACTCTTTTAATATACTATTTTACGTAACCAGACTTAAATTAATAAGACTGTAATTAAATAAATAAATAAGACTGTAATTTGTGCGTCTACTTTATATCCGGTGGTAAAAACAAAATATTTAACAGTGTTAATATTCATATTCACACAATTCCCAAATAATTTCCCTCCACGCACGTGATCATATTAATTCTCCCTGGAGTTCTTTCCGATCACACCCACTTTCCAAATAATTGTTTTCGTTTTGTTGAAATCTCCATTGTAATTTGTACTTTAAATTGTGTTTATTTTGTTGTATAAAATGTGAATTGAGAAGGGCAAAGGTAAAACCACACGACCGCCAACTTTGAGACACAAACAAACAAACAATGTTAGAAGAGGAAATTAACGAGAACTTGTAGATTTTCTAAAAGCTCAATACTGCATTTCAGGCTTTTAATTATTTCATTTGAAAACAAATAACAAATGATTTAATACTGTGCGGTTTTAGAAATGTAAATTAATAATATTGTTACTGCATTATGTCTTACTATTGTCTTTGGGGTAATAAAAAATGAAAACATTTTCACTTTAGGTTTGGAAGAAATGATATTGTTCAACTTTTGATATAATAGTATCAAAATTAGAACTGTTTAATGTCAGAGCAATTTGGATACTGTCTTCGGGGTTCAAGGGATTTCTATGGATGCGGAATATCTTTGTTCGTAAAGATAGGTTGTTGCAACCGGCAACAGCACTTTTATTGCTTCCTCCTGTGCAATTTTAAAAGCCTTTGCAGCTCTTGACATATAAACCAGTGGCGAAGGAAGACCTCCGCTAGACTTGCCCTCCCATAAAAAATACTACACATATTTTTTTTTTTTAAATTTAAAAAAAGATATAGGTAAATCTTCAAAAATACATAAAATTATGTCCTATACTATTTTTTGTCCAAAGCTTGGTTTACTAGTTACGATTTTTTTAAAATTTTAATGTTTAATAACTTCCGTATCCGGTTTCGGATTTTAATAAAAAACAATAGGGTTCTTCCCAATTATTAGGAGAATTTTTTAGTACCAGAACGAACTCTTTAACTTAAACCGTTTTTGAGTTATCGTGTATACACACAGACACACACACACACACACACATACGGACGGCACTTCGAAAATAGGTTTTTTGGATTCCCTGGACCATGAAACGTGGTCATCAGTCAAAATCTCGATTACAATACTTGCCCCTTATATATTAAGGTCGGGCAAGTAAAAATACGTGCTTTATTGATGGAGTGTTTTAATTTTATTAAGAAACTAAAAATTATTTATTGAGCCTTAGGGCTGAATTCATAAACGTTCCTAATCCTCAACTCAAACTCAATTGGCAATGAGTTGCTCATTTGGAATTCAGAAACAAAAGTTGGATATTAGTAACTCATTGCCCACTCACTTATCTGTCAAATTTGAGTGAATAGTGAGTGAGATTTGAGGCCAGTAGCTGGTAACCTTAAATTTGACTCATTTAAGATTTTGCTTTATATAAATATAGAAATATATTTGTGTCAATGTGGATAATAATTTTTTGGAGTATGTAGAAGGTGAAAATGTTTATTTAAATGTGCGTAGATACATTTGGAACGTAAAAAAGAAGCAGTAACCTATTTTTTTTTACAAAATAATTGTTTTTATTATGCAGTATATGCGGGACGCTTAAGATCCTCTTCAAAATGTCACTGACTATGAACTTATTCAGAGATTTCATTTCTTAAGAAACACTATAACACATAAAATACTTCCTACAGTAAATCCAAAAATTGGGGTACTACAGAAGCATAGGTTGCCTATTCCTCCAGTTGTGGCAGGCATAATTTTATTAGATATGACAAATTATTTTCTTAATTCATTATAATATATATTTATTTAAGAGAACACATGGCGACTTACATTTACTTAATCAACCTTAGACTGTAAAATAATATAATAAGTTTCCGAAAATATTGCTGTTTACCTAGGTAGATATGTTAGGTTTGCCGGAACGAGAATATGGAAAAAAAATCTTTATGGATTTAATTAATTAATATCCAAGAGTGCTGCAAGGACACACTGGATGTGTAATGCATTCTATACAGTGCCTGCTAGGGCCCGTCCGCATATACCCCGATACGTGGGCAAAAGTTAACGCGGCCCGTATTAGTTTTTTAGCTCGTATCTGTTTTCGTGTCCGCTGTGGCCTACAGGTAACCTATTTCGTTCTCATTATATGACAGGGCTAAAGCACACACACTACTAGTGTTCCTTTCAGAACTAAATAAATAAATGATGCAGAGATTACACAAATCTCATAATTTTATTGTTTTATAGAAAAATACATACCCAAAACATGAACACTGGACATATATAGATATCTTATAAAATACACGAGTAATAATAAACTGAAAAGTAAACAGTTTACGGTTTACAGTTTAAAGTGGTTACGCCATGTTTTGTGGTTTTGTGGGCCACTTGCGGGTCCGTTGGCAATAGAAAATTGTATTGAAAAAGTGGATTAAAACAAACATGTTACAAACCAACAATTAACTGGTGAAAATATGTTTTCTTTTAGAATATTTATTATATTTTTAAAATAATTAGGCTTAAATATTATAATCTTTAAATTTTTACCACTGTATGTCGCCACTAAAATAGCCCATTAACAGACACTATATAGTATACAGTGTCTCTTTAATACTACATAGTAAACTGAGTTTACTATGTAGTCTGACCAATGGTGGCAGCGCCGCTTTATCATTTGCAGAAATAGTATATTTTTGTGAAAATATTTCCAATTATTTACTATTTCTGCAAAGATTATCTTATTTTTCCATTTGAAACTAATATTTATTTAGAATTCTAATGGCGGCCCATTCTAATTCATTAATTTTTTCTAAATTTCCTTTTTGCCCCCCCTCCCCATTTACTAGAAGCCTGAAGTGCCGCCTAATAAAAACGTAGTTTTTTTTCTAATATCGTATTAAGTTTAATTTTCAATTTGTTTAGTAATATCTCATTTTAAATTTTTATGTTTTCGCTAAATTTCCTTGCATGGGGCCCCTTTTACTAGAAGCCTGAAGTGCCGCCCAGTAAAAAAAATTGTTTTTCTCTAAATTTCCATTTTAGACCCCCCCCTCCCCCTTACTAGAAGCCTGAAGTGCCGCCCAGTAAATAAAAGAAATTTTTGCTAGATTTAATTAAAGGTCACAATACTTATTACAAAAATGAATATTATTTTAATTAAAGCAATTTTGATATTGTGATAGGCTATAAATTTTTTTTTCGACTCGGCGCCCCTTGGTTTTGGCGCCTCGAGTCGCATCGCCTGCATACCGTCTTGAGCTTCCCCTGCCCATGAATGTGAAAATATATTTAACATATTTTCTTTTTTTCCAGACTGTTGTGTTGAAAAAGGTGCTCTTCACAACAACGTGTATCCCGAATTACGAACTTACTGCCGGGAAAAAGGTTATGAACTTCACATCGTGGATTTGCACTGGAAAACATTCTTGGAGAAACAGCAGGATCACGAATTCCCGGAACTGTGTCT
The DNA here is from genome assembly GCA_963971575.1 of Liopterus haemorrhoidalis. Lineage (NCBI taxonomy): Eukaryota > Metazoa > Arthropoda > Insecta > Coleoptera > Dytiscidae > Liopterus > Liopterus haemorrhoidalis. The sequence continues at coordinate 8,263,447 of OZ020617.1, forward strand.
CGGCGAACTAACAAGTCAGTAGCAATATACTATATATTAAAATTTTAGATTTCGATCCAATGTTCTGTGAAATATGCAAAGGTTATCGAGTTTGATATTTTGTGATAGAACTGAAAGTTTTGAATGCAATATGTGTTTGGTAACTAAGTAGAATTCATGGAAGACTCAATTAAAAGTTTTGTAAATTAGTGTTTTATAATTAATCAAATTATTACCATATTAACCTTATTTATAGTTTGTTTAGAATTGGCGCATAGTTATTTAACATTGTAACAAGAGAAAAGCATTACCGTCTTTGTTTTTTACTTGCCCGACCTTAATATATAAGGGGCAAGTATTGTAATCGAGAAAATGTCGAGATTTTGACTGATGACCACCTTTCATGGTCCAGGGAATCCAAAAAACCTATTTTCGAAGTGCCGTCCGTATGTGTGTGTGTCTGTGTGTGTGTATACACGATAACTCAAGAACGGTTTAACTTAGAGATTTCGTTCTGGTACTAAAAAGTTCTCCTATTAATTGGGAAGAACCCTATTGTTTTTTATAAAAATCCGAAACCGAAAAGGGAAGTTATTAAACTTTAAAATTTTAAAAAATTCGTAACTAGTAAACCAAGCTTTGGACAAAAATTTGTATAGAACATAATTTGATGTATTTTTGAAGATTTACCTAAAACTTCTTAAATTTAAAAAAAAAATAATAATTTTTTAAAAAATATTTTTTTTAATTATTATTTTTTTATGGGAGGGCAAGTCTAGCGGAGGTCTCTCTTCGCCACTGGTTTTTATGTTCATCTAAATATTTTAAAGAAAGTGTTCCTCAGAAATCAGTCCTAAAGCCGCATTCAGAGCTAAAAATGAAAAATAAAAAAACTTAAATATTAACATAATTCAAACAATAGGTTGAATCATGACGTATAATGGTATCAAGTGTAAGTGGAGCTTACACACATGAACGCTAGGCATTACATATCTTGCATTACAGAACATAGTTTAGCCCGCGTTTAAACTTGATTCTCAGCTGTTATTTTTTTTACTCTATTTTTAATTTCAAAAGGAAACATATCATTAAAAAAAATTCCATAACATTATTGGCCATAATTTAGCCATGAATTAAAAAAACAATTAATTTTGTCATAAATACAAAAATTGCAATATTTTCCAAAAACGCAATATGATCAAAATTTTCTTTCGTACGTTTCCATTTCAGATAAAAGTATATTACTTAGAAATTTATCAGATTTTTTAACACGTAGATAAAGGAACGGGAAGTAGTTTTTTATCTTTTTTATTTTAATACGATTTTTTCCAAAAAAGTACTAAAAAATCAGTTTCCCGCACCTTTTAACCCTAAGGGGTTAAATTTAAAATCTGAAAAAATTCTAAGCAATGCATATTGATATGAACCGAAAACATAAGGAATTTTTTATCCGATTTCGTTTTTAGAAAATACAGTCGATTCCGCTTAATTGGGACACATCGGGACTTAGGCATTTTGGCCCAATTAAGCGGCTGCCCCAATTAAGCGAATTTCACATAAAATTAAACAATGCATATTTTTTTTTCAATAATTTGATTTTATAAACTCTTGAACAAAACTATAAATTACATATAACCAAAAAATATAAACTTTTAAGAAAAAATAATTATAAATTCCAAAATAAAATAATAAATAGGTACATACAATTTAATTCAATGCAAAAATGCGTCAAGTGTAGTCTGTCTTTTGTTTTTGTAACATTTCACTTCTACAAAATCAGCACAGGTAATCAGTGCCGATGTAGGGCTCCCTTCATTTCCTTCCTGCATAAAATAACGCTGTAATATTAAATTCTTTATACATACATTTTCTTGAGAATATGTGTAACATAATATGTACTGTGATCTTAAATTTACTGTCCCAATTAAGCGGAATGTTGTCCCAATTAAACATGTAAATTTACTGTTGGTTCCTTGGTTTGGTTTCTGTTCTTTGAGATTTGGCCCAAATAAGCGGCTGCCCCAATTAAGCGGTGGCCCAATTAAGCGGAATCGTCTGTATTACAGTTTTTGTGTTATTGATTTTTTTTTTTTATTTAAATTTTACTGTGGGGATATTAAATGGAAGCTATTTAAGTGCAGATTAAGGAACGGTAATTGATTTTTGAAATACATTTCATTTTGACTAATTTTTGCCAAGTATAAAGATTTTCGTTTAATATCTTAAATTAAAAAAATATATTTTTATATACATGGATACATTTTGTTATATGTAGAGAAGCGGTACGTAAATTTATTTTGCAAATATCGACTAGGAAAATAAATAAATAACTGGTCAGTTACTGAGATTCCATTTCTAGTAGAGAATCTGTTAGTTTTTCATATAGTCGCAATATAAACTATCTCTCTGTAGACGTTTTGTTCTTGCGTGACAAAAGATCGCCCGCAGTGTTGCCAGGTCTGGATTTGAATATTTTTGCAATTATACAAAAAAAAAAAATAATAATAATATTATGTTAAAATATATATTATGGTATTTTTAGAGATATATGATACACGGTAGAAAAACTCTAACTGCAACCTTTTTGTCGTGCCTATTGATTTAAAAGTTTTAAAACCAACACTTGTAATTGTTTTATGTAGTGACAGGCATTCATCGTTTGGCCTTCTAATAATCATCATTCACTGACAAAATACCTACAAAACCCTGAAATGTGTGAAAATTCACACTTCACGTCAATTTTTTTATAAATGTTTTTTTTTTCCAAAATATTTCCTGTATGTGTATCAAAGAATTGTAGAAGCATGCCAATTGCAAACTTTGTATGTTCAGCCTTTTGGCTACAATTTTTACCGTACAAACAGACAGACACATGAGTGACGTTACAAGGGTCTTTGGTGGTCATACCTACAAAACCCTAAAAACCTAATTCGATATACAGAGAATTTCGATATTCGGAAGTTTGATAAATGGAGGTTCAACCTTATTTAGAAACATCAATAACATATTACATACTTATCAAATTCGATATATTGTATATTTTGTTCGATGAAGGAAGTTCTCAATTATGGTTCAATTTCCCAATCTTACCAAGATTAAATCTGACACTACCCGAATAGATTGCTATTGAATTCTTATATTTTCTTCCGAATCTAATTTAAATATATATTAATTTATATTTTAAAATAAAATTTCCATCTCTTTCTAGGACAAATGGAGGTGGCTTATATTGTCCCAGTTCTTTTCTTAAACAATTCTTTGGGGACTCCATTGTTGCCAATAACAGTAGAGAGCTCGGATTTCAAGATGGCTTTGGATAGTACAGAGAACCAATCGGCACAGTCTTTACTGTCCAAGTGGTACCAGTTGGATAGTGCAGCACAACCACCTTGCTATCGGCTGCAGCCCATAAGTTCTCATATACCTGGCTTTAAAGTAAGTATTATACCAAAAACATAAATCAGTGTTAATGGCCGCAGCGGTCATTTGCGCTCTCTGTCACATCCATCAGTATCTCAGTTATATTCAGGTTTACAGTTAATTCAAATTATACATCATTTTTAAAATTGTGGTGTAATCAGAGGCGGATTTATGATCTTGCCGCCCCTAGGCTATAGTTACTCTGCCGCTCTAGTTAATTTATTATTATTATGTATTTTACAATAATCGGATTGCTGATAGGTGACTGTTACATGTATGTATCAAGTAGTGCATTCATATAATAATCTATTTACCATTTTTCAGCAATTTTAAAAATGTTTTTTGTTATTTGTGTTAAGGCGGCGCACAACCCTATAGTCCTCAATAGTTTCTTATACAAAACTAATAATCGGAAGTAAAATTAATAACAATCTATACATCAAAATTTGCAACGAATTTTTATCTATCTAATAGGATATTTTTAGTTGTAGAAAAAACTGTTAGGTAGTTGTAAATAAGCAAATTGCATTATAGACGCCATCTTGTAAACCAATCGACGCATATTTGCGTACGATGCGGCAAATTGTATCTAAAGCTTCATTCTACAAATATGATTTTAGCTATTTTGTTGTATTGTGAAAATTACTTATAGTTATTGTACTTGGTAATCTATTTTTGCCGCCCTCTTGAATCTGCCGCGGTTTTCAAAATTGGTGTTACGTGTAAAAATTATTTATATTTCGTGAAGAATACGTGTACCAAGTGGCATTCTATTATCTTTAAGTATAATATTTTTCGACGAAGGCTCTAAACTATAAGTAATCAAGTCGAAAAAAAATTGACGTATTATTTGGACATTTCTACACAAAACTATATAAATATAAAAGTTATTCGAAATCCACATATAGATTTAAAAAATTACAGAACATTATCGCTGATGTCTATTTTTAAGTTATTGAGCGATAATATTTTTACAATAAATGTTTCTACAATTAAAACTATCATATTAGATAGATACAAATTCGGTGCAAAATTTGATGTATAGGTTGATACTAATTTTATTTCAGATTATTAGTTTTGTATAAGAAACTAGTAAACTCCGGGGGTTATACGCAGCCTTAACTGTCAGTGTCTAGTAATAAATATTAATTAAAATACGGCTTGCGGCCAATTATTAAATTCACAAACTTTAATTTTAAATCTGCTGGAATAAATAACAAATTATAATCCAAAATTTACGTATGAGTATAAATTTTTCCTTATTTATAATTATAACCTTAAAATTAATAATTTTGTTTGTTTGAGTACTGCTGTAAATTTATTTTCGCGCTCTAATTAGTAAAGATATCTACGAATCATTCCATCTTTTTCATCTCTTTCTAATGTTTTGTTTTTTATTCAAATAATTTGGAAGGTTAGTTGTCAACTTGTGTCACTATACGTTACTATGGGTATGCAAATAATTGTAATGATATAGACAGAGAAAGCATATAGTATTGAACATCGATACTTGTAGCAACGAACAGTCACTTATCAGCAATCCGACTATAGTAATAATACCACGTCAAAGACTATAGTCGTTACCCTACTAGCTGTTGCGTAAAGTTAACGACTCAACAGATCGATGAAACGTTGACGAGAGATCAATGAAAGATCGACGAGAGATCAACGAGAGATCGACGAGAGATCAATGAAACATCGACGAGTGATCGACGAAAAATCGACAAGAAATCGACGAAATTATCACATGAACAGTGCGTGGTTACTATCTCTGCATTCTGAATAAAGTACGGTGGAACCTCGGTTCACGACCTCCTCTGTTCCTCATGTCCAAATCCGTTTACGACCAGCTTTGGCGATCAATTTTTGACTCGGTTGGCGTACAATAACTCGAGTTTAAGCTCAACAATCTGTTTCCGTCCACCAGATTGTTGAGTAGTTTCCGAAACGTCCGAATATATATTATATACTCATGAAGTATTATATCTTTTTGATACTAATACTCATTATATTTTACTATTCTAGCCTAGTACTATCAACAATGGCAAACGTCCAAAATAACGGTGTCCGCATTCAATCTCCTCCTGTTATTTTCTAACTACTTTCTTTTTGGGTGGTTACTATTGTATTTTTATTATCTTTCAGGAAACATCTGCTGAAGAAAGAGAAAGAGCTTTAGAAGAATGGAGAACAGAGATAGAACGTATCCTGGCTATTCTCATCAATGTCTTTTCTCAAGAATTGCGAGATACATATCTCACTACAGTTGTGGAACAAGAAGTACACAATACAGTATTCATGAGTCAAGAACTTGCCAAGAGATGTATCTGGATGAACAGAGTATATGTACCTACAGTGAAAACTCCTGATAATTTAGAACCAGGAGAAAGCGAATTGAACAGAAGGTTAAATAAGCTTCAAAATGATTTAAAGGTAAGCTTATCAGTATAAGTTAACATTTTTGGCGCTAATTTCTGATATGGTAAGCGTATCAAAAAATTCGACAAGTAATACATAAAATCTAAAACCAACATAAATATAAAATGCAAAGTAACTTAAATCCAATCGAAGTAACTACTAAATTTAGAAGTTATTTTGATTATGGTCGTAAGGACGAAACGTATGTCAGTAATTAACGGAAGGCACAAAAGTGTAGTTCATATATATATAAAATTAACACTTTGAAATAAAATTAGTAACGTTATGCAGTCGTAAATAACTAAATTGCATTATAGATGTCATCTTGTAAACGTATCGACTCATATTTTTGTAAGACACACAAAATTGTAGCTAATGCTTCATTTTACAAATGAGAAGGTAATATTCAAAATGTGATTAATCACAGTAAGGCAATTTTGAGATAATTAAATAAAAACATTATAATTTTAATTTCAAACTTATTTTTTTGACCCAATAATTTTTAAGATTGGCGCCCAACGTTTGAAGCCAGAATGTAACTAGGCTACTATAGGGTAGTCAGCCAGTCAGTCTAGTTGCATCACTAGAAACGTCACATTTTTTTGTGTTGTCATATTAGGTACGTTTGTATAGCATCCATTTAACGAATGTAATATTAAACGAATAACGCTGTCACTTGTATCGAAATGAAATGAAAATATAAGAATAAGAATAGAATAGAAACAAATAAACTATTCTACTAGGCAAAATAGTCGTAAAAAGGACTGATGTGATCCAAAAATATGATCAAAGAAAAGAAAATAGAAATAAGTTGAATTTAACCTAAAAAGCTATGCACTAAACACAATATCAAATAGAAATCTATATGATGTCTATAAGAAAATATATAACTAAACACAAAACTGCTAAATAAACAACAAACTAAATAAAAAAAGTTTTTAGAAATTACTATAAGATAGATATGTGTACACAAGTATCAAAACAAATCAAAACGTATTATAAAATGTCGGCAAATGTAAACGTAATAAAATTTAGCGATACCAATACAAATGCCCCTATATTAAATAAAAACTTTTAAAATTTGTAAATCTTCAAAATGACTATCGAACACAAACTAAATATGGCTTCAATAGGTATGTTTTAGTAAAATAAAAGAGTAAAGAACAATATTTTTCTGTAATTCAAATGCAAAAAAAATCGATTTAGTTATTTTTTCGCCACTAAGTTTGTTATTGACACAAAAGTTATGACACAAAATTACGAAATGCGTTGATTGACCGACTGGTCTATAATTACTTTATTTTGTACCATTTATGTCGGGTTGCTAACGTAAGAGTTATCTCTAACTCAAGTTAAAATCATTTGTTTTTATATTTTACAACATACAAAAACAAATAATTTTAACTTGAGTTAGGGATAATTCTTACTTTAGCAACCGGCCATTAAAATAATAAAGTAATTAGTAGCCTAGTAACAAGTAGACGATTACAGTGGATAGGACACGTGATGAGGATGAGGGAGGACAGATGGTTAAGAAGATATGGGAAGGAAGATTGAATACCCGTCGACCAGTGGGAAGATCTCGCAAGAGATGGAGAGATCAGCTAACTGAAGATCTAACACGTATTGGTGTACATGACACATGGAAAGTCTTGACAACTAAAGGCCGGTTTCAAAAAGCCTAGTTAACTATAACCAAATAGTTAGAAAAAAGTTGCTATGGTTACTTATGGGATTGTTATATTGAAACCGAGTTTAACCAAAAGATTAAACTCTTGACTGACAGTGCATAATAAAAAAACGAAGAAAAAGTTACAAGTATAGATTGGTACTAATTTTATTTCAGATTGGTAACTTTGTATAATAAACTTATAATCTGTGGGGGGTTATCCGTATCGTTAAATATTTTTGTGGAATATATCGAGTGTATATTTTCAAATCCAGTATCAAAAAATGATATGTTTTAAAATGAATAGTTTTATGTCTTGGTAACTAAAATGTTTTTTTCTTATTTTAGAACCAGTTGAACGAGAAACATATAATAAGATTACCAGTAAAATTCACGGATGGTAATTTAAGTCTGGATGTCCCAGAGCACGCACAATATGTGGCACAAGTTTGCGCACATCTTCGAAAGCATATTCAAGACTCGATAGATTCAATAGTCGATGAACATACGAGCAAGGTACAATTAAAACCTAGCCAAGGTGTACCAGCTTGGTTGTTTGAAGAACTCAATCAACAGACGAGTTTTTGCCAAAGGGCTGCTCAGTGTAGTGTAAATAGAGAAGGAGTACTTAGCGAAATTAAAAAGTAAGTTCTAATAGATTATTATTTAGAATTTTGACCAAGTGTAAGCAGTCAATTAAACAAAGTTAAGCATTCTTTAAACAAAGGCTGTAAAGCTATTTCGAATTGTCTGCAAAGCATATTACTGAAAACTTTTTTACAAAATTGTATAAAATTAATTACAGAACTTTTATCATCATCATCTTACTTAGGGCCGAATTCAGAAACGTTCCTAATCCTCACCTCATCCTCACCTCAGCCTCACCTCATATCTCACTCATTTTAGGTTGAGTCGTTCCCTCACTCACTTTTGTTATTCAGAAACAATTGTAAATGAGTCACTAACTTGAGGGACGGTTGAGGGAAAACGTCACTAATTTTATGACGTCAATACGTAATAGCCATGGAAACCTTTTGGTAGTGATTGTAATAAACATTTTGACAGTAGTGTATTGTCAAAACTCAATTCAATAAAATATAGTGTATTTTATATATATTGTTGTTTTTATCATGGCAAGTAGAATATTTATCACGGGTGACGCTGCCCAATGCATACAGATGACGACTACACCTTCAAAAGACGACTCTACTCCCAGGGGATGTAATTTTTAAATAGATTAATTTTTACAATAGGCAAATAATCTAATTACCAAATTAAAAATAATAGGAAAATAGGCAAACAATTAAGAAAACTGCGTACACATCAAGAGCTACTGCAATTGAAAAAGAATTAGAGGTATAATGAAGAGCTCAGAAAAAAATATCCCGCAAGATGAAAAAATTCATATCTTTCGTCCCGAAGAATATCGGCTTAAAATATATGTGTAAACAACAGCTGCAAGTAGAAAAGCAAGAAATAAGAAAAAAATATGCCGAACAATAATTAATGCAAGAAACTTTAAAAACAAAAATTTTAGGAAAACTTATAATGTTATTTAAATAATTTATTATAAATAAATATACAACATAATTATAATAAATGTACTTATAATTATTATTTTTTTATTAGTTTATAAAATGGTGTAGAATAAAAGCTGCTTTTATAGCATTACTACCGAGAATAAGCCCAGACAATCGATTTTCTTCGATTATCATTTTAACAGAACTACTATTAAATATCCTGCTATTATGGACAGATCCTGGCCAGCAAATATCATTGTCAAATACTTTACAGTTTGCACCTGCTACTACTTGCACGTTTAATCACATCTAGCCGTTTCTATTTCAAAATAGTTCCACATTTCTGCCTCCTGGATTTCCTATTTCGATATGGGTACCTTCAATCCAACCAGTGACTTCAGGAAAACCAGCAATATTCATTAAATCCAAGATTTTTTTTCCCGATATTCTCGGTAGTTCCGGGAAATCTAACATATCTACCCAGGTATACAGCAATATTTTCGGCAACTTATTATATTATTTTGCATATCAAAGGTTGATTAAGTAAATGTAAGTCGCCATGTGTTCTCTTAAATAAAGATATATTATAATGAATTAAGAAATATAATTTGTCATATCTAATAAAACTATGCCTGCCACAGCTGGAGGAATAGGCAACCTATGCTTCTGTAGTACCCCAATTTTTGGATATACTGTAGGAAATAATGTATGTGTTATAGTTTTTCTTAAGAAATGAAATATCTGAATAAGTTCATAGTCAGTGATATTTTGAAGAGTAGTTGTATTAAAAAATAGATTACTGTTTCTTTTTTACGTTCCAAATGTATCGATGCACATTTAAATAAACATTTTCAACTTCTACATACTCTAAAAAATCATTATCCACATTAATACAAATATATTTCTATATTTATATAAAGCAAAATCTTAAATGAGTCAAATTTAAGGTTACCAGCTACTGGCCTCAAATCTCACTCACTTTTCACTCAAATTTGACAGATAAGTGAGTGGGCAATGAGTTACTAATTTCCAACTTTTGTTTCTGAATTCCAAATGAGTGACTCATTGCCAATTGAGTTTGAGGTGAGGATGAGGTGAGGATTAGGAACGTTTCTGAATTCCAAATGAGTGACTCATTGCCAATTGAGTTTGAGGTGAGGATGAGGTGAGGATTAGGAACGTTTCTGAATTCGGCCCTTACAATTGGACAGCCGTTTTGGTCAATTTCTGGACCCCTCTTCTGTTTTCTTTTAGTCTCTATATTGTCTCTGTAATATCCAGTTGACATCCCATTTAATTAGAATATACAGGTGTTTGAACTAAAAACAATTGAACTATATAAATAAATTCAAATAAATATTTTTTTATAAACGTACACAATAAAACAAACCTTGTACTGATACGAATAAATTAAATTAATAACATTAGCGAGTTGTAAAAAATTTGACGTCAAGTATATTTGAAAAAAAATAATGTCAGTGAATATAATCCATGCCGATAGAATAGAATAGAATATAATAGATTTATTGAAATATTAGATAAAAAAAATTGAACATAATTCCAGTCAGTCAAAAAAATAACAATATATAATATTCGTACAGTATAATACATATTACAAAACATGGTATAAATACAAACTATAATACATCATCTAAATTATGGTTCATATATTCTTGTAGACTATAGAACGCATTATCGAGGAGGTAAGCTCTCATGGTAGACCTGAACTTACGCACATTGTAGTTCCTTTCTTCTAACGGTAATTTGTTAAATATGTCTATACCTACATTTTTACAGAAACATAAGGATTTTTTATACTTAAGACGGGGCTTAAGTATATTATGGCGACCTCTAGTGTTATATTCATGACCATTGCCACATATGGCCATCTCGCAAATGCCTTCTCTGACCAATGTGAGCGCTTCTAGTATGAACAGGCACGAGAGAGTAAGGATGTTGCTGGATCTAAATAATGGTCTACACGAATCCCTCCAAGCACTGTTCGTAATTATTCTAATGGCTTTTTTTTTGTAGAATAAAAATCCTTTTCCAATTTACCGAATTACCCCATACGATGCCATATGATATTAGGCTATGAATGCGCGCGAAGTATACCGTTTTAGCTGCTCTAAGTGATATGTGATTTACCACTTTTCTTAACATAAACAAGGCGGTGTTTATTTTATTTTCGAGATTATTTATGCGTATCTTCCAGGTTAACTGGGAATCCAAATAAAAACCTAGAAATTTAGCATTATTGTTAGCATATGGTAAAAGATTCTCTGAAAAATTTCTGTTGAGACTAAAAACCATTTCATTAGTCTTCTCTATGTTCAGGCTCAAATTATTGGATACAAACTAATTCAAAGCCTGGTTTAGAGACGATTCCATAAGGTCTGGAATTCTCCTGTAGTCCATATTTTTATTTAAAAAAGTACTGTCATCCGCAAACATAAAAGTATTGGCAGTAATGAAGTCGGGTAAGTCGTTAATGCAAATAAGGAACAGTAATGGCCCCAAAATGGAACCCTGTGGGACCCCATGATTAACCTTAAGTTTATCTGAAAAACTGTTATTAACATTAACGCACTGGAACCTATCTGTTAGAAAAATACGTACCAGTGCCTTAGCTGTGCCCCTAATACCAAAATGCTCTAATTTATCAGCTAATATGTTATGTGAGACACAATCAAAAGCCTTGGAGAGATCGCAAAATGTGGCGGCAACGTGCATACCTTCTTCAATGCTAGTCATTACATCTAATAATGGTGGATATGGTGAAAACATTAGGTGAATATGCCCCTTGGTACGTAACTATTTCTTGTTAGGTGAATTAATTCAAGAAAAAAAGAACCGGAGTCAAGGATGGCCGTCGTAGAGGACGTCCGAAAACAACTATAACACTGGAAATTGTTGTCAGAGTCCGCTGTGTCGTTTTAAATGACCGATGACTGAACTTGCCAGAGGTAGCAGAAATAGTTGTCATATTTGAAATGTAATCATTTTATTTTAACCAAGGAATTGGATATGCGGAAGCTATCCGCAAGATTGCCGCAAGATTTCAAAAATCAACTTTCTCAGGCCGGTTTGGATAGGTTTAATAATAATCTGGTGGATTTTTTACGTTGTTTCATGACCATGGATGAGACGCGAGAACATTATTATACGCCAGAGGACAAGAGACAGTCCAAAAGTGGATTAATCGCGGTTTTCCGGCTCTAAAGAAGCAAAAGGGTCCCATTAGCTGAGAAAGATCATGACATCTATTTTTTGGGTCCCGAAGAATTGAGAAATAATAATTTTGTTAGTAAAATTATTACCAGCTTTGTTAACAAAATTATCAAATCAAAATTCAGCGTTCCTTGATCATCGACTTTTTGTAGCGTTGCACCTAAAGCCAGATAAACAAAAACATCAAAGTTGGAAGGAAATTCATATCTCAGTATCAGCATATTCCAATAATATTGGTTGTATTATATTAGTTAATTAGTATTTTTTCCTTAAGGCCATACCAATTTATATAAAAAACTCAAAATTTTACTGTTTTGTTCATTCTCCATGTCTGATTGTGTCTTTTTTTATTTTTTCTTTTTATTTATTTATTCAGCTTGAGTTGTAAACGGGACAGGCCCAACACTACAACTACATTATTAATTATTTGACTCGTAGGCTTCGAATGGGTGCGTTTAGACTGATTTTAGACAAATGCTCCATACAATCAATTTTATTGAGTAGAATTTTTTAAATTACGCAGATATCATTGCAAGCTCGTCGGTCGTAAGGAATAATGTGCTGTAAATAGGGTGTTAATTGTATAAATAAATAAATAAATAATAATTTATTGACAAAATTACACATAATGTGTTTTAAGCCAGTCAGAAATACATATTTAGGTCATACAATAATAAAATTTATAAAAACACTTTGCAAAAACACATTTACATTTATAAGTTAAAAATTACCATTTTACTGTCTTAAAATTAAAATTAGTAAAATCTTCTACTTTATAAAAAGGATGCTGTATAAGAAAATGTTTCATTTTATTTTTAAATATTTCTATGGAGTTTGATTTGACTTCTGTTGGTAACACATTTAAGAATTTAATTGAGTATAGTTGCTACAATTTCTTGTTTTTGATAATCTAGGATAAACAGGGTAGAATTTTGATTTATTTCTTGTGTTGTAAGAGTGTAACTGCTCAACAGTAGTGTACGATCCAACATTTTTAAATCCGTAGACGAGACACTGATAAATATAAAGGGATGGCAGAGTCATTATATTTAGACTGATAAAATGTTCCCTGCAATCTGCTTTGTAGGATACTCCCGCGATTATCCTTATTACGCGTCTTTGCAATTTAAAAATACGTTCCGCTGATGGACTGTGTCCCCATACAGATAGAGCGTAAGATATCTGAAACTGGAATAGCGCGTAATAAGAAATACGTAAAATATTCACCGACACGCAGTTCACTAAATTCCTGAAAAGATATATAGTACTGCATAGTTTTCTTGATAACACAGATACGTGTTTATCCCATTTAAGAGTTGGGTCTATTTGAACACCTAGGAAAGTGACAGAAGCAGTGTTATTGAAATTATTATTTCTTAAAGTTATAAGTAAATTATTAGTTTTACTAATATTTAGACTTAATTTGTTGGTAAGAATGTGCTTTATTAATATTAATTTGGTTTTAGGTACATTACGAGCGAGTTGAAATCGCCATTAGTTATATACGGTCCTGGCGGTTGCGGGAAGACGACGCTGATAGCAAGAATAGCACAATGCTGCCAGCAGTGGATGCCAGAAGCATTTTTAATACTCAGATTCGTTGGAATCAGCACCCAGTCCAGTACACTTGAACAGTTACTCAGTTCAGTGTCAAATCAATGTTCCATCCTTACTTATGGACACCAATGCTATTGCGCACATGTAAGATATCTCAATTTTTATTTTTATTAGATTATAAAAAGGAAATCTGAAAAGTTTGGAAGAAAATTTAAAAAATAATTTTGCGTAGAAACCTTTTGGAATTTACTGTAATGTAAAAAAAATTAAAGTTCTATATTTGCTTGGTATTCTTGTCCTTAATTAACACTCCTCGTAAATAGATCATAACTTGTTATTATCCAATTACACTGGGCGAGTTTACTAGTTACGCATCATTTTCATGTCGGTGTTGAAAGCGTGTTGAAACAAGAAATACGCGTGGAACAAGAAATAGAACCAATAGGATCGCTCTATTTTGAAACCACCCTTACCATAGTGTGGTAGACGCGATATCACAAGCGCGGTGTCGCAAGTTCAGAAATTACAACTCTGAGCGCTGGCCGCACAGTCGGGCATGCGCATTTGGCTATCTTTCACGTCAAAATGGTAAACAATCTAACCTATAATCACCTTATTTATAAATATATACATTTATATTAATTTCATATATATAAAAGAAAAAAAAATTGATGTAGCAAAATAGCAACTTTTACAATGTTGTCAGCAGTAATAAAGTTTATTATTATGGATTCGGTTTCAAACATCTGGTCTGCAGAAGTTTCATGCAGTGGGTAATACTGGTAATATACACTAAGTACAATGGTAATGATCCCCAAGCAGGGGCAAACAAAATCTTCATTCTAAACTGTGATGTCAAGTAAAAAAGACTGTATTTAATCCTTCTCATGTAATTGAAGTAACTGTCTGTGTCTGTTTTCTTCTGCCTCATATCTTGCAACAATTTTTTCATATAGCAGTAAGTCTAAATATGGATATAAATAAGTTAGATATCTCCTTCGATTTGCTGACATATTTAATGAAATTGAATAACCGTTTACTCCGAATACTTATATAAACTTTTAGGTTACATACAACTGCTGTCGGAGTCGAGGACGCACACTTATCACGCCTCTAGCTCGACCATGAAAGTCGAAGTTTCAAATATACGCTGTCTTCTTCTCGCTTCCACGCTGCTCGCCCCTTGTCACGCCTGTGTCACCACCAAGAAAATGATGCATTACTCGTTGTTACTAAACTCGCTCAATGTAATAACGCTGTCTAATAAACTCGCCGTTCGCTTTGCTCCAGTGAGTAAAGTTGGAGATTGGGCCACTTTACACGCTACCAGCGTGCGAGTAACGCGATATATTACCCTCTGGCTAGAGGAATCGGTGTATAAATGTGTAATAGTAATTTTTTTTTCAGAATTTAGAAACATACTCGAAATTTTTACCATCGATATTAGGAGCTAGTTGTCTCCAGCGTCCTTTAATAATACTCATAGATGGTATAGATCAAGTGAAATCGTACAGCTCAAATGGAATAGACTGGATACCTGGCACACTGCCCGGTAATATTAAGCTCATCTTGGCTGTTACCGAAGGATCTGCTATGCATAAAGATTTAAACATCTGTCTAGAAACTAGTAACTTTATCAAAATGCCACTGTTAGGAGAAAATGAAGCAAAAGGAATACTCATGTCTAGTGTCATGCAATATAATCATAGTGTCAATTCGAAGATTCAGGATTGTGTACTAAAATCGGTGCAGGAGTGTACGTTACCATTATATGCAAAGGTAAATTTAAAATTCATTATTAATTCTTTACATTTTTCAAACTGCAGGCAAAAGTTCATTCTACAGTGTCGGTAAAAAACTTGCATCACACTACAGATTTTGCGTTTCTCAAATATTTTTGTTGTTTATACAGAAATTTTACACACAGGTAGAACTCGATATACGTTGATTTGATATACACCGATTTACCTTTACGTCTGCGCTGTATCAACTATCGTACGCAGTGGCGTAGCGACGTGGGGGCGGGGGGTGCGGTCCGCCCCGGGCGGCACTTTTTTGGGGCGGCAAAAGTCCTCAATAAATAATATCTTGTAATCTGAACTAAAAATTTGAACCATTTCTTTTAATATTTTTGTCGCACCTACAATTCGGACCGATTAAAATGAGCACAGAACTTTTTATTATTTAAATGTGACGGAACCGGGGAATAGCCTTTCTTTATCACGTTAATCGCCACGTCGGCCATATGTGTCTGACACTAAGAAGTTCTACATGCGCCATATCAGACATATATGTCTGACATGGTTACCTTGCGGTAATTCCCCGCGTTTTATTTTGTACTCGGATTGTTCACAACGAATATTCAGCGAGAATCGATTCTTTCATATAAAGAATAGAGTTCAATATTATCTAATAACACCTGCAACATCAGTCGTCTAATTCACATGGACTAAATTAACTTGCTACAATTCATTATTTTCTTTAAGTGCGTGTTGTGATTTAGACCGGGTGCTCATGACATTTTTGGTCTCCGATTTCATACAGCATGCCTTTTGGAGGAGAGAATATTTACCCTGTGACAACAAAAAAGGGATGGTACTAAACCCCTGCACGCTTTCTGGTCATAGGGAAAATTGCATTTCCACTTGCACAAAATTTTTGTGTTTTTCTCTGATTTAATATTGCTTGCCCTTTTGTCAAAAGAAAGTTATAACAAATTTAAAGTCTTTTAATTATAGGCATGCTGTATGAAAACGCGGAAAATCATATTTTTTTATTACAAGATCACATGACCGTTTGAGCCCTTTGGGACCCTCCGAATCGCATGCATATATTTAAAAGACTTTAAATTTGTTATAACTTTATTTTGACAAAAGGGCAAGCAATATTAAATCAGAGAAAAGCACAAAAATTTTGTGTTTAAGTGGAAACGCAATTTTCCCTATGACCGGGAAGCGTGCAGGGGTTTAGTACCATCCCTTTTTTGTTGTCACAGGGTAAATATTCTCTCCTCCAAAAGGCATGCTGTATGAAATCGGAGATCAAAAACAGTCATGAGCTCCCGGTCTAATTGTTAAATTATTGAACATTCTCGAAACTCGAAAAATTTTATGTAATCTCAATGGTGTAGCATAGCGGAGGCGGTGGTGGCGGCTCTTTTTTTGGGCGGCAAATTCTGTAAATTTTTGAGCCTTTTAGATTTAAATACCTAAATAAGGGGGCGGCGAAATTGGAATCCGCCCCGGGCGGCTGAAACCCACGCTACGCCACTGATCGTACGCCTGTGTTTCCCCGATCTGATCGAGAATGTATAAATGTATATATGTTCCCCCAAAGGCTATAGCGGGATAAGATAGTGAAAAAGTGTGAAAAATCATTTCTCCATTGTTTTTTTGAGGTTATGTGCGAAAAAAATGGGAAAAAAGTAAAAAAAAAAACAGTTTCTTCGATTTTTGAGCTTGTTCCGGCGTGAAACTGACAATTCTAACACCGCCATTCGAAAGAGGAAAATACACAAAATGTATGTACTTAAAAGTTGGCCAAACATTATTTACATAACCTAAAAAATCGTTGAAAATTTCAAAGATTTTTCCTGAGCTTAGTTTCAGTCGAAAAAATCTGAAAAAATTCATGGTTATTTGTAGTGCTGAAACACAGGTCTGTGATTTTTTGGATGAAAGAAGCGCCTAGGAAAAATAAAAGTCGAAAAAACGTTGTTTTTCGCATAGAGAACACCCTAGTGGGTTTCGGGGACTGAACATTTTTTTGAGGGGGTTTTCGACCAAGTACTTTCGAATGGTCAAATAAAAATGGAATTCTGGAGCGGTGCAGTTTTCACTATCTTATCCCGCTATAGCCTTTCCACCGATTTAAAAAATAAATACACCAGCTTATTCATAGTATCGTTTATGGTAAAATAGGCCTATTTTAATGGCACTCAGGGATCCAAGATTTTTTAAATTATTAAAGTCAATCGAAATGCTTTAAATTATGTGAAAATAATTCCCTAAAAACATAAATGCTTAGAACTTTGTTTTTAATTATCGTAAGACAGTCTAGTTTGCACTAAAGGAAAATTTTCCGCAGGCTAAATCCTTTTTATTATGCTTTAAAACTTTAAAATTTTCATAAACAAATTAAAAAACACTCGGGCGCTTTGCAACACAAAGCGTCCAAGGCAAGTTAAGTGCAAGTTAGTTGAAAGCTAAGATGGTTCATTTGTGGTGGAGATAACATGCGACGATAATTCATAGATTTCACAAAATTAATAGTTCATAAGGTAAATTATAGATAGCAAAGGTTCCATACGTTTTAAACGCGAATTTTTCTTCCAGTTTATTGATATTATAGAATAGGTTTTTCATTTTTTCATTTGTGCTTTCAGAAGCGCTTCGCCTAAAAGTAAAGAAAGTAAATATTAGGTAGTCAAGGATGAAATTTGTAGAAAAGAAGGCATAGTTGGTTGCTAACTTACAAATATAAGGAATTATTTTATCCATCAAAGTATGCACACATATTGTCTATACACTTTTGCCATTTAAGCGGCAGGTTTTCAGGCCGGTGGTATAAAACCCTGGCGGACGAGAGTCAATTAATTCCTGGAAGGCCAGTTTTACAGTATTGTTGGAATTAAACTGTTTTCCTAATAAAGAGTTGTCCAAATTGCGGAAGAAGTGGTAGTCAATGGGGGCTAGGTCTGGTGAGTATGGAGGATGATGAAGAAGTTCCAACTCCAATTCCTGTATTTTTGTCACAGTCATTTGTGCAGTGTGTGGTCTAGCGTTATCATGCAATAAGATAGGAGTCGATCTGTTGACCAACCTAGCCTGTTTTTCTTTAAATTTTTGCATCATTTCGTCCATTTGGTTGCAGTATATTTCTGCTGTGATCGATGATCCAGGTTTTTTTGTTTTGTTTGGTTTTTATGATACGTGTACGAAATTTGGCAAATCAATTTGATATTGTGTGCTGCGTAGTAACACTAGAGCCAAATACACTATTAATGTTTCGCGTGGTCTGCGATGCCGTAGTTTCACGTAAGAACGCATTCTTCATAATAGTGCGAATTTTCGACCGTTCCATTTTCAACAAAATTAATTTTAAAAAAAGTTTTTGATATTTTTTAGAGCATACAATGATTAAATTAAAGAGGCGAGATGTGTAACTTTCCAAAAAAAAAAAAAAAGAACAGAACGGTAAAATATTAAGCCAGTGTCAAATAATAAGCTGTTAAAGTTGGTAATATTATTAACTACAAATTTCATCCTTGACGACCTGATAAATATGCGTGAATTTTGCAACTTTTTGTCACTTCTTAAATCCTGTATTGCCTAGCCTTCTTCTACACTATATTGTTTTTCAGGTTTTAGCTTGGCAGACATCATGGTGGGCGGACAAAGAACACGACATCGTTCCTAAAGGTCACATTACTAACCAGTTGATGCAAATGCTGGAAGAATTGGAACATATCTTAGGTCCAGCAAAAGTTCAACATGCCTTAGCGCTAATGACGGCGACCAAACATGGAATTACAGACAGTGAAATGATAGACTTGTTGGCTTTTGATCCAGAATTTCATAATTCAGCCACATACGGTAAATTATTTTACTTTTAGCCATTTTAATACATTTTAGGACATCGTTAAAGTGGTTTTTATTTTAGTGGTTTGGGCTCCAGCCTGCTTAGCTTGGTCACGACTTACAAAACATTTAGCACCTTTCCTCCAGTGGTCTCTGACTGGCAGTGCTCTAAGTATACAATGGAGAGACAGTATGCTTCTCCAGGCTGTGAATGAAAGATATAAGGAGCATTATAACTGGGCCAACAATATGCTTTATGAATATTATACAGTAAGTACTCAAAAGTGTTCCGTCTGATGGAATAATAGCATTAAAACTGAATACTCCCTCCGTCCGAAAATATGGTATACATTTTGATTTTTTTCTTGTCCGAAAATATTATATACATTTACAATTTTAATTAATTAGAATGATTTTATTTATGAAAGAGTTACAAATATCTAGTAAAACAAACAATAATACAAAAAGTTTTAATTTAACAAGGACGTGGCTGTTTCCACAGCTTGTATAGAACATGATAAAGTTGTTTGTAATCGTCCCTTACGATGAAGTTTTGCCTTATTAATGTGCGGAATCTTATAGGAATTCCCTCGTTTTGCTAACATGGTTGCTTCTAGACAAGTTTGCAATATTAGAAAAACATTATCAAGGGATAATATGTTTAATGCATTAAATGCATTTTGCACACATTCAATCAGTTCATCGATTGTATTCGGTGAAGCTGTATGTGGTAATGATTATTATAGAATTGAAAAAGCCAAGACCCAATATATTAAAATCTGGACTATTTGGCGGTTGTGATTTAAGTCGATTTGGAACTTCTTCCTTACAATTCAACACAATTTTGATAAATAATTCACCAATTTGCTAGAACAGCGGGTGTCACTTAAATTTGTCTACAATACGCGTTTTTTTTTTTTTTCTCTGTATTACTTTTACCGGCTATTTCAAACGATTAGGCGGAATTAACTGGAATTTTCATTTTGGAAAGTTGTCATTAGCAATTTCTTTATATATTGAAGTTGGCTTTTCCTGAACAAAACCTGAACTTGATAACTTATTTAATTTATATTCCTTTACAAACTAAGACATGCTTTCAACCTATTCATTACGTTTCCTAGCAACGGTCGGTCATTCCTGCTTGAACCTATTATTTAATGAGCTCAACCTGTTACGTAATGAGCTCATTACATAATAGGTCAGCGATGTGTATTAAAAGTAGTGGCGAACGTGCTACATTTACTAATCACTGACATACCTGTAGTGAACGTATATCTATATAGTCGTGGAAAAACCATATTTTCGGACAGATGGAGTATAATTTAATTTATTTTGTAATATGTTACTATATCTGATAACATTAGTGATTTTTGGGGTGAAAACGGATTTTTACGTATCCATGTGAACCAATACTATGATTTTTTTCAATATCGCAATGTCCTGTTTTTTCCCGAGCTAGCACTGGCTCTGGTACCCACTTCCGTTTCATCAAATACTCTTCCTCTTTATCCAAGATTAAAGCAATTATCGCTAATTATTTTCTTGTAAATTTAGCCATCTCGAAATCCACTGATATAAAACTGTTCAAACCGTAAGGATTTGTGTGAATAGGCAGGGACAGACTAAGGAAATTCGGGGCTATAAATCATAAAATAATGGAAAAAATATATAATAATACTGTCTTACGTGGTCCCCAAAAAATACGGGCAGTTGCCTAGTCTGCCTAGGCCAAAGTCCGCCACTGTGAATAGGCATCACTGATATGTCACGGATGCCACTGACTTTGAACTGATACGGCACTGACACGTCACTGATGTGTATAATGATACCTTTATGTTTCAAATATATTTTGTAATTTTAGGGAAAATGGTGGACGCAAAAAGCACAACATTTGCAAGCAAGACTGGTATCTCAGGATACAACGCATGGGAAATGGTAAATATTATTTTTTATTAAGCTAAGTTCTGTTCAAAGGATAACTTAATTAATCCTTTTAACTTATTTCCACCCAGTCCGGCACTACCATAAATTTGTATCGCATGTTTGCCGCCTTATGGTTAACACTGTTTTCTTTTTGTAGTTACAATCGTAGAAAATTAAATGAGTTACCATTCCAATTCTGGCAACTAGATAAAACGAAATACAAATGTTCCCCATATCTCACAGACTTATCATGGATTTACGACAAAATTTGTGGCAGCAGTTGTTATCAACTCCTTGAAGACATTCAACTATCAGAACAATGCGAAGGTATAGAAGATCCAATTCTAAAAATCCTCAAAGAATTTCTTGAAATACATGCTAGAGCTCTGAACTATGATGGAAGACAATTCTATTCCCACCTAAATAGATATCTAGAAGATAAATTATCGAGGAACGATTTAGATGACAGTTTAAAGAAGATTTTAGAATTAACAAGGAAACCACCAGTTACATCTCTCATAGTCGTTAATTCTCAGGATGATTGTGAGAATGTTGAAAAAACAGGAATTGAAGAGAATGCTAGCGCAAGATGTAATACTTTTGATTTGGTTCAAAGGCTGAAAGACACAGATGCATTTGTAGTTAGTGTATCTACAGAGAAAGAAGAAATTTCAGTATGGGATGTACATAGGTAAGTGTATAGCAGAAAAAAAAAGATTTTTAACTCTTATTCTACACCATCTAATTTTGAAAGTTGACTATTCAGTCTTGGCTATTCAGTCTTTTTATACAGCAGCTTGAAAAAAATTAATAAACATGCACTCGAATCATTCTTAAAGTTTCTTCAGCCACGACGTTCTGCTATGAGCGGTACGACGCTTTCTTTTTGGCTACACTCGGGGGATAAAGGGACTTCATGGTATACTAAAAAATGAACTTTTATTATACCAAGAAGTCCCGCGCTTGTCAAGTTAATTATTTAAACTTCGTTTTTGGTTAAATTTAGTGTAAAGTTTACATTTACATACTGGTTAAATTATAGTGTTAGAAAGTAAATACTGTTAATTTTAACACTGAAAAGGTAATATTTGATAAAAATAGCACTACCTGAATAAATGAAAATTATACGGTGATTTGTTAAAAATAGTGAACTTTTTACTTTTTTTAAATGAAAATTTTAACAACAAAATTTTAACCGAACTGAGAATGAACTTTTACACATGAATTTTTTGCTGTGTAGAATCTTTTCCTGAATGATTTAAATTTTTGTAGACCAACTGCTTCCTTCTCATTATACAGGATGTTCATTTTAACTCATCCACTATTGCTATCTCGAGAACTATAAGAACTACGAGGTTATTTAAATTATTTAATTAATGAACGAAGAAATTTTTTGTTTTGACCAATGGTTCTCAAAATATATTGTGCAACTTTCTTATTAAGACGGCTCAAGGTTGCCCAAAAAGCTGATCCACAAAAGAAACCAGTGGCGAAGGGACACCTCCGCTAGACTTGCCCTCCCATAAAAAAAATAATAATAAAAAAAAAATATATAAAAAAAAAAAAATGAAATTTAAAAGAAGATTTAGGTAAATCTTCAAAAATACATCAAATTATGTACTATACAAATTTTTGTCCAAGGTTTGGTTTACTAGTTACGAATTTTTTAAAATTTTAAAGTTTAATAACTTCCGTTTTCGATTTCGGATTTTAATAAAAAACAATAGGGTTCTTCTCAATTATTAGGAGAATTTTTAGTACCAGAACGAACTCTGTAAGTTAAACCGTTTTTGAGTTATCGTGTATACACACAGACACACAGACACACAGACACACAGACACACACACAGACACACACACATACGGACGGCACTTCGAAAATAGGTTTTTTGGATTCCCTGGACCATGAAACGTGGTCATCAGTCAAAATCTCGACATCGAAAATTTTCGCGACTACAATACTTGCCCCTTATATATTAAGGTCGGGCAAGTAAAAAACAAACCTTAATTTCGTAAATTTATAGTCAATTAAATTTTATATTGTTAGTGCAATAATTCCTTAGAAATATTTTTTGTTGTTAATTTCGTGAGTACATTAAATCATTACAATGCTTACTTCTATATTAGCCTCATCAGACCAAATGATTTTCGCCCATTCATCAGGTGTCCAATTTAAATGTCTTTGGCAAAGTTTTTTGTGTCGTTCGGTCAACAGTGGTTTTCAGCGAGCTCTTCTTCCATGCAAATTAGATACCTCTAGACGTCTTCTAATTGTTCTAGAAGAAACTTTAACTTCTCTATGCTCCCACAGATCACCAGCCAGCTCTTTTGACGATATTGAGCGTTTACGAAGAGCACTTGTCTTTATAAAACGATCATGTCTG
Organism: Liopterus haemorrhoidalis; assembly: GCA_963971575.1. Taxonomy (NCBI): domain Eukaryota; kingdom Metazoa; phylum Arthropoda; class Insecta; order Coleoptera; family Dytiscidae; genus Liopterus; species Liopterus haemorrhoidalis. Next base: position 8,287,127 of record OZ020617.1, read on the forward strand.
GAAGTGATTGCACGTTTTCTTCCGGTTTTTGGTCTGTTTTCATAAGTACCAGTCTTTTGGAACCTGTTGATGGTAAATGCACGGCTTTTTTTGAACACTCAATTTTTTTGAAATTTTCTCCTACGACTGTCCTAGTGAATGGAACAATACAATTTGACTTCTTTCTTCCACAGTGAGTTCACGTTTTTTAACCATAATAAGATTAAAAATATTCACTTGAACTCAATAAAACATGAAAAAGACAGTGTTCACTTCAAACGCATGTGTAATAATGATCCAAGCCCTAGTTGTTTATTTTTATGTAAGCAAAACGGAACAGTTCTGAGTCTATATTTATTTGTATTTCAAGATTTATCATAACTCTGTTTATATTTTGGGTTATTTGGTTAGACGTACGTCTTTTAGAATCTGTCAATGATATTTTAAAAACATTTTGTCAAATATACAAATGTTACAATGTATGTACATACATATCGATGTTATATTTTAACTGCATACATTTGTTCAAGGCCGTATATGGTTAAATTTGTTAATACTTGTTATTTTTTTCAGGTGTCGTAGAATTAGAACATTAAAATCAATTCCTCATCCAGCAAATTTGATTCCAATAGATAAGCATCGTTGTATAGTACTGTGTAAACGTGAATTACGAATATATAATCTAGAAGATGGTACGTTCGTGAACAAACTGAAAGGTGTAATGAACCAGAAGATGCCATATTACGGGTTACATGACGAGACGCATTTAGTTGCTCTCAGTAGAAACAGAATGTATGTTAATTTGATGAACATGGATAGTGGAGACTGCGTCACTACATTCAAGGCTGGGGAGGACCGCTTTCTTAATTCCCTGCTGGTTTCAGGGGACGGGAGGTAAGAAAACAATAAATTTAAATACAGCAAGTTCTTCTATTATGCGGTCAATATGTTCCCGATAAGTCACAAGTTCTGCAAAATCACATAATGAAAACAACAGATCTCATGGGGAAAATAAAAACAAAATGTTGCTAAAGTAATATAAAAATTTATGTGAAATAGGCGCGCACCCACGGGGGGGGGGGTGCTCACGGTCTTGAGCCTCCCCAAGACTCCAAAAACACGTGATTTTTACGTGGTTCTGTCAAAATACAAGTGATGAGCCGCCCCCAAGAGTTCCATAACGTGGTTGTTACGTGTTTTTCCCAAAATACAAGTGATGACTTTTTGTTTAGGTCATCCCTTTTATTTTAGAAGTGAGGACCTTTTTTTTAGGTCCTTACTTGTATTTTAGAAGTTAGGACCTTTGTTTTTTATCTTGATAACTTTCGAAAAAATAAACAGATCAAAAATTCTTGTTGAACTATTCCGGTTCACATCAATGTGCATTAAAGTACTTTACCCTAGAGATCAAGTCAGTGACGTCATCATAAATGCGCCAAATAATGACGTCAATCCAATAGCAATACAGTTTGTAGGCAATTCTACGTCCGTTGGTTAACATAACATCGTGTTAAAATAAATAAATATAAAAAACTACTTTTCATTCCTTAATCTATGCCTTAAGAGCTTTCTTTTGATACCACACAATAAATTTTAAAATATATGTATATATATAGGGTGTTAGGTAAATGTCCGACACAATTTAAAAGACAGCATGGTGACGTAGAATGCAAATTTTCCTTTGCCAATTTTCTCTAAAATGGGAAATTCGTCCAAAAATAAACAAACAAAAAGATGTCCCAAATTTTGAAAACCACTGATTTTTTTTATTTTTCATATTAATACACAAGTTGTGTAGTAGGCATAGAGAAAAAAAAAGTTAATTGTAGATCAATAATAGAATGTCAAAGTACGTGTACGTCATAATCTAAAATTTTGTTCCGATTTTGTTAAAAAAATGGCACATTACACAATTGAAGAATAGCATTTTGTTGAAATAAAATTACGGTATTGTTTCCATGGTTTCTATTTATCTCAGTCACATATGTGATTGTTGTAACAGACAAAATATTAGTGGTTCGTAAACGGTGGTACTGCATCGATTATCAAGCGATATACGCATCTTATCCAAAAATGGTTGAGGACTTTTTAGCTCTAAATGGGCCAACAATGCTGTCTTTAAAATTGTGCCGAACATTTACCTAACACCCTGTATATATATATATATATATATATTCAACGAGCCAACGTGGTGGCCGAGCGCACTTAGTCGTGCGGTTTGTACCTGGGGTAAACCCAGTACGATTGTCCGGTCTGTGGTTCGAGCCTGCTTCGTTGGTGATATTATTCGGGCGAGAATAATATGTTTACATTACTCTCATTTTCACAATCATTCACCCTTCATCCAGGTGTAGGAGCTCGTCCCCTGGCATCGGCGATTAGCCTCGTTGCAGAAATAAAGGCCGATGTAAAATAAATAATATAATAATAATAATAATATATATTCAACGACGCAAAAAGAATCATGCGGACACCTTTATTTTGGACGTTTGCCATTGCTGATAGTACTAGGCTAAAACAGTACAATAGAATGAGTATTAGTATAAAAAAGATACAATACTTCATGAGTTATATAAAATATTTTCGAACGTTTCGTAAACTGCTCAACGACCTGTTTCCGTCTTCAGCGATCACGAGAAGTGATAAACTTTACAATTTACTTCGAGTTTTTATATCGGGTATTGTAAGAGTGGAACCAGGTTATAGGTGTGTGGCTATTGGTTGGGTGGTTGGGGTCAGCTATAGGTAGAGACGGGACTACCTGCGGAGGATTAACGACAGGATTAAGGTTGTTTGTCACATTTTTGTATGGTTATGAGTTATTTGTTACCGGATTAGTGACCTGAGGATTAAAAAGGTTGTTTTGAATAATAGAAAGCCAGAGTTGAGGAAATTCTATGGTAGTTTGGCTGACAGCATCTCCAGAGTTTTCAATCAAAGCAGACTCTTTAAATTTTCTTTTGAACTTGTTTTCCTCATACATTAAGGGTTTAGCATCTTTCCATTGGAAATGGTGTTCATTTTCCCAAGCATGTTCGGCCAGTTTGGGACTTTAAATTTCGCCCTGCTGAACTTCTTTCTTATGCTTATGCAGGGCGAAATTTAAATTAAGACTCACGCCTTTACAGTGCGGGGTACTAAACTGTACTACTTTCAGATATCAATGGTTTCACAATGTATCAGACGAATAACATGTCCTTATTTTCGTTTTCCGTAGAAGATTAGTTAAATGAATATTTATTTTTTTCAGAGTCCTTGTTTGTGGCGACGAAACTCAGAAACCTTTCCCTCTGTTAGTCTGGAATTTGAAATCTAGGAAATTACTTTATGATCTTCGCATACCACATCATGATTTCATTACTTCCCTCTCTGCAATTACTCATGAAGGTACAAATCATTTTGTAAACTAAATTGTATGTATTTAGTGAATATGTATTTGTGATTTATGTATTTAAAATTACTAACTTTGTATTCGAATTGCTTGGCTAAACTTCTGTACTGTATTCTACGGAACAAATGAAAACAGAAAACAATGAATATAGTTCTTATAGACTTATGTCCAAAAATTGTTTCTTAAAAATTAGAGCGAGTTTAGATTTAAACGTGAATTAACGTCATTTACATTTAAACTCTTTAGAGTCGGGATCGGGGTTCATTTTTACCGACTACAACTCCGACTCCGGTAAACCAAAATTGCTATCGACTCCGATTCCGACTACATTGCCCTGGTTTTATAGTGACGATGACTTTTTTATATTTATAGGAAGTTATGTTTGCTGCGTTTGTCACGAGATAGATGAGCCAGCTCCAAACTTCATAGTGGTATACGATTTGCAGAGCGGCACTCTTTTCAAAAAATGGAAGCCATCTTGTAACACTGTCAGCTTAGAGATCAGTTCACAGGGTGGCTGCGTCATATCAGGGTTAGAAGATGCCAGGATTTTAGTCTGGGACTTAATAACAGGTAACATAAATCGCGATCTTGGTTGATAAATCAAGTATTCTAATGCGAGACTTTATTGGTAAATGATTTTTTGTTTTGTAGGAAACTGCAGATGGTCTTTGTATGGCCATACAGCTCCTGTAAGCTTATTACGTTTAGACTCGACTGGTGGATTCTGTCTTTCGACTGATTCAAAATGTAGAGATCGTTCTATTAGACTTTGGGATTTAAATAAGGGTAAGTCTTATGGTGAGGCCACATAGAGTGTACGCTACGTACATTGTTTGCTATGCTTGGGAAGAAAGTTCCCTTTATAAGCAACGTACAAGGGCACACATAACTGCGTACGCTGTGTACGCTAGGTTCGCTTTCTAGCTACATCGCCATGTTATTTGATTTGTGGCTATATTTTTAAGCTGCGCTGACGACGGGCAATCGCATTTGATCCGCTTGCAGCCACCAAATCTCAAACTGGTTAGCACTAATTCAAAAATAAATTTTATTTTATCTTTAAGTAACTATTTCCTCAGATGATGAAGCTTACAATACTCTTTTCTTTTCATTAGTGTACCCACTTTCTTTCACGTTTATTAATTAATATATGTAACAACAAAACCTCATCGTCATTGTCATCACTTTCTCAGAGCAACCTACCCGCCAACATGTTGTAGATGATGACGATGAAGACTGATGACGATAGAAAGAAAATTTTATAGTGCAATTCTGTGGAAAATCTGTAAGTTACAGACAATCGTATCTAATAGATTTTTTGTTTCTTATAGATTTTGTTTGTAAGCTTACAGATTTGCCAAGAATTGCACCATTAGTTCTTTTTCTCTGCGTCTCGTACAAATCATCGAGATCATCTCGTACAATCGAGAGTGCTCTTAGAGCCCAAAAACGTTTGTGATTTGGTTTAGAGTAGATGAAGCGCTCTCAAATTAATTTTCGATTTCCTCGGTCGGTCGTAACGCGAATGTTTTCGGAGCGCTTAATTTGATGTCTCACGACACAGATCAAGTAGAGCAATTCTAAGAAATGGCGCCAAAATATAAATATAACCATAAGGTTATTATATATGAGGTTATTATATATGACATATATTCGCAAAATACGAAATAATAGGAGTAAAAAATGAAGAGGAAAATGTTGTGCATAGTTACACGAACAATCAGGCAAACAAACATTCTCTACCAGATCGCTCTAGTACGGAGCATGACGTCACAGATTGATTTCAGGGCAATCTAAGACCAAATCTCTGTTTACAAATCGAAAACGCTATAGGGAATTAAATTTAAGATCCTAGCGCTACGGTGGTCAATTTTTAACTTGGCTAGAGGATATTCAAAATTTGGTTGTGTTGTGTTTACACAGCTGTCAAGCTAAAATTGTAGGAATAAATATTTTTTACAATATTTTATTAATCTGTTTTGCCGTTTCATCATCAAATAGGTGTCCAGAAATGTTTAAATAGCATATCTAATTCAAAAAAAAAAAAAATCCTCTAGATTAGTTAAAAATTGACCACCTGTGCCACATATATCCAACTTACGTGCAGCTATGTTTAAAGATTGGCTAATTTCACACCCCGGTGCAAAATCTCAACGATATCGGCCCATAAATAAGCGAGTAATGGCCGTACTCCACTTTCGGCCGAAATTGGAGCAGATTTTTTTGTCAAAGTCCGAATTTGCCAAAGCACCTTGATGTCCTGATTCCAGAAGTGTGATGTTTTTGAAAATCGGTTCATAAATAAGGAAGTTACAGCCATTTGAACTAGTTTTCACTAATCCGCGGTCTAGGTCGCGGATTAAGACTGAAAACTAGACTGGATTAAGTGAAAACTAGTTCAAATGGCTATTACTTCCTTATTTATGGACCGATTTACAAAAACATCACACTTCTGGAATCAGGACATCAAGGTGCTTCTGTGTATACCCGTAAATGTGCCAATTTCGAACTTTGACAAAAAATTCTGCTCCAGTTTCGGCCGAAAGTGGAGCACGGCTATAACTCGCTTATTTAAGGGCCGATATCGCTGAGATTTAGCACAAGGGTTAAAATTAGGTAATCTTTAAACTCAAGTGCACGAAAATGAGTTATATGAAGCACAGGGGCCTCCGGAGGCCCCCAAAGTTGAAAAATGTTTATAACTTACTTATTTATGAGCCGATTTTGTCCAAATTAGTATAAGGACTTAAAATTAGTCAAATCTTAACGATAGCGGTCAACAAATAAGTATATTATAGCTTTGATTTACTGTTTGCAAAAAATGGAACACATTTATTTAATTTTCAACATCTTTCTATATCACAGGATTAATTTTGAGACTTCATACTAAATTTCAACGTAATCTGTTCATAAATAAGCGAGTTAATGACATTTTGAAAATTTATGGGCCTCCTGAGGCCCCTGTGCTACATATATCCAACTTACGTGCAGCTATGTTTAAAGATTGACTAATTTCACACCCCGGTGCAAAATCTCAACGATATCGGCCCATAAATAAGCGAGTTATAACCGTGCTCCACTTTCGGCCGCAACTGGAGCAGATTTTTTTGTCAAAGTCCGAATTTGGCTGAACGTTCACAAATTATCGAGCAAATGTTTTGCTCGAGTTCTGGGATAAAAAAAAAAAATAAATAATCATCAATTTTTACCTATTTTACAAGTTTTGTTTTATTATTTCAGGAAATTTAGTGGCTGTGTATACACCAAACACAAACATAACAGCATGTGAATTAACATCTTGTGGTAGACACATTCTCCTCGCGTTAGAAGAACATAATCATCTTATCAGCCTGCAGCTACAGGGCCAACAATTAGGTGATCCAAGTTCACTCGGAGATGAATATGGCAACGCGGAGAACAATGGCAAAGTGTTCGATCTTAAAGATGTGGAGACATGCTGACCGATTCCAACATAAATTTAAGCAAATCCACTATGTATTGTCCCAGGGTAAAATTAATAATTAAGGCTAGAATTCATGGTCCCTCTAGTATGTACAATCTTTGAATTACTTTAAATCAAAACAGACTTTTTCCAATTCTGTTATGAAATATTGACATTTCTTTATTATTTTGAATATCAAATTGGCACCCATTTCCACACTTAAATCTTCTACCACTAACTAGTTAGGAAATGAAGAAAACGAATATATGTTTCTTTGTTGAAACATAATTATGAGGTGTGTAAATTAAGTAACCGGACTGATTTTTTCAATTTTTTTTATTCGAATAGAATTCCAATTTAATATTATCTCCCTGAAAATAATTTTCTTGGGAAGCCACACAGCGCTCATAGCTGTGCAGAACTCGGATACGGGAATATCTTTCAGCTGGTCGGTTAAGGACGTTTGAATGTTTTCGAGTGTCCCAAAATGACGTCCCTTAAGGTGATTTTTCAATCTTGGGAAGAGGAAAAATACACAAGGAGTGAAATCAGGCGAATAATGAGACTGAGGAGCCACAGGAATGTTTTTACTGGCCAAAAACTCGTTTATTGAAATTTCTGTGTGGTAGGCAGATTTTTCTCATCCCCAATTCATTGGTTAAAATCTGATGAACGGTAGTTTGAATCAAATTCAACTCTTCCCCGATCATTCTGACTGTCAACCGACGATCTGTACGAACAAGATCTCGGATTCTGTCTACATTTTCATCGGTTCTTGAAGATGAAGGCCTTCCGCTGCGTGATTCATCTTCAACCAACTCACTTCCTTCTGAAAATGCCTTAAACCACCAAAAAACCTGGGTCCTTGACAAAACACTGTCTCCGTAGGCCTGGTGAAGTTTTGCAAAAGTTTTCGTTGCACTCTGCCCAAGTCTGAAGCAAAACCTGATAGCACACCGTTGCTCGAAATGAATGTCACTCTTTTCTAGAACGCACTAGAAAAAACTGTTTCACGAAAAAAATCGCTACGGACTACAAAATTACTCTAGCGAGATCAAACTCGTACTAAAAGCGTATCACATGTTCACCTATCGCCCCTCCAAGTCCCGCATCACAAATTTTGCCAGATCAAACGCTATGTTGCCAGTCCGGTTACTTAATTTACACACCTCGTATGTTAATGACAGAACTATTTACGTATTAACTAGTAACGAACTCTCAGATGTCTGTCACTTTTCAGGTAAATGTATCATCAAAACTTTTGATTTCTGATTGTTTTATAAATTACAAAAACCCATGTGTATCACGCGTTACAAAATGGCAGGTTTTTTAAACACGACATGTTGAAATACTCGCTAAGCTCGTGTTTCAATTGTCATACCTGGTGTAAAGAAGCCGTTCATTCCTTAACTTGTAATACAAATAGCTATTACAGTTTCAACAAGGTAATATTCGACTCAGGTTCAATAAATAAATTATACAAATTGTCTCAAAAGTATTATATAAAATTATACGAATTATTCGTTAGCCGAATTATGATTTTCCATAATTTTCATGCAAAAACCTTTTAATTCATTTCTATTTTCACTTTACACAATTGTCCATAGATTTCAGTTAATGAAAGAATCACCTCTAGGCTGTCTCCCAGGATAAATCAACTCTCCTTCGGGTCTGTTCTGTATCATTTGTGGTTAAAAATGATGGTTAAAAAGTAACATTTTAACTAGCCTTTAAAATTTTAACCTTGTTTCTTATTCTGTATCTCAGGTTATAACTAGAGCCCTGCGCGGATAAGCTTTTCTGTATCCGCATCCGATCCGCATCCGCACATCCATGATCCGCATCCGATCCGCATCCGCAGCTTTTGTAAATAACAAATCCGCATCCGATCCGCATCCGCAAAAATATCCGCACTATCCGCACTACAGGTTTTGTTGTCAGTTTGGAAAGAACTAACATATTTCGCCTGTTTAGGTAATCTCTGCTCTAAAACGCTACTGAAAATTTTTGGATTTACCAGCTTATTTATTACTAACCTAACCTAAGGGACCCCAAAAGTTTTAAGGCCTAGATGCGCTAATAACTTATTTAAATCTAGAGAGAGATAACAATTTTGGGGGGCCTAAGCGTTCTTTTTCGTAGGGAGTAAGTGGCGTGCTGCTTTTTTTAAAATTGAATTTAAAAAAAAAATCAGAAAAGATACTTGATAGAAAGTGCTTCATATTTTTAGGATCAAGTAATTCTCTTACGCCATTTCGCGCATGAGTTAGGCGTTGCAACTTTTTGGGATCTGCAAGACTTTTTACTTCGGGTAGTATAAAAAAATTGGCAGGTTACATAATAAAATTTTCGAGAAAAAATTATGTAGGTAAATTTTGGTATTTAAATAAAACTTACTAATCAGTTTTATGTAAAAAAAAAAAACCTTTATCAGATTTAAAAGCCAGAATTAGAGCAGAGGTAGGAAGAATTACGTCGAAAGTGTACCAGGAAACTTTTGTTCAAAATATTATTTTCTATAATATATTCAATAATAAAAAGAAAGTTAAGTTCATTGTCTCAACTCAGTCTTGATCATGGACAATTGTCTTAATAAAAATAACATAAAGTGAGATTGAATGCTACAAAATATCATGTATATACAGACAACCGAAAATAACCGAGGACTGCGTAGTCAGAACACAATTGCTTGTTTCTCCGAAAGTAACCGAAGATTTAATGTTCACGCGGATATTGCGGATAAGCGGATATGACATTTAATCCGCATCCGATCCGCATCCGCATGGTTTAAATGATAATTTATCCGCATCCGCAGAAAAGTTGCGAATATCCGCGGATAATCCGCGGATACCTGCGGATTTGCAGGGCTCTAGTTATAACCCAAGTGTTAAGTTTTAACTTTTTAACCTTATGGTTAAAAGTATGTTGTGAAATTATCTACAAGGGAAGGTATTTTGCTTGTGCAAGTGTGGATTTAATGTATACAAGTGTTATGGTTGAATCGTGAATGAACAACGATCAAATATAATAAATCTATATTGCGGAACAACCCCAAAATTAAATGAATTTAAACATAACAGACGTTTTATTTCTTACGCTCTGTCTCTCCCCCCCTTTCTCACTCTCTCTCTGTCTCTCCCCTCCTCTCTCTCTGTCTCTCACTCTCTGTCTCTCCCCCCCTCTCTCTCTGTCAGTCCCCTCCTCCCTCTCTGTTTCATTTTTTTTTGCAATTAATTCAAAAACAATTTATTATGTAAATTTTTTTAATTTATTAAATAAGCGCACACTATTACTGAGCAATATTATTGCATATTATTTCGTAAAAATGTCTTATTTTGTGGTTGAAGTGTTAAAAGATTGAATACATAAGATTCCATGGAATCTAGACTTAAGAACAGATTATTATACACAACAAATTTACATACTTTATGTTGAAAGATTCTATGCAAAATTGGAATTGATAGATTTGTCAACAATCCTGGCAAACGATTTTTGAGTTTATACAGTTTAACATCTTTGGTGTAAATGTATTATATTTTAAATATAGATCTGTTGGTGTAGTTAAGAAGAATTAAAGGAAAATTTAAAGAATGTATACGACCAAGAATTATTTTCCCAATTATGATAGATAGGATTTTAGTTTTACTCTGGGATAAAAATCACTCTATGGAATTGTTTTGTGAATGTTCTATATACATAATTCTCAAATCAATCGGAGTTTACTTAATGTACAGATGTATGAAATTATAGTTCTTGATTATTTGCAGAAATTCACTTCTTACTATGGTAAAGTGCTTTTGAAATATGAAAAAATGGTGGACCATGCCGATAGTCCGTAAACTACACTTCGGGTAAGGTGACGTGCTTCATTATGCAAAATATACAGCGTTTGTGTCGATTGCTATGTTATTGATAACAACAGAAAAGTGCATGGGAAGGCTCGGGTCCGAGCTTATTATACGGGATCCAAAACATAGAAATTATAAAGATAAACATAAACTGAATGATGTATTAGTCAAGTTTTCGATATTCCTGTGGCAAATTTAAAAAAGGAAGAGAGTGATATCAATTCATCTGGTCCGATTTTTAGGGTTTTGTAGGTATGACCAAAAAACCCTTATACCGTCATTTTGTCGTCTGTCTGTCTGTCTGTCTGTCTATTCGGTAAAAATTGTAGCCAAACGGCTAAACCTAGAGAGTTGAAATTTGGCATGCTTATGCAACTCTTTGACCCACACATAGGAAAAATACTAAAACATCTAAAAAACATATCCCCCTAAAAATATAAACAAAAATGTGCTCATCAAAAAAAAAATATTTTTTTAAAATTCTGAGTAGGGTATCAAATGAAAGCCCTTAGTACATGGATTAACAATCAAAATTTTATTTTTGCAAAATAAATTATGTTGATGCGATTTTTGCCAAAATTGTGCAAAAAAATTTTTGTCCCACACCCTGTAGCCCAGATGGTTTAAACTGAAAATCTGAAAAAATTCTAAGTAATGTACATTGGTGTGAACCGGAATAGTACAACAGGAATTTTTGATCAGATTATGTTTTCGGAAAATAACGCATTTTTTGTGTTTTTAACTAAAATATGTTAAATATTTAATTCGCTATGTAACACTTCAGATAAGAAACTCTGGTAGCTCAGATGGTTTCGTAACGCACTTTGTAAATTGCAGTGCGAACGTTGCAGAGTTCGAATCCTGTTAATTTTATTTTTTTCTGTTTTTTTGCGTAAATTTAATAACCAGTGGGAAGTGTTGAAATTATAATTTAATTCTGTTTGACGAAATCAGAGGGCGGGACTTATGATATAAGCAACCAATGGAAGCCATAGGCGCAATTTTAAAAATCTTACTGAACCTTGCTGTATAAATAAAATACTGTACATATTTAGAAACTTAAATAATGGTATTAGGCATTGATATTAAAATTCATAAAAAAATATTTTGACATAAAATTTGTTTTGGCATCCCAAATAATCATCATTCAGTTAATAAATACCTGCAAAACCCAGAAATGTGTGAAGATTCACAAGTTCACATAATTTTTGTGTATAGCTGTTATCCACCATCTTCTTTTTTTTCGAGGACTTCCGGCTTTTTTGTTGTGATACTTTACAGTACTTTTCCCACGATAACTGGCCAGTTATGTCATAGCCTATGCGCCAGGTAATGACGTCAAACCAATAGACATACTACGTCTGTTGCTTAGCAATGAAGTAATTGTACGAATTCTGGATTCTCCGCATTTGAAGTCACTGGCCAGTTGTCATGGGAGAAGCACTCTACCAAATAATTACAGAATGTGTCTATGAGGTATAGCCAAACTTCAAGGACAGGTTCCTTAGATTAGACCAAAAGATGAAAAAATCTTAAACTTCCATTTGTTTTTAATAAACCTATAGGGGAAAAATTTTAAGATCGTAGCGCCACGCGGATTTTTTTGAAACCATTCTAAATCAGATACCACTTGACATTTACTAGTAAATAATAGCGAAAAGTGTATCAAAAAACGACAAAAAATAAATAATTGTTTGGGATTTTCTGATTTTGTGAAGTGACAATACTTGTAAACATCTAAAATACTACATTTTGTGATCTGGTTTTAAGTTATGGCGGTTTTCCATTGTCGATTATTTTAACTATATTGGGGGAAATAATAATTCCCGTGTTGTTTACCAAGGGGTA